>CM066044.1:166510117-167257617 GCA_033557465.1 Ichthyophis bannanicus | reverse complement strand
TGTATGTTAATTGTTAACGCAGCAGATAGAGCAGATGTACTTAACTCCGTGTAATCTGCACTGCAGTGAACATGCAAAAAGTATTTTCTTGGCTTTAACTGTATGGGAAGATGCTGACCACCCCCCAACCACTAATGCTGAAACCTTGAAGTCTTGAAGTTTAGCCATTAACACATGGTAGCAGCAACATTTTAATGGACTTTAGTAAAAGGGACCCCAAGTCCTCCATAGTAATGCAGAATTTTGCTATCAGTTCAGGCTTTTATTTTAATGGCGTGAGGAAATGCTACCCCCAGCTGTGTATGTGGGTTCTGGATTTGTTTTCTGTTGTTTTTAGATCCTTTTGTGAAGATTCAGCTAGTCCATGGATTGAAATTATCCAAAACGAAAAAGACCTCTTGTATGAGGGGGACAATAGACCCCTACTACAATGAATCCTTCAGCTTCAAAGTTCCACAAGAAGAACTGGAAAATGCCAGTCTCGTGTTCACAGGTAGAATGTCATTTTCAAATGTTCTATTGCTACCCATATCTATTTCTCTTTGCTTTGCTTTCTCAAAACAATGATTGCATCAAAAATAATTTAAGTGAGGTTATAGTTACACATGTTCATCTTTCATGACTAGGTAAGGTCCCTGTCTGAAAGTTACTTCACTAGCTGGAAGGGAGCTAGAGAGGCAGGTAACAAGAATTTGAATTATATGAGCAGATAGTGGAAATCACATAGCAAGAATGGATGAAAGTTTTACCTTATTTGATTAGCTGCAAATTATTCCTTTTGATCGTTCTGTCAGCTTTGAACAGTGGCTTTAATGCTCTTAAACAAGGACTTCAGAGCAAGTAGAGAGCGGCTATGGAAGAGTTCTTCATTCTCTGTAGTCTTTTATTTCATTATGTTGAATTCTTACTGGATGAATTGTTGTTGCTCCCAGTTGTTCATTTCCCTATTCACTTTATTTATGTAGAATGTTGTCATTATTGTGACCTATTTGTTTACACTCCTTTCAAAATCAGAATTAGGGACAAAAATGGGAACTATTTGTAGAGCTTATGGACAGTACTAAGGGGCATGTTTACTAAACTGGGCTAATGGTTAGTATGCGCCATTTCTAACTAGAATGGGACCCAGTTACAAACAGCAAGTGCTAACCATTAGCCCAGCTTAGTAAACGTGCCCCTAAGACTCGTAAGTGCTCCTGACAAGCCAAACTATGGAGAAGCAGCTGGTGTGATGTGTGGAGCCTTAGCTGGGAATAATGGCAGTCAGAGTTAAATTAGTTATTTGGTGGGTATTTATTTATTTATTTTATTTATTTAGCTGTATTTATATCCCGCTTTTCACCGGGTCAAAGCAGTGTAACAATAGTGGGGGAGGGGGGGTGGGGACGACGACAATCGAGAGTAATCAAACTCAGGGGTAGGGGCCATCACCAGAGGGCCAACATTAATGATTTCAGCAAATAATTGGGATATAGACATTGTATTACAGGCTCTTTAGAACATATGTTCCGGGGGGTGAGTTTGGGGGGGTTTGTCAGTGGCTGGTGGTTGTTTCAGTTCCGAGGTGTTCCTGGAATAAGGCGGTTTTTAGTTGTTGGTACTCAGCCCCAGTATAGTATAAATGAGCCCTCCCGTGATCTGACTCTTCAGGAAGATCAGTAAGAGGAGGAAGCGCTGCTTGCTAACTGAGGGACAGTATGTAGTGAGTGGGGAGAACAGGCAAACCTCTGCAGGCTTTTTATGCCACTTTTGTCATGTCAGTCAAAGCGGTTTATATTGTAACTTAAACATGGTAATGTACATTAAACAGGGACATTGATAACTTGGATTCTTCTGAGGCAATGGAGGGTTAAGTGACTTGCCCAAGGCCACAAGGAGTGCTAGTGGGGATCAAACCCTGGTCTCTGGGTTCCCAAGCTACTCCTTTACTCCATTGATTCCTCTGGTATTTCCTCCTTTCTCCTTTCTGCCAGAAGCTGACTTACCAGGGCCTTAAGCATCAGAGGGGGGGTCTTCCTAAACATTTGGGCCCTAGCCATGTGTCTCTTTTGCCTGTGTCTTAATCCTGCTCTGGTTACAGTATAGTACTAACTCTTGTATAAAGCTTGCGGGAGATTATCTTATATAGGGAGCCTATGAACGAAGGTGTCTGTGTCTTTACAGAATACTAGGGGTGAACAGGCGACTAAACAGAAGCTGCTTGGCTCAGAGTCCTTTCCTGAACATGCTTACTCTAAAGTCACATACAGGATGTGCCTAATTACACTGCCCATGCTTTCACGTATGAGGTAATTTTATAAGAGGCCTTTTACAGCCCGTGCCAATAGTGGCATATACAGTAAGCATGATAAATCTTCTATAAATCACCTCTACTGCACCTTTTTTACAGCCTCTTTAGGAGCCATAGTACTTTTGATCTGAATTTTCTTTGTGGAATTTCTTAAATCATCATAAATGCAACTGAAGTTCCCTAGGAAACGTTTTCTTTGAAATTACTGTTTACATAAACGGCTCACCGACACTTACTGCATCCTGTTACATTTAGCTTTCAATGTGGAGCTGTTACTAATTCTTAAACTTCTCTCCCGCAACTGGAAATTTCAGCCGACAATGGTGCTTGGACAGCTTGGCTTTTTTGCACACTGGAGCCTGAGGTATTGAAGGCTTCAGAGCTCTGAACTTCACCACTAACCTTTACAAAGCTTCGAGGAATATGCCAAAATCGCTCTGTATTGTTTTTGAAGATGGGGTGAGGGAAAAGAGTCAACAAATTCCTTTCTCAGAACCAAACGCTTCCCACTACCATAGCATCTAACAGTTCAGACTGCTGTAATGTCGTTTTACACTATCAAGAAAACTGTATAAGGTTCCATTGGCCTTGATGGCACAGATTTTAAAGTGACTATTTGCAAAGTATATATTTTTTCTGTGCCACATTCTGCACACTTAAACTGTCTAATTTTGCAAATAAAGGGGCCTCTGAACTTCAAAAAGCTAATGCATGTGGCTGGGGTGTTATGGGGCTTTGTGGAATCTTGGGCATGAGCAGGAGGGGGAGGGGCAGAGCAATACTGGAGAGTCTAGAGGCCATCCACCTCCAGTGAGTAAGTAGGGGAGGGGGAGTCCCCTGTACTGATGTGGCCACACAAAAGCTGAGTTCCACACCTTCACCCTAATGATAGCAATGACAGTGTAGCTCACCTTGACTAGAGCTGCGTTGACGACATGTTGTCACCCCCTAAGCTTGGCACCCTAGTTGCCCACCAGTGTCACCTGCCTCTTCTGACAGTAGCATTTATTTGTAAGCCCTTTATGTGATCAAATAAAATATGGTATCGCAGTATCTAAAGTATCCGCCTAAACCAGCTGGGGCAACCTTTTTGGACCAAAAAGGCCATACTGATAATGAGACCCTCAGGGCTGGTTCTGGGGGGGAAAGGGGAGTCTCCCTTCGAACCCATTCCCAATGATGGAGATTGTAGTGACAGAAAGAATAAAAATCAGTGGTGGCAGTGGGGAAAGGTCCTGCCTCTTTAAGGGGCCTGATCCCTGAGCAGCTTTGGTGGGGCCATCACAGCGTAAGATTAAAATAAAATTAAGTTAAATAAATTAAATAAAAGCCACGAGAGAGAGGAAGAGAGTTGGCAGCAGGTCTTGCTTTGCTCCTGCCAGTGAATATTTTTGGCGGGGGGTGAGGGGGGAGGGAGGGTAGGCCAATTTTAGAGCTGTGTCCCTGACTCCCATCTCTTTGTCACCTCCTGTCCCCGATTCCAGCAATGGGGTTAGAGGGGATAGCAAAATTGTATTTTCAATTTAGTGATTTAAATAGGTCCGTTTTTAGACTTTATATCCATTATCTTTATATTTTGGACAGTACGGGGGAAATACATCACTGTTTCCATTTCTCTGTCGATCTGTTTGCTTGGAAGTGATATTGTTGCTGTCATGGGATGGATGGATGGGGGAGGGCAAGGTAATGACTCCTCTTACCTCCTTCATGCTTTGCTGCTCAAACTGGAACTAAGGAGTCCCTCACCCCCCCGCCCCCCCACCACCACCACACTTCCAAACAGTGTCCCAGATTTTCCTGCAAAAAATCTGATAACCTTTGCTTTGGGTAGTGGGTGTATGTAGGTGGAGACATGGAGGCAGTTCTTGCTGCCCTCCCACTAGAAATATGTTTTGGGAGGGAAGAGAACAGGTGGAGAAGAGCCAGAGGTGTAGAAGGTGCAGAGCAAGACCACCCACTGCTAACGGTTGTTTCGGCGGTCAGTGATATATTAGATATGAGTGAGTTACAGGCCATGTGCAACCTGTGGACTAGAGATTCTTCACTCCTGCCCTAAACACAAACACCTTTTAGCAAGCCTTTAAGTTTATGGTCTAAAATGTTGAGTTTCCCATGATCTGAATGTCAGATTGATGTATGAAAGATCTAATGGCACCTAGAGCTGAAATAAAACAATTCAAGGTTGTTACAGCTTTGCTGTACTCTGGGATTGCCACATATGCGGAAATTGTTCTGCCGTATGTGAGTTTTGTGACTGGAGATTCTTCTGATAAGCCATTCTGATAGGCAGACAAGGTAATGTAGTTTATCTGTGTTGGCGGAACCCATTAGGGCACAGCTTTACGTGAGTCACAGCTGTGCCAGAGTGTTTGTTCTATCTCGAGTTAAATAAGGTGGATTGATTCTCCTAACATTACAGTTTGTGCATGTTTACAAGCTAGAAAAACCCTACAGCGAAAGCACAGCATCTAGAAAGCCATTATTTTCTTGAAAGAAAAAAAAGTCAGAAACAGATGCCAAGGTCTGTGCAGGAAAGCTTAAATTTATCCTGTTAGCTTGTTTGAAAACATTTCCCAACCAAAGTGCAGCTGAACCACCATTTATAATTTGTCCTCCATGCTCTGAAGTATAATTAAGCTGTGCTTTACAATACATGCCATCTCTAACTTAATGTTTGCGTTTATGTGTCATGATTAAATTGACCAAAGAATCTTCAAGCAAATCTCAATTGCATCTGTAAAATACATTTTTCTTCCTCTTTTCTTTCTTCATTTTTTCATGTGAAATTACACAGAAAAGCAAAAATGAGAAATAAATGTGGGTTTTATGGAAACATCTTTAGTGCCTTACTTAAAGGGGTTTAATTACCTCAAATGAACTGATGGGGGCTTTCAAAATTCCTTTTATTATTTTCGTTCTGTTGAATTTAGTCCCGATGGAAGATACTGGACTGACAGTGCTAGGAACAAAAGTCCTCAATGACCCACTAAACGGGTCCGGACTGCATATGGTGGTGCAAGCTTGTTCTCTGCTAAAACTGCTGGCAAGAGTAATGCTTCTCAGGTATTATTCTTTAACAGGATAGACACTTGTCTGTGGGGAATGCGAATGAGTTTACAATAAGGTGGTGAGTTTTTAAATGTTCAATGCAGTAGAAAACTACAAGCATGTGCAATTTCTTCTGCAGTAACAGGTTAATGAAGGATGTGCACCAGGAAAGATTTTGGTTTGTTTTGGGGTTTTTTTCCTGATATTTGGATGTTTTTTCAGTCCATTTGACACGCTTGCATTCATAATTTCTTTTTACCGTGCACTAGAACATAATAACGTGTACAAATTAACTTTATTATGTATTAATTCATAGGTTAAGATATGTAACATTGATTTTTGAAATCATTACATTTTTGAAGTTATGCTGACCAATGTCCATCTTCCATATAACTTTCCCACACTCCTCGTATTCAAAAGATGATACAAATTCTCAGCTGTAGAAGAAGGCAAGTGGGAGGAAGGTGCTGCCCCCCGCTTCTGCAGTCAGTCTCTGCATTGGAGATACTGCTGCCTATTCTGCCTTCTCGGCATCTGACACTGCAATAGTTCAGAATGACCACATGTGGGACATTTCAATATCCCGTTAGAGAACATTTGTTAGGGCATTGCAAATTAATATTTTATTTTATTATCGGTAGGGTTCCCTTAGGAGGGCAGATTTGTACGTCTTTTCTTCCTCCTTCCTTCTGCCTTCCCCTAACCCCCTCCCCCCCCCCCCCCACAAAAAAAGTAAATATACAAGAAGTAGAAGTATTTTGGATAAAAAGAGAGGAAACCTTGGAATAAAATCAATATTGAGCACAATAGGTTTGTAGGCAGATAGCTGCTTTAGCAAGAAGAGAGAAGTGACTGAGGATTCCCCTTCTCAAAATCCCAAAGCAAGGGAAGATCTGTTGGGGTAGGAGGACATTTGGAAAGAAAGTCGGGACTCGGAACTTACCTTGTTTGTTCCTGCAGGATAACGGTGCGGCCTGTGCTGAAATACCTTATTTCTTTTGAATTTGCTTGTTATACAGAAATGGGAACATTGCCTAATTATCATCTCTTTTTTCACAATAAGCTCAGAAAACTTCAGAGAAAAGCTAATGAGAAACGTCTGAGAGCACAGTGGTGTGATTCTATGAAATTATTGATCATTTTAAATCCATCACATCTCAAAAAAGTGTGATTCATAGATTCAGAAATGCAATGTGTGCCTTTTGAGTCCATACTGACTCCTGGTAACCCAGGAGCTCCGATGTTTTCTTGGCAGTGTGAGGCAATGGAGGGTTAAGTGTCTTGCCCAAGGCCACAAAGAGTACCACTGGAAATCAAATGCTGGTCTCTTGGTTATCAAGCCAGTGCTCTAGCCACTAGGCTACTCCTCCACTCCAGTTCATATATAGTCAGGTACATTCAAGCTGAATTGTGTTCAGTGACTTTGAATGGATTAATTTTGGATTTAGCTTAAACCTTTTTAGTGGTAGCTCCAGGTGAGTTACATTCAGATACAATATTTTTTTCCAGGGAAAAGATTCAATAAAACACAAATTTTCTTTCTGTTATTCCAAAGACCTTATTCTTCATTGCTAGTCATTTTGTTTCTTCTAATTAAATTTAACTCACCTGATTTAGAAGATAATCATGTTGAAATTTCCTAATTAATACCCATAGAAAGAGAAAGTAATCATTGATTTAATATTTTCTCTCTCTCTTGGGATTTGTTGTCAGAATTTAAAGGTCCACCCTCTGCAGCTTTCCAGATTGCAATGGGCCTAATTCACCAAATACTTTGGCCTCTGGAGAGCAACTAGTAAACATTTCCAAGTAGCAATTGTCATAAAGGCCAATATTGTGTCAAAAAAAATCAAAAACCTCATATACTATATCATACTTTGCCCAAAACAGCATGAAATAAGCCTGATCCTAAGAGTGAGGCTATAGCTCAATGCATGGCCGTGCAGGAGATCTGGGTTCAAGTATCGGGGCTGATATGACCTGGATAATGCACTGGTCTAGGAAGGGAGGGATTATGATTGTCACCATGGAGACAATGTCTTGTCAGCCAATTAGCGATGTTGAGGATGCATCTCAGAAGAAATGTCCCTTCAGGGGTTGAGCTGAGGAGGGCCTACCGAGCTTCCCTGGGTTAGCTATTCTGGGAGGAGGACAAGCCAAGATAGCAGGATTAATGGGATTGGGGTGGCAAAATCCCATCATGAAATAGAATTATATTTGAATTTGCTTATTAAGATACCATTCAGGCAGCCTGATTATTCATGTGTAGAATTCTGAGCTCCATCATGTACTTTAACATCATGGATTTACAGCATAGTCTAAAGATGTCCTTTTCCAGAGTAACCAGAGCTAATGAGGACCAGCTAGGTTTATAGCACTCTGTAGATGACTTGGCCACCTCCTAAAATGACAAGATAGCATCTACAAGAGGACTGCCTGACCTTTTAATGTGTTGACCTTATATCCCGGTAACAGAGAAATGTCGTATTTCGGCTGATACCAGCTCTCTTCCTTACATTACTCATGTTGGATTACTGGGAATTTCTGCATTCAGCAGTAATTAATGAAAACTGAGAATCTGAAATGTCATTGCAGCCTATTGTAGCAGAGTGCCAGGTGTATAATTTATAGAGATTATTTGTGGTCTGTAACCCAGCTCATTAAGATATGCAGTTGTATGTTTTCATACTGGATTTTTTTTTTAATTTTTTATTTATGCAATTTACAATTATAAACCAAGCAATGCTTGTACAGAAAAACACAACTGTGCAGAAAAAAAAATAAAGGAAATTTCTCAACAACAAACTTAGTTAACACAGTATAGTTGTAGCCCACTAGAGTGGGGGGGGGGGCGCGTGAGGAAAACTACCAAACGAGACCAGGTAAGGCCGCGTTCCAAAAACTAGGAAATAATACAAAATACCAAGAGGGGGAGCATGATTCAGAGCATATTTCATATGACGATCAATTATCCATAGGTGATGAGGTCAACAAATGAGATGATACAAACATGGACAGGTCCTCAGGCTGAAGAAAAACATACTTGTTAGCTCTGAAATAAACTATACACTTACAAGGAAAATGCAATAGCATTGTAGCTCCAATAGAAAGAACACCCGATCTCAAAAGCAAAAAAGCCTTACGCCTCTTTTGGGTCTCTCGGGATACATCAGGGAAAATAACAATTCTCTTACTCATAAACAATACAGTACGCTTTTTAAAATACAACTTTAACAGCCAATCCCGGTCTGAAGATAATGCAAAAGTTACTAATAGAGTAGATACCTTAATATCAGCTTCACTTGGTGACTCTAACAAGGCGGACACATCAAGAGTGTCTGCCCTGGGAGACCCCAAATCAACCCGACCTCCAATTTTTCTCAGTGGAAGAAAATATGCCTTAACAACTGGAGGAATTAAATTATCAGGAACCAACAAAGATTCAATTAAGTATTTTTTAAACATGTCAGCCGGAGAAATACCAGCCACCATAGGGAAATTTAACAGGCGTATGTTGGACGCTCGAACAGCGTTTTCCAGATTTTCCAATTTCCTTTGAGTCACAAGATTATCCTTCACAAGTGAATCAGTTATAGCCAAATTTCGAGAAACCTTTTGTTCCCCAGTATTAATCTTCTCACCCATCACAGTCAGTTCTTCCTTAATACCGTCTATAGCACTTTCCAATCTCTCCAGGCGCTAGGAAGACACCACCAACTGTTGAGACACTACAACCGAAAGCTGCGATATTGCCTCCCAAATGGATTCCAAGGAGAACTCTTTCGGGCGCTTCAATGAAATAGCTTGAGGTAACAGATGAAAAGCTGAGGAAACTGGACCAGTTGAATCCCCACTCGGATGTAATAAGACCTCCGTCTCCACCATCCGGCGTCTGATCACATCTCCTGCCCCCGATACCAAGGGGGCCGCTCCGGAGCTTTAATCCAGCGAGGCCCGCTCCAGCAAGGCAGCTCCAACACCATCCGGAAGTGCTGACTCACCTCCTGCGAGAGGAAGCTCCGGGGGGGTCCGACGCTGGGGAGGCGGTCGATCGTCTTCATACTGGATTTTGATATTGCCCAAGCATCCCATATTTAGTCTATTAGGAAATATCTCATTGGGTGAATTTGTTTTCCCTTGCCTGATAACAGTAGAGTATGGTAACAGAGAATATAATATGGGATAAGGATAAACACCAGCGGCATGATTTCATTTCTAACCTTACCCGAACAGGATACATTATTCAGCCAGTCATTTAAAGAGACTCAGTCAGGCTTATTAAAATGAAAATTTCAAAGAGTCTAAAAGGTAAATCTTGTTGCCCCATCGATAATTGACAGTGCCATCAATTTGGTTACATTATGCATTTCAGTTTTTCTTTTGGTGATCCCTTTTATTTGAATGTTTTCAAGTATCGGAGATATGGGATTCTACTCCATATCGACAGACCTTTACAGCTGTAGAATAACAGTTAAGAAATGTAGACTGAGCTTGAAACTCACTTCTCTGCCAGTGCACTGTTTATAAGTGAAGGAGGTTAAATGCAAATTCCCATTTTACGTGGGAACTGAAGTTGACAAAAGCTGGTTATGGAATCACAGGAGTACTTGCCCAACAACACAGCACTTTAAATTTGAGAATATAAATGTTATTTTGATCACACAGCAGTTTGTGTGTTAGATCATTCTGAACAAGGCTGTATAGTTATTTTATTTCCTCTCGTTTGGTAGTATAACCACCAAGTTCTATGTCATAAGGGACCATTGGAATCATTCTTGATTTTGCCCCATAGTAAGGCAGTACAATAAATAAGAACATAAGATATGCCATACTAGGTCAGACCAAGATCCATCAAGCCCAGTATGCTGTTTCCTACAGTGGCCAATCTAGGTCACAACTATCTAGCAGATTCCCCAAAAGACACAGGTTCCACAATGCTCGTATTGTATTCTGGATCCACTTTAATATTGGTTTATGGACCTTTCCTCCAGGAACTTGTCCAAACCTTTTTTAAACCCGGCTACACTAACAGCCTTTACTACATCCTCCGGTAACAAATTCCAGAGTTTGATTACACGTTGAGTGAAAAAGTTTTTCTCTTATTTGTCTTAAATAGATTACCCTGTAGCTTCATTGCATGCCCCCTAGTCTTTCTATATTGCACTTCATCAGGAGTCTGTGCATTAACTGTAAAAAGATAGTGTTGAAAATATTATCGTAACTTATGAAAAGAGCGCCACTTTAAATGAAGTCCATCTCCGTTCCTGCACCAACATTCACACCTGCGATGCTGCCACAATATCACCATAACAATTACACAAAAGAAAAATTACCTCTGAAGTTACAACGTTGTCCTCGTGCTAAAACTTCATGAATTAATCACAGTAAAATACATATGAAGTGTCTCTTAACATGAGATCAGCGTAAAGTTAATCTTTACCGGCACCACTCATGTTGCTACTATCACACTGCTTGTCTTTTAAAGGCTACCGCTAAATGGAAGCAAAAATTCCATGATGCCATCGATGATCCCAATACCACTGGTGCATCTGGTCAGAATTATTTCAAACTATTAGACCAATCATTTCATTGTCATTAAAAGCCAGTCATTACAACCAGCCCAATTGCCATTGGAAACCCACCTACCCTCCCATGTATAGTTTATACTTTTCAGAAAAACATAGAATAATCAGTAATTAGGAGTAGAGGAGCAGCCTAATGGTTAGAGTACTGCTTTGATAACCAAGACACCAGAATTTGATTCCCACTGTCATCCCTTGTGACCTTGGGCAAGACACTTAACCCTCCATTGCCTCGGAAGAAAGGCCTGGCAATCTACTTCTGGTCACACTGTCAAGAAAATTCAGGAGCTGCTGGGTTTCCAGGAGTCAGCAATGACAGAAAGGTACAAATTGCATTAATCAATATAGTAACACTGACAGCAGATAAAGACCAGCATGGTCCATCTAGTCTGCCCAGCAAGGTGACAAAAGTAGGTGTACCTGCGGCTCCATGCAGATGACCCCTCCTCATGCCTTTGTTTAGGGGTGAACCCACTGCTCCGTTCAAGTCACCCCTATTTGTTGAGATGTAAGAAATAATTAAGTTTATTTTGATTTTATCCTGTTGCTATATAGGGATCCACTGTGTCTGTCCCATGCCATTTTGAATTCTGTCACTGTATTTGCCCCCAGCACTTCCATCAGGAGAGCATTCCAAGCATCCACCACCCTTTCAGTAAAAACGTATTTCCTGACATTGCCTTTCAGCTTACCCCCTTGCAGTTTCATGTTATGCCCTCTCGTTTTACAGCTTTCCCATCTTTGAAAAGGTTTGTTCATTAATACTCTTTAAGTATTTAAAGGTCTGTATCATATCTCCCCTCCTCTCCTCTCCTCTAACATATACATATTTAGGTCTTCCTCTGAACTGTTTCCAGTCTTTTGATATCCTTTGAAATATTTTCTCCATGAGCCAATATTGATGATCCTTTTGTGGGTCCAAAAAGAAATATGATTCTTCCATATTTTCACAGGACTTACATTGCCCACATTTAAAATGTACATAGCTTTGTTGATCCAAAATGGCGCTATAAGGAGAGTGTGCTGGTTTTGTTTGGTGAGCTTGAGCTGTCAGCAATATCCTCTATCTGTTGTAATGGGCAAGAGGAAGTGAAAGGGAAAGCTTTCTCTCCTGGAGAGCTGCTCTTGAGGTCCCCTGCACTAGACAATACTGGATGCCTTCAGCGTGCCTCAAGTCTCACTGATACTGTCCTCTCCGGGTCCACCTAGGGGAAGTCTCCTGGGCAGCAGCAAAGGGGTTTTGCTAAGCCCCATCATGTGGATGCTGCCTTCTAACCCCGGAAATGCTTCTGTTGCTGACATTCTGGAGCTTTCACGGACCAAAGTGGCTCATGCAGTGTCCTTGCCGGGAGGATCTCCAGTGGCTGTTTCGTCCCCCTTGCTGGCAGGAACTGTTGAAGTCATCACGTAATTGAGTGAGACGCCTTCAGGGAGTGTGTTATGTGAGGTGCAGAGCCCAAAGGCTGTGACTATGGAGTCACTGTGGGAAGTGATACAAGGTTTCAAGTCCTTCAATCAGTCAATATCTAGTTGTTTGGTGGGAATTTGACTATTGTGTCCCAAGTTGTGATGGATCACTCTGATACTGGATTTTTTTATCTGGGAAAATGGATGTTCCGAGTGTGGTACAGATTATAGGAGACACTTTGGTGAAAGACAGCAATATTGTGTGTCATCATATGGAGCAACTTGAAAATCAAGTTTGTCGTGTTCTGCGTTTGCTGAACTTTCCCAAATCACCCTTTATACCACCTGTTGACATGGTTAAGAAATATCTGACTGAGATTTCTGGATAGACCCTGGGAACCTCCCTCCATTAGTGAGGGTCAATACCTTCCTCCAAGTGGTGGTTCTTCACACGTGGGGCAGGGAGCCTCTGTTGATGATAATCTGATGGAGTTCCTTGAGTCCTCCTTGGAAGTTGAAACCCAGCAGTCCACCTTTGAAGTAACATTTGCCTTAGAGTTTGACCATAACACGGTATTTAAACTGTATTTTTGTTATTTGAACAAGCCTTAATTTTATACATATTTTTCCTGATCTTTCAAGAAGCACACACAAGCAGTGTCAAGGTTTCCTGGCCCTGCGGCCCAGAGCTTTGGTTTTGGGGTTACATTTTTTCTCTGATTTCCTTGTCCTAGAGTTATTGTTCAGGAGGGTAAATCTTTTGCCTTTTTCGAACCTAAATCGCTTGTTGATTTTCTTTGTGCGAGTGGGGGGGGAGTGGCACCTTGACACAAGTCTCACAGGCACCACTGTAATGGCCCTTGGGGAGGTTGTTGCTGTAGAGGGATGGGGGTGCCCTTTGGTTTATTTTCTTTGAATATGTATTATGAGATTTTCCTATTTCTTGGATCACTTATTTCCTTGTATTGGCTGGCTAATGTTTTGTTATAATTTGGTATCATATATATATATTTCCTTTGGGGTGATATTCCCTGTATTGTTTTCTTGATTCTGTTCACTAATTTTTGGTGTATATGTAAAAAATAAAATAAGAAAAGTGTACATAGCTTCAACATAGCTTCTGACTATTCAGACTTAAACTCAATATTACCGACGGGAGATTTCTGAGCTCTTTTCCCTTTCTTTTATTCTAATGATAAGAATATACAACTATAAGTTTAAAGAAAATCTATAAAAGGTTTAAAAATAATTTTTTGGATGATTTTTTTATAGATTTATATGTGGGAAACCATTTATAAACTTACTCCCCCATATATCCAAAGTTCTGCATTCAAAATGGGGGTGGGATTTGGGGCATTCCACGGGTGACATTTAAACATGTAAAGGTCAATTCCAGTCGGGGCATGTCAGGCCCGTCCAGAGGTCCAAAATCTGGGTGGGCTGGATTTGCATCTGATTTTGCTCCTGTGGGAGAAGAGTTGGGTGCAAAGGGCCTGGACAGCAGGACATGCCCTGCTGCACGACCAGCTCCCACCCTGTCCAACCCTCCCAAAGCTCCTGCATGGAGCCCTGCTGCCCCACACAACTGCAAAGGAACCTTTCCCCACTCCCTGACCCTCAGAGGGGCCTGTCACAACACAGTGACATAAGTGGTTAGCCAACTGGCATTGAGTCATGGGCGTGGCTGCCACAGTCTCGTTTCTTTTTTGTCACACCTCGTATACTACAAGTTTTCCCCATTTTACTTGCATGATGGAAATGCTTAATGCAGTGGCTCACAGGGGTTGAAGGATACTGAAAATACCTGTCCGTTTGGCCATTTCTAACACTGGGTATGTTATGTGTAGCTGGAGACACTTCAGTGCTGCCATTTCTCAGAATCTCATGCAGATATGTACATTTATGGATCTATGCACACACATGCAGATACCTGAAGCGTGAATATTGCCTGAATAGGTGAAAATCGATTCTTAAAACTATGGTGTGAGCCACAATGAAAGTTGCATATATATTACAAAAGGAAGTGTAAAAAGAGAAATGCCGTATGGGGGGGGGGCAGCAGAGGGATGGAGAGTGCTTCAGAAATGGAACAGTACTGAACGACTTATAGGTGAATGCTTTGAGCAGTGTGGATCAGGAGAATTTACTATGAATAACCCGACAGTGCAATCTTGACTGGGTTTGAATACATCAAGGGGGGGGGGTCATTATAGAAGCCCTGTTGGATGTCTGAAAATGGCCATTCAGATGTACCAATCACATCCACATTCTAAGAGCTGTTTTGGAACACCCCAAGTTTACATATGTCCAGTGTGAGTACGTCGGTGTCACATGGAGACATGCCAGAAGTGTGTCCAGGGCATTCCAAAAAGCATACACGTTTATGGTCAAATCTGAGACTGGCACCATACATTTCAATCCACTGGTAGATACATCCATGTCTATAGCTGCCTCTGGGCACAAATACACATTTGAAAGGTGCTCATTTCAGCCCATTAACAACAGTACAAAGAAGGGGAGAATGCCTTCTCAGTCTCTTAATATTTTTTGCCAACTCAAAAAAAATCTAGCCGGTAAATGTTGTTGTTGTTGTTAAGTGCCGTCGAGTCGGAGTCGACCCTCTGGATAACTATCCTAAATTGTGTTCGGTCTTGAGTCAGGCGGCTCATTTTTGACAGACTGGTACCCGTAGCTGCTGTTATTGTATCGATCCATCTCATTGCTGGCCTTCCTCTTTTGCGTTGACCTTCTATCTTGCCAAGCATGATGTCTTTCTCTAATCTCTCTCTCCGCATGATGTGTCCAAAGTATGAAAGTCGAAGTCTTGTCATCTGAGCTTCTAAAGAAAGCTTAGGTAAATATCGAGGCCTTATTGTCTACTGCCCTGCTGCACATCTCCATTTCCAAAATAGCAGGCCAGGACATGTATGTGGCGACATATACACACGCATGTTCCAAAATATTGGCGCTGGCACATCTATGTACCCCGTTTCGTGCACATCCAGATGTGCTTCCCTTGTTTCTAAAGTTGGCTGGTTTTCAGCACATGTCCTAGCCCTTATTCTGCATGTCCCCGCTCTTTAAATTTCAATAGACACATTTATCTTTTGGGGGCAGGGATGTGTCTGTTTTACAAAGCACTTACACACATCTACTGTATCTTCACTGCTGCCCTTCTCAAAGAATTTCAGATATTTTGATATGGACAACTCAGATTTTTCTAAAACGTGCCTTCACATGTTACAGCTCTATCTGATAAATAGTCAATTTGGATAGCCCAAAAAAAGCACAGACCAACTTGTGACGCTCATGAACGGAAGATTAATTCCACAGCTGCTTTAGCTGAATGGTCAATTTCTCTTTATGCTATTTTTGTTTACCTTTCAAAAACACTGATGTATTTCTTATTTCGACAGCCAGCTATGCATAATAGCATATGACATCAACTGAGAACTGCTAGACCCGTCTGGTTGGTCCGATATACAGGTATGAGTGCAAAGGACTCTAATGGAGATATATTGATACCCTCTAGTTAGTTATGCTGTGTGCATGTTTTACATGCAGAACGGAACACCAGGAGGGGCAGGTTTTTCTAAGTTCACTGATCCATTCTCATTTAAATGGTAAAGCACACTAAAATGATGTTGTCATGATACCACACCCACAAATCTGCTTGGATCTGACAGCTGCAATCTTGGGATCTGTCTGCAGTTACCTTGTGTGATTCAGTGCGCCACTGAAACAGAGAGCAGCGTGTCTGGCACTGGACCCTCCTGTGGTTTCCTCCCTTCGGAAATTATCCAATTAAAAAAAGCTGTTAGCAGTATCTGATTATTTTGCTTTTCAGAAATGGCTGCTGAAGCCAGATGCTCACTTAAGGGACGCTTATTTTGGCAACTACTCACATAAACCAGGATACTGATATTAAAACAAACAAAAAACATTCATAGAAAAGCAGTAAAATTGCCAGAAATAAGATGCCCAAAAAATGAATGGAGTATGATGTTTTCCTGCTAATACCATATAAAGTTCAAAGATCGATGTCATCATGGCCTCTGGAAGCATTTCACTTTGGATCCAAAAACTGGCAGTCTTGCAGCTTGTGAGTGTTCAAAACAGTAGTCAAGCTCCCCATTGCTCTTTTATTTGTTTTTCTCTTTGGTGACTTTTGCTGATAGAGACACTTAATTATCTTCATTGGTGAGGCAGAGAGAAGACAATTGAGCATTAACACATGCATGCAAGCAGAGCCAGCAACTAACCCCTAGTCCCCATAAGAAACAAAATAACTTAGTGCTGCTCTAAGCAAATTCATTGACTATGGTATTTTTTCCCCGTGTTACTTCAGTTGACTGAGGTTGTTTTCACATTAACGTTGTTCCATGCATGAAATCTTTAAAGCTTGGTATGCAATCTCTAATTAATGCTACACGCCAGCTATTAAATTGCAGGAATGGCTGTCCCTATCCCCATACAGTATCAATGCAGTGATTTATCACATTCATTTTCTTGCTCGTAAGTCTTGGTTCACCTGCAGGAATGTCCTGCTCAAGACAGATTGCAATATCAAATTTTGAAAACTGAAGTGAGTGAGTCTCACAATAATAGCATAGAATAACGCCCCTTTGTGAGCCCATTTATGAGTGAGGAAGGCTGGAGAGAATTCTTGAAATCTAATGCTGGTTGGGTTTGTACAGAAGATCTGTAGAACTGTTGTGTTTTGGGGGCATCTGAAATTATGGGAAGATTAGTAAAGCATAGGGGCTGGGCCTTAGCTTTTTAGTCGGGGTTGGAATTTGTCAACAAAAAGGTTCCGTTTGCTTGTTATATTTAAGCTTGGCTTTTCTTTGCTGATTTTTATGCTCTGTGGGATGGATAGGTTCATACCCTCCGAGCAGATGGGTGAGTCTGAGCTTATGGATGCTATTTTGATGGGGATTATTGTATTTTATATATTGATGCAATTACATTGTGTTACAATATTTACAGTATTTTTATGATATTGTTATTGATTATGTACCTGTCTAAATAATTTTTACATTATGTTTTGAATACGTATTATAACACATGTTGAATGTGGGTTTGCCCATACAAATTGAGCTTAGTAAAATGTTAATTTTTTGCAGTGCATTTTCCAAAGCATTTATGTGAGTAAAAATCTATTTGGGGCCGAATTCAAGTTTTGAAAATTGCTGCTTCAAATGCAGATACAAGTATATGCAGTGTTCCATAAAACACAAGTACTTTACGAGGAGCGTTCCTGGGCGTGTGGTTTGAGCAGCATCATAAAATGAGGCATTGTCGATTGCGTTTTCAAATCGATGTGCATAAGTTTCCACATTACTTCTGTCCACTCAAAAAGCAGGTGTAAATGTCTGCAGGCACGTATTAGCCATGGCCGTTTTCATACAGAAAGGAGCAGGGCTGGGTCAGCCACCAGGTAAAACCAGGCAGCTGCCTGGGCAGCAGCTTCTGAGGCGCAGCAAAGAGCAGGAGCAGTCAAAGCAAAACATAGTCAATGATGGCAGATAAAGCCCAGCATGGTCCGTCTACTCTGCCCAGTAAGGTGACTAGAGTGGTGGGATTGCACCAGCCACTCAAACTCAAAGAACCATCAGCACATTCTTTTACCCGCAGAAAGAGCTAAGTAAAGTTTAGTATTTTAAATATATAATGTCCAATTATGCATTTTTACAGGTTTGTTGCAGGAGGGGTGGTGTTGCAGTGATCTCGGCTGGGGGGGGGGGTAAGGCTAAAGGTTCACTTAGGGTGAGTAGGAGGTTTTTGATACAAAGTAGCTGAGAATTTCACACCAAGGAGGGATGGTTTAAATTTGTTGTTCACAATATGTAGCCATATGTGTTTATACATTTTTTTTTGTGGTACGGGGAGTTTGTATAGAATACATATTTAATATATTTATTCAAGTTAGTGTTTCCAGATTGGTTTTGCACATATCTCAAAGGTAAAGAAATTCACTCAAAAGCCTTATGTATGTTAGGTGAAATCTCTCAGATTTATTGCTTGCGCTTTTCTCGCATGTTACTTGCATCGATGTAAAGTACATCATCTCCTTTTTTAATCTTCTGGGGACTGAGGGAAGGAGAAAGAAGGAGCATATGACTATATTCAGTCCTCTTACATTTTTTCATTTACTTCTGTGGTCTGTTTCCTCCTGTCGTGGGTCAAGGAACAGGGTTATCATGGCCCTCTGGGAGGGAAAGGTGGCTCCGCCGTCTCAAGATATCTTTAACATCTTTATATCTGATTTATGCATAAGCAATCAAGGCTGAGCAAGAAGACTGACCTCCCTGGGTACCAAGCATGTAAGGAGGCCATGCCACCCTTTTGACTTGGATTGTAAATATACACATAGGTGCCAGTTCTGTGGGCATAGTGGGTGCTTGAGCAGATTCTCACACTATGTCCAAGGAGGTCTAATTTGTGTTGAGTTTATCACCTACAATCATTCTGAAAAGTTGGCTCCCATGAACATGAATACCCATAGGGGAAAGGAGTGCCAAAGTTAACCCTTGCCCAGTGCACTATTTACCACAGTGACTCTTTTGGATATGTACTTTAAAGCAGGGGTCCCCTAAAACACATACCCACTCTTTAGTCACCTTCCATCTCAACTATTGCAAACTTCTCCTTGCTGGTCTCCCTCTGAGTCATCTCTCTCCCTTCAGTATGTTCAGAACTGAGCGGCACGACTAATCTTCCACCAGCCCCGATATACTCATTTAACTCATCTTCTCAAGCCACTTCATTGGCTCCCCTTTCATTTATGTTTATTAGATTTGATATACTGCCCTTCATATAAAAACAGAGCGGTGTACAATTGCCAAAAGTCATAAGAATGGCCAATGGCCAAGAAAAGGAAAGGAAGTTACAATGTAAACAGAACAGTGGAGAGTAAGCCATGCATACCAGACAGGAGAAGTGGATACACCAAAAGGCAAAAGGAAGAGATCACACAGAAGGAGTGGGAAGGTCAAATGCAGAGGAAAACAAGTGGGTCTTTAGGCGTGATTTGAAGGTATGGTAGTTTTGTTCATGTCCGAGGGAAGAAGGCAATGAGTTCCAGAGTGCGGGTCCAATAAAGAAAAAAGCAGAGGAGCACGGGAAGGGGAGGGGAGGTGGAGGCGGTTTATGTGGACTGACTGGAGAGCGCGACTGGGGATGTGAAATTGAATGAGGTTCACCAGATATTGAGGGGTGCGTGTGTAAATAATCTGGTGCATGAGGGTAAGGAGCTTGAAGCGAATACAATGGTCTACAGGGAGCCAATGAAAGTGGTGAAAGAGGGGAGTAACGTGATCAAGAGGAGTAGCATGGGTAATCATGCATGCTGCTGTGTTTTGAATACGCTGAAGCCTATACAACTGGAATTGAGGAATACTGGCAAGAACAGAGTTACAGAAATCAAGACATGAGATGACGAGGGAGAGTACAAGAGTGGTAAGAGCTTGTGTAGTGAGAAAGGGACGAACAGCGTGGATCTGACGGAGGTAGAAAGAAGTTTTAGTGACATTAGAAATGTGATCATGAAAAGAGAGATCAGAGTCAATGAGAACACCAAGGTACCAAAAACAGGATACTAGAGGGATAGATGAGCCGGCAAAGGATGGGGCTAATTGTGGGCAGGGATTACCATGGGGGAATCAGATAGTGAGTATCTTGGAGAGATTCAGGTGTAAGCAATTTGTGGAAAGCCAACTGGCAACAGAAAGGAGACAGGAGTTGAGAGGGGAAAGATCTGGCTGAAGAGGGGAGGTGTGGTGAAGAAGAACAAGGTCATCTGCATAGTAGAAAGCCGGTATTCCAGATTTCTGGATTAGAAGGGCAAGAGGTGCTAGGAAAACATTAAACAGAAGAGGTGCGAGGACCAAGCCCTGAGGAGTACCACAGTGCAAGGGGACAGGGTCAGAAGGAGGCGATCAAAGAGGAGTGAGGACGGAATAGGACTGGGAGAAAAGATAGGAGTGAAACCAGCGGTAGACAGTTCCACGAAGACCGGCGTCGTGGAGACGAGAAAGAAGAAGAGAGTGATCTACAAGGTCAAAAGCTGCTGAAATATTTAAGGATACCACCACCGAAATATCACCACAGTCATGTGCAACGTGCAATTTATTGAAGAAAGCAAGGAGGACTGTTTCTACGCTATGGTCGGGACGGAAGCCTGATTGACGGGGGTGGAGAAAATTAATAGTGTCCAAGTGATGGGAAAGTTGAGCAAAGACTGCCTTTTCAAGTATTTTAGAAAGAAAAGGGACGTGAGAGACTGGCCGGTAATGAGCAGGGACAAGAGGGTCGAGTGAGGGTTTCTTAAGAATGGGGCATATGAGTGCATGCTTCCAATTCAATTCAATCCAATTCAAACTTCTCCTTCTGACCAAGAAATGCATTCATTCTACTGTTCTTCACTGCCTTTCCTCTCTCCTCATTCCCAACATCCCTCCTCGTGAACTCCACTCCTCCACTGGCCTGCTTCTCTCTTTGCCCTTTTCTTCCACTGCCAACTCCAGACTTTGACCTTTCACCTCACTGCTCGTTATGCTGGAACAAACTACCTGAGTCTGTATGTCAGGCTTCATCTGTCCCCCTTTTCAGATCCATACTAAAGGCTCAACTTTTTGTGGTTGCTTTTGCATCCTGATCCCTTGTTTTCCTTATGTCTCCTTAACTTTCTCGATTTCTGTCCTTATTTTCAACTATTGTATTGTTTGTCTTGAGTAGATTATAAGATCTGATGAGCAGGGCCCGTCTTTTATATGTATCTGTACAGCACTATGTATGCCTTGTAGCACCATATACATATGATTGTAGTGCAAAACCAGCCTGGTTTTCAGAATTTCTACAATTGACATACATGAGGCTGGATTTGGAGAGCTCTACTTGATAGCGTTTCATTAAATAAGTTGCTAAGGGGGAAATTTTTAAAGGGATTCTCTGTGGAAAAAAACACGTTTACCTCTACTGAATACTCCTTTAAAATAGCCATAAGCTAGGGATTGTCATAGAAAAAAAAATCTGCCGCACTTTGTTTTCGAGTCAATCACTCTTTCCGTTTGTTTTCGGATTCCAAATTATTGGATCATTCAGTTCATTTATTTCCATTCAAGTCATTGGGGTAAGCAATTTAGCAATGAGGGGTTTCCATCCATCTTTAATCCCTGACCACGCTTCTGCTTTCCCTTGTAATGACATGGATAGATTATTGCAACATCGTCCTCACCGGCCTCCCACAATATCAGTTACGTTGGTTACAACTTTTACAGAACACTGCAGTTTGACATGGCACCCGTTCAGACCATATCACACCATTGCTCATACACCTCCACTGCTTCCCATTGCCTTACGAATACAGAACAAAATCTTTATCTTAGTCCATAAAGCATTCCATACCGGCACTCCACAATACCTCTCTAACCTTGCTTACCTTCATCCCCCCCCCCCCCCCGTGCTCACTCCAGCTCATCCACTCTAATCGTATGTCCCTCCCATACACTTCACAAGCACATCTGGAGTCCACCTGCAACTCTGCCTTCTTTTTTCTTGGTGCCAAATTATGGAACTCACTAAGCCTGGAACTTTCCCTCACTAATTTCAAGTCAATGCTAAAAACCTATCTTTTCTATACTGCCTTCGATCTCCCTCCTTCTTGGACTTTTCCTCCCCTCTCCCCCTCGTGTTGATATGCCCTGACCTTTCCCCTTCTTTGTTTTCTCACCCTCTTGTCTTGTCTTGTCTTTTACTATCCCTTTCCTATTGGAACTATGGCGTACTATTTCCTCCTCCAAGCAGTGTTTTGATGTATTGTAAACCACTCAGATGCTAATGTGTTGAGCGGTATATTAAAAACCAAAATAAAGATAATCAAACTTGCTTAAAACTTTCTGAAGGAATTTGCCACAGAGGCAACAGCAATCCAGGACATCAAGAGTGCCATGAAGACCCCCATAGCACCAAAAGAGGGGCAAGGACACTAACATT
Organism: Ichthyophis bannanicus; assembly: GCA_033557465.1. Lineage (NCBI taxonomy): Eukaryota > Metazoa > Chordata > Amphibia > Gymnophiona > Ichthyophiidae > Ichthyophis > Ichthyophis bannanicus. The sequence continues at coordinate 167,235,294 of CM066044.1, read as the reverse complement.
ACCATGAAAACTCAAAGCCAACTTGAGACGGGCCAGGTTGTACAAACGTTGGCAGAAAGACCCCAAAACACCAATTGTTGTTGTTGCTGTTGTTAAGTGCCATCAAGTCGGTGTCGACTCATAGCGACCCTGTGGATAGTTGTCCTATATTGTATTCAGTCTTCAGTCAGTCTTTGTTGACAGACTGGCACCCATAGCTGCTGTTATTTTAGCACCAGTAGAGGAGTAAAATGGCATCTACATTGGTATGAAGGCTCGAAACCCTCTGAACATTGGGCAAAAAAGCATCAACATGGTTAGGTTAGGGCCAGAGGTTTGTGGGGAAATGAGCCAATTAGCATGTTTATGAAGGAGTATCTCCATAGAGAGATTTGCCAGGGAGAATTTGATGGCAAGAACTTACTTTCTATCACACTGGCAGAAAGATCACATGAAAGGACTTAGGGTCCCTACTTTGAAAGTAAGATTGGAATGCAGCCTAAAGGTTTTTTTGTACTGTTGCCCCGCCACAAAGGAGCTTCTATTGACCAGACCCAAACATAACTTCTACGACAATAGGATTATACCATGTGAAATCCATTAAATAAATAAACAGTGGCATGAAGATTCCAAGGCACAGGGGAAGGGATGATACAGCATCAATGAAGAATTCTACCTGCATCTTTTTGGGTATCGAAAGCCCATCTTGAAAATGCTTTTGCTGCAACAGGCCAGTTTCTTGTACTTCTGTGGACATACTAATGACCTCTGCCTGCTGTCACAGTTACACTTCAACATAGCCACTCGCTTCTGTGTACCTGCGCAGCATGCCAGACTTTAATAGCGGATTTATTCTCACAACCACAAACAGAATCAGTGTGTGTGTGCTCTCTGTCCTACCTAGCAACATTGTGGCACACTGGGCATAGCCACTCATTTTTGTGAACTCGGACGTCCTCCTGCTGGATTTACTTGGGCATCTGTGCTTGATGGTAGAAGGGCTTACCCTTGGCAGAGCCTCTGTGTAGGACCTGATATCTGTGCACACATGTGCTTTTGACCTTCCTCTTAGATTCTCTTAGTTTGGTGAAAGCACCTACCAAGCAAAGCCTCTGAGCTAGCTTTGGCTATTGGTTTATTAACTGTGCTTGCTTAGAATTGTTATTTAATTTATTGGTATTTATTTGTTGCTTGTGTTTATATTATTTCTTAATTTATCTACATCTGTTTGTAATTTGCCGAGCTTTTTGGGCTTTGCTGTTTCTCTTCACTCTGGTTTTTTGCCTTCTCTACTTTTGTGGTGATTCTGCTAATCTCCCTGGCCTATGTTGTTGTTATGTGCCATTTAGTCAATGCTGATGCCTGGCAACCCATCCCCTGGGTTTTCTTGGCATAGTGCAACTAGAAGTAGATTGTAAGACCTGTAACAGCATGGTATTCCAAGATGGTCTCCCATCCAAGTACTAGCCAGGCCCAGCCCTGCTAAGCTTCCAAGATCAGGCTGATTCAGGGTGGTAAAGCCATAATTCCATCTCCTTATTTCACTAAAGTAGAACATTACCCCCAGGCTAGTTCTTCAATTCACTTCATTGGTTCTCTACCTGTTTCTGCATCCAGTTCAAACTTCTCCTACTGACCTACAAGGACATTCATTCCAAGGCTCCTCATTATCTTTCCTTTCTTATCTCGCTCTACACCCTTCCTCAGGAACTCTGCTCATCAGGCACATCACTTTTATCTGTGCCCCTCTCTTCCACTGCCAGCTCCAGACTTTGCTCTTTCCACCTTGCTGCATCATATGTCTAGAACAAGCTACCTAAGTTGGTATGTCTGGTTCCATCTCTGGTCCTATCGAAATCCAGGCTAAAAACTCACCTCTTTGAGCTGTTTTTGGATCCTGACCCCCTTATTCTCCTGTCTGCCGCCCATGTTTGTTATAACCATTTCCTCTTTGTTCTACCCAAATCCCCTCTTTGTTGTGTTTATCTGTCTTTCTGTCTTGCATAGTTTGTAAGCTCTTTTTTGAGCAGGGATTGTCTCTTATGTGTATGTGTACAGCACTACGTAGGCCTTGCAGTGCTATACAAATGATAGTAGTAATAGTAGTAAGACAGTGTGCCAGACTTTACTAGCAGAGTGACACTCATACACACAAAGACAATGGGGGTCATTCTGTCCCTGAATAGCGGGGATGGATGTCCTGTAGGAACGTCCATCACCACTATTTGTCCCCCTGCCATCCCCGTCACTAACCTACTCATACGAACAGCGGGTTTGTATGAGGAGGCCTAGATGGGGGTGGGAGGGGGCATTTCGGAAGCAGAACAAGGGCATGACGTGGGTGGCCATTGACCCTTGATGTACAGAGACGATTCCGAGGTCAGCCCTGTGCATCCAGGGCCTTCAGGCTAGACGGGGGACTTATTCCACCTTGAAAGTGGAATAAGTCCCCCTGGATGGAGGGAGACCACAGCGCGGGACATGGAAGGGGGTTCAGGGGTTCCCGACACACGACCCAGGCCTTCGAAGGCTAGATCAAGGGTCAGGCTGCGGGGAACGGGAGTCCCTCTGGGGCGGCCGGCAATCACAGCTTGTGAATGGAGCTGCAGTGCCATGGCAATGAGACACTATGGCACTGCAGCTCCATTCATGAGCTGGCTGAGTTAGCTGGGTAGTTGCGGGGATGTACAGCCGGGTAGAATCGTGTCCCAGCCTGCACGTCCAGGTGCTAGACTCGATTCTGACCCCTCATGGGCCACGGGATCAGAATCGGGCCATGTCCCAGCCTGAACGTCCAGGTGCTAGACACGATTCTGACTCCTCATGGGCCACGGGATCAGAATCCGGTCTAACTTTGCATGGCCCGATTCTGCCTGGCCATACAGGGGGCTGGATGTCCTATTGAGAATAAGCCTTCACGTGTATGTCCTTTGCACTGCTTTGCCCTGCCCTGTTTCCCCCAGACCTCTGCTCTTTCACAGTCAAGCCCCTCACTGTGGAGTCTATATTCTGCTGTACAGTCTGCAGTTGCACTTTCTGTCTTGCATATTTTGTAAGCTCTTTTGAGCAGGGATTGTCTCTTACATGTATATGTACAGCACTGTGTATGCCTTGTAGTGCTATACTGATTATAGTGGTAGTATTAGTAGCACAGACAGAGCCTCAGACTTTTTTTCTGACGTAGAAAGCCCATTCCTCCTCTATTTGTGTTTGAGTTCCGAACGTGCTATAGCTTTATTTCTGTCTGTTGATGCTTTCCATTTTCTCCTCATATGTGGAAATATTTCTTTATGGAAAGAGTGGTGGATCCGTGGAATAGTCTCCCAGTGATGGTGGTGGAGATGAGGACAGTAACTGAATTCAAAAAAGCATGGGACAAACACAGAGGATCTCTAAAGGTAAAAAGGGGACTGTTTTAATTGTTGATATGGAAGGACAGACTAGATAGGCCATGTGGTCTTTTTCTGTCGTCATGTTTCTATTTTTTATTTTCCTAGCCTGTGGCTAATGAGCTACCCTATTCCTCTGAAACCCAGAAATGAAATGAACAGAAAATGTTATTGCTTTCTGTTTTCAGTTTCCTGCTGACATCATAAGTCATGGAATTTGGAAGAATTAAGGCTGGGATAGGTTTTCTTAGCTGCTTATCAAAACGTTTCAAGCATGTGTATAGTGTATAATATAGTATGGTCCATCTAGTCTGCCCAGCAAGGCAGCAAGAGCAGATGCACTTGCTGCTCCGTGCAGGTCGCTCCTCCCCATGCCTTTGTTTAGGGGTGTACCCACCGCTCCGTGTAGGTCACCCTTATTTGTTCAGATATTATGTTTATTTTGATTTTATAAAATTATTTTCAATGCAATGTGTGTCTTTAAGTCAGTGCTCACCCAGCAGCTCCTGGGTTTTCTTGGCAGTGTGACTGGACATAGATTGCCAGGCCTTTCTTCTAAGGCAATGGAGGGTTAAGTGACTTGCCCAAGGCCACAAGGAGTGTTAGTGGGAATTGAACCCTAGTCTCTTGGTTATTAGGCCAGTGTTCTAACCATTAGGCTACTCCTCCAATGGTGGTGGTTCTTTGTTGTTGCTTCCCAAAGTGGCTCTGCTGTGTTTGGCCAAGCAGAGAGACAGGCTGTTCTCCTATTCCACAGACTATAATGGATCGGATAAATAAATGAAAACAAATCATTTTTAGATCATGCGGTCATTTGGTTTGTTCGAAACAGCTGAACTGAAAATTACTTCATTCATTGCATTTCACCATTAGGTTTCAAATGAATGCATTTTTCTTCCATAAGTTCTCTGTGGGGAAAAGTGTATGTGCTGCTGACTGCACTGGCCTCTCCCCTTAGGGAAAGAAGATAGTGCTGAGGGGAGGGCCAGGGTGGGCAAGCTGAAATATGTGCAGCATACTTTGCACCTTCAAAATATACAGAGTAGGAGATCCACATGGGACTGGCTTAGTACCTGTGGGTTGCAGGCTATGCAGAGGAACTCAAAATTCCCCACCATATTCTGATGCATGTTAATCCAGTTAGGACTGAAGAAAACTGAGAATATTCTTTCTCATTCATACAGTGCATGACAAAAAGATGAATGTTTCTCTAATTGAATTCTCTAACCATTAAGATTCTTGTATCTTCATTGACGTCTATAGCTCCTGGTAAGAAATCTATGGGGGTGAGATGAGTTGAATGGGAACCAGTAAAATACCAGCTCAACCTGAATATAACTCGCTTTAAACTATTACTGTAAAGATGTGAGCTAAACACATATAAATAAATAAAATCAAAGGAGAAATGAAATTACTCTGTAGATCTTAAAGGGGAGTATTTTGTATTTGCAAATACACAACAAAGTTGTTTTTAAGGATCCTGAATGTCTGCTTGTTTGGACCTGGAGTCTTTACCTATGATTGAGGAGGCAGTTGTGCATATTGGTATCTAACACCACCTCAAAAAGTCCAAAATATGCTACTTTACTTGGCTCTTGCTTATTTAGTTTTGTACATGTGTAAGTGGTGGAAAATACACGTGTGTTGTTGTTAAGTGCTGACGAGTCGATGTCAACTCATAGCGACCCTGTACATTGTGGTCCTTAACTGTATTAAAGGCTTCAGTCAGGCGGCTAATAGTTGATAAAGTGGCATTCATAATTGCTGTTAATGTATCAATGCATCACATTTTTGTTCTTCCTATTTGGTGTTGACCTTTAACCCTGCCAAGCATGATGTCTTCCTCAAATGATCTTTTTCTTTGCATGATGTGTCCAAAGTATGAAAGTCAAAGTCTTGTCATTTGAACGTCTAAAGAAAGCTTAGGTTTGATCTCCTCTAGTACCGACTGGTTTGTTTTTCAGGCAGTCCATGGTATAACACAGTATTCTTCACCAGCAACATAATTAAAAACATTAATACACATGTATGCTGCCAAAATCAGCATTTAAAGGTGTAGTTGCCAGTGATTACATATAGTCACCAGCGATGCCATTCTTTTTTTTTTTGTGAAATGGCTGTTGACACTGGATGTGCCAGCAAATTCACACATATTTTCCAGTGTCCTTTATAAATATATAAAAAGGTGCACCGTCAGCACAGCCTTTTGTAAAATACATGGGGAATTGGGAACCTGGATGTTCCACTTCTTACTTAGACGAAGACTTGACAAATCCCAGACACCAGGTCACTGTAGCACCTAGAAATTGCACCTTGGTGCCTGGAATTTCATGCCCCCAAATTTCTTTAGGTGCATTTCGCTGATGCAATAGTGTCTATTAATGAGGGTCCAGCTGTGTGTTCATTGTCTGCTGGTATGCATAGATTTGTCTAAGCTTGCGCAGACAAACCCATTCATAAGGACAGGCAGGAGGAGCTGAAGAATATTGTATGGGGTAGCGGAGAAGTTGGACCTTGCTGAAGATCACAGAAGAAGAAAAAGAGTGGAAGAGTCTGCAGCTGTGGCACGGCCCATATGCTGTTGGAGACTTAAGTCATGCGGCACAGAAGGAAGAAGATTGCCAGCACAAGACAAGTCTTGGGCCACTGCTGGTGGCCAGCAGGGACCCCATTCCCTGCTTACACGGGAGTGTAGGCAGGTAAAAGCTGTGACAAAGATGTGCTGGACACCAACAAGGATCCTATCCCCCACTGGCTTGGACAGGCCGTGGCCACCGTGAAGATGTGCTGGAGATTGGCAGAGACCCCATTCTCCAGCAGGAGCAGACTGTAGACTGCAGCTGCAGTGGGGATGTTGAGGTAATTTTTAAAAAATGAGAGAGGAGGGGACACCATAGAAGGGGATTGGAGGGAAGGGTGAGGGGGCAAGGCAGGAAAAAAGAGGAGGACAAAGTGTGAGGAAGGGATTGAAAGGAAGAGATGAGTGCAAGAGGGTGAGAGGTTGAGAATTTGAGTGCATAGGAGAAAGAGAGCTAGATTGATTGGATGGCAAGAGGAACATCTACAAATACCCTCCATCCCTCCACACACACAAACATATCCCCTCAATCACCACTCCTCATGCTTCACTATATTCTCTGTCATGCATGCATACACGCGTGCATATACTACACATCAACCAGTGGCATCTGCACTCATAATGCTTCTCACTCTACTTCTCCAGGAATGCATGGACACTAGGGTGGTCCAAAAAAATCAGATTTCAGTTCTCCACAAGGCTGGTTTTGTTCTTTATCATATTTATAACAAACACACAAAGTTTTAATGAAAATAAACAACATTTAGAGGTTACCCCAGTTGGCAGTTTTTATGTCATCTGAGCTAAACAGCAAAAAACTAGAATGTCTGGTAACAGTGACCACTGAAGGTTCTGCACCATCTTTTTCTTTGTTTCTGCTGAGACTCTGCCATCAAAAAGGGCTAAGCCTGCCAAATGTTCAGACAAAAAACAGAGGTGCCTTGAAAATGCAAGAGCCTGGTTCGGATAAGTCTTAAGAACTGATAAAAATTTGATGTCATTGAGAGGAGCTTGGATTGCAAATGGTGCTTCATTCCACTGTCTGATGTAAACAAGACTGACAAACAGAACCACATCTGTAATATTCTTGGACTCATGTACAGTCATCCTGAACCGAGCCTTAAAAAGGAATATTTTCAATACATAAATGCCTTTTCCCATCCATAAAATGTTCAGAATGGGGCGACCTCTAAATGTTTTGCAACCAGGCTGAAATTTCACAGGTACGGAAGCTATCCCTAATGGACAAAAATAAGCCTTGTGGAGAAATGATTCTACAAACATTAACTTTTTACATTGGTTTGTGGGCCACCCTAATGGACACATACCCAGTCTTTCCTCCATGCTTTCACACATACACACACAGCCCTTCATCCTACTCCTTCACATGTATACACACATACAGCCCCTCACCTCACTCGTACCCACTCACTACATACATACTACTCCACTGGAAACAGAGATAAATATATATTAACCCGTTCATGAGGGAACTCCATAGCTCCTGCTTCACATGCAGTTTCCCATAGATACACATGCTGACCACCCCCACACTGTATCCATGCACGTGGAGACATACACATGACCACCACAGCATACATATGTGCTTACACGCACATGAACCCCACTTCCACACCACATATACATGCATAGACATACCCTAGTACACACACATCATCACCGTCCAATACGTTTGTACCCCATACCCCCACTATACAGACATGCATGCACACACACACCACCCCTGTAACATAGTCCCCTACTACACTCATACACACACACGCTCAAGATAGGCTTGAATGTAGATATAGAGACGCCTCATAAAGTCCAATATTCATTGCCATGCTACCAAGACACACTTTACCATTTCTGTTTGCACCCAGTGCCCCCCACAGTTATGCATGAGTTTGCAAAGGGCGGAAAAGGAAACACGCCATTTTGTTACACTACAAGTGTGTACTTTTCAACTTATTTTTTATACTGGTTCTTCTGAAAAATGCAGCGTTTCTCATTTTCCCAGCATGATTGTCTCTCTGCATGTTTGAGCCTCACGGTGGAGGAAGTTTGGGATGATCTTACTGTTTCGAGTCTTGAAATACAACTTTTTTTTGGGGGGTGAGGGGGTGCACTGTAACCTAGGCCTCAGTGGCTGGCTCCGAAATTTTTAGGCTGGCTCCAAGATTGCAAGAAAATTTGTCAGGGCCTGACTTCTACAATTCAGCAATATATGTCATTTTTGTGTTTATTTTTCTTCAGATGTACTTCTATATTGTGTAGTTTGTTTATGTCAAGCCAGAATTGCAGTGTACTATGTGTAGCAGTTGTAGTAAATCAGATCTGATAAGTATCCTGTAGTGTAGGGGAATGGATGACTCAAATGAATTATCACACCATCAACAAGTTTTTCACATCTAGGCCACGAGTTCAGTCCTGCTCAGTCGAATCAGTAGGAACCTTTTAAAACTGTGGCTGATGAGAAATGAGTTGTTGGACTCAGGCTAGTTCCAAAGGTTGCATCAGAAGTGCTTAGATCACAGTCCCTGCCAGCTTCCAGCAGATCCGTGAATTCTGAGACAGGCCTAGTCACAGATCAGCTACAACCATATCCTATGTAACTGAACATAATGGGACCATTTGTCGTAATGCTGTTCCTGTTTTTTACCAGACTTTTCTCCCATTGCAAATGCAGTGTTATTTCCATGGAGAAATCTGGAACAGTCTTACACTAGAGCAATAATTTGGATTAATCATCATCTGTCTATCCTTCTCCCTAAACAAAATAACCTCCTAGTATAGGCAGTTTAGATCTTGTGCTGATAAAGGGTGAGTTATATATAGCATCCAGTTATTCATTATTTCTGCTCAAATAAATCGATCAGCTTTCAGCCTGGGGATTTTTTTAACCAGAACTCAGGGTGGAAATGAAAGTGAAACAGCAGCAATTAGAGCCACACAGAAAAAGATCATGGTTAGCCTATAACTTGTAGTGGAGGGCAGACGGCAAGCTGTATTGAGGTTACAGTGCCCAGTGGGATGTGATGAGAAAGAATGCCTCTAATAACTTGTTTATTCTTCTTCCATACCTGAACTAGACAAGGGGCACATCAGGAAGCTGATGGGCCATCATACATCTAGCGAAAAAAAGCAGGGATATCGCTGTCCAGTATAATAAAGGAGTATCTCACAACAGCAATATCCCTGCTGTTTTTTTCGTTTGTGATTTTTGTTGTGGTGTCCCTTTGTATTTCTTGGTTTTGTTCTTCCATCATACATCTAGGGCTGATGAAAGGGTATTGGGTGCCCTGGGCGAACTTTGATCCTTACCAGCCCCCCCCCCCCCCAAGATGATTGCAACACCACCCCTCCCACAAGAATCCTGTAAAAACACATAACTGGACATCATATTTTAAAATATGAAACTTTGCTTTATATATGTATGTATGTATGTATATATGTATGTATATGTGTGTGTGTGTGCCACCTCTCTCTGAAGGTAAAAATGTGCTGATGGTTCTTGGAGTTTTTGGGACTGTCAGGATCTATTATTTTTCTTTGCTGATGCTCTTTGCCACCCCTCAGAAGCTGCTGCTTTAGGGTGACTGCTAGTCTTGCCTAATGGTTGGTCCAGCCCTGCATAATCTCATGGGCTGCCTGGACTTTCTTCTAGCACAGGTAAAGACTAGCTTAAAAGACCTTGAGGTTTGAGATACTTTATGGGGCACTTGAAATAAAGATATATCCATTTTATTTGATGTACCAAAATTAAATATTTTTCTGAGGTACTTACATAGAAAAAGATGTCAGTAGCGGGAAAATGGTAGAAACCATCATAAAGAACAAACATGTAGATAGTCATGGCTTAATGGCTTAATGGGAAACATGGCTTTAGACAAGGAAAATCTTGTCATACTAATCTGTTATGTTTTTTTGAAGGTATGAATAAACAGGTGGACAAAGGTGAGTCGGTTGATATAGTGTATTTGGACTTTCAGAAAGCCTTTGACAAGGTCCCTCGTTAGAGACGTTTGGCAAAACTAAAGAGTCATGGGATAGGAGGCAGTGTACTATTGTGGATCAGGAACTGGTTAAAAGATAGAAAGCAGAGGGTAGGGCTAAATGGCCAATTTTCCCAATGGAGAAAAGTGATTAGTGGTGTACCCCAGGGATCTGTGCTGGGTCCGCTGCTTTTTGACATATTCATAAATGACCTGGAAAAGGGAATAACGAGTGAGGTTATCAAATTTGCAGATGACACAAAACTATTTAAAGTTGTAAAAACCCATGAGGATTGTGGAAAATTGCAAGAGGATCTTGATAAATTGGAAGACTGGGCATCCAAATGTCAGATGAAATTTAATGTGGACAAGTGCCACGGTATGCACCTATGGAAGAATAACCCAAACTATGGTTACACGATGCAAGGTTCCACATTAGGAACCACCACCCAGGAAAAAGATTTGGGCGTCATTGGCAAAGATTCAAAAGGAGGAGGAAATAGCCAATGCAATAAAATGGGGGGATAAGACATTTTTCAGATATATTAGTGAGAAGAGGAAGGGCAAGAGTGGTATTGTCAGACTCAAGGGTGCAGGGGAGGAATATGTAGAAACTGATAAGGATAAAGCGGAATTGCTTAACAAATATTTTTGTTCTGTGTTCACAGATAAAGAACCAGGAGCAGGACCTCAGAAAACACCCATAAATAGGAACAGAAGCGAGGGACATCTTGAACAATTTTCAAAAGACTGTGTTCGTGAGAAACTATCTAAACTTAAAGTAGACAAAGCGATGGGACCGGATGGGATACACCCGAGAATACTGAGGGAACTTGGGGACGTTCTAGCAGCTCCACTAACTGACCTTTTCAATGCCTCGTTGGAGTCGGGAGTGGTGCCAAAGGACTGGAGAGAGGCTCATGTGGTGCCTTTACACAAAAGCAGAAGTAAGGATGTGGTTGAAAACTACAGGCCGGATAATTTAACTTCGGTGGTGAGTAAATTATTGGAAACGCTGCTGAAAGAGAAAATAGTGAGGTTTCTGGAGTCCAGCGGATTACAGGATCCAAGGCAGCATGGATTCACCAGAGACAGGTCTTGTCAGACAAATCTGATTGATTTCTTTGACTGGGTGACCAGGGAGTTGGACCGAGGGAGAGCCCTAGATGTGATGTATTTAGATTTCAGTAAAGCCTTTGACACTGTTCCTCACCGGCGACTTATAAACAAACTGAGCATCCTAGGGATGGACCCTAAAGTTACTGCTTGGGTTAGAAATTGGTTGGGTGGGAGGCGACAAAGAGTACAAGTAAATGGAGCTCACTCTGAGGAGAAGGATGTTATCAGTGGTGTGCCCCAGGGATCTGTCCTTGGTCCGATTCTTTTTAACATCTTTGTTAGTGATATAGCGGAAGGGCTTTCAGGTAAGGTTTGCCTCTTTGCGGATGATACCAAAATCTGCAATAGAGTAGACACCCAGGAAGGGGTAGATAACAAAAGGAGGGATCTAGCTAAGCTTGAAGAATGGTCTAGAATTTGGCAGCTGCGATTTAATGTTAAAAAATGTAAGATCATGCATTTGGGCTGCAGCAATCCAAGGGAGCAATATAGTATAGGGGGTGATGTACTTTTATCCACTAAAGATGAGTGGGACCTGGGCATGGTTGTGTCTGATGATCTTAAAGTAGCTAAACAGGTAGAAAAGGCGACGGCAAAAGCTAGAAGGATGCTTGGGTGCATACGGAGAGGAATGGCTAGCAGAAAAAAGGAGGTGATAATGCCTCTGTATAAGTCTTTGGTGCAACCTCATTTGGAGTATAGTGTGCAATTCTAGAGACCGCACCTTCAAAAGGATGTGAACAGGATGGAGTCGGTGCAGAGGGTGGCTACTAAAATGATTAGTGGTCTTCATCATAAAGCATATGAGGACAGACTGAAGGATCTTAATATGTACACCTTAGAGGAAAGGTGGGATAGAGGTGATATGATTGAGATGTTTAAATACTTCCGTGGCATAAATGTTCAGGGAGAGAGCCTCTTTCAGTTGAAAGCAAGTTCTGCTACGAGAGGACATGGGATGAGGGTGAAGGGAGATAGATTCAGGAGTGATATGTGGAAATATTTCTTTATGGAAAGAGTAGTGGATCCGTGGAATAGTCTCCCAGTGGAGGTGGTAGAGATGAGGACAGTAACTGAATTCAAAAAAGCATGGGACAAACACAGAGGATCTCTAAAGGTAAAAAGGGGACTGTTGTAGTTGTTATGGAAGGACAGACTAGATAGGCCATGTGGTCTTTTTCTGTCGTCATATTTCTATGTTTCTATGTTTCATTGTGGATAACATGTTAAAACCCTCCACCCAGTGTGCAGCGGCAGCCAAGAGAGAAAATAGAATGCTAGGTATCATAAGGAAAGGAATGGAAAATAAAATAAAGGATATCATAATTTTATTTATTTATTTATTTATTTAAAGTTTCTTTTATACCGCGCTATTCGACATCAGCGCGGTTTACAGTGAACAGAAATTACACTTCACAACATTGATCAGTGCTTACAATGAACAGGGCAATACATTAAACAGGTTTACATTACAGGTTTACATTACAGGTTTACATGCCTCTGTATCGTTCCATGGTGCGACCGCACCTTGAATATTGTGTGCAATTCTGGTCGCCGTATCTTAAAAAGGATATAGCGTTATTAGAAAAGGTTCAGAGAAGAGCCACCAAAATGATAATGGGGATAGAAGGATACTGCTATGAAGAAAGGCTAAAAAGGTTAGGGCTCTTTAACCTGGAAAAGAGACGGCTGAGGGTAGATATGATAGAAGTCTATAAATTAATGAATGGAGTGGAACGGGTAAACGTAGATCGATTGTTTACATTATCAGAATATAGAAAGACTAGTGGACATGCAATGAAGCTACAGGGTAAACTATTTAAGACAAATAAGAAAAAATATTTTTTCACTCAACGTGTAATCAAACTCTGGAATTTGTTACCGGAGGATGCAGTAAAGGCTGTTAGTGTAGCTGGGTTTAAAAAAGGGTTGGACAAGGTCCTGGAGGAAAGGTCCATAAACCATTATTAAAAAGGGACCCAGGATATCAATGCTTGACCCAATACAAGCATTGTGAAACCTGTGTCTTTTGGGGAAACTGCTAGGTACTTATGACCTAGATTGGCCACTGTTGGAAACAGGATACTGGGCTTGATGGACCTTGGTCTGACCCAGTATGGCATATCTTATGTTCTTATGTTCTAAGACCATATGGCCTTTCTAGTCTGCCCCTCCATACAACTACTAAAGTCTCCTTTTTTCCTTTAGTGATCCTCTGTTTTAGTCCCATGCTTTCTTGAATTCAGATATTGTCCTCGTCTCTATTACCCTCACTGGGAGACTATTCCATGCATCTACCACTTTTTCCGTAAAGAAATATTTCCACATATGACTCCTGAGTCTATCTCCTTTCACCCTCATCCTATGTCCCTTTGTTGCTTTCAATTGAAAGAGGCTCTATCATATCTCTTCTATCTCGCCTTTCCTCTAACGTATACATATTAAGATCTTTAAGTCTGTCCCCATATGCTTTATAATGAAGACCACTAACTATTTTAGTAGCCATATTCTGCACCGACTTCATCCTATTTATATCCTTCTGAAGGTATGGTCTCCAGAATTGTCCACAGTACTCAAAATGAGGTCACACCAGAGACTTATACAGAGGCACTATCACCTCTTTTTCTGCTGGCCATTCATCTCCCTATGCACCCAAGCATCCTTCAGGCTTCCACCATTGCCTTTTCTACCTATTTAGCCACTTTAAGATAATCAGAAACAATCACGCCCAGGTCCCACTCTTCTTTCATGGACAGAAGTACTTTGCCCCCTACACTCTACCACTGTCTTGGATTTTTGCATCCCAGGTAAATTCATGACCATTCTTCAAGCGTAGTTAGATCTCTCCTCATGTTATCTACTCCTTCCTGGGTGTCTACTCTATTGCAGATTTTGGTAGCATCCGCAAAGAGGGAAACCTTACCCGACAACCCTTCTGCAATATCACTAATAAAGATGTTAAAAAGAATTGGACCAAGGAAAGATCCCTGCAGCACACCACTGATAACATCCTTCTCCTCAGAGTGAGATTCATTTACCTGTACACTCTGTCGCCTCCCACTCATCCCATTTCTAACCCAGTCAGTCACTTTAGGGTCCATTCCTAGGTTGCTCAATTTATTTATAAGTCTCTTATGCAGAATGGTGTCAAAGGCTTTACTGAAATTTAAGTACACCATATCTAGGGATCTCCCTTGGTCCAACTTTCTGGTCACCTAATCAAAGAAATCAATAAGATTTGTCTGACAAGTCCTGCCTCTGGTAAAGCCATACTGCCTTGAATCATGCAATCCTCTGGACTCCAGAAACCTTACTGTTCTCTCTTTTAGCAGTGTTTCCAATAATTTACTCACCACAGAGGTTAGACTAACTGGTCTGTTGTTCTCAACCTCATCTTTACTTCCACTTTTGTGTAAAGGGACCACATGTGTCTTTCTCCAGTCCTCTGGGACCACTTCTGACTCTAAAGAAGCATTTTATTTATTTATTTATTTATTTTAACACTTATTTATATACCGCATCTTCCAGCGATCAGTTGCGGTGTACATTTAACAACAATTAACAATGCAGAGCATTGAAAAGGTCAGTCAGTGGTACCTTGTCTGTGGGCAGTATATTAAATTTTGAATAAAGATAAAGCTGCTAGAACGTCCCCAAGTTCCTTCAATATTCTTGGATGTATCCCATCCAGTCCCATCACTTTGTATACTTTTAGTTTAGCCATTTCTTCAGGAACACAGTCTTCTGAAAATTGTTCAAGATCCCCTTCACTTCTGTTCCTATTTGTGGGTATTTTCTGAGGTCCTGCTCCTGGCCCTTCATCTGTGAACACATAACAAAAATATTTGTTAAGCAATTTTGCTTTATACTCATCAGCTTCTACATATTCTTCCCCTGGCCCCTTGTGTCTAATGGTGCCACCTTTGCATTTCCTCTTCTTGCTAACATATCTGAAAAATGTCTTGTCCCCCATTTTATTGCATTGACCATTTCTTCGTTCTTTTTGTATCTTTGCTTTCCTGACTACTTTCCTAGCTTCTCTAAGTTTTTTTTCCAAATATTGAAGCTTGTCTTCCTCTCTTTGTGATCTCTTGTACTTTATGAAGGCCACCATCTTTTTCTTCTCCTTTTCAGCTACTTCTTTTGAGAATCATAGTGGCCTCTTTTTCCTTTTACATTTATTTACCTTTCTACCAGAAAGGTTTGTTGCCCTTAAAATATTCCCTTTCAGTTTTGACCATTACTTTTCTACATCCTCCAGCTGTTCCCATCCCACTAACGACTCCTTGAGATGTTGTCCCATCTTGGCAAAGTTAGTTTTCCTAAAGTCTAAGACCCTCACTTTTGAATGGATTTTATCAGCCCTAGTCCTAATACTGAACCACACCACACTGGATGCGAGATGATCTTCCACTAGAACATCAGAAACACTTTCCCCATTGGTAAGCACCAAGTCCAGTATGGCCCCTTCATGTGTGGGTTCTGTTACCAGTTGCTGGAAAAGTTCTCCCTGTAGAGAATCTAGGATCTCCTTACTTCTAGATGACACTGCAGCAGGAATGTGCCAATCAACATCTGGTATATTGAAATCACCTATCAGTAGCTCCTCTTCTTTCATGGCAATAGTGCGTATATCTTCTATTAAATTCCCATCTATTTCTTCTCCCTGTAGGGGGATCTGTATATCACACCAATGCAAATGGGTTTCCCTTTCCCTCTTTCCAGTTTAACCCATTGTGCCTCCTCACTCCCTTTTAAGCCCTCTAATTCTATAGCTTCAATATTATTTTTTATATATAGTGCCACTCCTCCTCAACTT
This sequence comes from Ichthyophis bannanicus, assembly GCA_033557465.1. Taxonomy (NCBI): domain Eukaryota; kingdom Metazoa; phylum Chordata; class Amphibia; order Gymnophiona; family Ichthyophiidae; genus Ichthyophis; species Ichthyophis bannanicus. The sequence goes on along the minus strand of CM066044.1, from coordinate 167,219,415 downwards.
CTTCCTATCCTGTCCTTCCTGAATAAAGTATAACCCAGTAAAATTACATACCAGTCATAGTTGTCTGTGAATCATGTCTCCGTAACTGCCACTAAATCCAAGTCAGCCTCTTCCATTAAAGCTTCAACATCTGGGATCTTATTTCCCATGCTACGGGCATTTATACACACTGCTTTCCAGATGTTGCCCCTTTTACCCATTTCTACAGAGGTATTAAGTTTGCAGGCTTTGCAGATGTAGATAACACTACTTCAGTGGATATCAATAGCTGTATCTGTAAAGCTTGCCCCCTGCAATCCTTGTGTCAGATACTGCGGGACTTTGCAGCTATCGTGAGCTTTTTGCAGCTATCCCTTGGCATTAGCTGCAAAGCCTAATGCATTTTAGTAAACATGCCCCTTAATCTGTATCTTAATCTGTATCTTAGTTTATATATTGAAAACAGTTTTACAAAGAAGAAAAAAATGTTACAATCAACCATTTCCAACAACAGCAAAGATCTAATTATCCAAAATATCTACTACAGGCCCCAAATCTCTCTCCACTCCACTCCCCCACCTGCTTTATTGGAACCCCAATAGAAAAGCCAGAGTATAAACTATAGAAAAAAACCATTTCTCAGCCCCCATATCTCTGCAAGCTTGGATTACTGTCCCACAGTTATTTTCCTCCCCTAGAAATACCATTGTGCTCAAGTTGTATCTGAAGACGTGACCAATGCCATCTCAGAATTTTATGAACCATATTCTCTTTTAGATTGTTTACATGCTGGTCCTGCAACTTGCAAAGAATACATCAAACAGATCGCTATAAAATAAAATGCAAGACTTATCTTCTCTCCAGTTCCGTTTATTGCAGTGCAACAAGTTAAACATAATGGGCCCAATATTCAGAGTGATTAATGCGGCGAATGGGATATTCAGCAGCACTAACGTGGTTAGCGCCACTGAATGTCCGCGGCTGCCAGTGCTACATGCCCCGATGTGTTGGAGATAGGAGGTGGCACCACTCGCTAACTGGCAGTAGTGATATTGAGCCACTACCTGGTTAGTGGTAGGTGGTGAAAGTCAGGTGCAGGAAACCCTGGCTTAACTTTCGCCACATATTGCTAACCAGGCAATGGCTCAATATCGCCGCCGCCCTGTTTGCGAGCAGCAAATGCAACTAACCTGGATATTCAAAGTCGGGGCCTGATATGACCCTAGCATTGAATATCTGGGTTTAACTTTCAACACCGGCAGCTAACTGCATTAGTATCGCTAGCTGCCTGGTGCTGAGTATGGGGCCCAAATTTTCTAAAAATAAATCTCCTAGGCTAGCTTCTGCCGAACTATCTCAAAACTGCAACTAGTAAAATACTGGCTTGAATCAATGTTTAGCGTTTAGTTTTATTTATTTGTCTGTTTTTTTGTGTCTACCACAGATAAATAAATCTAACACGGGATAGCTTTTTATCCATGTCTGTCATGTAAAGGATATGAGGCTTAACTACTAGTGGACAGATGACTTTATTATATACATGCTCCACTGACTCCTGTTTAAAATGCCACATTACACTATTTCATCTGTCTGAAAAGCAATACTTGGAATTAATGGATTATACCAGAGAACCTCCTATGTAAAGAAAGAAAGCTTTTAAATTTCCCTCCACTTTTCCCTTCCTTTTTCTCTATAATTTATATTCAGTGCTGCCGCTTCTGCCCCAGTACAGCTGTCAGACATGAAATTGATAGCATAATTACCTTTCCCCATGCCAGGTCAGACATCAGGAAAGATATATCCCCCTTCAAAACCTCCTACAGTAAAATATTTCATCTGAAAATGAGTTAGAAGTGCATCCTTTGTGCTTAATGGTGCCTAACCTTGTTTTGAGTTTTTTTAACCATGAGTCAAGAGGACTTCTACATCTTGTGTGTTGTGATTTGTGCTATGTCACTGCCTATCTGTGTGGCCCTAAGCAAGTGGCAAGTCTCCCTTGGCCGGTTAGCTGAAATAGAGTTTACTCTCCCAATGGTCAAAGCAGGGAAATTAAACCTTCTGTTCAGAAAATAAATGCAGAAAAATTGCCTCTTCACCCTGCACCCATAAAATCTTCTCTGTGTCTCAGTTTATTCTCTTGTGATTGCCAATTATGTTTTCTTGCCTTACCTTTGATCTCCCATTCTGAAGTGGTTATGTGATTAAAAAATCACCATGATCTATAAACATAATTTTGTTTTTAATCTCATTATTTTTAGTGCATTACAAGCAGCAATGTCCTATATTCCCTGCTCTCCTTTTTTTATTTTTATACTGAACCAGTAAAGTTAAAAGTGGCATACCAATTATGCAATTAATTTTCTTCTGAGAATATGTTCTTTAGAGAAGGGTTGTCTTGTTTATTTATGAATTTAAAACATTTCATATGCTGTCTTTGTGACATACGACATTTAAAATGGTTCACATGTCAAAGTAAAGCAATCAAAGTTAGAAAGATAAGATATTAAAAAAAGAAGGATCACTCCCTGCTCTCTCGATCCTCAGACCCAGATTTAGGAATAGACAACACAGACAATTGCCTTCAACACCACATTTTAATAGGCACCAAAGTGTTGTTGCTGCCTGCAAGCCTTAATCTGGGTCTAAGGTTGCAGTGGGGGATCCTGAGCAACTGCGGCAGTGAAAAACATTCTGTTGCCGAACTCATCATGGGCCTGCGAGCACTCTAGTGCATCCTCAGCTTGCATGGGTAATAGGAAGCCTGTGCTAGCAGAGGGGAGGGCAGGGTGCTGCAGGACGTGTCAGGATCTGGATGGGACAGTGGGCTGGGAGCAGAGGAGATCTCCCTAATTGCTTGTGGGCACCCCCACCTGAAATCCAGCCTTATCAGTCCTCTTTGACAAATCCCACCGACATTCCTTGTGGCCTTGGACAAGCCATGTACCCCCCTGTTGACTCAGGTACAAACTTAGATTGTAAGTTCTGGTGAGTTTGAGCCCTGTTAAGTGCGGGTGAAGCGGAGCCTGTCTGTGTGCCGTGTGAGGGAGCTGTTTCTGGGAGTGTGCAGCGGAGGACCCACCGGCAGCTGTTTGAACACCTACTTCCTTCTCCCCGGATCATCTTGGGGTCCTGTGGGGCTATATCTTCCTGCCCCTAGGCCCTCTGGGCCGTGGCCCAAAGGGGCTGGACATGCCCCTTTGGCACCCCTTCGGCGTCCGTCGGCATGTTTAGATCAGGCTGGATGATTGTGTGGTAATAAGGACTGTAATCCCTCATTGCATGCTGCTATTGGTTTCCGTCTTCTCTGTTTAGTTAATTGCCTTTTGTGAATTATGGGGAAGAGGAAAAGCAAGAAGCCAACAGGTGGTGCAAGTTTTACTTGTATGGGGGATGGTAAGATCGTTGGTCCCCTGGATAAGCATTTCCGGACCTTACCTGAGATGGGCTGTCTCACGGAAGGGGCATCTCTCTCCCCTTCTGGCTCCTCAGCTTTCCTCTACTTTAGATAGTAATGTGGTTAATAAGTGTGATGTAATTTCTTATTCTCCAGGATCATTGCCTCAACCTGTCACTGCCTTACTGAGCTGAATCCTCCACCTGCTAATATTACTTTAAAAGATTTGTGGTCTGCCATTGCTTCTATTGATATTAAGGTCTCTACTTCATTTGAATCTCTGTGTACTTTTACACAAGATGCTCACCACAAATTTGCTGAGGTAGATAGGCAATTATTTGATATTGCTAGCACTGTTTCAACTTTGAATAAACAGGTAAATGGTTTACAGCAGACTAGTTCTGCATTTATTAAGGATTCTTATCCACCTGCTATAAGTTAGAATCATTGGAGAATGGTGCTAGGGCATTGAATCTTTGTTTCTTAAATTTTCCTAAATCATCACTGCTTTCTCCTCAGATTTTATTAGAAAAATATTTCAGTGAAGTTTTGCTGTTTCCTGATAAGATTGTTATTCAGTCTCTCTATTACCTTCCTGGAGGGAAGCGTCAGCCTGATAAGGCAGTTGATGGGGTAGATGTATTGTCTATAGATGTGGCTAAAGATTTAACTAATTTCTTAGAAGATTCAACTGATTTGATTCCTAAAAGGGCCATGTTGTTGGTTTCCTTTTTCTCTAATTTAGATAAAATAAAGGTCCTGAAAGCTTATTTTAAAAATAAGGATAAGTCTTTCTGTGGATATAAATTACATGTATTTCCAGATGTTCCTAAGCCTACTCAGGCCTGTAGGAAAGGCTTTTTGGCCTTAAAACCTAGGGTACTTGAATTAGGTGCCACTTTTTTTTCTTAGATTTCCATATAAATGTATTATTACTTTTCAAGGATGTACATATGTTTTTTCTGATGTTAATCAATTAGAAACTTTCTTATTGGAAAGGAAAGGGAAGTAGGAGTGTGTTTGCTCATAATATTGGTATATACTGCTATTCTATGGAGGTGAAATTCCTTTTTTGCTTCTTGATTTCTTGATTGTTATTTGGTATTTTTAGATACGGGCTTTCACTCATCATGATGTGGACTAATACAGTATGAAATTTATTTTCTATTTCTCGGTTTATCTGCTTTGTGATTTAAATTTTTGATGTATTACCTGTTTTGTTTATGATTGTATTAAATTCAAATCTCTCAATAAACATATTGAACAATAGATTGTAAGTTCTCCGGGGACAGGGAAATAACTACCTTACCTGAATGTAACTTGCCTTGAATGCTTACTGGAAAGGCGTGAACTAGAAACATGACGGCAGAAAAAGACCACATGGCCTATCTAGTCTGCCGATCCATATCAACTACAATAGTCCCCTTTTTTCTTTTAGAGATCTTCTGCGTTTGTCCCATGCTTTTTTGAATTCAGATACTGTCCTCGTCTCTACTATTCCACTAGGAGACCATTCCATGTATCTACCGCTCTTTCCATAAAGAAATATTTCCGCATATTACTCCTGAGCCTATCCCCTTTCCCCCTCATCCTAAATACTACTAATAAAATAAATAATAAATTAAATGTAAGAACTTGCCACCTGCTGGTGATTTTTGTATTGCAATTTTTTTTTATTGCAAGAATAATGAAGGCAAATATTGCATCTTTACTGGAGGGGAAGAATAACCTAGTAGTTAGCAGGTTTGGAACCAGGGAAACCAGTGTTTGAATCCTATTGCTGCTCCTTGTGGTCTTGAGAAAGTCACTTAACCCTCCATTGCCTCAGATACAAACTGAATTCATGGGGCCGCAGCTCTGATATCGCACGGAAGCCGCTACTTCCTTCACATTACTGCAGTAGTCTGTCCTCCTCCTTTTTTCTCCATCCTTTATAAAATTACCCTGTATGTTTTCTGTTCCAGTGACAGTACGTTTTTCCAGTTGCAAAGAATTAGCCGGATAACTAAAAACAGTAACATAGTCAACAGTTGTTATTCTTTAAGAGGGGTTGCTGTTCTCAAAGCCAATTACATCCTTACTACAATTAAAATCTATAAAGAGTGGATGGACAACTTTGTCTAAATGCATTTGCAAACAGTCTCCCAATATTTGCACATTCATAACCTGTAACTTAGCATGGAAGTGACAGCTCCAACCTCGATCACACAGAACCTGCACTTAAGCAGCAAGAAATCTAATTTTTTGGGTCCTGGCAGATACTTGTGATCTGGAGTGGCCGCTGTCAGGTACAGGATAGCGGGCTTGATGGACCTTTGGTGTATCCCAGTATGATAGTTCTGATGAATCCTTCTGATAAATTAGATTTAGAAACCTGCTCTGTGTGCCATCAAAATTTAAGATCTGTGAAATTGTGGCTAAGAGAGACCATTTTTCTTGTTCTAGAACAAGGTTTCCTGCCCTGTCATGGAGACACACTGAAGGAGAGTTGAATTTAGGTCATGCCTTTTTCAGTAGGAATTTCTCTGTCTCAGAGGGCTTATAGTCTAAGTTTAGACCTGAGGCAATGTGGGTTAAGCGACCCAAGGTCACAAGAAGCAGAAGTGGATTTGAACCACAGCTTCCCAGAAACTGGATTTTCTGGATTGCCACGGTGAATATACTTTACATCAGGGCTCGACAAACCCTCAGGCACCAGGTCACCATGGTGACCAAAATATTGAGCCTGACACCTGGGGCTCAGAGCACATGGGCAGAAGAGTGAGATCCGGTGTCTGCCTGCGGGGATCCCAGACTCCACGGGCAGAAGCACTGAATAGGGTCCGGTGTCTGCACAATCTTAAAATAAAAGGGTTAGTAGTAGCTTTGCTGCACAGACAGTCAAATAAATTAAAGGGACAGTAGGTTTTAATTTATTCAGCCATCTGTGTGAATGGTGGGCGAGAGTGCAGGGGGGGAAGTTGAAGGGAAGAGTCCTGGGTGAGGGAGGGGCAGCAGGAGAGAGGTTGGAGTGCGGAGGGCAGGGATGAATGCATGGGAAGTAAAGGGCACAATGTTTATGTGCAAAAGGTGTACCCCTCTCCCACTCACACACACAGGCACCCCCACCCCCACACATACATACACACAGGTGTAGCTTAATGGGTCAGTGGGTGTGATGGGAGAGGGAAGAGGAGGAGTGGGCCACTGTCTTTTGTTAGCAATGTGCAGTGGCCCATTAATAGCCTGCAGTCTTAGTAAATCAGGCCCTAAAACCTAAAAACGTAACTGCAATACACCTTTGGGGGGGGGGCACCAAGGCATGCACTGTGATCTAGGTTTTGGCAGCTAGCTCCTAGATTTCAAGAAAATTTATCAAGACCCACTTTACATAAATTTGCATAAGTTGGGCATCCTGAATATCTGATGAGTTGTGGTCATCAGGATAGGTCTGGGAAGCCCCAGCTTAACTGGATGTCCATATATAACTTTCACAGCCTGTTTGTAGAAAGCAAACTTCAGGGAATGGAGAGAGTTCTAATTCCATTCCTCTCATGAGCCTCCTACTTGCCCAATTAATAAATTAACGTTTTATTTTAAATGTCATAAGTGGGTTGTACAGTGAGTTCCTGTTGTGGCAGATTTCCTAAATTTCATACACTTATCCTTCCATTGCAGTGCAATTCTGCAGGGCGCTACTGTGCTGAAAAAGGCATCACCACAAATTGAATTCCCCTGGAAACTCTTAAAGGTTTTGTTTTTTTCAATTTTGCAACCTAATTAAATATGAAAAAAGATAAGTAAGAGGAGTTAGAGAGTATGACTGTTAGTTCTCTCTTAGCTTCAATTCCCTTGCAGTCTGGCTGCCAATAGTACGTTTATATTTAAATTGTATACTTCCATTGCGTAGAATCGTACATCACTTCGGACAGATTTTGTTTAGAAAAGTAATTTTATAAGTTTTCATACATAAATATTTTACAGTTGTATTGTTTCATCATGAAATAATCATGTAGTGCTTTGAGGCAAGGATAAGAAAACAAGATGTGGGTCAGGAAACACTTATTTATTTTATTTATTTATTTAGACAGTTTTTGTATACCGCCTTATCCTTCAATCAAAGCGGTCACAACACAATTGGGGGATACATTTAACACGCGGGGATATAAGACACATACACTTAGGAGCAAAACATAAATTAACAAGTAGGGGGTAATTTTAGAAGAATACACACAATAGGGGGAGTTTAGTAATTTACGTACGTTAAGTGGTTACTTGCATACATAACATAGTAACATAGTAAAATGGGCGTACTTGTGCTGCGCCCCATTCTGCAAAAACGCTTGTACATGCAAAGGCGTGCACTTTCACAGGGGCGGAGTATGGGTGGGGGTGCAAAGTTACATGTGTAAATCATAAAATATGGTAATGTATGTGTGTTCTTTAGAGCATTTACTCCAGCTCCAGGGCTGCTGTAAACGATCGCATCTTAAATTATGCATTTTTGACCATTTACACTAGTATTTTATAAAGACAAGTATGTGCTTACTTTTATTTTGTAGAGACTCCTTAGGTCCTGCTCTTCTGAACAGCAGAGACCTCTAGTGATCCTACAGAATTATTGCAGTGTGATCTATAGGCAGGGCTGGCCCATCCACTAGGCAAGCTTGGCAGCCGGTCTGGGTGGGCAGCTTTATGCTGCCGTTTTGTTGCCCGCGGCAGGCCATGTGCTTCGGCACACATGGCCTTGCTGCTTCTGATCCCCCTCTGACGCAACTTACTGTCAGAAGGGGGTCAGAAGTGGCAGACTATGTCCGCTGAAGCACATGGCCTGCCACGGGAACAAAGCGGTGGCACAAAGCTGCCGCCACCTGCCTCCCCCAAGACTGAATTGGCAGCAGTGGGGGGGGGGCAACTTGGCAGGGGGTGGCATGGCTGGGGTTCCTGCCTAGGGCAGCAGAAACCCTTGGGCCGGCCCTATCCATAGGTATTGTGGTAATTTTCTAGAACAGGGAAGATTACTCTTACCCAGTGTCGTCATTCTGGGTGGATGCTCCTCTGGGACAAAAAATTAAACCATTCTAAAAACCCCACCCTGTCTTTGGCTGAGAAAGGAGCAAAGGGTTGTAATGTCTTTGCCATTATCTGGCTTTTACTTTGCTTGTCAGTGACCCTAAGTTTCTTTAAGTAAGCCCTTTAGTTGAGAATACAAATTCTGACCTGGATTCTGTTACTGAGAGAAAGGGAAGAAGAGTGAGTGCCAAGGGCCTCCCTGTGGATACTGGTCTACCTGCAGGAACTCTAACGAGCCCCAAGAGTAGAGATTGAAAGGCCAGCATTGCTCTTGGAAGTTGTGGCCTCAGTTTGCCAAAGTGTGCACAGACCCCCTGTTTGGCAGATTTGTGCATGGTAAAGAGCAGGTGTAAATTTAAGTGCAGAAATTCCATAAGATAACTTTCAAAGCAGAAATACACATGTACTTTGATTTTGAAAATTCAGCAAAATCCACACAGGAAAACGCATGTACTCATTTATCCCCATAGTTTATACAGCAAGATAGGAAGTGAATATTACGGCCAGGGCTCGCCAGAAAACGTCTTGTCAGTGCTTGGATGGAGCTACTGTAGTCTTCTCGTTGTTGTGGTTTTGAAAACTATATTACACTTACTGCATCTGGCCACCATCCTGTTCAATCAATTCCTGAGCTATACATTATCAAGGCCATGGCAAACATATTAGGTGCCCTAAGCAAACCTTCAGCTAGGCAAATCTTCTGCTTAATTATCTTTCAGGCCCCTAGGCTCATCCACGTAAGATATTTCACAATTACCTATGTATTTAGAAGTTCTGCTTCTTCCTATATATTTTTTATTTATTTATTTAACATTTCTTATATAAGAACATAAGATATGCCATACTGGGTCAGACCAAGGTCCATCAAGCCCAGTATTCTGTTTCCAACAGTGGCCAATCTAGGTCATATGTACCTAGCAGTTTCCCCAAGAGACACAAGTTCCACAATGCTTGTACTGGGTCAAGCATTGATATCTTCGGTCACTTCTTAATAATGGTTTATGGACCTTTCCTCCAGGAACTTGTCCAAACCTTTTTTAAACTCAGCTACACTAACAGCCTTTACTACATCCTCCGGTAACAAATTCCAGAGTTTGATTACACGTTGAGTGAAAAAATATTTTCTTTTATTAGTCTTAAATAGTTTACCCTGTAGCTTCATTGCATGTCCCTTAGTCTTTCTATATTCTGATAAGGTAAACAATCGATCTACGTTTACCCATTCCACTCCATTCATTAATTTATAGACTAATATCATATCTCCCCTCAGCCGTCTCTTTTCCAGGTTAAAGAGCCCTTACCTTTTTAGCCTTTCTTCATAGGAGTATCCTTCCATCCCCTTTACCATTTTGGTGGCTCTTTTCTGAACCTTTTCTAAAATCGCTATATCCTTTTTAAGATACGGCGACCAGAATTGCACACAATATTCAAGGTGCGGTCTCACCATGGAACGATATAGAGGCATTATAATATCTTTTGTTTTATTTTCCATTCCTTTCCTTATCATACCTAGCATTCTATTTGTTCTCTTGGCCGCTGCTGCACACTGGGCCGAGGGTTTTAACATGGTATCCACAATGATGCCTAAATCTTTTTCCTGGGTGGTGGTTCCTAATGTGGAACCTTGCATCGTGTAACCATAGTTTGGGTTGTTCTTCCCTAGGTGCATAACTTTGCACTTGTCCACATTAAATTTCATCTGCCATTTTGATGCCCAGTCTTCCAATTTATCAAGATCCTCTTGCAATTTTCCACAATCCTCTTGGGTTTTAACAACTTTAAATAGTTTTGTGTCATCTGAAAATTTGATAACCTCACTCGTTATTCCCTTTTCCAGGTCATTTATGAATATGTCAAAAAGCAGCGGACCCAGCACAGATCCCTGGGGAACACCACTATTCACCTTTCTCCATTGGGAAAATTGGCCATTTAGCCCTACCCTCTGCTTTCTATCTTTTAACCAGTTCCTGATCTACAATAGTACACTGCCTCCTATCCCATGACTCTTTAGTTTTGCCAAAAGTCTCTGATGAGGGACCTTGTCAAAGGCTTTCTGAAAGTCCAGATACACAATATCAACTGACTCACCTTTGTCCACCTGATTATTCACTCCTTCAAAAAAACATAACAGATTAGTAAGACAAGATCTTCCTTGTCTAAAGCCATGTTGGCTGTCTCCCATTAGGTCATGACTATCTACATGCTGAGTAATTTTATTCTTTATGATGGTTTCTACCATTTTTCTCGGTACTGATGTCAGGCTCACCGGTCTGTAGTTTCACGAATCACCCCTGGAACCCTTTTTAAAAATTGGTGTTACATTGGCGATCCTGCAATCTTCAGGTATTAGAGATGATTTTAATGATAGTTCACAGATTACTAATAGCAGGTCTGCAATCTCGTATTTCAGTTCTTTCAACACCCTTGGATGTATACCATCCGGCCCAGGTGATTTGCTACTCTTCAGCTTATCTAATAGTTGTAATACATCTTCCCGATGTATCGATATTTCCTTCAATTCTTCCGCACCTTTAAATACCACTTCAGTCATGGGTAACATCCCTACATCTTCCTCAGTAAAGACTGAAGCAAAGAATTCATTCAGTCTCTCCGCTATCACCTTGTCGCCTCTTAGTGCTCCTTTAACCCCTTTATCATCTAATGGACCAACTGACTCTCTCACAGCTTTTTTGCTACGAATGTACTTGAAAAGGTCTTTACTTCGCATTTTTGCTTCCGCAGCAAGCTTCTTCTCAAATTCTCCCTTTGCCTGCCTTATCAATGCCTTGCATTTGACTTGCCAGTGCTTGTGCTGTTTCCAGGTTTCGTCGTTTGGCTCTTTTTTCCATTTCCATATACCGCCTTTCATGATATCAAGGAAGTTTACATTGAACAGGGCATTATAACTTGGAGATAACTATTTACAGGGAACATGGGCAATGGAGGGTTAAGGTTTAGGTCCAAACTCTTCATGATATCAAACAAAGCAGAAACGTTCCTGTCTTAGAAGTACTCTAAAAGATACCTGCCTGAGGTTTCTGCTTCTAGTAGTGCACTTATGTACCTACGACAGTCTAGAAATAGTCTGTCCTCCTATGTGTCTAGTCTGTTTGTCTCCTGAAATCTTCTACTCATCTCTCCTCTTGCTTTCGGTTGTCAGGTAGGATCCTCTGGACAAAACCTTCCTCAGTCGTCACCCACCCTTCAAAATGTCTTTTCTTGCTCTGGGATCTGAAATGACACCTCACCTCCACACAACTTGTGGGTTCCATAAACCTTGAGGATTCCTGACCAAGATTTTGCTTTACCAAAAGTAAACAAAAACTTCCTAGGTACAATAACCTTGAAGGAAGGTCCTTTCCCCCAGCATGTCCACGGATCATAGGCTCAACTGCTTCTGACTGCTGGTCTTCTCTCCCAGCTCTTTCCAGCTGATTATAAGGCTTCAGCAAAATCCTTCCAACTGCTTGTTCTCTCAACTGATCATAGTCTTCCCCCCTCAACTTTTTAGTAAGGCAAAAATCCCAACTCACCTCTTCTTCCTTAGTCCAGAGACAGTTGGGTACCCTTGGTTCAGGCTCTCAGGAGCCTCTGTTCTCCCTCTTGAGCTTGGCAGGAAAAGCCCAAATCTCTCTCTTTTCCTGGCCCCTCTTCTCATTTGCTCCAGGCCTGGTTTGTTGCTTAAGGGCGCAAGCTTCTCCAAATCATGAGACTCCTGGCTGCTGAGTTCTCAGTCCGCAGAAAAGAAACAAAAAACCAAACAAACACCAAACCATTTTTGCCTGCAAAACACTACTCTTTATAATTTTCATGACATCATAACTCCTCTATTTGCATCACCTAATGGGAAGAGCCAACTAGAAAAATTCCACTTCCATTCTATTACAAGTATAAAGGCACCGGCTGCATCCGTACTCCAGCTCCCCACTCAATACTAGAGCCACTGCCCTTGGAGACAACGTGAGCCCATTTTAGTGGCATGACCACATAAACATTAGACTTTGTTTCATCTGTACATTCTATACACATAATAAGGGCAATTTCATAAAGCTATTTACCCAAGACAATGGACTATTCTCACCCTTCTTGCAGATAAAAGAACATGTTAAATGTTGTAAAACACCCACATGTTAAATGTTACCCAATTGTGATGTGATGTGATGTAACCACTTTGATTGTAGGATAATGTATGTCTAAATAAATAAATAAATTTGCTCATGGTTCTTTGAGTTCGTGTGACTGTCCCTATTGTTTTGCTTTGACTGCAGCAGCTCTTTGCTGCCCTCCCCCCAGAAAGCTTCTGCTCTAGGTGACCACCTAGTTTGCCTGATGGCTAAGCTGACCCTAAACAGTATGCTGCCTAAGATGGTTTGAATCACTAGTAGAGTAAAGCTGAGTAAGACCTTAAAGGTGACTGATGTAACTCAGTATTCAGAAATAAATTGGTTAAGATTATGACTATTAGGTGCTGATGCATCCATTAACTCTAATTATGTTCTTGGTGATAGGAAGGATTTTTAAAATATAAAGCAAAAGCTTAATGTGACAGTTATTTGTTTTTCTTTTTGACTTTAATTGCATCACTTGCTCAATTGACTAAACACAGTTTACTCAAGCAGGTGTATTTTGATGGGTGGATAGGTATGTTCTTTCAATCAAACAGACTAGGTACTTAGGAGGACAGACTATTTCTAGACTGCTGTAGGTGTATAAGTGTACTAGAAGTAGAAACCTCAGGCACTGTACTTTCCACAATATTTCTAGTTGGGGATTGAATTTTTGGCACATAATCAGTTTGTTTGGGTGCTTAAAAAATCTTCATGCACACGTATACCTATGAATTAACATGTCTACAGTCTATTTGCACATGAAAAAAAGTTTTAGTGCATAGAAGGCACACATTTAAGATGAATGCGTGCAAAAGCATAAAAAAAACCCACAAAAATTGCAAAAATGTCTTTTAAAATGAAGATTGACCATACTTTTTTGGCCATGCACATCCCTAATTTCTAGAACTAGAAGGTGTCTGCTTTGTTTAATATCATGAAAAGAGTGGAACTAAGGGGGTCTTTTACTAAAGGCCAGTAGCTGTCAGCATGGGTCTGGTGCATACTAAAGGCGAGTGTTAGACACGCTTGAAAGCTAGCATAGGGCCATGACAGCACCGCCAGGTTTTGGCATTAACTGTCCATGGCGTGTTAGGGTTGCAAGTGGGAGGTTTAGGGGCAGAGATCTGGGACAAGTGCCACACAGGTTGCCTGCATGGTGGGCTAGTAGCATGGGTACACTCACCGCCAGCTCCATAGGTGGCATTGAGTACGCCTATTCTATTGTGTGCACTGTGATGTTGTCCTAATCCGGCATGGATTTGCACATTATGGATGTGTTTGGTGCAACACCACAGTGCCCTTTAGTAAAAGGGCCTCTAAATGTAAAGAACTTCTAAATACACAGACATTGTGAAATGTGCTGATTCTGTAACATTAATACCTGCAGTGATATTAAAGCACCAGGGGCTGTTTAGACAGTTAAACTGCATGACTGTTTGCAACACATCCCCGTGTACTAGTGCATGCAGGTGGACAATCCTCTAGATGACAATAAGGAAATTAGACCTTACCTGCTAATTGTCTTTCCTTGAGTTCTCTCCAGGCCAGTCCAGGGAATGTAGGGTTGTCAGCTCCCTCCAGCAGCTGAGGACTGAAAACAACTGAGCTTTACTGACACTCTAACCAGCTCCCCCTAGTGCCAGAAGCCCAGTCTACTATTGACAAAGCAGCTCAACCAAGCTTTAACTAACACAGATAACCAACTTGAACTACTTCCTACCCCTAACCAGTACTTATTCTTCTACTCCTTTTTATCTATCTCTACGAAACCTTAACATTATACCATTGGTTTATTCCACTTCTTACCTTCTCCTTCTTAATACTCCCCAAACGCTACATGGAGAGCCTAGAATCCCATCCCATTCCACCATCTGCTTGATTACTCTATGAACGGGGAAACATTTCTGCTCCGTCTTAAAACCTTGAAGCAGCAGATCTTTCAGCGGCTCATCTTGAACCACTGGCAGCGCTATATTCAGTGCTGTAAGTGTCTGAGCAATGAGAGCCCCCAGCTCCTCTCTGCAAAATACCCGAAACATATTAGGATCTTCTCCTGGAAGAAGCTCGCCTTCCTCCACTTCCCCGGCCCATGGATCTAATCCTGAGTCTGAGAGGATCTCGCCTTCCTCTGCTCCCCTGAGCCCTGCTTCCTGTTGCCTGAACCAGTCTGAGCTAGGCTCTAACCCCAGAGCCATCTGAGATGATCCTTAACTTGGATCCTCCTCTCCAGAAAAGTCTCTTCCCTGACTTTTTGCCAATTTGGGAGAAGCCTCCTTGCTCTGAGCCTGATTTCTCTTAAGACAATAAGCCTTGTGCATTGATAAAATAAAATCCGCTGAAAACAAAGGCTCCAGGGCCTCCTGCAGCCCAGAAAAAGCTAACTGTGGGGTTGTTGCCACCAGCACTGGCTTTTTTACCCTGGATTTCCCTTTTGCTGACTTTTTGTGGTGAGTGGGAGAAACGGCTGCCTCTTGCAATATGGCCACCGTTCCTGCCTTCTCCAACGAACTCTGAGGCTTTCCGGAGCCCTCCCCAGGCCCCAACTTATCTTCCATGCCTCCACATAACTTCCTCTCCATGGAACTGCCCTGATGGAAACAAATGCGGCAGAGCCTCGGTCCTGCTAACCCTCTGCCACTTCCACACTGCGCGCACGCTGTCGCGATCGGCACCATGCGCCTGCACTAAAAGACTACCCGCGAGTCCCCAACTTCATCGGCACCTCGAACAATGACCGCCCATGACCGCCAATGTCGAAATCGCTTACCTCTCGGTACTCTGCCTGTAAGCTGAAAGGCTCCCTCCCCCACTGCTAGCGGGGACAGAAATCGTCCATGAGGAGGCAGAAAAGAGTGCTCTGGGGCTCCCAGGCACTTCTGATCTGGGCAGATCCGGCGCTTGAGCTCTCCACAAGGCAGGCTCTGCCTCTGCTGCCCTTAACACATGTCTCCCATTACAGACTTAACTCTATCTCGCTGGCCTTACTGCCCTGCTAGAGCAACCCAGCTCCTCCTGCATCATTCTGACTCCGCTGAAATTCTTTTTTTTTTTTCCCAATCCAAACCCTTCTGTAAATTCTACTTTCTTTACAGGGAGCCCTCCATCCAAACGTCCTATCCAGCTGCTGAGGACTGAAGACTGAGCTTCTGGCACTAGGGGGAGCTCTCGTGTCAGCAAAGCTCAGTTGTTTTCGGTCCTCAGCTGCTGGAGGGGGCTGACAACCCTACATTCCCTGGACTGGCCTGGAGAGACAAATAGGAATAAGGAAATCGTTCCCAGCACAGTTTTCTAAAGTGAACATTTTCCATACACATATTTATTAAAAAGCTCCTGTAAATGTAAAAATCATAAGTGTTTTGTAATAGTATTCTACATTAGATGCTATTGCTAACATCATTTTAAGTAGGACAGTCATTGCATTCACATTCAACTCATGGTATGAGAAATGGTGCATAGTTACAAAGGTTTGCATGGTAGCATCTTAAACAGAAGATAACCGACAGCAACACCTGTCATCTTTTATACTAGGATTTGTTAGGTCATTCCCACGTTCCAACACTTCATCTTCAGAGAGAAATTTAATCGTCCTTTCTTGATGGAGACTTTGAATCCATTGCCTGTACCACTGGCTTTTAGTCCAGTCCTTGGGAAGTGCATAAATTTGGTCTTCGGGATATTCACAATGAATATAGGAGTATATGAGATATATATGAAGCCAGTGCATCTATGTCATCATGCCTGACGGATAGATCTCAAGAACCAAGTTCAAAACCACTGGCTTAGCTACATCATGGTGATGCATCGAGGGCCTTCAACCTCATCACTCATCACGGTGAAGGAATATAAACACAGGCCATGCATGTGATCCATATTCATGGATCACTTATATAGATCATGTGAAGGGGCATGTTCTTTCCCTTTTCGCCACTTATGTGAATACGCATTTGGTCTGCCTTCCAGATCGGCTGTTTGTATCGTATCCATAATTCTGTGGGACGTTTCCCTTTCTCTGCGAATGCTCTCCCCTCCTCTGCCATATAGAGCTTCTCACCTGAATCCTTCACAGTATGACCAGCAGTGGCTTCTAGTGAATTTGTGCATTTCTCCTAGGCCAACAAACAGTAACCCCCACAAAATGAAACGATCACTGTAAATAATCCACAAATCGAAGATAGCTCAAATGGCAGACAAAGTCTTAAATTTCTTCTATACCAGAAGAGAATGTTGGGTCCAGTAGACCGGGGAAAGAGTAGGCAATCGCTCAACCCCCCGATGTCTGCTGTTCCCTTTTAATTTTTTCCTTTTTCTTAAACACCCAATATGTGCTTTGATACAATTCAACGATTGAAAGAAATTGAAAAGGCTTCTACTTAGCGCAGTTGTTTAAATCCCTGCAGTATACCCGATGCTTTCTCCTAGGCCAGGCAGTATATCTCGAAATTTCCATCATTATTAAATTTGAGTTATATTGCGTTCTTAGGCTAATACATTTCTGATTAATAAGAATTTGTTCTTGGTCAGGAAGCAGTTTAATATTTAAGTCTATAAGTGGAATAGGTGTGGGTGGGTTAATAATTACCACGCCATCTGTTCAAGTTTGGGGATGATACACAGCTATTTCCAGGCTGAAACATATTTCTCTGCACTGCTGAGTTTATTGTGCTCTGCTCACTGTATCATAACACATGGCAGGGTGGGATGTGTGTTGCAAGAAGCCATATCTAAAGTGGGCTGCGAGTTACATAGACTACGCAAATGACTGTCTGCAAGTATCTGGGACAGTGAATAGGAGAAAAACACTGGGTTATGATATGCAACATATAGGCAATTATTTTCAAAGCCATTTTAATGTGTAAAGCCTGTATTACATGCAGAAAATAGCATCTACAAAATGATGCAACTACATACGTGCATAAAAAGTTTGCACATAGAAAGTATGCAACTCCTTTTTCGTGATTCATCTGTAGATGTTCCCAGGGCATAGTTGGAGTGGAGCAGAAGCAGAGTTGCAGTGCACAGGCGCATTGTATAAAATATGCATGTACACGTAGAGTACACACACATGCACACACAGGTGTATCTTCTTTGAAGCAGCTGTAAATTTGTGCATTGACATTTGTATGCTATTGGGGGGTGGATCTGGGAGTCTAATTTATAAAGTCACATAGGTGCCTATGTTGCTTTTATAAAGTACCAAGTTATAATCACCAATCCAAATGAATGTATTAGATCTATCTAGATAAATTCAGCGTACCTCTGTCATCCCCAACCTTTTAAAAAAAATAATGTAAAAATATTTATAACTTATCTAAATTGGATTACTATAGATGGTAGGTGGGTGTACTCAAGTATACTCCTTCCATAACCATTATAATCATGGGTCCATTAATATGTCCATTTTTGCATATATTTTGTTATAAAAGGTCCCATTGAGGATCAAATATACTCAGTCATTCAAAAATAACAAACACAACAAAATTGCTCAACTTTGAAGAACTGTTTGGAAGTCCAGCTATTTCCTCAAAATGCAATGTGAGCCTTTGAGTCAATACTGACTCCTGGTGAGTTGTCAGCTCCTAGGTTTTCTTGGCAGTGTGACTGAAAATAGATTGCCAGACCTTTCTTCCTGGGCAATGAAGGATTAAGTGACTTGTCCAAGGCCACAAGGAATGGGAATTGAACCACAGTCTAATATTTACAAAGCCAGCTTGCTAACCATTAGGCTACTCCTCCACTCCCCTCAGGAAAATCCAAAATGATATCATTTTTCAATCCAATTCTGCATCAGGCATATTCTCTTCCTTCCATATAATTTTGCCTTAATGCAACCCAACGTAGTCATCCCACAGCTTTCTTTTCAATCCAACTCACAGCATTCTTTCCCCACTCCAATTTCTGAGAACTGCAACAACATGGTGTCAGCTTTTATACAGTCATGTGATATGTATTATTCAATCTCATTTAAAATGCTGACATCATTTCCCTCATGGTCATAATCATTCACCCAACTTTCAAACTGAAGTCATCCATTCAGCTTCTGCATTCGTTCCATAGAAACATAGAAATATGACGACATAAAAAGACCACATGGCCTATCTAGTCTGTCCTTCCATAACAACTACAACAGTCCCCTTTTTACCTTTAGAGATCCTCTGTGTTTGTCCCATGCTTTTTTGAATTCAGTTACTGTCCTCATCTCTACCACTTCCACTGGGAGACTATTCCACGGATCCACTACTCTTTCCATAAAGAATGTTGAGGCCGCGGGGCAGGGTCCCTGGCGGCCGAAGGTAACCAGGCGCTCGGCCTGGTGCGGGGACCCTGCCCGCGGCCTTTGAAAGGGGCGGGTGTTTGCGGGGCATCATTCAAATTCATTGGCTCGCCCCGTTCAGGAGTGGGCACGAGCCAATGAGAAGGGCTTTACCGTGGGGGGGGGGTTATAAGGGAGACGCGCGGCGGCAACAGTCTCTCTCTTCGAGACCAGCGGCGGGTGCAAGGACTCTGGCTTTCTACCTCGGTCGGCGGGCTGAAGCGGCGCGGTTCCGGGTCGGCTGGAATTTTGCGGCAGAATCCTTCGGCCAGTTTGAATTGCTGATCTGGATCCAGCAATAGCGGTAGGGTGCAGGATTTCTGGGCAGTTTGCAGGTTCGCGGTTTAATTTAAAAAAAATAAAAATAAAACAAAGAAGAAACAGGGCAAGCCAGCGGGACGGGTGGGGTTGCAGCGTGGTCTACGTCGGGGGGGGGGGGTTTATCGGCGGTGCTTCCGTTCTCCCCTTCTCAGTTTTGGGTGAGCGGGGCCTGGGAGGTGAGAATGCCTCCGCGTAAGGGAAGGCAGGCCAGTGTTGGGGGACGGGGCAGGGGAGAGAATGTGGCAGATGGTAGGCGAGGAGGGCGGTCTGTGCCTTCAGGGGGGCAGTCGGATAGGTCCTCTAGGGGAGCTGCTAGAGGTAGGCTTGGACAAAGGGTGGCTCTTGGGGCCAGGGGCAGGGGTGCTATTGGCAGTAGGGGGGCTGGAGTAAGGAGGGGCAAGGAGGCAGCTTCAGCAGCGAGGCAAAGAGGGAGGTCTCCTATCAGGGGGCGCAGCGGGGGGTGGAGACTTGGACAGCGGGTAGGCGAACCCGGGCCGCTGGGACAAGGGAGGGGTATGGCGGCAGATGGGCTATCCCGTGTGGAGGCGGTTGGTGGGGGGGATGGGGGTGGGGTTTTGCAGGGGTGTGCTGGGAATGGGGCAGCGGGGGTTAGGGGGCGCGGTTGGGGTGGACAAGGGCTGGTGGGGTGGGGTGGGGTGGGGCGGGGGGCCAGTGCTGTCAGGTTGGGTCGCGCCATGGCATGGGGCCCATACTTTTGGTCAGGGCCCCCCGTTACAGATGGGGGTCGACGGGAGTGTGGGAACCCTGGGTGGGTATGCGCCATGGGAATATTGGCGGGGTGGGGGCCAAGGCTCTTCCAGGGCCGAGTGGTTGTCTGCTTGGCAGCCGTGTGGCTCCCCTTTCGTCCCCTCTCCCCCCTCTTCTTCTGTTTTGTCTTCACAGGTTTCTCCATTGGCTCCGGCAGCGGGGCAGATGTCCGGTGTGCAGAGCACGGCAGTGGGAGATGGGTCTGGAGCGGCATCGGGAGGATCCCAGAGGCTTGAGGCCAGCCCAGCGAGCGTGGCGGGAGCGCGGTCATCCGGCTCGGGGATGCGGGATCCTGAGGTGCGGCCAGAGGATATGCAGGCTGGTGTCGGAGGAGCTTTGGGTGAATTGCCCATGGGCAATGGGGGTGGGGGTGGGGGTGGGGGTGGGGCGGATCAGTTGGAAGGCCAAGACGGGGGAGGGCATAAGGCTAAACGAAAGTGCCGGCATTCAAGCCGGCGTCATTGCAGTTCGGAGTCTTCCTCGTCGTCCACCTCTTCCGCTTTGTCATCCTCGCTTGCGCCTTCCCGTTCAGGGCAGGGGGTCGACCGGGTGCCAAGTGGGTCCTCCGGAGGGAAGGGCGTGCCTACGCTGGTTGCATTCGCGGAGTTATGGGAAGGGGTCCCTCGTCATTTACGGCGTAAGATATGGAAGAGGCGGTACATAGATATGTTCAGATTGCTGGAGGGCAGGAGGCGGTCGGGAGAGAGTAGAAAGAAGCAAAAAGAGGATGAAAAGGCGGGTCGGGTCAGGAAAGTATCGCGGAATGTTATCAATTGGGTTAGATCTTTTCTAAGGTTAGCGAGCGTCTGGGGTCGTCAGGCTCCGGAGGATTATGGAATGCTTTTGGCGTGCGCGGACTCTATTTTGGAAGCTGCACAAACGCATGGCGGTTTTGCTTGGTTGAATTACGACCAGAAGTTTCGGGACAAGATGGAGGAGAGTAAGTCGTTGTCCTGGGGTATGCAGGATATCAATCTGTGGTTAACCCAGATGTCGGTTGGGGCGGGTGTGAGTGGGGGGGCGGGGGTGCGTTCTGGGGCGGGTAGCGCGGCAGGATTGGGGCGGCCCTTTCGTGCAAACGGGGGTACTCCGCCGCAAAAAGTGGGGGGAGGGGGTGCAGGGGACATCTGTTGGCGTTTCAATAGGTCTTCGTGCCCCTTCCCTGACTGCAAGTTCCGACACACGTGCTCGGCCTGTGGGGGCGGACATTCTGCACTTAAATGTCTCAAAAAGGGCGGCGTGCCTCTCCCTACCACGGCCCCCAAGTAATAGTGATGTAATGGGGTTGTCTCCCACTCCAATTTGCCGTGAGGTGATCGGCGAATGCCTGAGAGCTTATCCGCGGAGGCGGGAGGGGGAGGTGTTGGAGCGGGGGTTTTCCGAGGGGTTCATTATTCCAGTGCAAGGTACTATAGTAGGTAGGTCGGCGCGTAACTCTCCCTCGGTGCGGCGCTTGGTGTCGGTGGTTCGCGAGAAGTTGGCGATTGAGCTGCGTTTAGGCAGAGTGGCGGGTCCTTTTGCTGAGCCGCCATTGGCGAATTTGGTGGTTTCCCCAATGGGGGTGGTGCCCAAGAAGGAGACGGGGAAGTTTCGTTTGATACATAACCTTTCTTTTCCGTTGGGGGACTCGGTGAATGATCATATACCAAAGGAGCTGTGTGCGGTTCGTTATGCGTCGTTTGATGAGGCGGTGGGTTTGGTAAAACGCTGTGGCCCGAGGGCTCGGTTGGCAAAGGTGGACATCGAATCGGCTTTTCGGTTGCTGCCCGTCCATCCATCTTCGTTTTATTTGTTAGGCTTTTCATTTGATAAGGAATTCTACGTGGACAAGTGCATGCCTATGGGCTGTTCGGTGTCGTGTGCCTACTTTGAGATGTTTAGTACCTTTTTGCATTGGAATTTAGTGCGGAGGGTGGGCTGTGGGAATGTAGTGCACTATCTCGATGATTTTCTGTTTGTGGGGTCGGCGCGGTTGGAGGAATGTCAGCAGTTGATGGACGGTTTTCTACACATGGCTAGTGCGTGAGGGCTCCCGTTGGCCGTCGACAAGACGGAAGGCCCGGCTACCTGTATTACTTTCTTGGGGGTTGAGATCGATTTGGTCGAAATGGTGGCGCGCCTCCCGATGGATAAGGTGGTGAAGTTGCGGGTCCTTGTAGCTAATGGGTTAGCATCCGTCAAGTTATCCTTGCGGGAGTTGCAAATATTGATTGGTTCTTTAAATTTTGCTTGCAGAGTTATACCGATGGGCCATGTTTTTATGCGTCGATTGGCGGCGGCCACAGCAGGGATCCGTAAGCCGCATCATCGTATCAGAATATCCAAGGTCATGAAGGCCGACTTGAGAGTTTGGGATGTTTTCCTGGAGGATTTTAATGGGGTGTCTGTGCTGATGGAGGCGGAGGTGTCCAGTGTGGATTTACAGCTATATACGGATGCGGCAGGTAGCGGTGGTTTGGGTATTTACTTTGGGGGGATTGGTGTGTGGCCCAGTGGCCTCAAGCGTGGCACACAGCTGGCTTGACTAGTAACATTACGTTCTTGGAGATGTTTCCTTTGTTGGTCATGTTGCACTTGTGGCCTGAACGGTTGAGGAACCGCAGATTAGTCTGGTGGTGTGACAATGAGGCCGTGGTTGCGGTGGTCAATCGGTATAGGCCGCGCTGCGCGCAGGTCGCAGGTTTAATGCGGGACATAGTTTTCGCTTGTTTGCATTTGAATGTAGCTGTGAAGGCTCGGCACATTCCGGGTTGCACTAATAGAATTGCTGATGCTCTTTCTCGTTTCAAGTGGGAGCTTTTCCGGACCTTGGTGCCAAAAGCGAGCGAGAAGGGTTTGGCGGTTCCAGAGCAATTGTGGAGGATTGGCCAGCGGAAATGGTACGCCTGTTGAAGAATTCTCTATCGCCTGCGACGTGGTCGGCCTACAGGAGAGGATTTGACGCCGTGCTGGAGTACCTTGAGTCTCAAGGATGGTGGCCCGGAGCTGTTGTCGACGGTTTGCTGGGACAGTACATAGTGGTGGCTAAATGCAATGGTGTGTCCCGGTCCTCAGTTCGGAGTCGGTTGGCGGGTTTTACCTTCTTTGCCAGGGCTGCCGGCTGGGGATTCGCGAGACCTGGGTTTTTGGCTCAGAAGTTGTTACGGGGCTGGGAGAGAGCTTGTCCGTCTCCTGGTGATGCACGGTTGCCAGTGACACACGACCTGCTGATCCGGCTTTGTGCAACGCTGCCGAGTGTGGCGTCCCGCTATGAGGCTGTTCTTTTTAAGGCATTGTTTTGCTTGGCCTTTTTTTGTGCTTTTCGGATCGGGGAGCTGGTGGCTAGTTCTGGCAGGGCAGCGCGGACTGGGGGCTTGTTGTCTAGTCATGTTCAGATCGGGGGGGGGGGGGGGCAGCTACGGATTAAGCTGGCCAGATCAAAGACTGACCAGTTGGGCAAAGGGTTGTGGGTGGTACTTCACGAGGTGGTTTCCCTTCCGACTTGCCCTGTG
Source organism: Ichthyophis bannanicus (assembly GCA_033557465.1). Lineage (NCBI taxonomy): Eukaryota > Metazoa > Chordata > Amphibia > Gymnophiona > Ichthyophiidae > Ichthyophis > Ichthyophis bannanicus. The sequence continues at coordinate 167,195,991 of CM066044.1, read as the reverse complement.
TCGGCAATGAGGGACTATTTGTCGGTGCGCCCGGTGACGGGTCGTCTGTTTTTCTTGCATGAGAATTCATGTTGGGTTACCCATTTTCAGGTGGCGGCGGTGCTGAGGATCGCCATACGGTATTTGGGCTTGGATCCTACGCGCTTTGCGCCGCATTCTTTTCGCATTGGGGCGGCGACAAGTGTGGCGGCGGCAGGGCTTTCAGAGGCGGCGATTCAGAGCATTGGCAGGTGGCGATCACAGGCCTTTAAAGGTTATGTGCGTTTATGAGGGGAGCTGGTGGTCATGGGGATAACCTCTGTTTTCTTTTTCAGATGCTGTGCGGTGCCCGCATGTATGCTGGATGATCGGACATTCATTTGTGCATTGGGCGGGACTGCAAGCAGCTGAACGACCATTGGGTTCCAATTTAGGACTCGACCCGGCGTTGGTGTCTCTACTATGGCTGGGTGAGTGTGGTCTGCGGTGGCCGCAGCTTTTACCTTTGCTTTGGCACCATAGCCGGGTGAGGTCGGAGCCCGCCGTGATCCTACTGCATGTGGGAGGAAATGATCTAAGTGGATGGACTTGTAAACAGATAATTAGAGCGGCAAAGAGGGATCTGGCGGAGGTCCTTCAGCTGTTCCCTCATGTTATTGTCTTGTGGTCAGACATCATTCCAAGGCCTGTCTGCCGGCAGCAGCGGCGTTGGTCCAGGGGATTGGCAAAGGTCAATCGGCAGATTGGGCGGTGGGTTTGTGAGCACGGGGGATATCAAATTTTGCACCCCTGGGTTGACGTTGATTGTGCTGGGCTGTATCGCCAGGACGGGGTGCACTTATCCCCGGTGGGTGTGGACCTACTGTTGAATGACTGGCAGGAGGCTTTGGAATGTGTGGTTCAGTGGGAGTCTCGATGGTCGCAGCTTGGGGGGGGGCGGCGTAGAGGCGTGAACTTGCCCTACGCCGGGTGGCGGGATCCCGGAGGTTTCCGGGGTCCGGAGCCTTAATCTGGAATTGGGGCGGGGGCGGTCGCCCTCAACCCGGATGACCCCTGGCCGGTCTTTGCTAGTAATATGGCGAGGCCGGGGAAAGGGGAGGGTTGGCTTTGCCGCTGGCTCGGCCGCGGCGGGAGTGGAATGAGGTCACCTTGCTAGTGGTATGGCGGGTGAGGGCTCATTCCGCTTGTGGGTTATTATATTAAGAAGTTGGATGTTGCAAAGAAATGTTTTGGAATGCTATGTTTGTTAATAAAGCTGCGACCATACGAGCCAAAGTTCTTTGTGTCTGGGCTGATTATTTTGAGGTCGGGAGGGTGGGGGGGGGTGGCAGGGGTGGAAGGCTATTGGGGGGGGGAACGGGATACCACCGGGTCCGACCTGCCTTGGTTATGTCGAGGCCGTGGGGCAGGGTCCCTGGCGGCCGAAGGTAACCAGGCGCTCGGCCCGGTGCGGGGACCCTGCCCGCAGCCTTTGAAAGGGGCGGGTGTTTGCAGGGCATCATTCAAATTCATTGGCTCGCCCCGTTCAGGAGTGGGCGCGAGCCAATGAGAAGGGCTTTACCGTGGGGGGGGTTTTAAGGGAGACGCGCGGCGGCGACAGTCTCTCTCTTCGAGACCAGCGGCGGGTGCGAGGACTCTGGCTTCCCACCCACCTGCCCTTCATTTAGTGGTTGGATTTGGAAAGGGTTGTCGCAGCTGGGGGGGGGGGGATCCCGGAGGTTTCTGGGGTCCGGAGCCTTAATCTGGAATTGGGGCGGGGGCGGTCGCCCTCAACCCGGATGACCCCTGGCCAGTCTTTGCTAGTAATATGGCGAGGCCGGGGAAAGGGGGGGAGTTGGCTTTGCCGCTGGCTCGGCCGCAGCGGGAGTGGAATGAGGTCACCTTGCTAGTGGTATGGCGGGTGAGGGCTCATTCCGCTTGTGGGTTATTATATTAAGAAGTTGGATGTTGCAAAGAAATGTTTTGGAATGCTATGTTTGTTAATAAAGCTGCGACCATATGAGCCAAAGTTCTTTGTGTCTGGGCTGATTATTTTGAGGGTGGGGGGGTGGCAGGGGTGGAAGGCTATTGGGGGGGGGAACGGGGTACCACCGGGTCTGACCTGCCTTGGTTAATATTTCCACATATCACTTCTGAATCTATCTCCCTTCACCCTCATCCCATGTCCTCTCGTAGCAGAACTTGCTTTCAATTGAAAGAGGCTCTCTCCCTGAATATTTATGCCATGGAGGTATTTAAACATCTCAATCATATCACCTCTATCCCGCCTTTCCTCTAAGGTGTACATATTAAGATCCTGAAGTCTGTCCTCATATGCTTTATAATGAAGACCACTAATCATTTTAGTAGCCACCCTCTGCACCGACTCCATCCTGTTCACATCCTTTTGAAGGTGCGGTCTCCAGAATTGCACACTATACTCCAAATGAGGTCGCACCAAAGACTTATACAGAGGCATTATCATCTCCTTTTTTCTGCTAGCTATTCCTCTCCGTATGCACCCAAGCATCCTTCTAGCTTTTGCCGTTGCCTTTTCTACCTGTTTAGCTACTTTAAGATCATCAGACACAACCACACCTAGGTCCCGCTCTTCTTTAGTGGACAAAAGTAATTCACCCCCTATACTATATTGCTCCCTTGGATTGCTGCAGCCCAAATGCATGACCTTACATTTTTTAACATTAAATCCCAGCTGCCAAATTCTAGACCATTCTTCAAGCTTAGCTAGATCCCTCCTCATGTTATCTACCCCTTCCTGGGTGTCTACTCTATTGCAGATTTTGGTATCATCCGCAAAGAGGCAAACCTTACCTGAAAGCCCTTCCGCTATATCACTAACAAAGATGTTAAAAAGAATCGGACCAAGGACAGATACCTGGGGCACACCACTGATAACATCCTTCTCCTCAGAGTGAGCTCCATTTACTTGTACTCTTTGTCGCCTCCCACCCAACCAATTTCTAACCCAAGCAGTAACTTTAGGGTCCATCCCTAGGGTGCTCAGTTGGTTTATAAGTCGCCTGTGAGGAACAGTGTCAAAGGATTTACTGAAATCTAAATACACCACATCTAGGGTTCTCCCTCGGTCCAACTCCCTGGTCACTCAGTCAAAGAAATCAATCTGATTTGTCTGACAAGACCTGCCTCTGGTGAATTCATGCTGCCTCGGATCCTGTAATCCGCTGGACTCCAGAAACCTCACTATTTTCTCTTTCAGCAGCATTTCCAATAATTTACTCACCACCGAAGTTAAACTAACCAGCCTGTAGTTTTCAACCACATCCTTCCGCTTTTGTGTAAAGGCACCACATGAGCCTCTCTCCAGTCCTTTGGCACCACTCCCGACTCCAACGAGGCATTGAAAAGGTCAGTCAGTGGAGCTGCTAGAACGTCCCCCTCAGTATTCTCGGGTGTATCCCATCCGGTCCCATCGCTTTGTCTACTTTAAGTTGAGATAGTTTCTCACGAACACAGTCTTTTGAAAATTGTTCAAGATGTCCATTGCTTCTGTTCCTATTTGTGGGTGTTTTCTGAGGTCCTGCTCCTGGTTCTTCATCTGTGAACACAGAACAAAAATATTTGTTAAGCAATTCCGCTTTATCCTTATCAGCTTGTACATATTCCTCCCCTGCACCCTTGAGTCTGACAATACCACTCTTGCCCTTCCTCTTCTCACTAATATATCTGAAAAATGTCTTATCCCCCTATTTTATTGCATTGGCTATTTTCTCCTCCTTTTGAATCTTTGCCTTCTTGACTACTTTGCTAGCTTCTCTAAGTTTTTCCAAATACAGATGCCTGTCTTCCTCTCTCTGTGATCTCTTGTATTTCATGAAGGCCTCCCTCTTTTTCTTCACTTTTTCAGCTACTTCTTTCGAAAACCATAGCGGTCTCCTTTTCCTTTTACCTTTATTTACAATTTTAACAAAAAGGTTGGTTGCCCTTAAAATATCCCCTTTCAGTTTTTCCCACTGCTTTTCTACATCCCTCAGCTGTTCCCATCCAACTATCCATGTGGTGCAATAGTATTAAGTGAAAACCCCCCAAACTGTTCCCTAAAGATTAACAGTGGCTCTCGATCTCGCTCCTTACCACCACAATTCCACACGTATCAGCGACTCTCCATGTTAAATCCTCAAATTGATGTGCTCGTTGAATGTAATATTCTGCTATAGGTGCTGAGGTCATGCCAGTATCTAACCAGCTCTGATGCTCATTCAGTTTTAATCTAAATGCAGATCATCTTATATCACAGTCTGCCTCGAACTGCAGCAGTAAAACCTAGGTCATTCCTGTTCTTCTTTCTTTAATTGGCTTCAAGACGACATTGCCGGTCTGGAAAATGTCAAGTGATGGGAGATCTAAACAGATGGATTTGTCAGAGATGTGAGAAAGAGACTGTAAATATCTTGCCTAATTGCATGGCATTCTAAATGATGAAGTATGCCTTCATAATGTGTGATGAGACAGCAGCTTAAAGCCTCGTGTCAAGTCAATGCTAACTCCTGGCGAATGGCAACCCAGCCCCTGTGTGCCCTCTGAAAGTCTCTACTCTGGAAAGCTTATCCCTTAAGATCCATTGACTTCATGCTCCCTAGAATGACTGCAGAATCTTAAAATTCCCCATGCTGCTATGATCGCCACTATGATCATTATATTGCATTTTTAAAATTCAAACACTGTTTACTTGTTCCTTACAGAATTTCATATAAGCTTCTTATCTTGGTCCATCAAATCTTTTACTCTCTCTCTTTTTGTCCAGTTTTCCTTCCCCCACATTCCAGAATGAATATTGTGTTCCAGTTAGTAAAACCTGCTGGTGGTCCCATCCCACTGTAGAGTACGTTTGGAAACGACACATTGCTCCATTTCTGGGCTAATAGCTCCTCAATTATGGAACAAGCTACCCCTTGAAACTCATCTTGAGTCACCAGATTTAAAGTAGCTTCAAAACTTATTACCTCTCTCTTGCATTTCCTTCCTAATTTCCTGCTAAATTCTCAAGGATCACTGAAACTTTTATGGCCTTCCTTCTGAATTTCCATTGGCTGCCTAGTTCTCGTTGGCCGAGAGACGAGAGAGGATGAGGATTTTGTAGACCAGAGAGCAACTTTGTTTCTTTCTCTGTCTATTGCTATTTTCTATTTTTACATTATTTTTTTATTATTTGAATAATATTTTATCTTTATAAATGATGAATATGTACTATGATTTATTATGTATCTTTTTCAATGTAAACCACTTTGACATTGGGACACTTTTACTAAAGTGCACTAAGTAGTTACCACAGGAATTAGCGGGGGACACAGTAACTGTTACCGTGCCAATATGACAGTCACTGTGCGACTAATTCTTGCAGTAAAGGCACATAGCACAATGGAGTAGGGTATGGACAGAAAAGAGGCAGAGAGAAGGCATGGAGAACACATTGCAGGAGGTATACATTGCGTGCTGTTTATATAACAATTAACATGGGTGCATTTAACGTCACTTTAATAGGTGGCGTTAAGTGCACCCACGTTAGTTGTGAATGCTAGTGCTACGCATTAAGGTACTTTTCTGTGTGGTATCTGCAGGGAACATGCAGGCCACGCCCCCAACAGTACACAACCATTGCACGTACTATGTGTTAATATCTGCTCAAAAAGCACAGTAAGTGCAAAATTATAATGCATCTTAGTAAAAGGGCCCCATTATTATGAAAATCAGTCTATCAAATAAACAGAAACTTGGAATCTGCCTGTTGGGAAAGTTAACAGGATTAAATGATATAAAAGTGGACTCTGCTTTGACACCTATGCAATTCATTCACCAAAGATGGACATGTGTGAGGATGAGGTAACCAGTGACAGTAAGCAAAATTACATCTGCAGGTTCTCATTAATAGACAGAGTATTTCCTACTCTAGTTTTTCTACCAGAAAATGCAAGAAATAGTCCCTACCAAACATGCATCATAGATCTCAGTGTGACTTTACTAATCCTGCCTTTGCTGTAATTTGTAAACAATGGAGATCGTACATAGATAAGACAGAGTTCTAGTAGCCATACTGGTCCTGCGGAAAACCATTCTTTTGCAGGTTGTGACACCCTTTAAGGGTCCATCAGATGTTGTAGCACATGAGCTTTGGAGACCACAAAGGTCCCTTCTTTAGATGCCATAATAGAAAATAAGCAGAACCATGTTCAATGGGATTTTGCAACCATAAATCCTACATCTACAAATCCATATCTTTGATACACACAAAGGGGTATGTTTACTAAAGCGGGCTAATGGTTAACCCATGCTATCTGCAACGAGATCTCATGTTATTCAATGGGACCTACTTACAAATGGCACAGGTTAACTGTTAGCCCATCCCCCAAATTCAGCAGTATTGAAGCATAAATAAACCTGAAGCCAGTTTTTTTCCTCTTAACAAAATCTATTGTAGTTTAATAATGCCAAGGCTGGCTCTGGCTACCATTAGTTTTAATTTCTGCATGCTTTATGAGGTTTTGCAATTGCCGTTCAGTAATATGGCTCAGTAAAGATGACCGAATGGCGATTGTAATTTCTGATGCATGGACAGTGTGAGCTCTCCATCAGTCTTCTATTTAAGAATGGGAATCTTTGTTGCTCTTGATAAAACCTTGCTGAAAAGATCAAGGTATTGTTGCCTGCCTGACAATATAAATGTCTTTGTGCATATGAAATGAGAGGCATCACTATTCAGCTGGCCTGGTCACTGGATTCACTTAAATGCTGATACCGGTAGTTTACTAAATCCATATATTCGGTGCCACGTTCTGTATAAGTAGCGGCACTGAATATATGTGTAGTATATTCAGCAGGCCAAGCCAATCAATTTCTTTCCCCATCCCCCAATTTTCCTAGTTGCTAATGCTATATGGACAAAAAGTTGATTGAGTCATGGCTGCTGTGGCTCACTCACTTCCACTGCCTGTGATATTCAGCAGGCCTAAATGAAATTGATAATTTCTCTGTATAACAGCTGAATATCACCACTGTCCAGATAATTTTTAGGGCCACTCTTACCCCACACCCCTAAGCCATCTGGCCAGCTTGCAATTATATAGATAATATTGGTTCATTTAGCTATTTAAACAGCCTGATACCATCCATATAACTTTTGAAATTCTATGGATAAGCCAGCTGCCAAGCACATAACTGGTTTTGAACAACAGCCCAACAGTATCTAGTATACCCATAAGCTACCCTGTCTGTGACCAAATAAACCCTCTCAAAACAAACTATTTACATTTTTTCCTGGAAGAAGTGGACTCCTTTCTGGATTTTGCTTGCAAATGATCAAAATAAGCTAAAGAAAGGGATGTTGAACTGCCAAAGTGCTCGGAATCAGCTGCACACCAGCTCATTTCGTCAGCTGTTAAAAATGGACAATGGACACTGAAGACAAAAATAATATGAAAAATGAATGATGCTTTAGCTCTACGAGAAAATGCTCTGCTGAGTGTCTGAATAAGTCCGCACTAAATTAGCAGGTAGCAAAGTCTTTTGCACAATTGCATTTTCAACTGTTGTGATCTTGGGCAAGTCAGTTTAACTCTCCATTTCCTCAGGTACAAACTCAGCCCTCCATGGGCAGGGAAGTACTATTCTCTGTACCTGAATGAAACTTGCCTTGAACTTCTGAGGAAAGCTTGAGCTAAATACACTTCCTTTCCTTTTCCCTTTCATTTGAAAGCAGGTTGTTGCTGACTCTTGTTTTTGTCCTTACAAGGCTACCTGATGTGCTTTGGCGGCTGCTGCCCAAGGCAATCACCTAGTTTACCTAATGGTTGGCATGGCCCTGTTCCCAAGTCGGAAAAGCTGTAGCAGTGGAATGAGAACCTTACTTACATGATGCTTCCAGGAGCTGACATTATCCGCCAGTATAGTGCAGTTCAGAGGGCAGCCTGATGAATATTAATTTTGAGTATCCTGAAAGCCACTTGTGTTTCTAGCTCTCTAGGGATGTGCCCCTCTTCTAGAGGCACTATCTAATGACGCCATTCCCAGAAGAATTATACCTACCTTCCAATTTCGTGTCTGCTTTGACTCAATGGAGCTCCCAAAATCAAGTCTGGAAATACATTAAAATAGTCTAATTAAACTGGCTGCATTTCATTTTATTTATTTATTTTTTTTTTTTTTTTTTTTTTTTTTTTTACAAGATTTTACAATATAACAAGAAGTTACAACACTCTTGTAGAAATAGAAAGACATCTAAGAAATAAACATACCAAAAACCCCCAATAGCGGTACCTAGACAAAGAAATCATCCAAGACATCATCCTCACTAGCCCACAAAAAAAAAAGAGTAGAGGAGTCATACAATTTATACCAAATATGCAAGAAAAATTAAAGCATTCGCAAAAGCACAGGCAAATCCATTATGAGAGATTAGGAGAGCCCCCTTCCGAGGACTCCAGACGTCTAGCATTAATGAAAGCGATAAGTTGGGATGGTTCATAAAACACATAAGAAAATGATTTAAACTTTACTAAACATTTACATGGATGTTTAAGAAAAAACAAACCTCCCAACTGCAGTATTCCAGAACGTAACAGAAGAAATTCCTTTCTTCGCTTCTGAGTAGTCCTAGCCAAGTCAGGATAAATCCTAACTATCAATCCTCTAAAAGGAATATGTTTTTTCTTAAAAAAAAGCTTCAATAGCCATTCTCTATCAGATAGGAGAGCAAATGTAACCAATAAAGTAGAAGGAACAGGGTCTTCAGACTCAGAACTCTCCAACAACTCAGAGACATTTAGAATATTAACTTGTTTCTGTGGACTGCCCAAAACAACATTGCCAATATCAGGCCCCGCCGACACTTCATTTTATTTATTTGTTGAACTTTTGTTTCCATGGGCCCAATACTGAAAGGCATATTATACACGGTTTACAGCCCTGTAGACCATGAAACATAGAAACATGATGACAGAAAAAGACCACATGGCCTATCTAGTCTGTCCTTCCATAACAACAACTACAACAGTCCACTTTTTACCTTTAGAGATCCTCTGTGTTGGTCCCATGCTTTTTGAATTCAGTTACTGTCCTCATCTCTACCACCTCCACTGGGAGACTATTCCACGGATCCACTACTCTTTCTGTAAAGAAATATTTCCGCATATCACTCCTGAATCTATCTCCCTTCACCCTCATCCCATGTCCCCTCGTAGCAGAACTTGCTTTCAATTGAAAGAGGCTCTTTCCCTGAACATTTATGCCACGGAGGCAGGGCCGGCCCGTCCATTGAGCAAGAATGTTTTTTGCACAGGGCCCCGCGTTTCAGGGGGCCCCGCGCAAAGAACATTCTGCTTTTTTTTTTATTACATTTAAAAACAAAAACCTGGCTCTAGCTGCTGCCGCTGCCGCGTCCGTCGCAGCAGCGGCAGAATGGCGTGTCCCACGGGGCCCCTTCTCCTCTTCGAGCCCTCTGCAAGGGCTTTCAGATTCGCGAAGGAGAGTTGTGCTCCCTCGCGTCTCTGTAAAGCCCGCAGGGGCTAATGGGAAATTTCCCATCAGCCCCTTTAGACGCGAGGGGCTGATGGGAAATTTCCCATTAGCCCCTGCGGGCTTTACAGAGACGCGAGGGAGCACTCTCCCTTCGCGAATCTGAAAGCCCTTGCAGAGGGCTCGACGTGGAGAGGGGACCCCGTGGGACACGCCATTCTGCCGCTGCTGCGACGGACGCGGCAGCAGCTAGAGCCAGGTTTTTGTTTTTAAATTTGCCGGAAGGGAAGGGAAGGGAAGGGGGGGGGGCTGATGGAGGCTGTCTGGAAATGGGGTTGATGGGGGTTAGGACTGGAAATGTGCAAGGGGGGGGTTAGGACTGGAAATGTGCAAGGGGGGGGTTAGGACTCGACAAGTGCTAGGGGGGGGTTTAGGTCTGTAAATATGCAAGGGGGGGGGGGGGTTAGGACTGGAATGGGCTGGGACTGATGGAGGCTGACTTGAAATGGGCTGGAGGGGGGTTAGGACTGGAAATGGGCTGGGGCTGATGGAGGCTGACTGGAAATGGGCTGGGGAGGGGTTAGGACTGGAAATGGGCTGGGGGGGGTTAAGACTGCTAATGGGCTGGGGCTGATGGAGGCTGACTGGAAATGGGCTGGGGGGTTAAGACTGGTAATGGGCTGGGGGGTTAAGACTGGTAATGGGCTGGGGGTTGATGGAGGCTGACTGGAAATGGGGTGATGGGGGGTTAGGACTGGAAATGGGCTGGGGGGGTTAAGACTGGTAATGGGCTGTGGGCTGATGGGGGCTGTCTGGAAATAGGGTGATGGGGGTTAGGATTGCTAATGGGCTATGGGGGGGGGGTTAGGACTGCTAATGGGCTATGGGGGCGCAAGGACAGGAAAAGGGCTGATGGGGAGGGGTTAGGACTTGAGGTGGGCTGATGTGGTTAGGACTAGTAATGGGCTGTGGGCTGATGGGGGGGGGGGTTAGACTGGCAATGGGCTATGGGGGGCTGACTGGAAATGGGCTGATGGGTTTAAGAACTGGAAGTGGGCTGATGGGGGGTTAGGACTGGTAATGGGTTATAGGGGGGGGCTTAAACTGAAAATGGGTTGATGGGGGGCTAGGACTGGTAATGGGTTGGGGGATTGCTATGACTGGAAATGGACTGAGTGGACGGGGAGGCTTGAACTGCAAATAGCTGATGGGGAGGGAGCTTGGAATGGAAATGGGCTGTGAGGGAAGGGAGCTAGAACTGAAATGGGCTGATGGAGCAGCTAGGATAGGACTGGAAATGGGCTGTTGGGGGGAGCTAAGATTGGAAATGGGCTGTGGTGGGGTCTTGAATTGAAATGGACTCATGGAGGGGCTAGAACTGGAAGTAGGCTCATGGGGGGGCTTGGACTGGAATTGGGCTGAGTGGAGGGGAGCTAGGATTTGACATGGGCTGATGGTGGGGCTAGGAAATGACTAGAAATGGGCTGATGGGGGGCTAGGATTGGAAATGAGCTGATGAAGGGACTCAGACTGAAAATGGATGGGGGAGCTAGGACTGGAAATGGTTGATGGGGGGCTAGGACTGGAAATGGGCTGATGCAGGGACTAGAAGGGAATGGATGCTGGGTGAGACTGGAACTAGAAGGGAGCTGATGTTGGGGGAGGATTAGAATGGGATGGGGCTGGGAGAGTAAAATGGAGAGGGGAAAAATATTTTGTGTGGGAGGATGAAAAATCTACAATTGGCCGGGTATTGGGAGAGTAAGTGGGGATTGAGGATGGAGGGGTAAAATTTGTGTGGATGAAATAAGAATGAGAGAGAGCAAAAGGATAAAGATTAGTATGTTAAAGCAGATGTAGAGAGAGAGGATGGAAAGAAAACTAGAAGAGAGAAGAAAGGACAAATGGACAGCAGACGATGGAGAGTTAGCAGAAAACATGAAGAAACCAGAAGAAAGTGGCTGGAGCAATTGCAACTGAAAAAAAATGCACAAAAGGTAGAAATATATCTCTTTATTTTGAATTTATTAACTGGAATATGAAAGTTCTGGGAAATGTGCATCATTAACGTCTGCGCTTTGTTTGGTACAAGAGGAAATTGATTTATAGTTTTATTTCTACAGTGTTGTTGCACATTCCAAGTTTGGCTTTTGGGGTTCCCAGTTTAAATTATTGCCTTCCTGTTTCTAAATTGCGATTCCTTGTTTGGTGATGGTCTATGTTCTGCATGTGTAACTGAGCTGAGGTATTCTGTTTATGTAATTCCTATTTGACATTGCCACTTGTTCTCTTTCCCCAGTATTCTCTGAAATGTACTGGTTTAATATTTGCAGTGTTTCCTTTTGATAGGTAGGGTATGGTGCTTTGTGAGTCCTGGTAATGCTGTCAGGATACAGCGTGTTTGCTATGGGTTCTAAATGGGCAGCGTTTGTAGTAGTTCCTAATGTGCCTGGCGGTTGGCACTGGATTATAGTAATGTAGAAATCTTTTAGTCTTTCTTTATCCATACACTCATTAAGAGACATGTTTACTAAAAGTTAGTGTATGGTAACATTATGCAAATATTTATGCAAATAAGGCCACTTATGCAAATGAGGCCCCGCACCGAGTCTCCGCACATGGCCCCGCACCCCCCTTGGGCCGCCCCTGCACGGAGGTATTTAAACATCTCAATCATATCACCTCTATCCTGCCTTTCCTCTAAGGTGTACATATTAAGATCCTGAAGTCTGTCCTTATATGCTTTATAACGAAGCCCATTAATCATTTTAGTAGCAACCCTCTGCACCGTCTCCATCCTGTTCACATCCTTTTGAAGGTGCGGTCTCCAGAATTGCACACCATACTCCAAATGAGGTCGCACCAAAGACTTATACAGAGGCATTATCACCTCCTTTTTTCTGCTAGCCATTCCTCTCCGTATGCACCCAAGCATCCTTCTAGCTTTTGCTGTCGCCTTTTCTACCTGTTTAGCTACTTTAAGATCATCAGACACAACCACGCCTAGGTCCCGCTCTTCTTTAGTGGACAAAAGTACTTCACCTCCTATACTGTATTGCTTCCTTGGATTGCTGCAGCCCAAATGCATGACCTTACATTTTTTAACATTAAATCCCAGCTGCCAAATTCTAGACCATTCTTCAAGCTTAGCTAGATCCCTCCTCATGTTATCTACCCCTTCCTGGGTGTCTACTCTATTGCAGATTTTGGTATCATCCGCAAAGAGGCAAACCTTACCCGACAGCCCTTCCGCTATATCACTAACAAAGATGTTAAAAAGAATCGGACCAAGGACAGATCCCTGGGGCACACCACTGGTAACATCCTTCTCCTCAGAGTGAGCTCCATTTACTTGTACTCTTTGTCGCCTCCCACCCAACCAATTTCTAACCCAAGCAGTAACTTTAGGGTCCACCCCTAGGGTGCTCAGTTTGTTTATAAGTCGCCTGTGAGGAACAGTGTCAAAGGCTTTACGGAAATCTAAATACTAGAGCTCTCCCTCGGTCCAAATACCACTGAATGCTGTACTCAATGGCACTAACATGGTTAGTGCCGGTGAATATCCCCAACTAACGTCGCTATTCACCCCGATGCTAACCGTTTAGCATCAGAGTATGTCGTGAGCATTCCGGGTAATACTTTGGGGTAATCATTGACCGCACCCTCAATATGACATCACATATAAAACAAGCAACTAAAAAGATCTTTTATAAGCTCAAAATGCTAAAACAACTCCGCCCATTGCTTCCCCACTATGATTTTAAATCTGTCATCCATTCAATCATTACATCCCATTTTGACTTTGCCAACACAACCCTGCAAGGCATCACAAAACGTTGCAGCAAGGATATCTATGAGCATCAACTCAACGGAACACATCTCCCCAACACTGTACAACCTCCATTGGCTCCTCATCCAGAGCCACATAAAATACAAAATACTTGTTACGACCTTCAAATTAATTAAAGATATTGCCCCTTCATACCTATCCATGCTCATCACAAAGGAAGCCCACAATCGCACACGATGACACCGGAACAAAAATAAACTTGCAATACCAATGGATTTCAGAAAATCAAGAAAGACAACAAACAACAAAGCATTTTTCCACATTGCCCCCAATCTTGGGAACGCTCTCCCAGCCTAAGAGAAATAACTTACCTTCTCACGTTCTGAAAAAACTTAAAACTCACCTATTTACCCTTCATTTTTATACCCAATATGAACACAATAGCTGAGATTCCATACTCCCCCACTCCTAAAAAACTTACCGTAGCATTCCCCTTCTACTTCACATCCAGATGTATATAGTTTCATGTTAATTATTCACTGTTTATAATATTTATAAACAATGTTAATGTATATAGTTCTAATACGTTTTATGGAACTGAATTTGTACCATTTGAATTGTTACCGTACTATTCAAGCTATTGTTATTTGTAAACCGCTTTTGATCAACTGGAAAAATGTGGTACAACATTTTTTAATAAATAAATGTGTTGTAGGTCTCTGGTAATGTGATATGGTGTGCTTGCTGTTAAAATTGTTTGTTCATGCTTTTTTGTGTGTTGTATTTTTGCTTTTTTTGTGTTGTATTTTGGATTTTTTTGCAAAAGCTGTATAATATTTTGGAGCAACCTCATCATTTACCTGTGGTCTCTGTTAAGGTACATTGTTTGGACTTCTGCGCATAATCTGCCTGGTAGGAGTGTCACAAGGATAAGCTCTTTCAAGAAAAATAGAAAAAAAGGTACAAATAGGCAAAGAAATGCATGTATTCAGACCTGTCATATGTTATGTGTATGCGCCTTCAAGTCCATGCTGACTCCTGGAGACCCATCCACTGGGTCTTCTTGGCAAGGTGTGACCGGAAGTAGATTACCACACATTAAGACTACAGCACTTGGTATTCCAAGATGGTCTCCTATCCAAGTACTAGTGAGGTCCAACCCTGCTTAGCTTCTTTTTTTTTAATTTATTTTTTTTATTGAATTTTATACAACAAAACCAAAAATGTTTTACAACAACATCCTTGTACAGAAATAGAGCTATCACAGCTGTAACAAGGCAAAGAAAAAGCTTAGATAAAGCAATCTAACAAGAAATAATAAAACTGTTTAGCTCACACCAGCCCACAAAAATAGGGGGGGGGGGGAAGATACCAATTATAAGAAAAAGACTACCACAGTCAAAGTTGCAAGAAATAAGCCAGGCATCAACATTCAGTATATAATATCAAGGCATATTTAAAGTGGTTTCAATAGAAGCTTCTACACATCTTGTATTTAGAAAGGCAAGCAGCTGGGAGGGCTCATAAAAAAATATAAGAAAATGACAGATATTTGACTAAGCACTTACATGGGTGCTTTAGAAATAGAGCCCCCTCCACCCCCCCCCCCCAATTGTAAAACCACAGGGTGCAGCAGTAAAAATTCCCGGTGGCGCCGTCGGGTGACTTTAGCCAAGTCAGAAAATATATTAACTTTCAAACCAAGAAACATAAGAGACCTTTTTTGAAAAAAGAGTTTCAATAGCCACTACTTATCTGACAGAAGAGCAAGCATAACAATTAATTTAGATGGAACTACAAGTTCATCCCAAGATGATTCAAATAAATCAGTAACATTAACCAAATCTAATTGTGGCACTTCAGAACCTACCAGGGAAGCCTCTCTCCTACTCTTAGGAAGATAGAATACTTTAACCATAATTTAACCCATGACTGAAGTGGTATTTAAAGGTGCGGAAGAATTGAAGGAAATATCGATACATCGAGAAGATGTATCACAACTATTAGATAAACTAAAGAGTAGCAAATCACATGGACGGATGGTATACATCCAAGGGTGTTGAAAGAACTGAAATATGAGATTGCAGACCTGCTATTAGTAATTTGTGAACCATCATTAAAATCATCTCTAATACCTGAAGATTGGAGGATCGCCAATGTAACACCAAATTTTAAAAAGGGTTCCTGGGGTGATCTGGGAAACTACAGACCAGTGAGCCTGACGTCAGTACCGGTAAAAATGGTAAGAACATAAGAACATAAGATATGCCATACTGGGTCAGACCAAGGTCCATCAAGCCCAGTATCCTGTTTCCAACAGTGGCCAATCTAGGTCATACGTACCTAGCAGTATCCCCAAAAGACACAGGTTCCACAATGCTTGTAGTGGGTCAAACATTGATATTCTGGGTCCCTTTTTAATAATGGTTTATGGACCTTTCCTCCAGGAACTTGTCCAAACCTTTTTTAAACCCAGCTACACTAACAGCTCTTACTACATCCTCCGGTAACAAATTCCAGAGTTTGATTACACATTGAGTGAAAAAATATTCTCTCTTATTTGTCTTAAATAGTTTACCCTGTAGCTTCATTACATGTCCCCTAGTCTTTCTATATTCTGATAGCGTAAACAATTGATCTACGTTTACCCGTTCCAATCCATTCATTAATTTATAGACCTCTATTATATCTCCCCTCAGCCATCTCTTTTCCAGGTTGAAGAGCCCTAACCTTTGTAGCCTCTCTTCATAGGAGTAGCCTTCCATCCCCTTTACCATTTTGGTGGCTCTTCTCTGTACCTTTTCTAATAACGCTATATCCTTTTTAAGATACGGCGACCAGAATTGCACACAATATTCAAGGTGCGGTCGTACCATGGAACGATACAGAGGCATTATAATATCCTTTGTTTTATTTTCCATTCCTTTCCTTATGATACCTAGCATTCTATTTGCTTTCTTGGCCGCCGCTGCACACTGGACGGAGGGTTTTAACATGTTATCCACGATGACTCCTAAATCTTTTTCCTGGGTGGTGGTTCCCAATATGGAACCTTCCATCATGTAACCATAGTGTGGGTTGTTCTTTCCTAGGTGCATAACGTTGCACTTGTCCACATTAAATTTCATCTGCCATTTGGATGTCCAGTCTTCCAATTTATCCAGATCCTCCTGCAGTTTTCCACAGTCCTCTTGGGTTTTAACAACTTTAAATACTTTTGTGTTGTCTGCAAATTGATAACCTCACTAGTTATTCCTTTTTCCAGGTCATTTATGAATATGTCAAAAAGTAGCGGACCCAGTACAGATCCCTGGGGTACTCCACTATTCACCTTTTTCCATTGGGAAAATTGGCCATTTAGCCCTACCCTCTGCTTTCTATCTTTTAACCTGTTCCCGATCCACAATAGTACACTGCCTCCTATCCCATGACATTTTAGTTTTGCCAAAAGTCTCTGATAAGGGACCTGGTCAAAGGCTTTCTGAAAGTCCAGATACACTATATCAACCGACTCACCTTTGTCTACCTGTTTATTCACACCTTCAAAAAAACATATCAGATTAGTAAGACAAGATGTTCCTTGTCTAAAGCCATGTTGGCTGTCTCCCATTAGGCCATGACTATCTACATGCTGTGTAATTTTGTTCTTTATGATGGTTTCTACCATTTTCCCCGATACTGATGTCAGGCTCACCGGTCTGTAGTTTCCCGGATCACCCCAGAACCCTTTTTAAAAATTGGCGTTACATTGACGATCCTCCAATCTTCAGGTATTACAGATGATTGTAATGAAAGTTCACAGATTACTAATAGCAGGTCTGCAATCTCATATTTCAGTTCTTTCAACACTCTTGGATGCATACCATCCGGTCCAGGTGATTTGCTACTATTCAGTTTATCAAATAGTTGTAATACATCTTCCCGGTATAGCGATATTTCTCTCAATTCCTCTGCAGTATCACCTTTAGATACCACTTCAGTCTTGGGTAACATCCCTACATCTTCCTCAGTAAAGACGGAAGCAAAGAATTCATTCAGTCTCTCCGCTATGGCCTTGTCTCCTTTTACTGCCCCTTTTACCCCTGTATCATCTAATGGTCAAATTGACTCTCTCACAGGCCTTTTGCTACGAATGTACTTGAAAAAGTCTTTATTTCGTGTTTTTGCTTCTGTAGCAAGTTCCTTCTCAAATTCTCGCTTTGCCTGCCTTATCAATGCCGTGCATTTATATTGCCAGTGCTTGTGCTGTTTCCAGTTTTCGTCGTTTGGCTCTTTTTTCCATTTCCTGAAAGATGCTTTTTTGGCAGCAAGAGCCTCTCTGACCTCACCCTTAAACCATGCTGACAGTTTTTTGGACTTTCTTCCACTTTTCTTAATGCATGGAATACAGCTGGTCTGGGATTCCAGGATAGTATTTTTAAACAACACCCAAACTTGATGTAAGTCTTTAACCTTTGCAACTGCTCCTTTTAGTTTTTTCTTAACTATATTCCTCATTTTATCATAGTCTCCCTTTCAAACGTTTTGAAAGGTAGTACTGTGGATTTCTTTACTATCCCTCCTCCACTAATTAAATCAAACACGATCATGCTATGATCACTATTGCCAAGTGGTCCCTACACCATTATTTCTTGCACCAGATCTGGTGTTCCACTAAGGACTAGGTCCAGTATGGCTTCCCCTCTGGTCGGTTCATGAACCAGCTGCTCCAAGAAGCAGTCATTTATTTCATCTGTAGAAACCATCATAAAGAATATTAATTACTCAGCATGTAGATAGTCATGGCCTAAAGGGAGACAGCCAACATGGCTTTAGACAAGGAACATCTTGTCTTACTAATCTGATACATCAGAGACTTTTGGCAAAACTAAAGAGTCATGGGATAGGAGGCAGTGTACTATTGTGGATCAGGAACTGGTTAAAAGATAGAAAGCAGAGAGTAGGGCTAAATGGCCAATTTTCCCAATGGAGAAAGGTGAATAGTGGTGTACCCCAGGGATCTGTGCTGGGTCCGCTGCTTTTTGACATATTCATAAATGACCTGGAAAGTGGAATAACGAGTGAGGTTATCAAATTTGCAGATGACACAAAACTATTTAAAGTTGTTAAAACCCAAGAGGATTGTGAAAAATTGCAAGAGGATCTTGATAAATTGGAAGACTGGGCATCAAAATGGCAGATGAAATTTAATGTGGACAACTGCAACGTTATGCACCTAGGGAAGAACAACCCAAACTATGGTTACACGATGCAAGGTTCCGCATTAGGAACCACCACCCAGGAAAAAGATTTAGGCGTCATTGTGGATAACATGTTAAAACCCTCGGCCCAGTGTGCAGCGGCGGCCAAGACAGCAAATAGAATGCTAGGTATCATAAGGAAAGGAATGGAAAATAAAACAAAAGATATTATAATGTCTCTATATCGTTCCATGGTGAGACCGCACCTTGAATATTGTGTGCAATTCTGGTTGCAGTATCTTAAAAAGGATATAGCGTTATTAGAAAAGGTTCAGAGAAGAGCCACCAAAATGGTAAAGGGGATGGAAGGATACTCCTATGAAGAAAGGCTAAAAAGGTTAGGGCTCTTTAACCTGGAAAAGAGACGGCTGAGGGGAGATATGATAGAAGTCTATAAATTAATGAACGGAGTGGAGCGGGTAAACGTAGATCGATTGTTTACGTTATCAGAATATAGAAAGTCTAGGGAACATGCAATGAAGCTACAGGGTAAACTATTTAAGACTAATAAAAGAAAATATTTTTTCACTCAATGTGTAATCAAACTCTGGAATTTGTTACCGGAGGATGTAGTAAAGGCTGTTAATGTAGCTGGGTTTAAAAAAGGTTTGGACAAGTTCCTGGAGGAAAGGTCCATAAACCATTATTAAGAAGGGACCCAGGATATCAATGCTTGACCCAGTACATATGACCTAGATTGGCCACTGTTGGAAACAGGATACTGGGCTTGATGGACCTTGGTCTGACCCAGTATGGCATATCTTATGTTCTTATGAGGCAATGACAACAAAACAAATTGTGCTATAGTGCTGGAAGATGAGACCCCCAGGTCGGAAGGCACTCAACTAGCTACTGGGGAAGAGCTGAAGACGTTTCAGAGTAAAGTCAGCATTTATGATGTGGTTGGATCAAAGCCCTCGGGACGTCTGACTGCTGATGTAGCTGCGCATGAAATGAGAGTCAGAAGCTCTAAAGATGTCTTACCCATGGGAACATGGAACGTGCGAAGCATGAACCAAGGGAGGTTGGAGGTGGTCAAGAATGAAATGGAACGTGTACAACTTGATTTGTTGGGTGTCAGCGAACTGAAATGGACTGGCATTGGGCACTTTGCATTAGATGATCACATGGTCTACTATGCTGGAAATGAAAGACAAAGAAGAAATGGTGTTGCATTTATAATAAAGAAGAAACTTGCAAGAACTGTAATGAAATACAATGCAGTCAGCGAACGCTTAATCTCTATTCATCTACGAGGAATGCCTATCAACACAACTATAATTCAAGTATATGCCCCAACAACAGCTGCAGAAGAGAATGAAATTGAAGAGTTCTATGAACAAGTACAAGCTGAAATTGACAGGACATGCAAACAGGATAAACTGATAGTCATGGGTGACTGGAACGCAAAAGTTGGCAACAAAGAAAAAGGCAAAGTAGTTGGAAAATATGGACTTGGCAACAGAAATGAAGCTGGAGAAAGACTGATAGAATTCTGCAAGACCAACGATCTATTCATCTCAAACACCTTCTTCCAGCAACACAAGCGGCGACTGTACACATGGACTTCACCCAATGGATTGTATAAAAATCAAATTGACTACATCTGTGGAAGTCAACGATGGAAAAGCTCTGTAACATCAACAAAGACAAAACCTGGAGCTGACTGTGGTGCAGATCAACTACTAGTATGCAAACTCAAGCTAAAGCTGAAAAAGAGCAAACCACTCATGAATGCAGAAAAATATGACCTTGAGAATATACCACTGGAATTTAAAGACTGCCTGCAAAATTGATTTGCTGCTTTAGATACAAATGACAGAGCTCCAGAAGAGTTATGGAATGACATCAAGAAGGTTGTGTTGGAAGAAAGCGAGAAGTCTCTACAAAAGGTGAAAAAGCAAAAACGGCCAAAATGAATGACGGAACAAACTCTGAAAATTGCCCAGAAACGCAGAGAAGCTAAAGCCAGAGGAGAAAGAAAGACAATTGCAGAACTCAACAGAGATTTCCAACATGCAGCAAGACAGGACAAGGAAAAGTACTACGATGATGCATTCAAGGAAACAGAAGCAGAAACTATTAGAGGAAGAACAAGATCAGCTTTCCTAAAGCTACGAGAGTTAAAGAAAAAGTTCCAGCTTCGAATTGGAATGTTACAAGATGCTCCAGGTTCTATGTTGAATGATGCTGAGAAGATCAAGAAAAGGTGGAAGGAATATACAGAGTTTTTATATGATAAAGATCAAGTGGACCAACAGCCGTTTCAACCTGTACCTTATGATTGGGAACCATTGGTGATGAAAGAAGAAGTTGAAGCAGCATTGAAAGCCTTATCAAAGAACAAAGCATAAGGCATTGATAGCATTCCCATAGAAGTATTACAGCAATCTGATGCAGCTGTTACCGTACTTACAAGGCTCTGCCAAGAAATATGGAAGACAACGTCATGGCCAACTGACTGGAAAAGATCTGTGTTTATACCATTACTAAAGAAAGGTGATCCAACTGACTTTGGAAATTATCGCACAATTGCTCTGATCCCACATGCCAGCAAGATTCTACTGCAGATTATTCAAAAGAGACTATAACCATACCTGGAACAAGAACTACCTGACGTGCAAGCAGGGTTCAGGAAAGGGCGAGGAACGAGAGACATCATTGCGGATGTGAGATGGATACTTGAAAAGACTAAAGACTACCAAAAGGATATCTATTTGTGCTTTATCGACTATAGCAAGGCTTTTGACTGTGTAAACCATGAGAAACTGGGCCACATTAAGAAGCATGGGTATACCAGAACACCTGATCGTTTTCTTGCACAATCTGTACATTGATCAAGAAGCAACAGTTCGAACGGAACAAGGAGAAACAGAATGGTTTAAAATAAGCAAAGATGGAAGACAAGTCTGCATACTTTCCCCCTACCTGTTTAATTTATATGCAGAACAAATCATCAGAGAAGCAGGATTGTATGAAGACAACAGAGGTGTGAAGATTGGTGGAAGACTCATCAACAGCCTTCGCTATGCTGATGATACCACATTACTGGCTGAAAGTGAAGATGATCTGAAACATTTGCTTCTCACAATCAAAGAACATAGTCTCAAAATGGGCCTGCACCTTAATGTAAAGAAGACAAAGATCATGACAACTGGCATAATCAATAGGTTTTTATTTATTTATTTACATTCTCTTATATACCGCGCTATTCTGCATCAGTGCGGTTTACATTGAACAAACTGAAATTACATTGAACAGGGCATTATAACTTGGAGATAACTATTTTACAGGGAACATGGGCTATGGAGGGTTAAGTGGCTTGTCCAAGACCACAAGGAGCATCTGTGGGACTAGAAACCCCAGTCCTTCCGGCCCAAGGTTGCTGTCCTCTAGTGGGATTTGAACCCCTGACCTTCCTGCCTGAAGTACCTTGCCCCAACCACTAGGCCACTCCTCCACTCCAGGTTCATCGTTGAAGGAGAAGAATTTGAAATCGTGAACAACTTTAACCTACTTGGATCAAGCTATCAATAAAGAAGCAACAAGCAGTCAAGAAATCAGATGACACATTGCTCTTGGCAGAATGGCTATGAAAGACCTAGATAAGATTCTCAAGAGCAGAGATTTCTCTCTCTATACAAAGATTCGACTTGTTCAAGCCATGGTATTTTCAATAACATCATATGGATGTGAAAGCTGGACAGTGAAAAAGATAGACAGGAATAAAATTGATGCCTTTGAATTATGGTGCAGGCGGTGAATACTGTGTATACCATGGACTGCCCAAAGAACAAACCAGTCAGTACTAGAGAAGATCAAACCTAAGCTTTCTTTAGAAGCTCAAATGACAAGACTTTGACTTTCATACTTTGGACACATCATGCGAAGAGAGAGATCATTAGAGAAAGACATCATGCTTGGCAAGATAGAAGGTCAATGCAAAAGAGGAAGGCCAGCAATAAGATGGATCAATACAATAACAGCAGCTATGGGTACCAGTCTGTCAACAATGAGCCACCTGACTGAAGACCGAACACAATTTAGGATAGCTATCCAGAAGGTCGCCATGAGTCAACTCCGACTCGACGGCACTTAACAACAACAACGCTGCTACCCGAACGTGTTGAGGATGATCCAAGGCAGAGTCCTCCTCCACCTGGCCCTTGTGACACCACCGCCTCACAATCCACCAATGCAGGATGTGGCAACACGCTTCCATCGGGTGTGTGATGTAAACACACCGCCTTTGGCACCGGCCCTGTGGGGGAGAGAGATGATGAGTCCGAGGCTAACACCGGGCTACCCAGCCCCGGTGAAGCAACAGCCAGACATACCTCCCCCTTGGCTGAATGCTGAGGCAGCCAAACCAAGAAAGAATCCAAAGGGACGATCGCCCCCACAGAAACATATGTAGAAGCCACAGGGGTGAGAGAGGGCTTCAAAACTCCTTTAGCTCTGTGCATTTTATACATAATCAGCGTTCTCACTAGCATCTTGTTGCAGTCATCTTAGCTTGGCTCCATCGCCTAAGCAAATCTCCCTGTTTAACTTCTGTGATCAGCTGAGTTTGGGCTCATTCAAAGCCACTGTGTCAAATATTATAGTCCCCTTAAAAAAGTTTATTTATAATGCGCAGGAATTTTCTGTTGTAGCTGTAGCTTTGTTTACTTGTTTTTGATTTTTTTTTGGTACATTGCATCCAGTTGTTTTGCACTGGTTGCCTCTTCGTCTTATTCAATAAGCAAATTATGTTGCTATGTATTTAAATTATATGCTTAATTTTTCAATTCACCAGTTTGCCTGCTGAGGGCAGCAGACTGCCTGTTTGATTAAATATTGTCCTGCATAAGGTCCTGAAACTACACTGCCACGATAGTGTTAGCTATGCTTGTACAGTACTTTATACATATTTATAGTCCATTTGTTTGTCATTTCAGGGTGCTATGGTGACGATGCTCATTCTGGGGAATGTTTTATCTGTTCTTTTGGAGACATGCAGTCTTTCCAAAATGAGAGGGTTATATGATAAGCTACCTGCACCTTTAAAGAGGCCCATGGAAAGCCCTTGCTGTTCTGCAAAAAATATAATATATGGGCAATGAAGGCTCAAATTAGGGAAATATCATGTTCTGCACACCAAACCTCAAAGTCTCCAGATTCTAGCATAAGCCAAGGAAGTCTATTTTTTTTGTATCTGTGGTTGTAAGCCATTTTGAATATTCTCTACAGATTAGTGGTATATAAGAATGTTTAAATGAATGAATGAATAAGCAAGCAGTCCTAGTTGTGGGTAAGCTGTTCTAAACTGTAGTCAAGGACCTGATTCTTCTACAAAAAAAAACAACTTGAGATTTCTTGAACCAAAATTGAAAATTCCATTGCCAAAAATTTTAAATTGTTAATTTTATTTTGTTTTGTTTCATTTTGGTGATACCTATCATGAAGTGTCCCAGTAACTACAGTATGGGCCTCAGCATATTTCTAAAGTTATAGCAGCCACATTGATTGATTGCATCATCATTTTTTATCTTTATTATTTCTTTTTAGTGATTTTATTATTGTGTTTTATTTGAGTTGTTATTTGGTGTATTGTACTTTTTTTTTATTATTTGTAATCAACCTTGAACTCCATGCACCTCAGTTCGCCCCACCAGCCCCTTCCCTCTTTCCCCCTCTCGACCTTCCAATTTGCGAATGCATGCACATACTTGGAGTTCATTTTCCCCGGTATCACTTGCTTAGCTATTGAAACTGATATCCTCCTCGTGCAAAACAATCTGCCCACTTGATCCTATTCCTTCTTCTTGGATCCCCAATATGTCCTTGGCCCTCATTCCCTGAATCTTGTCTGTCAACAAAACAATTTAGCATCAGGTTCTTTCCTGCTTTATGAAAGGAGGCAGTAGACTGCCCCACTCTTAAAAAAAAAAAAAATTACCTTGGATAGGACTATCCCAACAAACTACAGGCCTGTTTCTAATTTACCCTTTCTGTCTAAGATACTGGAAAAGCTAGTATTCTCTCAACTGTTAGCCCATCTGGAACACACCAACACTCTTCACCCCCAGTAATCTGGCTTTCATATGGGTCACAGTACGGAAATATTCTTCTTTCTCACCTCAGTGAAGTACATGAGTCACTTGACAAAGGCAACATCCTCGCAGTCTCACTTGACCTATCCCTCAGCTTTTGATCTGGTTGACCACACCTGTCTTTAGTTCCATTTACAAGAAATTGGCTTATGGGGTACTGTCTTGCGATGGTTTCACTCCTTGGCCCCTCTTCTCTTTAACATTTTCCTCTCCCCTTTAGCACTTCATTCAACCAGCAGGGATTTCCACATATTACTACACAGATGACATCCTTCTGCTTTTACATACACACTCCACAGCTCCATTCCTCATCCCACTTAATAATGGTCTCTCTGTGGTTACAACTTCGCTAAAACACATCACTTAGTGCTGAATGCGGACAAAACATTTGCCATCTGATTGACTCTTCTGATGTTCCATCCCTCTGTCTACTACTACTCGGTGCCCCTATCCCCACATTCCCTGCTCTTAAATATCTGGGGGTCATATTAGCACAGTGGTTAGGTGAGATTTCCTCTCTCTTCAACAAATTAAGGCCCTTAGATCATTTCTTCCCCCTGCCATACTGACAATGTAGTATGGCATCTCACTTCTCATTTCATGCCTCGATTACTGCAACGTCATTTTCATTGGACTTCCATCATATGAATTAAAATGATTACAGACAATCCAGAACACTGCCATAAGACTGCTTTTCCACGCTACCCAATTTGACCTTGTCATGCTCCTACTTATCCAGAACCATTGGCTACCAGTTCCATTCTGTATACAGTTCAAAATTCTCACCTTGGCTCTTAAGACACTACACACCACCATCATGCACTATCTGGCAACTCATATTATCCTTCATGCCCCTCAAAGCACTCTTTGGAATATTCACACTAACCGCCTCCATCTTCTCACGGCATCACTAGCACTATTGGAGTCTACTCGCCATTCTGCCTTCTATTTTCTCGGACCGCACCTCTGGAACTCTCTCCCAGCTGAACTCTGGCTAGAACTCTCCTTTAAGCAGTTTAAGATACTCCTCAAAACTCATCTGTTTCACCAAGCCTACAGTCTTCCACCTTCCACCCTACAGACATCCCCCCTCCCTTCACCCTTATCTCGTAGCCCTATCACTCCCTTCATCCTTATCTTGTAGCCCTATCTCTCTTCTCCTCTCTGTTGTGTGAATGCTCCCTAACTGCTGTATTCAAATTTTGTTGTTCTTTTCACCCCTTTCTTTTTTTTCCTTATTGTACACCATTTTGATATTAATAAACTAAAAACTCTATAGAGTTAAGTGGAATAGAAATGGCACATTTAAATCAAATAACTTAATGCTAATTTCTATTCTTCGGATGATCTAAGTAGGGCACCATTTGTTTTTGCCTTATCAGTGATGTAATAGAAAGGGGAGTGATTTTTGTAGCTGATGTTCCCCTACTGGGACTAAATCTGACCATTATAATATGAAGGTAGACTCATCATAATGACTCCCACCTATGTATGATATAGCAGCATTATCCAGTGAAGTAGTTTGGGGTAGGGAACTTCAGTTTCAAATAAGGTAACTGAAAGCAGTATTGTGTGTGGAATTTGGGAGCTGAAGACTGCTATGATGAAAGCCAGTAAAGCACAGTTACTCACCTGTAACAGGTGATCTCCGGGAACAGCAGGAATTTAGTCCTCACATATGGGTATCGTCGGTACCGACGGAGCCTGCGCGGGAACGCTCCCCAGCGTCCAATCAGAAAGCTTTTGGGAGCATCCCACAGCGCCTGCGTGCTGCCTTCCCACCTTTCCCAACTGCCTCTCTCCAGTTGAGTTTTAAAGCTGAGACATAGAGAGAGAGGGAAAGGAAAGAGATAGATAGAGAGATACAACTCCTAGGGGAGGTGGGTGGGTTGTGAGGACTAAAGTCCTGCTGTTCCCGGAGATCATTTGTTACAGGTGAGTAACTATGCTATCTCCAGGAACAAGCAGGAATGTAGTCATCACATATGGGGACTCCCTAGCTTTAGGTGCCAGGGAGAGACCCCAGAAGTTGTGTGTCCCTGAAGAGGGCTCCACTTCCCCCCATGGATCTCTGGCATCCTACCAGGGATGGTGGGTAGGAGTTGATTAGGTATGGAACAGGTGTTTGAGAACAGCCTGACCAAACAAGGCATCCTGGCGGGAGTCCTTGTCCAAGCAGTAATGGGCTGTAAAGGTATGAACCGAGGCCCAAGTGGCTGCTCGACAGATGTTGTCGATAGACACAGAGTGCAGATGAGCCATTGAGGCTGCCATGGCTCTCACATTGTGAGCTGTTACATGGCCCTCCAGAGAAAGGTTCTTACTCTGATAGGCGAAGGAAATACACTGAGCAATCCAGTTAGACAGTGTTCTCTTGGAGATTGGAAGTCCTAAATGAGAAGGATCAAAAGCAACAAAGAGTTGAGAGGACTTTCTATGTTGCTGTGTTCTTTGTAAGTAAAAAGCTAAAGCTCTTTTACAGTCCAAGGTATGACGATTCCTCCCTGCATTTGATGCATGAGGCCCTAGAAAAAACACAGGTAGGTAGACCGCTTGGTTCAGATGAAAAGGCGAGACCACCTTAGGCATAAAGTGTGGATGAGTCCTAAGGACTACCTTGTCATGAAGGAACCTTGTATAAGGTGGATTAGCTACTAGCGCTTGCAACTCACTAATGCGGCGTGCTGATGTGATTGCAATGAGAAAGATAACCTTCCAAGAAAGGAATTTCAAGGAGGTAGTAGCTAAAGGTTCGAAAGGTGGCTTCATGAGCTGCCCAAGAACCAGGTTTAAGTCCCATGTCACCGGTGGTGGCCTAATGGGAGGCTTAGTTAGAAGAAGGCCTCTCATAAATCTTGCTATAAGAGGATGAGAGGAAATAGGCTGTCCATTTAGAGGCTTAAGAGAAGCTGCAATAGCAGTCAAATGGACTCTTACTGAATTAGTCTTAAGACCTGCATTGGATAAATGAAGGAGATACTCCAGCAGTGATTCCAGAGGTATCGCAAGGGGGTTAAGAGCCTTTTGCGAACACCATATGGTAAACCTTTTCCACTTGAAAGCATAAGAGCGTCTTGTGGAAGGTTTCCTGGAAGCAAGAAGAATATCTTTCACTTGTTGAGGGATATTAAGATCATGGAGATCTAGGCCTTCAGCAACCAAGCCCTGAGATGCAGAGACTGGGGATTGGGATGCCATAACATTCCATCCTCCTGGGATAGGAGATCTGGAACAGACCCTAACTCCAGGGAGAGAGCTTGAGAGAGATGTAGAAGCAGAGGGTACCACACTTGCCGTGGCCAATGTGGAGCTATGAGAATCATATGGCCTCTGTCTCTCTGAAGCTTGAACAGGGTTTTGGGAATTAGGGGAATGGGTGGAAAGGCATACAGGAAGTCTTGACCCCAGTAAAGGAGGAAAGCATCCCTGGCCTGAGCCCCCTGAGCCGGAGTTCTGGAACAGAACCGGGGAAGTTTGGCATTGCATGGACTTGCAAAGAGGTCTATGTCCGGGGTTCCCCAAAGTTGAAATATCCTGGTCACCTGGTCTGCATGCAGAGATCACTCATGTGGAAGCAGAACTCGACTGAATCTGTCTGCCCAAGAGTTTTGAATGCCTGGAAGATACACTGCCAGAAGATGAATCTGATGCTCTCTGGCGAGGGCCCATAGTAGCAAAGCTTCGTTGCAAAGCTTCGTTGCAAAGCGACAGAGAGCCTGTTCCCCCCTGCTTGTTCACATAGAACATGGCTACTTGATTGTCCGTATGAACGAGGACTGTCTTGTAGCTGAGCAGGGTGTGGAACCCTCACAGAGCAAGAAAGATTGCTCTGAGCTCCAAGAGATTGATATGTAGATAACTCTCTTGTGGAGACCAGGTGCCCTGGGTGGAGAGGTCTTGCAGATGAGCTCCCAAATCCATTGGAGAAGCATCTGTTGTGAGAGTTGCTTGGGGTAAGGGTTGCTGAAAAGGGGACGCCAGCAACAGGTTTTGAGTGGACTTCCACCACTGGAGGGACAAAATGAGGCGACTTGTGTTTGCTATTTTGTCTGACAGGCACCCTGATGCCTGGGTCCATTGGGTGGATAAAGTCCACTGAGCTGCCCTCATGTGGAGGCGAGCATAGGGAACCACATGCACGGTGGATGCCATGTGGCCTAGTAGTTGTAACATTTCTCGAGCAGTTAGATGAGGCTTTAGCACTGCTTGAGAAGCTAACTGCACCAAGCGAAGGCAACGGGCCTGGGGGAGATAGGCCCTTGTCTTTGTGGTATCCAGGAGAGCTCCTATGAACTCTAAAGACTGAGTAGGAGTCAGACTGGATTTTGGGATGTCATGCACCTAAAGAAAAAGATAATAAATATATATATATATATATATATATATTTTTTTTTTTTTTTTATAGGAATAAGAAAGAAAAGACCGGCGGTACCGGTAGAGCGTCGAGGAAGGCAGATGCGACCACAAAAAAGAAAAAAACAAGAAAGAATTCTTCTGCGGTGACAGGAACACGACCTGCTGGCTCCGTGGAAAAAGAAGAACTGGAGAGAGGCAGTTGGGAAAGGCGGGAAGGCAGCAAGCAGGCGCTGTGGGATGCTCCCAAAAGCTTTCTGATTGGACGCTGGGGAGCATTCCTGCGCAGGCTCTGTCGGTACCGACGATACCCATATGTGATGACTACATTCCTGCTTATTCCTGGAGATAAAATGTCAAAATGGCTCTGTGCAAACAATAAAGTCTACAGGTGGTCAAGGGATCTGTGATTACTTCTGTGAGGTTTTATTACACACCTCCTTGCAAGCTCTTCTAGCAGTCTTTCCACACTGTGAATATAAACAACTGATTAATGAGACAAGATTCATACAGCTCAATACAATTTGCACCATTACATGTGCTTTGTAAAGTCTATAAGGAGCTAGTTGCAGAAATAGATTTCTCCCATTTAATTGGTATGGGAAGCATATGGGAGTGAATAATCAGGTGGACAAAGGTGAGTCGGTTGATATTGTGTATCTGGACTTTCAGAAAGCCTTTGACAAGGTCCCTCATGAGAGACTTTTGGCAAAACTAAAGAGTCATGGGTTAGGAGGCAGTGTACTATTGTGGATCAGGAACTGGTTAAAAGATAGAAAGCAGAGGGTAGGGCTAAATGGCCAATTTTCCCAATGGAGAAAGGTGAATAGTGGTGTACCCCAGGGATCTGTGCTGGGTCCGCTGCTTTTTGACATATTCATAAATGACCTGGAAAGTGGAATAACGAGTGAGGTTATCAAATTTGCAGATGACACAAAACTATTTAAAGTTGTTAAAACCCAAGAGGATTGTGGAAAATTGCAAGAGGATCTTGATAAATTGGAAGACTGGGCATCAAAATGGCAGATGAAATTTAATGTGGACAAGTGCAAGGTTATGCACCTAGGGAAGAACAACCCAAACTATGGTTACACGATGCAAGGTTCCACATTAGCAACCACCACCCAGGAAAAAGATTTAGGCCTCATTGTGGATACCATGTTAAAACCCTCGGCCCAGTGTGCAGCGGCAGCCAAGAGAGCAAATAGAATGCTAGGTATGATAAGGAAAGGCATGGAAAATAAAACAAAAGATATTATAATGCCTCTATATCGTTCCATGGTGAGACCGCACCTTGAATATTGTGTGCAATTCTGGTCGCCGTATCTTAAAAAGGATATAGCGATTTTAGAAAAGGTTCAGAGAAGAGCCACCAAAATGGTAAAGGGGATGGAAGGATATTCCTATGAAGAAAGGCTAAAAAGGTTAGGGCTCTTTAACCTGGAAAAGAGACGGCTGAGGGGAGATATGATAGAAGTCTATAAATTAATGAACGGAGTGGAACGGGTAAACGTAGATCGATTGTTTACCTTATCACAATATAGAAAGACTAGGGAGGTAAACTATTTAAGACTAATAAAAGAAAATATTTTTTTCACTCAACGTGTAATCAAACTCTGGAATTTGTTACCGGAGGATGTAGTAAAGGCTGTTAGTGTAGCTGGGTTTAAAAAAGGTTTGGACAACTTCCTGGAGGAAAGGTCCATAAACCACAAAACTGTCTAAATAAATAAATAAATAAATTATTAAGAAGGGACCCAGGATATCAATGCTTGATCCAATACAAACATTGTGGAACCTGTGTCCCTTGGGGAAACTACTAGGTACATATGACCTAGTTTGGCCACTGTTGGAAACAGAATACTGGGCTTGACGGACCTTGGTCTGACCCAGTATGGCATATCTTATAAGCATGCTTTTTTATCAACCAGCTAACCAATGTTGTAAGTAGCTAATGATAAATTCTCTGAAATTTTGATATTTAAACATAATTTGGAGTGTGGTATAGTTAACATATGTCCTTTTGTGAATGGACATGAGATTTAGGTCCATTCCTATTAGTGAACCTGATGTTTTAATTGTCATCCTTTGTATTATTGTGATATCATAATTTCGGCTACCAATTGTGATGTCACAAGTAGGCTGTATAAGAGAGAACCAGCACCTGCCTATCTACAAAGTTCTCTTAAGGCAGGTCTTGAGAAAATTTTGTTTGGATTTAGGAGCCAGGCCAAAATCTTAGGAGTCAGTGACTGTGACTATCTCACGCCTCTCTTCTCCCAGCTCTCTCCATTCTCCGCTAAAGCTTAGGAGATAGGAGGTTTGGGGAATCTCCTGAGGTCTACCACAGTTCCTTTAGGGCCAGATTTGCTCAAGGGAAAAAAAAGCATAGTAAATCCGGGCCTTAATGTACCCCTGCAGACTACTGGTAGAATACACAGATGGCAACCCCCATCACCCAGTTTTGCAGTCTCTCTCCCTTTCCACCCTCTTGTCACCTAATCTTGTGTGCTCTCTCCCCCCACCCCAACCTCTCATCACCGAGTCTCACTCCTCCCTTAAAATTAGCCACTCCCAGCTCCTATCTCTTGAAAACTAGTCAGCCACTCTTCTAGCTAACCATTCAGCACTCCTAGCCTCTGTTCCCAGCCCTCACCCCAGCTAATCAGTGTGCCTCCCCCAGTTCCTACCTTTGCAAGCCATTCACCTCTCCCAACGTCTACCCCAATCAACTCCCTGCCTCCTCCATCTAGCCAGTCAGCACTCCCAGTCTTGCCAAGCTAATATTCAGCCTCCCCCCCCCCCCCCAGCAAGCCAGTCAACCCCCCAGGCGCCCCCTAGCTACCCAGTCCACCAGAGGTCCTGCACCAGGCAGCTCACTGAGCTCAGACTTGCACAGAGCCATGTGGTTCTCTGGCAGCAGCTCCTATCTCCTGAAAGCTAGTCAGCCTCTCTTCTAGCTAACCATTCAGCACTCCTAGCCTCTGTTCCCAGTCCTCCCCCCAGCTAATCAGTGTGCCTCCCCCAGTTCCTACCTTTGCAAGCCATTCACCTCTCCCAACCTCTACCCCAATCAACTCCCTGCCTCCTCCATCTAGCCAGTCAGCACTCCCAGTCTTGCCAAGCTAATATTCAGCCCCCCTCCCCAGCAAGCCAGTCAACCCCCCAGGCGCCCCCTAGCTACCCAGTCCACCAGAGGTCCTGCACCAGGCAGCTCACTGAGCTCAGACTTGCACAGAGCCATGTGGTTCTCTGGCAGCAGCTCCTATCTCCTGAAAGCTAGTCAGCCTCTCTTCTAGCTAACCATTCAGCACTCCTAGCCTCTGTTCCCAGTCCTCCCCCCAGCTAATCAGTGTGCCTCCCCCAGTTCCTACCTTTGCAAGCCATTCATCTCTCCCAGCTTCTACCCAATCAACTCCCTGCCTCCTCCATCTAGCCAGTCAGCTCTCCCAGTCTTCCCAAGCTAATATTCAGCCCCCCTCCCCAGCAAGCCAGTCAACCCCCCAGGCGCCCCCTAGCTACCCAGTCACCAGAGTTCCTGCACCAGGCAGCTCAGACTTGCACAGAGCCGTGTGGTTCTTTGGCAGCAGCAGTGTGGCACAGAAACAAACAAAAAAGAAAGACCGGGGGGGGGGGGGGAGGGGATGCAAGAAAATGCCCTGGCAACCTGGCATTTGGATTTATTGAGCCCAGTTTTAAGGATATAACCTAAATTAGCATAATCTTCAGTGATGCTCAGATATATATAAATTAATTTGACTTTATTTTCAAAAGATTTCCTCCTATTCTGTTCAGACATTCTAAGCATTTTCCTAATAGAAACAAAACGGGAAAGCCCTTAGGTACATTTGATCTAAGTGTGTCTAAAATCTCTTCTGAATATAAGATACCTTAAGGTTCACACTCAAAAAGCTGCAGAGGAGGAGGAGAGTTAACTAGACAGTTTTGTCCAGTAAACCTCATTTGGATAACCAGTTCTTATCTGTGTGGGCTGAATATATGTTATAAATTAGCAGTATTCACTCCTAGGCCACAAATGAGCCAGATTGTCAGGAAGTCCCTAATGAATATGCATGAAATATATTTGCATTCATACTGCCTCCATTGTATGCAAATTTATATCATGCATATTAATTAGGAACATCCCATAAACCTGACCCATTTGCAGCCCTCGAGGACTGGGAATGAATACCACTGGTATAAAGTTATCTGATGAACTTTAGACCTGCTATTTGGCTGACCAGAGTTACCTGGATAACTTCACTGTCAGTGCTGACCAGACAAAGTTAAATTATGCCCCTAAGGCTGCCTTTTAATCCAGGCAAATTTTATGTGCAGTAGTAAAATGTAGCTGTGAAACTGGAGAGGTGAGAGAAGGATGAAGGAGGGAAGACTTGTGTGGCAAACTCTTTAGGTTATCCAGATAAACCAATTGAATATCAACCTCCTTATGCCTATCATTTTCTCTTGAAAAGCTGTTCATGTGTATAATTATTTGAGTCTAAATATTCTCACCCTCTTTATATTTTGTTTGTACATTGTAGTTAATTAAGTAGAGCAGGCGTTTCCAAGTTCAGTCTTCAAGGGTCACAAATAAGTTGGTGTTTCAGGATATCCTCTGGCGTGTATGAGATATATTTACATACAATGGAAGCATGCTGAGTTATCGCTTCCATATTCATTAGGTATATCTGAAAACATGGCCTGTTTGCAGCCCTTGAGGACTGAACTTGGACATCACCGGCATAGAAATAAGGCTGCTGACTGACTCCATGTTTTCAGGACATGTTGATCCAAGCCTGATTTTTACCCCATTGCATTCCTACTTTTTTGGGAAATCTGTGCAAAATCAGAACTATAAATCCATTCATGCAACAGGGTAAAATTAGTACTACTAGATCATCCTATCCTGAAAAAAAAGGAAACCAGCTGGCAGCCCTCTGTATGAGGCTGTGTCCCACTTGGTGCATAAACATGGTATTTCTGATTTCAGCATCATATCTTTCTACTTCCTTTCCTTCTCTTTGCAGTTTATGGCCACAACGTGAAAAGCAGCAATGATTTCATTGGGAGGATTGTCATCGGTCAGTACTCTTCAGGCTCCCCGGAGTCCAACCATTGGCGTCGGATGCGGAATTCCCACCGCACAGCTATGGAGCAGTGGCACAGTCTCCGATCCCGGGCTGAGTGTGACCGGGTCTCTCCAGCTTCACTTGAGGTGACTTGAGGACAGTATAAAGAAAGAAATGACAGGCATGGAGAAACCCATGCATTATATCAGCTTGTGATTGAAAGCAACTGTTACAGTGGCTGGACTGGTAAGATGGCTACTAGAGTTTATGTGCCTAAGTTAATATTCAAAGTGCAAACCCCATGTTACACATTCATGTGATAATAAAAATAGTAGCAAATGTTTCAGGGCCACTAATAATACAGTCCACTGAACATCTGCTCAACCATTCACTGGCTGTGACATCCAGGCTGAAGTATTTGTTTCCATGGACTGTAGAATGGCGATCTTGTAAAAGTACACCATGGTGCAATATTGCAGTACAATTTATGCCGATTGATTAACCTTGAGCAAACTGAAAGCTTTAAAATGGTCTTTGATCTACAATGTATGGGATATCCACGCAGCAATTTTGGTTGAAGGTTTCGCTTCTGTTTCTAGTTGGTAAATGTAATAAATTTACTGGAAAGTTTTTTAAAATGGCTATAAAGTGGAAAAAACATTTTTAAATGAAGTTCTGTCCTTGTACCAGTTTAATATAATTAAAATTCCTGTTAACCTGTGCAAATTCATGTATGTAAGTCTAGGAGTGTATGTATAAATATGATTATAGATGTATATATACATATAAATATATGTATATATTAACAAACACATACATATCTATTGAACATCAGTAAAAAAAAAATCCTGCTATTCAATTTTGCAGTATCTGTTTGTTGAAGTATATCTAGAGAGAATGATATGAGAAAATTATGTTCTTAATAGAGTGTATATCAAAAAAGCCATGTCTAACTGTTAAACTATCTTTTATGTGGTGGAAAGAAACATTAAAATGATAGTAACAAACTATTTTAGACCCTTTTTCAGTTGGGAAAACCGTAAAACTAAAAAAATACCTGTTTCAATGCTTAGTGGGCAGACTATTGTAAGTCTTTGTATGTTATACAGTATGTTTTTTGGCAGGAGGGAAGTTTTCATACACTAAGGTAATTCTAGTTATAGCTGCCTTTCTGTTCTATTGGATGCTTCTGTATTTTTCTTTTTTTGCTCAGTATTTTGTCTGGTACAATTAAAAGTGGATATTTATTGAAAATACATTTACTTGTGCCATGCATTTTGATGTAATACCTGTTAGCACAATTAAGCCGTCTCTAGTCTCAGTTTCATAGCAGGTGGTGGGGCAGATGATAAGGAATGGGGAAACTCTTATATGCTTTGTGACAGGAGAAGCTGCTGCCTATCTACTTTTCCTCAATATAGACTATTAAGTACAAGAAAATATTTTTGGTAAGTTCCCAAGTTGCAAAAAACAGAATCTCTTGAAATAAATCTGAGTTATTCGTCAAGGACAACACATAATTGCCATAAAATGGCCATGAAAGCCATAAAACAAAGCATACTTTAAAAAAAAAGTTGTGAGTTTTTCACCTTATATTAATAATAATAATACATTTGATTCTTGGGTCTAAATCACAAGCAGGGCTAAAAACTTTGTTTTAACTCCTGAGGCCACTAATCTTAAAGATGGTTTAAACCATGAGAAAAGATAAGGGAGTGACATACCCCTCCCCCTTCCCCCCTGTTTTTTCCTAAAGAGGGAATATCCCAAGACCAGTGTTACTCTAGTTAGGATTTCGGCCAGCCTTCTCTGCAAGTCATTTCAGAGGGGAGGAGACTGCATGAAGGCATGCCAGGCATGCTCCGGTCTGTTACAGAAGGATCAAGTGTTTGCACAGACAAGGGACCCCTGCACCAAACTCCGGGACCACCTCCTCACACCACTGAGCTTCTATCCCAGGATGAGCCCCTGGGCACTGGGTGCAGCCCTTTTATTTCTCCTGCTTTCTGCACATGCCTTTCCACAGACAGACATTAAAATTAGTCAAGGTGAGTGCGGAAGTATATCTTTCTGCTTGGTAGTACACTGGAGTGTTAATTTTGTCACTCGGGGTGACTTTTCACCACTGGGTTTCTGACTCACTCTGCTATAGAATACACGGTGCTCTAGCATACCTGTAGCAACCTCATTTCACCCAGTCACACTAACTATCTCTCCTGCTAGCACTTCAGAGGCAGTCATTTGCCTCAATATCTATTGCAGGCACAAAAGGTGATTAATGATGTCTTCTATCTAAAGAGGTGGATTCTCATGGATGAAAGAAACTAAAATCAATATATTACAGTTTGACAGCCATGCATTATACATTGTTATCATGCTTTCCTATTAGCAGTTTGGAAGTATGCTTTAGCCTTCTTCCGGTCAATAAATCAAAGAGCAAAAAAAAAAAGCTTTATTGTAAAACTCTTTCTGGCACCTTTGGTTCTTCGGGCAAGGCTTTTAAACGGCTCTTTCACCCACACTCTCTAGCTACTATATTGTCTGAGAATATTGTCCTCTGTATAACCAATTCATCTCAAATAGCCACCAGGTACTATATATGCTTACCTTTCACTGCCAAATATTAAATATCTGTCTAGATCCATATCTGTTTATATGTCTATCTATACCTGTCTATCTGAGAGAGGATGTGCAGCAATGTTTTATCCAGTACATTACATGATTTGCTTACAAATCATTTTCTCCAGTGTTGTGTGTCTTCAGATTAGTCGAATAAACATGGATGACGTGAAAGAAGCTTCTGGAGGGAAGGTCAGGGGCTCCTACGATTGCACTTTGCTATGAATCTGCATCTTGGTCTTTATGCTGCCCTCGTCTTTTATACTTTGATCATTTTAGCAGTGGTCAAGTATGTTTTAATGAGCTAAATGTGTGCGTGTTCACATGGATGTAGGTCACATATTGAGCATCTAGTCTCACAGTAAACGACATCCCACGATTGCCTCAGACTGCACTGCGGGGATGGGAAGGGGAAATGATTCAGACCTTTAAATGCTGTACTTAAAGGGTATTAATGAACGAATAAACCTTTTTCAAAGACAGGGAAGCTGTAAGACTAGAGGGTATACAATGAAGCTGCAAGGAGGTACACTTAAAAGCAACGTCAGGAAATAGTTTTTCACTGAAAGGGTAGTGGATGCTTGGAATGCCCTCCCGATGGAGGTGGTGGGGCAAATACAATGATGGAATTCAAACTGGCATGGGACAGACAAAGTGGATCCCTTTATAGCAAGAGGATAAAAGCAAAATAAATGCAACTATTTTTTTTATACTTCAAGAAATAGAGAGGGGTGATCTGCACGGAGCAGTGGGTACAACCCTAAACGAAGGCATAGAAGGGAGTGACCTGCACAGAGCAGCAGGAATACCTACTCTAACCACCTTTTGTGCAGACTAGATAGACCATACTGATCTTTATCTGCCGTCATTTACTAGGTTATCATTCCTTTATATAAACCAGGCACCCAGGACTATATTATAATACAAATCTCTCTGAGCCAGGTAAAAAAAGGGGGGGGGGGGAGACTGTTACTATTCACTTCAAAGGGTTGCAAATACTGGCAGTATGAGCCTTCAATCACAACTATCTGGAGTTTTCTGCCTTTTATATATCCCTTCCCCCTCAACATACCTAGTCTAGTTATTGCAGTGGATACCACACTCCAAGGTCCGGCAATCTTGGGCCCTGAATCCAGCCACTAGGAGTCATCCCTGAGTGATGACTATAACTCTCTTCCCCCAAGGGCTGTCAGTGCTGCCTCCACAGCATCCCCAGCTCCAGTCCCTGCCCCAGGAAGTTGAAGATCCAACCAGGGGATCAAACTGCCACATGGAAGACACAATGCTTGCCACCTGAGCCATCAATCCACTCCTCTTTCGAGCATCTAATTCAATTGGAACTGGGACTTGGATTTGGGACCATGAGCTTTCATTCACATCCACCTGGGAATTTTTCCCCTCTTTTATATCCCTCCTAATTTACTTTGCCTATTCATTGCAATAGAAGTCTTTTACTGGAAGCCATGCACCAGGACTTCCTTTAGGTCCCTCCAATCATGAGCCCTAAAAAGGGTCGGTCCATCCATTAGGCAAACTAAGCACTCACCTAGAGCAGCAGCTTTTGGGAGGGCAGCAAAGAGCTGGACATTCAAATCTAAACAATAGATTTTGACAGCCAGGGGAGTCATAAGTAAGGTTACCAGATTTTATGCAGGCAAATCTGCAAAGTGGGGGTGGAGGTGAGGGAGCAAGGGACATCTTAGCTCCAGATTTGAGCAACAAGACATGGAGAAAGGAAGAGATGTCATTACCTTGCCCCACCCCCAATCCCATCCCATGACAGCAACAATATCACTTCCAAGCAGGCAAATTGACAGAGAAATAGAAAAAGCGATTCATTTCCCTCATACTGTGCAAAATGTGATGATAATGGATGTAAGTTCTAAAAATTGACATATTCAAATCGCTAAATTGAAAATGAAATTTTTTTCTACCCTCTCTGTTCTCATTGCTGGAATCAGGGACAAGAGGCTGCCACACAGGTGGGAGTTAGGGCACAACTCCAAAATCGGGGACAATCCCCAAAAATTAAGCATATCTGCTAACTCTAGTCATAAGGCTTAAGATCTGCCTAGGATGCTAACACCTCGATCCAACTCTGGGGCTGACCCTGGCCCTAGCCTGGCCATTAAGTGTTGTCATTACTGAATGACTCTGACTTATATCTCCACCCCAGGGGCTGTGAACACTGCTGCTATAGTATCCCTAGCCACAACCAGCCTGAGGAGCAGAGTCCACAAGAATAAAACCCATCTGCTCTATATAGAGGTGCACAGACTTGCCAACATATCACCAGGCTGTCCCAAATTCATTTTTATTTAGAAGATGATATTTTGTTCATCTGCAACAAAACTATACATATGTAGGAGTTTATTCAAATGTACAGATATTGCAAACTTGCATCTTGTTGCACACATTCAATTCTATTACATGTTTGCTTAGGAGAATCAGAATTATAGTAGCAGCCTGGGAAATTAGAAAAGGAGGTAAGATGGGCAGCCGCTTGGGGCACTATGCTGCTGATGCTACCGCTGGGCCCATGCTTATAATGCTACTGCACAATCTAATTCTTGCATGGCTACTTCTTTGGGTCCTGAAAGACACTGCTGATGGCCACATCATCAACATGGACATTCCTTCTCCTCCTCCCCCTTCCCCCGCTTGCATTATTACAGACGGATGCTACACTGCCCTCAGCCTCCCCTCCCATCTCCCCTTTGCCTGGGGTGCTGCAAGGCCACACAATGCACCTGCATGCAGTGAGACAAAACCCAGGCTGACTTAGTTTCTCCTTGATTACTTGGAGCCTGTTGTACCTTTTGATAACTACTGTCTTCAGTGAACAGATTAAGACCTTCACGGTGGATCCTAAATTACTCATGTACTAATTAAGCCTTCAAAATGCCAAAGAGCTGCTTTCTGCTATGTTTAACTTTATTATCCTCCCCGGGAACCTGGTGTTTGTTCAAGCTAATTAAAATTAATGAAGGTTGGGGAAAGTAATACTAACATACTTTGAATCATTTTGAACAATAAAATACTTTCTGATACACTTAAAAGAAAATCCCCTTGATTGGAATTTCTAACAAATACTCAGCAAAACCTCCAGGAGCTTGTATTAAAAGGTCTCTTCTCTTACCAAAATGCTAAAGGTGATGAAAGGCTTAAAATGTTAGGGCTTTTTAGCTTGGAAAAAAGACGGCTGAGGGGAGATATGATAGACGTTTATAAAACAATGAGTGGGGTGGAGTGGAATGGGTAAACATAGATTGGTTGTTTACTCCACAAAATGAAAAGACAAGGGGACACACAATGTAACACATTTAAGATTAATTGGAGAACGTATTTTTTCACTCAGTGCGTAATCAAACTCTGAAATTCTTTGCCAGAGGATATAGTAAAAGCTATTGGTGTAACTAGGTTTAAAAGAGGTTTGGAGAATTTCCTAGAGGAAAAGGCCATAAACCATTATAAAAATGGACTGGGGAGATGCACTGCTTACCCCTGGGACAAGCAGCATGGAATCTACCTTTTAGGAACCTACCAGTTACTTGTGACCTGGATTGACCACTGCTGGAAACAGGATACTGGGCTTGATAGATCATTGGTCTGAGCCAGTATGGCATTTCCTATGTTCTTACTGCCATGTAATCACTGCTCCTGCTTTTGTATTTTACGTATCCATGGCAAGGATGAATACTGTAGGTTCACAGTTAGGACCAGATAATTCTTTTGTTTCATCTGTACAATCTAGTTGATCTGAACATTGTCCCTTTCCATTTATGTACAGCAGTGATTCTCAAGGAAGCGGAAAACAGATTACAGGAGACTCAAAAGCAAGGTTAAAAGGTGACGCCCCATCAGGAAAGTGAAGAGTGAAATAGAGGATGGTTTGTTCTTTCTTGGTATTTTCTAAGCATCCCATGGGCAAATTGCCCTTCTCTAAGTGACTTATCACATGGGACATTTTAGTTTTTCAGTCTTTTTAATATCAAACTAGCAGTCGGGGTGGAATTAGTAAGTGTGAGGTAGAGTGATTTTGTTGTGTGTTGGGTCTCAGGATTTTGTCAAAGTTCTGGAGTTGTTCCCAAGCAAGGAACGTTTGGGAGCTTCTGCTGTACAATAACCCATCCTCTTAAAAGACTGGAGGAAGCAGATGTTTGAAAAACAGCGTATGTCTGGCTTTGGAGGGAGCTGATGTCATCTGTTGGTTGCTGTTATTACATGTTGACATAATAGAGTATGTTAGCAACATTTCATTATCCTGTATGACAACCTATGGCTTGGTCATGAGAAAAATATGAAGGCTTGTGTTTCAATTAATTTACTAAATTAAAATAAAGAATAATGTGACATTTATAAGCAAATTAGTTCCACATACTTCCTTTTGTGCAAAGAAACCCACATGTCTGGTATATACTTTCAGCTTCTGGGATTTAGGAAGTTCATTAGAGACTAAGCAAATGAAAAGAAAGATTTTAAAATGCATCATTAAATAAAATAAACATCAGTAGTAATGTAGTTTATTTCACTCTTTGATATTCCTTTTTTAAAATATGCATCAAAATTTCCTCTTTGGTTTTTATGATTTCTTTTTTTGCTTTAATTCAGCCAGACCTTACCAAATTTAGAAACACCACTCTGGAAATAGCTATATCTTAGCAGTTCTCCTTAACTGAAAAGATACTGGATGAAACTAGCTACACTAATTATCTAGGCAAGAGATGTCCAGCTAATGCTGTTAGGTGATTTGAGCTTCCTATCATATCAGCACCAACCCTCAAAGAGCTCTGAGAGGCCACGTAGGGAACCACAGAGACTGCACTAAGCATTAAGCACTGAATACATAAGGCCCATGAGTACTGAAGAATGTTTATGAGATAAGTTGTGGTCAACATTACTGGCACCCTTGCAGTTCAACCCCTTAATGTCCAATATCTCCTAAAAAAAAGGGGGCCAGTGAAATGGCTTTGGACTATATATGCACACATATTTGACACATAAAATAATCAAATAAAACAAGACCAATTAAAGAAGGAAATAGTATAAAAACTGGAACATCGCCAGGACATGATTATTGGCACCCTTATAAACAATTCAAATCAGTCTCAACAGAAGAACCACATTCCCAATGCAGTAAAATTAGATGCACCTGTGATCAATTGTCAGTATTCACATGACTTGAATCAACCAATGAATGATAGTTCTAATGTTTAAAAGAGCGTAGTTACTCACCTGTAACAGGTGTTCTCCAGGGACAGCAGGAATCAGTCCTCACTTATGGGTGACGTTGGCACCGACAGAGCCTGCACGGAGCAATTCCCCAGCTTTCAAAGAAAGCCTTTGGGATTGCTACCACACATGCATGGTCCTCTTCCCACTCAAGAGTGCCATCTTGCTCAGTCAGGTCCCTTAGCTCGAGCCCTACCAAGCAGATGGCAAGGGAAGGACAAAAATGTAGCAACTCATAAGGGGAGGTGGGAGAGTAGTGAGGACTAATTCCTGCTGTCCCTGGAGAACACCGCTACAGGTGAGTAACTACGCTTTCTCCAGGAACAAGCAGGAAGTCAGTCCTAACTTATGGGACTCCCTAGCTACAGGCTACTGAGTCTATAACCAAAAAACGCCTCCGCGAGGCTGTAAGCAGAAGCCGAAACCCGAAGGAGCCCAAGTCCTCGGGTCCTCGGGACGAAACCCTCGGTAGATGTGAAGAAGGGCCGGAGGGCAGGAGTTGCTTATATCCCGAACAGATTACAGAGTACAGCCTGGCCGAAGGCGCTGTCCCAGCAGGACTCCTTCTCCAGGCAGTAGTGGACAGTGAAGGTATTCGTAGAAGACCATGTTGCCGCCCGGCAGATGTCCATCATGGGCACAGAGCATAGCGAGGCCACTGAGGCCGCTTTGTTTCGGACCCCATATGCAGTGACTTGACGATCCATAGGGACGCCCACCTTCGCATGAGCGAACACGATGCAGTCTGCCACCCAAACAGAGAGGGTGCACTTGATGACTGCTTGTCCCTGCCTATTGTGATCGTAGGTCACGAAGAGCCAGTCAGATTTGCGATGTCTGGGTACGCTGCAAGTAGAAGGCGAGGGCCCACTTGCAGTCGAGGGTGTGGAGAGTCACTGACCCCTGATCAGCATGGGGCCTCGGGAAGAAGGTCGGGAGCACTATCTTTTGGTTGAGATGAAAGGCCAACATGACCTTGGGTAAGAACTTAGGATGCGTCCGGAGGACAACCCTGTTCCAATAAAACCTGGTGTAAGGGGCGCCAGCCATGAGCGCCTGAAGCTCACTGACTCGGCGAGCCGAGGTCAGTGCCACCAGGAAGGCCACCTTCCAGGACAAATGCCGGAGCAAACATGTCGCCATCAGCTCGAAGGTTGGACGAGTGAGCTGTGTGAGCACCACGTTCAAGTCCCATTCCACCGGAGGGGGATGGATGTGCAGCTTGGATAACAAAAGGCCCTGCATAAAGCGGGAGACTAGTGGTTGCCCCAAGAGAGGCTTTTCCTCGATAGGGAGATGATTAGCCGATATGGCGCTCTGATGAACTCTTAACAGAGTTCGACTTCAGCCCTTCCCTCGAGAGGTGGAGAAGGTACTGGAGAACCCACTGAACCGGGCATGAGAAGGGGTTGATCTGGTTCTCCGAGCACCAGACGGAGAAGCGTTTCTACTTAAAGGCGTAAGCTTGCATAGTGGAGAACTTCCTCGAGGCAAGGAGGATTTCCTCGACCTCCTCCGGAAGGGCCAGACAGGCTAGAGGGACCCATTCACCAGCCAGGCCATGAGGGATAGGGAGAGTAGATTCGGGTGTAGTACCTGACCCTCCTCCTGCATCAGCAAGTCCCTGGCAGAGCCCCGGGGGATCAGAGGCTCTGATGACAGCCGGAGCAGGAGTGGGAACCAAGGCTGCTGAGGCCACGAGAATCAGCAATGCCTCGTCCTGTTGAACCTTGAAAAGAGTCCTTGCAATGAGGGGGAAAGGAGGGAATGCATAGAGAAGACTCGAGTACCAGTCCAGAAGAAATGCATCGGGGCCCTCCCTGCCTGGGTGCGGCACCGGGTCACAGAAGCGAGAGAGTTGTGTGTTCTGGGGGCTGGTGAAGAGGTCCATCGCTGGAGTGCCCCAGCATAGAAACAGCCAGCCTGCCACTCTGGGATCGAGGCACCACTCGTGGGGGTGAATGATTCTGCTGAGCCTGTCCGCCAGGCCATTCTCCTGACCCGGGAGGTACGTCACCTTGAGGGACATCCTCCGCCGGGCAGCAAAAGAGCAGTTGAGGACTGCTTCCCTGCAGAGGGAGCGCAACCCCGTGCCCCCCTCTTTGTTGATATAGAACATCGCTACCCGGTTGTTGG
Organism: Ichthyophis bannanicus; assembly: GCA_033557465.1. Lineage (NCBI taxonomy): Eukaryota > Metazoa > Chordata > Amphibia > Gymnophiona > Ichthyophiidae > Ichthyophis > Ichthyophis bannanicus. Next base: position 167,152,010 of record CM066044.1, on the reverse strand, counting down.
TCTGCACTAGAACCGACTTCTCACTGAGGACATTCTCGAAGGCCCTCAGGACCCACCAGATGGCCTGGAGCTCAAGCAGCTTTATCTATCTGCTGTTGAACCTCCATCAGCAACCACTGTCCCTGTGTGCAGAGAGACCCGCAATGGGCTCCCCACCCTAACAGGGAAGCATCCGTGGTCAGTACCACATTGTGCTGTGGGGCCTGGAAGGGTGATCCCCGCAGGAGGTTGCGGGGGTCTTGCCACCAGTTCAGGGACAAACGAAGATCGGGAAGAACCCTGACGGGGTCCCTGAGGTGTCCGAGGGATTGACTCCATTGGGAGCTGAGACAGCACTGGGTTGTCCGCATGTGCAGGCGGGAGTGAGGAACCACATGCATGGTCGAGGCCATGTGGCCCAAGAGACGTAGCATGGACTGAGCGGTGACCTGGTGGGTGCTCTAGATGTAAGCTGCCAGAGTCTGGAGGTGGGTCAAGCGATCCACCGACAAGAAGGCCATCATCTGCCGAGTATCGAGGCATGTCCCGATGAGCTCGAGAGCCTGTGCTGGCTCGAGGTGAGATTTTGGGTAGTTGACCAAAAACCCCAAACTCTCCAAGAGGAGGACAGTGCGTGACATCGTTAGCCGGGCCTCCTTGATGGAGGAGCCCATCACGCACGGAAACACTGACATGCCCTGGCGCCGAAGTTGAGCGGTGGCCGCGACGAGGCACTTCGTGAAGACCCATGGGGCAGATGCTAAGCTGAAGGGGAGCATCCTGTACTGGAAGTGGTCTCCCTGCACCCTGAAACGCAGGTACTGCCTGTGTTGGGGGTGGATCAGGATATGGGCATAAGCGGCCTTTAGATCCAAGAAGCATAGCCAGTCACCCTGCCGGAGGAAGGGTAACAGCACGCCAAGAGATAGCATCTTGAATTTCTCCCGCACCAGGAACTTGTTTAGCTTGCGGAGGTCGAGGATGGGCCGCAGACCCCCCTTCTTTTTCGGGATGAGGACGTATCGGGAATAAAAGCCCCGACCTCGAAGGTGGGGAGGGACCTTCTTGACTGCCCGTTGGGCAAGGAGGGAGTGTAATTCCCGCTGCAGCAAGAGCTGGTGTGCGGGGAGTCAAGGAGGCTCCGCCAAGGAGAAAGGGGGTGGGAGCCTGTCGAAGTGGAGGTGATAGCCCTCCCAGATGACCTGGAGGACCCAGGTGTCCGAGGTGATATGCACCCATGATGGGACGAAGCAGGACAGGCATCCCCCCCTTGGCTGCTGCGCCAGCGGAGGGCGAGGGGCCATGCCACTGGCATCAAAACCCCTGAGGCCCTTTGGTTTACGATGAACCTGGCCAGGCTTCCCCTGTGCGGGAGTGGTTGGCATGGGGGTATCCGAATATGGCGGGTAGCCACGGTACTGGAGGCCTTTCCTGGGAAAGAAGGGCTTCTTGGCAGACTGTTTCTTCCGAGGCAGCGTTGAGGTCTTGTGGGAGAGACGGGTCCTAGTGACGTATTCTGTCTCAATCTCCACAGCCTTCTCCTCCATTGGCTTACCAAAAAGTTGTTCGCCGAGGCAGGGTATGTCCAGGAGCTTCTCCTGCAGCCACTACTCCAAATCCGAAGATTGGAGCCAAGCCTGGCGGCGGGCTCCGATACCCGGGGCCGCCACCTGAGCCGATGTCTCGAAGCCGTCAAGGAGGCTCGAGAAATATACTTGGAGCAATCCACCACTGATTTCAACAGGATGCGGAACCTGTCGAGGGGCTCACCCTCGAGGCCTGTGGAGAAGCCTCTAAGTTATTTTGCCAAGTTGCGGAGGAACATACCCATATATAATTGGTATGCCTGAATGCGACAGGAGAACATGGATCCTTGATAGGCCTTGCGGCCCAGGGCATCAAGGGCTCTGGACTCTTGGCCCAGCGGGACCAAGGAGTGGGACTTTGGGCTTTTCTGCTTTCTCATGGCTGATTCCACCACCATCGAGGTATGTGGAAGTTGAGTCTTAGGGAAGCCTGGCCCTCGCTGCACCTTGTACATTGTGTCAAGGCGCTTGCTCACGATGGGGATCGAGGCCGGGGCCTCCCACATGCGGAGCAATAGCTGGGAGAGGAACAGCGGCACTGGCACGGTGAGGGATTCCCTGGGCGGGGCCTCGTACTGAAGAATATCAAGTTCTTCAGCACGAGGGTCTTCCTCGGCCTGGTTGACCAGGTTGAAGGCCCGAGCCATCTCCTGAATAAACACGAAAAAGGAGGTGTCCTCGGGTGGTGAACGCCACTGGAGACTAGGCGGCAAGGGGTCCGAAGGAAGATCCCATTTGGTGCGGGTCTCCGAGGATGTGTCCCCCTTTGGATTCCCAGTCTGAGAAATTGGTCAAGGGATCTGAGCCGGGCGGTTCACCCTGTCCGATGGCTGGCAGCCTGGAGCCGGAAGCCCTGGACGATCTTGCCCCCGAAGAACGGGAGAGCGAGTGAGACCGACGCCAAGGACCCTCACGAGGCCTGTGACTCTCAGTGGTTTCCTGGACGGATTTGGGTGTCCCAAGCGAGGGACCCACGGTCTCCGAGTGCAAGTCAGCAAAGCTGGCCATGAGCGCCTGCTGGGAAGCAATGAACACAGAAACGCTGCATTCTAGCGCCAGCATACAGGACTCCTACACGGGCGTGGGGCCCTGGGATGCCGGTACCGGGGTCACAGGATCAGGCGTCGAGGAGGAGAGGGGGTCCTCACCGGGATGGCTCTCAGGAGACTGGGCGCCTTCGCCGGAGGCCTCCGTTTCTCTGCGAGGTACCTTGCAGGGCTGCTCCTTCTCTGACCATTGGGAACACCGAATGGGGCTAAGTGACCGGGCGCAGGAGCGCTCGTGCTTGTCGGGGGCCCCAGACAGCAACTTCGAGGCCTTCTTCTTTTTGTGCCATTCCACCTTGGGGGACCCCTGTCCGAATGCTGCCTGGAATGTGGTGCCACAGGGGAGAACCCACTGGAGGGGAGACGACCGAGGGTGCCACCGGGGACCCCGAGGCAGCCTTTTGGAAAATGTCCTTGGATTTCTGCTTACGGCTGAGCTGGGCCTTAGAAGACATTTTCTTACAGAGCAAACAGAGTTCTGGGTCATGGTCGGCTATCAGACACCTTAGACAGCAATCATGTGTGTCCATAAGTAACATGTTCCTAGAGCATCTATCACATTTTTTAAACCCAGTGGCCATGGGTGCAAAAACGGCCCCTGTGAGGTCAAAGACCCACGTGGCCAGCGGTTGGAAAGAAAAAAGGGCACGAAGCCAGGGAAGAAAAAATTTAGAAAAGGTATCCCCGCAAGCTCCAAAAGAGAGCAAGGGGAGGATGGGTAGAGGACCGGTGCAACCGTGAAAAAGAGATATAGCCTGTTAAGGCGAGGAAAACAAAAACTTTTTCCGAGGGATGTGCGTCTGAAGGGCTTCGTGGAAAAAGGGAGACTGAGCAAGATGGCACCCTTGGGCGGGAAGAGGACCACGCATGCGTGGTAGCAATCCCAAAGGCTTTCTTTGAAAGCTGGGGAATTGCTCCGCATGGGCTCTGTCGGTGCCAACGTCACCCATAAGTGAGAACTGACTTCCTGCTTATTCCTGGAGAATGTCCACATTCACTTCCTATTCCATTTTCACAATGGTGAAAAAAAGAGAGTTGTCTCAGAACATCATAAGAACATAAGATATGCCATACTAGGTCAGACCAAGGTCCATCAAGCCCAGCATCCTGTTTCCAACAGTGGCCAATCCAGGTCATATGTACCTAGCAGTTTCCCCAAAAGACACAGGTTCCACAATGCTTGTACTGGGTCAAGCATTGATATCCTGGGTCCCTTCTTAATAATGGTTTATGGACCTTTCCTTCAGGAACTTGTCCAAACCTTTTTTAAACCCAGCTACACTAACAGCCTTTACTACATCCTCTGGTAACAAATTCCAGAGTTTGATTACACGTTGAGTGAAAAAATATTTTCTTTTATTAGCCTTAAATAGTTTACCCTGTAGCTTCATTGCATGTCCCCTAGTCTTTCTATATTCTGATAACGTAAACAATCGATCTACGTTTACCCGTTCCACTCCGTTCATTAATTTATAGACTTCTATCATATCTCCCCTCAGCCGTCTCTTTTCCAGGTTAAAGAGCCCTAACCTTTTTAGCCTTTCTTTATAGGAGTATCCTTCCATCCCCTTTACCATTTTGGTAGCTCTTCTCTGAACCTTTTCTAATAACGCTATATCCTTTTTAAGATACGGCAACCAGAATTGCACACGATATTCAAGGTGCAGTCTCACCAGAAAAGCCATTATCGCTAAACATCAAAGGGGTACAAAGCCATCTCCAAAGACCTTGGGATTCCTGTGGCTACAGTTCGCAATGTTATTAAGAAGTTTTCTGCCCATGGAACTGTCAAGAACCTCACAGGATGTGGTGGGAAGGGGAAAATGAATCCAAGAAGTCTTTGAAGGTTAGTGCAAACTGTTGGAAAAACACCACATACAACATCCAAAGAGCTTAAGGCTGACCTAGAGCAATCTGGAGTAATGGTTTCAACCTGCACCATGTGCCACACACTAAACAGAAAAGAACTTCAGGGGCGAAGGCCAAGGAGGATCCCACTGCTCAAAGACAGGCATAAAAAGGCATACCTGATCTTTGCCCAAATCCACCATGAGAAACCACAATCTTTCAGGGAAAATGTTCTGCGCACAGATGAAACCAAACTTGAGCTCTTTGGCAATGTAGACCAGCGATACATTTACAGGGCAAGAAATGAGGCTTATAAGGAAAAGAACACCCCTTCTACAGTTAAATATGGTGAAGGTTCCATAATGCTGTGGGGCTATTTTGCTGCCTCAGGAACTGGAGGCCTGGAATGTATTAAAGGAATCATGAAGTCAGAGGACTACCACGGTACAGTATTTTGGAGTGAAATGTGCTACTTAGTGTCAGAAAGCTGGGTCTGGGTAGAAGGTCATGGGTCCTCCAGCAGGATAATGACCCAAAACATACATCTAAAAGTACAAAAGAATGGTTAAAAAGGAACAAGTGAACTGTTTTAAATTGGCCAGCAGTAAGTCCTCAATCCAATCAAGAACCTTTGGAAAGAACTGAAATCTGCCATTGGTAAGAGGAATCCTGGAAACATTCATGAGCAAATCGCAGTTGAAGAGCATGAGAAACTACCAGCAAACAGATGTATGAAACTTATAGATGGCTACAAGAAATCTTTGGAGACTGTCATCACTACCAAGGGTTGTGTAACAAAATATTAGTGAAGGGTGCCATTAATCCTGTCCAGGTCATATTTTGCTTTTTTTCCCGCAGAAATTACTAAGTCTACGTTGCACAGACATCTTTTTTTTTGTTGTATACCTTTAAACATACTATTACAATATTATAATGACATACAGTTGGAATATTTCCAATTATTTCTCAAGATATTGTATACAACATACCTAAAATGCAATGTGCCAATAATGTTGACCACAACTGTATGATAGTAAAGAGCACAATACTTAAAATGTTGTAGGTAAATATGTTCAGTCATGCTTTTATTTGTCTCTTATTGTATACTATTTAAAATGAATAGAGTTATTTACTGTGCTGTTGTTAGAGTTATGTGTACATCCTCTTATACTCTCTGATATTAGAATCTTTGCTCTACTGGATGTTTGCTCCTTGCAATGCAGCCATAAGAACAAGAAAAAGCAAAACAGAATCTGGAATAAGGACTGGAGTTTCTGCAATATATTCGGACCATTAGTAGGTCTTGTGCTTTCTTTGACACACTAGAAATCTAGCCAAGATAATCCACCTGCAACATTCCTATTTCTTTATTATTCAGCTCACACCCTTCCAGTAGTACAAGGCAAGTAACAGTCAGGTACAGTTGTTATTTCCCTGTCCTCAGAGGGCTGATAGTCTAAGTTTGTACCTGAGGCAACAGAAGATTAAATGACTTGCCCAAGATCACAAGTAGCATCAGTGAGACCTGAACACAGGTTACAGTCACTGTTCTAGCTACTAGGCTATTCTCCCATAACCAAAGTCATTGTTTATCACTGTATTGGACTTTTATCAACTTATTTTAATGAGATTTTAATTTTTCCTGTTTTTTGCCGTAATTTGGATTCTCATCCTTCATGGTTTTGTTTTAGTTGGTTGTAGACCTGCAAACCATGTAAATGTTGTTGGATGTCCACGGGTGCCACGCTACATGCCCTGATGCTAGGCAGTTAGCACTGGGGCGCATCATGGGCGTTCCAGGCTGGAGAGGAGGTGGTGCCCATCACTAACCAGGCAGCAGCGATACTGAGCCGCTGCCCGGTTATCGACAAGCGGGTAAAGTCAGGTGCAGCAAAGCCTGGCCTAGCTTTATCCACAGAAGCTAACTGGGCAGTGGCTCAATATCGCTGCCACTCAGCTTCCAGATTCTGCAGCAACTCGGATATTCAATGTCAGTGGCCGGATATGGCTCCGGCATTTAAAATCTGGGGCTACAATTCTGCAGTGATGGCTAGCCACTTTACAAGCGCTTCCTGATGCTGCTGAATATCCCCCCTATATTTTTGATTTATTTTCTTTCAGTTTTTCATTATGATTAAGGCCCCTATTTACTACAGTGTGGTAGAGTTTTGTGGTTTCCACTTGGTAACTTCAAAATGAATGTGCAGAAACTTCAAAATCTCCTTGGTAACTGTTGAGGGTATTCTCAGCATTTTGGAGAATTTCGCTGCTGCCCGGTTAGCAGAAGTGGCTAAAGTTAGGACATCCTTTATTCTTCAGAATTTTAGCCACTTTAAAATAACTTGGCAGCGACTAAGTATTGCTGCTGACTGGTTATTGGCACCCCTCCCCCCCCCCCCACGAATTCCCCCAGAACAGTTAGCATGAGGGCATCTAGCAGCTTTAGATATTCAGTGTGTCACTGAATATCCCGCTCAGCACAGGGCTGCCAACCACGTTAATGGCTTTCCATATGCCCCTCTTCATTTTCAAATTATGAATGCTCAGTTTTCTTTTTCTTTTATTCAGGGGGTAGTAGTGTTACTGGTATCCATGGAGAGTCCCCTTCCTGTTCTTCTATCCCCCTAGACTATGGTGTTTCACTTTGTTACAAGTAATTTACAGCAGCTTTAGAAGTTCATTAAACAAGGGTGGCTTTCTCATTTTTGCTAACTCAATCACAAAATTAATACATTTGGGTAAGATGTAGTTGGGTATATAGGAAAATAACTAATAAGATGGTGATTTTAGAAGGGCTAAGCACTATTTACATGTGTAAAAAGCCGATTAGACTTGCCTTCCAGCAGCTGTCTAACGGGAGTTCAAGAATGGCCAAGAAAACAACGCAATTTGGCTGGATTCAAGTTAAATAAAGCTCCCGTGGGTCCTTAAGACAAGCAATGAGATACCCAACATCAAAATTCCTTTTAGGAGCTATGAACACCGTAAATCACAGGTCAGGAACTTTGGGATATTGCTGGACTTGATGCTTACTCTGATCCCCCTTATGCAGACAATGTTCAGGAGATGTTTCTGTCACCTGCTGACAACTTCACTATTTCTCTCATACATCAAGAAGGCAATATTTGTCACAGTGGTCCATGCCATGATAATTTCAGACTGGACTACTGTAATACACTCTGCATCAGTATGACCTCAAAGGATTAATTTAAAATACAATACAGAAAAATAATCACAACAAAATGTGAACTTTTGAATTATTGAATGCAGAATTCCAGCAGGAATAAGATTTGCACCACCTTCAATTAATTTGGAATGTCACTGTACCACTCATAGAAAGTTCCAAGTGACATGATCACATCATACCATTCCTGCTAATATCAGTATACTACAAGGCTAAATTTAAAACCAGCTCTGAACTTGAAGACCCTTATAGAACAGTACCTCATTCTATGCACCTCCAAGGTCTTCCCAAGGAGCATCCATAACAACATTCTCCAAAGGAAATCAAGTGATGTGACACTGGCCAGCAAGACCAGCCCTCACACTATGGAGTTCACTCCCAGAAATACTTTTCCTAACTCAAGATTACCTCTACGTCAAGAAATAGGTGTAAGACCAGCTCTTCTCCCAAGCCTTTAATGGGTGAGTCATTTAACTAGCTAGTCACACATAGCTGGAGTGACAACTTCATGTACTGCAGCAGGACAGGCTCACTGCATGCACCCTGAAAGCAGTTACACACACTTTTTCCAACCGCAGTGCAATTTCTTTCTTCAAGTTAGTCACTGTAGGGTCCGTGTTCACTGGCAGTGGTCAGGGGATATTTTTTTTAACATTGTGGCATCTTAAAAGAATACATACATTCAGGCACATTTTAGATAGGACGTGGAGATCAGAATTGAGACATCCAGGTCACCACGTTTACAGTTGTGCCAGTATTTTGGAAACGGTTCTGCTAAACAAGAAGCTGTTTCTAAAATACACATCCACGGGCTGTAGGTGGAGTGATTTCAGAAAGAGACCTGTAGGGTAAACCCAGCAACCTTCATGTATAAGTGCTGATATTTCACAGCGAGCATGCGCAAATGTTGGCACTTACCTGTGTATCTGGGCCATTTTGTAAACATAGATGTGCAGATGCTCTTAATTACAGAGGACACTCTCTTGCCCCCCATTTCAATTCAGAGAGAGAAATAAACATTGTGAGATGACCAAAAAGAGCACTTTTAAAATCCTGTTCATGCCAGGGATCAAGTGTAAATTTAGACATGGACTATTTTGGGCTTTCATATGCATACTCTATATGAAGTGGGGGATACATGTGTAGATTTTGTCCCACCTAGGACACATCCTTGACATGTCCCTGTCTACTTTGGACATGGTGCAATCATCCATGTGAAAATGTCACCCTTTCTAAAATGGCTATTTACACATGGCCACAATGTACATGTCTACATTGTTGTTCATACATGTTTAAATCATGACTATGGCTTCTAAAATAATCTTCACAATCAGCAGCACTGAATATGCAAATTTTCCACCGACTGCTGGCCACTATCCATATAGCAGTGATATTCAGCCACTATAGATTTGCATCCACTTCCTCTTTTGTTTGCAGATTTTGTCTTCTGTCAGGGACAATTTCTCCAAATGGGTGAGTTTTTACACATTAAATTACTAGAACCTACTGCCACGTGGCCTATCGTTCATTAATGGACCACATTATGATGGTTTTAAAAGTAGGATAGCCACTGAGAGGCTGATTTGATCTATACAATTGAAAATCTTTTTTCATAGTAAGCCCTCTACAATTGATTCGTCCTTGGTCAGTTTGAAATCCAATTGGACCCCCCCCCCCCCCCCCCCCCCGGCCCTTTGGATCCTATTGTTCATACATTTAAACATCTAATACTTTCAGATTTGAGCAAGATGGAATCAAAATTCAACAATCACCCCAAGAATTTATTTATTTATTTACGGTTCTTCTATACCGTGCTTTTTCGTATCAGTGCGGTTTACAAATAACGGAAAAATTGCCACAGACAAAACGGCCATAGGCTTACATTATAACAGGATGGATAACTTGGGAAAGAACTGGGGAACTATGTACAGTTGTACATAGTTTGTCTGCTGTTGAATTTGAAGCGTTACAAGATCTCCTGAAGATGGATGATATTACGATCAAACGAGCGGACAAAGGAGGTGCAGTTGTAGTTTTAGATACATCTAGCTATGATGCTGAAATTTTAAGAAAGATAGATAATATTACACATTATGTAATCTTACAACAGATCCTACTGAAGAACTGCAGAAGCTTGTATTGGAAGTTATCACTACCGCTGTTAAAAACAGATATCTAACGGAGAAAGAAAGAATATTTTTGAATCCAGTATATCCTAAAATTCCAGCATTCTATATTTTACCTAAAGTACATAAGAATTTAGTTAATCCCCCAGGGCATCCAATATTGTTGAGTAATGACTCTTTATTAGAAAGAGTGGGTAGATATTTAGATATGTTTTTGAAAGATGAAGTTCTTCTAATTCCCTCGTATATTAAAGATACGACCCATTTTTTGACCATTTTAGAAGAGTATAGTTTAACAGAACGAGTTACTTGGATGGCAACTTTGGATGTAGCAGCTTTGTATACGTCTATCCCTCAGGATGGGGCTCTGCAAGTGTTATCACATGTATGGAATGTTAGACCAAGACCACATAAAGTTCCAACAAAATTCTTATTAACTTTGGCCGAATTGGCATTGAAAAATAATTATTTTATATATAAACAAGAATTTTTCCAATAGGTTTCAGGTACAGCTATGGGGGCAACGTTTGTGCTATCATTAGCAAATCTTTATATGCATGCTTTTGAGGACAAGTGGATTTATTGTTCCAAATATGCTACTTACATTTTGCGCTGGCATCGTTATATAGATGATATTTTTCTTCTATGGAGTGGACATTTGGATACTTTAAACAAATTTTTTGACTATTTAAACAGTTGTAGTAGTAACATTAAGTTTGAGATTAATATCGAAAAATCAATGGTGCATTTTTTAGATGTTCAAGTTATGAAATACGGGGATAGATTCACTACAACTGTATATACTAAACCAACAGATAAAAATACTCTGTTACACTATTCCAGTTTTCATCCAGATCATCTGAAACATAGCTTACCATACTCACAATTACTTCGATGTCGCCGCATTTGTTCGTCTGATAATAATGAATTTGAGATACAAGCTAAGAACATGATATCAAAATTTCAGAAACGAGGTTATCCCAACTCTGTTTTAAGAAAAGATTATAAACGAGCGAAATTTAATCATCGCGAATGGCTATTAATGCCGAAAAGTGCAGATTCCACCTTGCCTTCTGATGCATCACCCATTACATGTGTATTGCCTTACTCTAGTCTTTCAAATCGGATAGCTGCTTCTATTCGTAAAAGATGGAATATTCTCTTGTCCCATCCTAATTTGTCGGGTAACACTTTACGTATGGCATATAGTAGAGGCAGGAACCTAAGAGATCAACTCTGTTCAGCGGTTCCTAAACAGACAATTTCTCCTCTAATATACCAACATAAAACATGTGGACGTTGTTCGTATTGCAACGTGATGGAAAGTCAGTTATGTGTTCAATATATTAATAGAAATTATGTTAAAGCAACATACAAATTGTAACACCTCGTTTGTGGTGTATGCTTTATGGTGCCCCTGTTCTAAAATTTATATTGGAAAAACTACACGTCCCTTGTGTACCAGACTGACGGAGCATAAGTACAGCATCACTAAAGCCAGATTTGAAACTCCATTAGTCCAGCATTGTATATCTTTGAATCATACATTTGAGGAGTTACGATGCACAGTGTTGGAGCAAGTCCTTTCTAATATACGAAGAGGAGATAGAGGCTGTCTACTTCTCCAGAAACAACAAAAATGGATTTACGATCTTAAAACATTGGACCCCAGTGGGTTGAATGATAAAATCGAATGGACGCTTTTTATTTGATTACTAGTTATTAAGTTATGAATTTGGTAGCTTTGAAGTTCCTCTCGTGTTTCCTCATTTTTAATGTATTTCATTTAGGTGTAAAGGTTAGTGTGTAATGGGAATAAAGCTGTTGTTGAAAAACTACATTGGCCTTTGTGAGCGAATCAGCTTGTTCTATTTCTCTTTAAAAGTGCCTGACGTCAGACGCTGTTGATTTAAGAACTAGGAGGCATTGGTTATGCCCGATGTTAGTGATTTTTGAAGAAAATCATGGCGAATAATATCTGGTAATCTTTATGAGAACTGTGTTACTGGAATCCCTGAAGAAGCCTAGCAGGTGAAACAGAAGCTTTTGTTGGGCATTTAAAGTTTTTGTGATAACGGAGGATATTCGCTAACTTTTTGATGGCGTATAGCTGAGATGAAGATTGACGTCTGATTGTTGGCGCAGATTGAAGTATCTACAACACTCAGATAAGTGGATTAATACTAATGGAATGTTGTATATTACTATTAAATTGAAGAGTATTTTGTCTCTTTCTTTTTTAGGAATTGACTGAGTGGTTTGAGAGCTTCGGTTCTATGCTGAAGTGCAGACGATTTAAAATAAAAAAAGTTTTTATATTTTGAGAATCCCTAAAAGTACTTTTTTGGATGTAGGTAATTTAATTAGACTTGTATTAATTTTGTGGAAAATATAATTAAAGTGTAAAAGAGTTATGACCCGTGATGTGAAGTCTGCCATTCAACCCTATGGTGATATATTTCGCCACATGTAGGGGAAAGGCTATCCTGAGGTCATATATACCTTAATGAATTATGTGATAGTTATTTGATAGATTGGTAAAAAATGTTATCTTTGTAGATTGGTGTCTCTAAGAGTATTTATATATATTATATTATTTGAGTTTTGCACATACCGTGACAGTCGTGAACCTCACTTCTAAGCCAAGGTATGCTGGAGTATGATCTCAGTTTCTCAAATTTACTGCTAATGCTCAGCGTAGTACTTGCATCGTGCCGAAGAGAGCCTCCTGCTGGCATTCATAAGATGTTATGTGTATGAGTAATTTATCAATATGTGCATGGAAATTTCTCTTAACTGAGCCTGTGGCACCCAACACAATGGGAAATAACTTGGTATCTTTCTGCCACATTTTCTTGGTCCCTGATTGCATTTCTTGGTACTTGAATATTTCCTCCCTCTCAATGTGATTCACAGAATAGTCGTTTACAACTGACACCTCAATAACCAATACCTTTACTACTTTATCCAGCTTCCTCGCATCCAGCTTTTTATCAGCCGGAATGGGCGTATCCTAGGTGATTATAGCCTCCTCATTCTCTGTAATTCTTTTAGGAGCATGATCCCAGTGCTTTTCGGGCACAGGGATGTTGTAGTACTTACAGAGTTTCCAATGGATAAAGCACACTACTTTATTGTGCCTTTCTGTATAGAAATTTTCTGGAATCAGAAATTCACAGCCAGCTATGAGGTCAGTCAACATTTCCAGGTCTTTCCCACAGAACTAACATATGTCTGTTTTGCCAATGCTCACTGCAAACCGTCTCATCTGTAAGCCTCTGTCCTGGGCTGCAACTATCAACCTCTGGTCCTTTGGTTACAGTTCATCTCTCCTCAACCATTCATGTGTTTGCTTTTGATCGACAAAGGGTTCCTGGAGTAACACTCTTTATTTCCCACTGTATTTGTGCATTCGCTTGTTGATCTAATTCTTTATAGAGATTTTACTCTTGTTTTGCAAATTCTGTTACTTCCGTTCCAGTGTATGCCTGTGTATTCTTATTCATTCCTTCTAATCAGCAGAATGCTTGTCCAAGTTTGATGATGGAGACAGATTCTGGACATTTACTTTTTATTTCAGCACGTTTTGTGCATTTGGATCAGATGATGCAGTTAGGTAGGCCTGGAGGGCTATGATAGTAGCTCTGTAACTGTAATCAGTCTCTATGAGACCTAGCCTTGCTTCAGCTCTAGGGATGTACAATCTTGGCATACACTGATTCTTGTAAATTAATTCAAGGGCTTGGAGGAGTTTTCTTGTTCACACATCCAGTTTTTCATGATCTCTGAGAAGCCATCTTCAATGTGGGTATCCTGAAAACCCAACTGGTTGGGTGTGTACCAAGGAATAGACTGACAGTCCCTGTTCTAGAGGGAATTCCAGAAAGTAAAGCAGTAGTGTGCATATGGAAATAAGCTATTTGAAAATTGATCACCCTGCGGGTAGGTACAAGTACAGGTGTTGTTCCACATTGAGTGAAACAAAAATGGATCAAAAGCCTTCGCCCTATGTACTTTCTTGTTTTTGGTAGCATGCTATGCTCTTTCCTCACTTGAACAATTTAAATGTGCTTGGTTTTTTTTTGGATGCTGTGATCCCCTAGATCAGGGGTGTCCAACTCCAGTCCCCTGAAGAGCTTCAAACCAATTAGGTTTTCAGGATATCCACAATGAATATGCACGAGAAATGTTTGCATGTACTGCCGCCATTGTATGCAAATATATAGCGTAGTTACTCACCTGTAACAGGTGTTCTCCAGGAGCAGCAGGAATCAGTCCTCACTTATGGGTGACGTCGGCGCCGACGGAGCCCTCGCGGAGCAATTTTCCCAGCTTTCAAAGAAAGCCTTTGGGAATTGCAGCGCGCATGCGCGGTCGTCTTCCCGCCCGAGGGTGCCATCTTAGCCAGTCAGATGACATAGCTAAAAAAGACAGCATAAAAATTAGCAAAAAAGAACATAAGCAGACGATTGCAACTCCAAGGGGAGGAGGGGGGTAGTGAGGACTGATTCCTGCTGCTCCTGGAGAACACCTGTTACAGGTGAGTAACTACGCTTTCTCCAGGACCAAGCGGAAGTCAGTCCTCACTTATGGGACTCCCAAGCTCAAGGCTACCGGAGACCCTAAGCACAAAACGAGCTCCCTCGAGCTCAGCAGCACAGAAGGACAGCATCTTCGCTGAATTATCACCCACCGGTAGCCCCCATCCGGGATGGAGGGTAGGAGTTTGCTCAGACCTCAAAGAGATTACGGAGGACTGCCTGTCCGAAAGCACTGTCCCTGCGGGACTCCCTCTTGAGACAGTAATGGACCGCAAAAGTCCGGCTCGAAGACCAAGTAGCGGCCCGGCAGATGTCTGCCAGCGGAACAGAGCGGAGGTAAGCCACTGACGTAGCCTTTGCCCGAACGCAATGAGCCGTGACTCGGCTTTCTAAGGAGAGTCCGGCTGCCCCATAAGCCCAAGAGATACAGTCCGCAACCCAGATGGACAGAGTATGCTTGGAGACACGGAGCCCCAATTTATTGGGGTCAAAAGACACAAAAAAGCTGAGCAGCTTTACTTGCTCCCGCTTACGGTCAAGGTAGAAGTTCAGAGCCCTTCTACAGTCCAGGGTATGCAGACCGTCTCAGCTCGGCTGGAGTGTGGTCTGGAAGAAGGTTGGAAGTACCACCTCCTGATTGATGTGAAAAGGGAGACCACTTTAGGCAGAAATTTCGGATGAGTCCGTAGGACCACCCTATTCTTGTAGCACCTAGTGTAAGGGGGATCAGACACGAGGGCCTGCAATTCACTGACGCGTCTAGCGGAAGTGAGGGCTATCAAGAACAGTGTTTTCCAAGAAGAAAACGGAGAGAACAGGAAGCCATAGGTTCAAAAGGCGGACAGGTGATCCGCTGCAAAACCACATTCAGGTCCCAGTCAGGCGCTGGCGGCGCAGAGGTGGTTTAAGTAGAAGGAGACCTCGGAGAACCTCGCTACGAGAGGGTCATTGGAGAGAGGTCTGCCGTCCACCGCACATGATGTGCTGAAAGAGCACTGAGGTGAACTTTGACGGAGTTGGACTTAAGTCCTAGATTAGAGAGGTGCAGCAAGTACTGCAAGATCACCGACACCGGGCAGGAGAAGGGATCCTGAGACTGCTGGCACACCAGACTGAGTGCAAAGCGACGCCATTTAAGGGCGTAGCATTTGCGGGTAGAAGGCCGTCGCGAAGCCAAGACGACCTCCTCCACCTCCGCCGGCAGGAGAAGGGGAGCAAGGACTACCCTCTCAGCAGCCAGGCCATGAGGTTGAGAGACCTGAGGTTGGGGTGCAGGAGGGACCCCTGATCCTGAGTGAGGAGATCCGGTTGTACCCCCAGAGGGATGGGATCCTCCACCGCCAGTTTGCAGCAGGAGCGGAAACCACGGCTGCCTGGGCCAGCGAGGGGCCACCAGGATCATGAAGGCTTTGTCTCGGAGAGCCTTGAAAAGAGTCCGAGAGACTAGCGGATGGGAGGGACGCGTATAGAAGGCTCCCCGACCACGAGATCGAAAGGCGTCCGCCGCAACCCGAAGGGGGTGTGGCTGACGAGAGCAGAAGCGAGGAGGAAGCTGCGGTTGTGAGGACTGGCAAAGAGATCCACCGTGGGGAGACCCACCTGAGGAAGAGCTTCTGAACTACCAAGGGATCCAGACGCCACTCGTGCGGCTGGAGGACCCCTGCTGAGTTGTCTGCAAGGCAATTTTTCTTGGCCCGGGAGATAAACTGCCTTGAGGAGAATGCCGTGACTGACGGCCCAAGAGCAGAGCTTCTTGCCTCTCCCGGCAGAGGAGAAGGAGCCCGTGCCCCCCTGCTTGTTCACGTAGAACATGGCAACTTGATTGGTCCGTCTGGACAAGGACGGACTGTTGGGAAGTCAAGTGGGAGAAGGCCTTGAGAGCTAGGCGGATCGCCCTGAGCTCCAGGAAGTTGATCTGCTGAGCAGACTCCCACGTGGTCCAGAGCCCTGAGTACGTGCCTCTTGGCATGTGCTCCCCAGCCCAGGAGGGATGCATCGGTGGTCAGCACCCGGGTCGGCTGAGGTGACTGGAAAGGCATTCCGAATATCAGGTTCGGCTGCCGGACCACCACCGGAGAGACGAGACCAGCGGCTCGGGAAACGCGCACTAGGTCTGCTAGGCCGCCGTGGCTTGTCGCCACGCTTGCGGAGACACCATTGAGCAGACCGCATATTCAGGCGGACATTGGGGGTCACATGGACGGTGGAAGCCATATGGCCGAGCAGTCTCAGGAAGCGCCTGGCGGAGACCAGGGGCTGGCTGCGAAAGCGGTCGGCTAGGTCCATGAGCCGTTGAGCCCTGTCGAGCGGTAGGTATGCTCGCGCCTGAGGAGTGTGCAGCCTTGCGCCGATGAACTCGAGATCCTGTGAGGGGAACAAAGTGGACTTTGCGAAGTTTATAACAAAGCCCAAGTGCTGCAGCCAGAGTCACCGTGCGGCACGTGGCGTTGGTGACCTCCTGAGCGGGACGCTGCTCTGATGAGCCAGTCGTCGAGGTACGGAAAGACATAGAGGCCGTGAAGCCGGAGATGGGCCGCCACGACCGCGAGACATTTTGTGAAGACTCGCGTGCGGAGGACAGGCCAAAGGGCAGTACTCTTACTTGGTAATGATTTCCTGCCACCACAAACCTTAGTTATTGGCGGTGGCTTGGGTGGATGAGGATGTGCGTGTAGGCATCCTTTAGATCCAAGGAGCATAGCCAATCTCCCTGCTGGAGGTAGGGCAGAAGGATTCCAAGGGTAAGCATTTTGAACTTCTCCCGCACAAAGGAACTTGTTGAGGTTGCGCAAGTCCAGGATGGGTCTGAGGCCCCCTGTTCTCTTTGGTATCAGAAAATACCTTGAATAAAAGCCTTGACCTCTCAGGTGGTGTGGCACCGGTTCCACCGCCTGTTCCTGCGAAGACCTGCTAACTCCCCGAAGGAGCAACTCCCTGTGCAGAGGGGTGCGCGGAGGTTCTCCCGGAAAATAGGAGGGAGGGACCTGATGGAAGTGGAGAAGGTAGCCTTCTCGCACGACCTGAAGCACCCAGGCATCTGCGGTGATGCTGGACCACCTGTTGGGCGAAGTGAACCAGCCGGCCTCCGGTGCTGGGAGGAACCAGCGGGGGGGGGAGAGGCTATGCTTAGCGAGTCAAAAAGCCCCCACCCTGCTGAGCAGGGGCTGGTGGTGCAGGCTTGGGGGGCTTGCTGCCTACGGGACCCGTACCCCCGTCCCTTGGCCTGCAGGCCCTGTTGGGGAGCTGCAGGGGCCTGATAATGGGGGTACTGTTTGTAGGCAGCCCCCTTCCCTCGGGTAAAAGGACTTTTTTCCCCGCGCCCTTCTTTTCTGAAGGGGCGGAGGTCTTCCTAGAAAGCCTGGTCCTGGTGAGAGTCTCAGTCTCAATTTGCGCAGCCTTTTCTGCCATGGGCTTGCCAAAGAGGTTTTCGCCTCGGCAGGGGACATCGACCAACTTGTCCTGCACCCAGGGCTCAAGGTCTGACGACTGAAGCCAAGCCTGTCGGCGGGCACCGATGCCGGCTGCGGGCCACTCGAGCCGAGGCTTCAAAGCCATCATAGGCTGCTCGGGACATGAACTTTGAGCATTCCCGAATGCCAGTGGACAAGGCTAGGAACCTCCGCAAGGGCTCCTCGGAGAGACCAGCGGAGAATCGGCTAGCTGTTTAGCCAGATCCCGGAGATACATGCCCATGTATAGCTGGTAAGTCTGGACACGACATGCGAGCATAGAGCCCTGGAAGCACTTTCTTGCCAAGGCCCATCCAGGTTACGGGCCTCCCTTCCAGGAGGCACCGAGGAGTGCATCTTCTGGCTCTTAAGACGATGCCTGGCCGATTACACTACCATGGAATGGTGTGGCGGCTGTGCCTTCTGAAAAGCCAGGGCTCTTGCGGACTCGATAGATAGAATCGACCCGCTTGCTCAGGACCGGCGAGGAGGGCCGGACTCTCCACATGCGGAAGAGTAGTCGTTTCCAGCTAGGAGGAACCGGCACAGTAAAGTGCTCCCTCGCGGGAGAGTCCTACTGGAGGGCGTCGAGCTCTCTTCGGCTCGAGGCTCCTCCTCGGGATCCGCAGGGAAGGCCAAAGCCCTTGGCCATATCCCTAACGAAGTCCGAGAACCGGGCATCCTCCGGGGGGGGACTGCTTCCGAGGCTCGGAACTCCGGTGATGTCCGATGGGACACACCGAGTCCGGAAAGAATCAGGTGACTCTTCCTCCTCAGACTCCCAGACCGACTCCGACGAGGACTCGGTGGGGTCGGCCCGGGCAGGGTGCGGCGCCAGCCGCCCCGACGCCGAGGGAGTCGGCGTCGGCGACCTCGGTCCCGAACGGTGAGGCCGAGGGTGACCTCGACCGAGGATCGACTCGAGTTCTCATTGACTCGAGGATCGGCTCGGTCTCCGGGATCGACTTGGACGTCGACGTCCCGGCGGTCGGGGCAGCGGCGCCAGCGAAGCCAGCGAGCAGTGCCCTCTGCTGGTCCATGAAAGGCAGACAGTCTGCTCTCCAAGGCCGTCAACCTGAGTCCGAGCTCAGGTGACCCAGCAGCCCCCGACTCGGGCCCCGACGGTCGGGCCCGACGTCGGCTGTCGCGGAGGCGAGTCCAGAAGGACCACAGGACTTACCCGGCAGGCATCTCCGACTCCAGCCGAGGTCGCTTCGGGATGTTCCTTCTCCAAGGACCCGGGGCGGCTGTCGGGGCTATGCGACCTGGCCCTCGCGGAACCAGGAGCGTCCACCGACGCCGCGCCCTCCGGTTTTCACCTTCCGACGATGGTCCCCGGAGGGAGAAGAACCCCGGTCGGAGGAGCTCCGGCGACGGTCCGAGCTGGAGCCTTTTGACGCGGAGGCCTCCGGAGGTCCGGGTACGGCTGGGGTCAGCGAAGATTCTCTCACGCTGATGCCGCCCCGACTTCTCAACGCCTTTGAGGACAGTTTGCTGCAGGGCCCCAAGATCAGTTCCTCATGATCCCAGGGCCCAGGCAGCGGAGGCAAAAGTCGTGTGTGTCGGTTTAGTGACATATTTCGGTCACACCGACCACAACCGCTTAAAAACCCACTGGGCAGCCATCGGGGGAAAAAGGGCCCCTGCGAGGTCAAAGGGACCGGGCTGCCAGGGAAACGAAAACGAAAGCTGACTAAGTCAGAAAAACCGAAAAAAGTAAGAGGACTCGTGACCGGCGTCGCGAGTCCGGCGGGAAAAAGATCGGCGTCGAACCGAAGGAAAAAAGGATAAAATAAAGAAGAAAATCAACTTTTTCGCGGGGACAAGACGGGGACGTCTGTAGGGCTCCGCGGAAAAAGAAGACTGGCTAAGATGGCACCCTCGGGCGGGAAGACGACCGCGCATGCGCGCTGCAATTCCCAAAGGCTTTCTTTGAAAGCTGGGGAAAATTGCTCCGCGAGGGCTCCGTCGGCGCCGACGTCACCCATAAGTGAGGACTGACTTCCTGCTTGGTCCTGGAGAACTCATGAATATTCATTAGGGATATCCTGAAAACCAGGTTGATTTGTGGCCCTCTAGAACTGGAGTTTGACACCCCTGCCCTAGACTTCCATCATATGCTTTTCCGGGCTGGCAAAATTTTAAATCAAGAAGAGACTGATACAGGGTAGTTACTAAGTTGTGGTAAAATCATGCATTTTACTGCAGCTTAGTTTACCGCCCTGTGGTAACTCTGTACTGTAGTTTAGTGACTCCCATAGTATTCCGAAGGAAAAATAATGCGAACTGAAACGTGACCCCCCCCCCCCGGTCTACCTCATGGGAAGCCTGGTGGTGCCAGGTTCCGAATGAAGCCTGGCATCCCCTGGCAGTAGTCTTATAGTACTACCGCTAGGGTCAAACCTAGTTATAGTACTACAAAAGTACTGCTAGGGGAACATGGGCGCCATTTTGAACCTAGTGCAGGCCCAGATGAGAACAAATTGGGGTCACTCCCATTCAGGACCCACTAGACCACTAGGCTTCCTATGAGATAGGCCTGGGGGGACCATTGTGGGGTGGGGGGCATCCAATTAGGATGCTAGGGGTTGAGGGTAATTTAAAGGGGGGACCCTTCTATTATTGCTTTGGTGGGAGAGAGGGATTGAACAACTGAGGGGAAGGGTTGAGGGTCTGGTCTCCTCAGTGAAGTTAGAAGGTGTGGGCCCTGGCACAATACTCTCACTACCCCTTTAAGATGGTGGCCAGGAGGATATTCCTAGCAGAAAAATTATTCCATCTTTCAGCTGATGTTATTTTTCTCTGGGAATACCATGACTTGCATTATTCATTTGAATACTAACGAGGTGTTTTGTATCTCATTAATATTCAATGCATGTTGCAGTGGGAATTTGTGCATTGTACTACAATAAAGCACAGTTACTTACCTGTAACAGGTGATCTCTGGGAACAGCAGGAATTAGTCCTCACATATGGGTACGTCGGAACCGACAGAGCCTGCGCGGGAAAGCTTCCCAGAAAGGAAGCTTTTGGGGCCTCCCACAGCGCATGCGCACTGCCTTCCCGCCTTCCTGACCAACTCTCTTCAGTTCGAGTTTAAAGCTGAGACAATAGAGAGAGGAAAGGAAAGAGAAAGAGAGAGAGAGATACAACTCCTAGGGGAGGTGGGTGGGTTGTGAGGACTAATTCCTGCTGTTCCCAGAGATCACCTGTTACAGGTAAGTAACTGTGCTATCTCCAGGAACAAGCAGGAATGAGTCCTCACATATGGGGACTCCCTAGCTAAGATGCCGGGGAGATCCCCCCCAAGGGTTTCTCATCTTCCTATGGATCTCAGGCATCCATTCAGGGAAGGTGGGCAGGAGTTGTTTAAGAATGGAACAGGTGTCTGAGGACAGCCTGACCAAACAAGGCATCCCGGCGGGAGTCCTTGTCCAAGCAGTAATGGGCTGTGAAGGTATGAACCGAGGCCCAGGTGGCTGCTCGACAGATCTGATCAATGGATACAGAATGAAGATGAGCCATAGATGTGGCCATGGCTCTCACATTGTGAGCTGTGACATGGCCTTCCAGAGAAAGGTTCTTACTCTGATAAGCAAAAGAAATACACTGAGCAATCCAATTGGACAGTGTTCTTTTTGAGACTGGAAGTCCTAAATGAGAAGGATCAAAAGCAACAAAAAGTTGAGAAGACTTTCGATGTTGCTGTGTCCTGTGGAGGTAAAAGGCAAGAGCTCTTTTACAGTCTAGAGTATGAAGGTTCCTCTCTGTATTTGATGTATGAGGAGCTGGAAAAAAGACAGGTAAATATACCTCTTGATTAAGATGAAAAGGTGAGACCACTTTAGGCATAAAGTGGGGATTTGTCCTAAGGACTACCTTATCATGATGGAACCTTGTATAAGGTGGATTAGCCACTAAAGCCTGCAGTTCACTGATGCGGCGAGCAGAAGTGATTGCAATAAGGAAAATGACTTTCCAGGAAAGGAATTTTAAGGAGGTAGTGGCTAAGGGTTCAAAGGGTGGCTTCATAAGCTGACCAAGAACTACGTTTAAGTCCCATGCCACCGGAGGAGGCCGAATGGGAGGTTTAGTTAAAGTTAGACCTCTCATGAATCTTGCAATAAGAGGATGAGAGGAAACAGATTGTCCATTGATAGGCTGAAGAGATGCTGCAATAGCACTCAAATGGACCCTTACAGAATTGGTTTTAAGTCCTGCATTGGAAAGATGCAAGAGATATTCGAGTAAAGAATTCAAAGGTAGTGCTAGAGGGTTAAGACCTTTGTCTGCACACCAAATTGAAAATCTATTCCATTTAAAAGCATAAGCACGCCTGGTGGAAGGTTTCCTCGATGCATGGAGGACATCCTTCACCTGTTGAGAAAGATTCAAGTCTTGAAGGTCTAGGCCTTCAGTAACCAAGCTCTGAGGTGAAGGGACTTGGGGTTTGGGTGCCACAAAGTCCCCTCCTCTTGAGACAGAAGGTCTGGAGCAGCTCCCAGATCCAGGGAGGGTGTCTGGGAGAGATGCAGAAGTAGAGGGTACCACACTTGGCATGGCCAGCGTGGAGCTATGAGGATCATGGATCCTTGATCCCTCTGAAGTTTGAATAGAGTCTTGGGAATCAAGGGAATGGGTGGAAAGGCATATAGGAAGGCCTGACCCCAATGAAGGAGGAAGGCATCCCTGGCCTGAGCTCCCTGATACGGAATCCTGGAACAGAACCGGGGAAGTTTGGCATTGTACGGACTTGCAAAGAAGTCTATGTCCGGGGTCCCCCATTCCTGAAAGATTCTGAGTACCTGATTCATGTGCAGGGACCATTCGTGTGGAAGCAGAACTCGACTGAGCCTGTCTGCCCAAGAGTTTTGGATTCCTGGGAGGTACACTGCCAGGAGATGGATCCGATGCTCTCTGGCGAAGGCCCACAGTTTTAGAGCTTCGTTGCAAAGCGACAGAGAGCCAGTCCCTCCTTGTTTGTTTATGTAGAACATGGCTACTTGATTGTCGGCATGAACAAGGACTGTCATGTTGATGAGGAGGGTATGAAAGACCTTGAGAGCAAGGAAAATTGCTCGCAGTTCCAAAAGGTTGATATGAAGGGTGGACTCCTGTGGAGACCAAATGCCCTGAGTGGAGAGGTCTTGGAGATGAGCTCCCCAACCTGTTTGGGAGGCATCTGTAGTGAGAGTTACTTGGGGTAACAAAGGTTGGAAGGGGGCCCCCAACAACAGATTTTGAGTGGATATCCACCATTGGAGAGACCAAAAAAGACGTTTTGAGGTTGCTATTTGGTCTGAGAGGGCTCCTGATGCTTGGGTCCACTGGATGGACAAGGTCCATTGAGCTGCTCTCATATGTAGGCGAGCATAAGGCACCACATGAACTGTGGATGCCATGTGGCCTAGCAGTTGTAGCATCTCTCTGGCAGTCAAGTGGCTTCTGGACTGAATTTGAGAGGCCAAGTGCACTAGACGGTGGCAACGGGCCTGAGGAAGATAGGCCCTTGCAGTGGTAGTATCTAGCCAGGCCCCTATGAATTCTAGGGACTGAGTAGGGGTGAGTTGAGACTTTGGCAGTATGCGTCTGGTGTGGTCCAGGGAAGTCTGAGCCTTGGACTGAGATGGAGCTCGGATGAGCCAGTCGTCCAGGTATGGGAAGACAAAGATCCCCAGAGTGCGTAGAAATGCAGCTACTATTGCCATGCATTTGGTGAATACCCTTGGAGCAGAGGCTAGACCGAAGGGGAGTACTCTGTATTGGAAATGTTTTCCCTGGAACAGAAACCGTAGGAATTTTCTGTGGGATGGATGGATGAGTATATGTGTGTACGCATCCTTGAGATCTAGAGAACAAAGCCAGTCCTGACTCTGTAGGTATGGAAGGAGAGTACCTAGAGAAAGCATTTTGAATTTCTCTTTGTATAGGAATTTGTTCAATTCTCTGAGATCCAGAATGGGTCTGTACGCCCCTGTTTTCTTGGGAATGAGAAAATAAGGGGAGTAGAAACCTGACCCTTGTTGAGGAAGAGGAACCTCTTCTATTGCGTTTTGGGCGAGAAGAGTGGTCACCTCCTGGCCCAACAGGTACAGGAGAGATGGGGGAGAATTGAATTGTCTCACCATGGTATGGGGAGGAAGGCTGGAGAAATGCAGTTTGTAGCCCTCTCTGATGATAGAGAGGGTCCACGGTTCTGATGTGATTTGTTCCCATCTGGGAGCAAAATGAGCTAACCTTCCTGGAATGGTGAGAGGTTCTGGCTGTTGCAGAGCCAGAAAGGTTAAGTTCTCTAGAATCAAGTCAAAAACCCTGAGGAGGTTGGGACTGCTGGATTGTAGCAGCCCCTGTAGACTTTGTTCTGGCCTGTTTAGTTTGCTGACGCTTAGGAGCAAAGCGAACTTGGGAAGATTGCTGGCCAGTATTTGTGGAAAATTTGGTCTTTTTATAGAAAGTTTTCTTAAAAGGTTTTTTCTTGGCAGGGGTAGAGGTAGACTTAGAAAGTCTATCTAAAGCAGCATTCTCTGCATCCATTTGAGTGGCTTTGATTTGCCACTCTTTGCCAAACAGATTTTCACCTGTACAGGGCAGATTACCCAAGCCTTCTTGTACCCAGGGTTCCAAATCAGAGGCCTGGAGCCAAGCAAGTCTGCGAGCAGCTATGGCAATGCCAGAGGCTCTGCTTGCCCCCTCAAAAGAGTCAAAGGCTGCTCTGTTGGAGAACTTTGAAACATCTTGAGTGTGCTTTAGCAAAAGAAGGAATTCCTCTTGTTTATCCTCTGGGATAAAGGGGAGAAACTGACGTATCTTTAATGCAATCTCTTTCAAAAACATGCCCATATAGAGGCTGTATGAATTGATTCTGGCAATAAGCATGCTAGCTTGGAAGATTTTTCTCCCAAAAGCATCCAGAGTCCTACATTCTCTTCCTGGAGGGGTAGAAGAGTGTCTTTTGGTACTCTTTATCTTTTTCATAGCAGACTTCACCACAATAGAGTGGTGAGGAAGCTGAGTTTTTTGAAAACCAGGAGGAGGAGGAACCCGATACATGGTGTCCAAACGTCGAGAATGTGGAGATAGGGTGAGAGGAGCCTCCCACAAATCCATCATGTGTTCTTGAAGAATTTCATGTATGGGTAAGGTGGCTGCCTCTTTGGGAACCTTAGAGTATCCTAAAATATCTAATTTTTTTGCTCTAGGTTCCTTTTCAGAGGATACAGATATGGAGAGTCCTTTAGCTACTTCAATAATGAAGTCTTGAAAGGACAAATCCTCTGGAGGAGACATTCTCCTTTTTGGAGAAGAGGGCTCCTCTGGAAGAGTAAAAGAGACGTCAGCAGAATCATCTGATGTATCAGAATCTTCAGAGGATTCAAAGTATCATCTATTTGCTTCCAGAGATCGATACGCGTACCGATCGGTACCGACATCGGGCGTACCGGGAATCGGAGCGGTATCGAAGAAAGCCCCGGAACCGGAGACCGGAACCAGCATGCTACTGGAAGTAGATGCTCTGGGTACCGGTATCGGTTGCGGTACCGGAATCGGAGTCGGAACCGATTGTTGCGGTACCGATGGCGGTGCAGCATTAATGAAAGTCAGTAAGGCCTGCTGTATGGATTGTACCGTAGTACCCATAGCCGCCACAACTGCCTGGAAGTCGGTACCGGTGTTAACCGGTACCCCAGAGCAGTCTAACAGGAGATCAGTCGAGGCCGTGCCATCGATGTCTACCTGTAACCCCATAGGAGAAGCTTTGGAAGCCGGAGCTTCCCGCCGGTGTTGTTTGGCTGGGGCAGGGTCCTCAGGGTCAATTGCAAGGGCCTCTCACTGCTTAGAGGGAGATTTGCCTTTTGAGGACTTGCCCGAAGAATGTTTGGTTACCTGAGATCCATCAGGAGAAGAAGACCTGGAGGATGTTGATGCTGGAGTATCGGTAGAAAACAGCATATGAAATTTAGCTGCTCTGTTCTGTAAGCCCCTTTTGGACATCAGAGAGCAGGATGGACAATCCGGAATGGAATGGTCAGGCCCCAAACATTTAAGACACCACTCATGGGTGTCTGTAACTGAAATAGTACCGGTACACTTAGTGCATTTTTTAAAACCAGAAGCTGGTTTTTCCATGAGGGAGACCTGAGAAGGCCTAGAGGCCTCACAGAAAAAATACACCAAGTGTAGAAAAAGTAATTATATATATATTTTTTTTTTTTAAATAAACAAAAAAGGACCGGCGGTACCGGTCTGGAATCGGGGAAGGCAGACACGCAGTCAAAGAAACAAATTAAAATAACAATTTCTTCAGCGGTGACAGGAACACGACCTGCTGGCTCCGCGGAAAAAGAAGAACTGAAGAGAGTTGGTCAGGAAGGCAGCGCGCATGCGCTGTGGGAGGACCCAAAAGTTTCCTTTCTGGGAAGCTGGGGAGCTTTCCCGCGCAGGCTCCGTCGGTTCCGACGTACCCATATATGAGGACTCATTCCTGCTTGTTCCTGGAGATTGCACATTATTGTCCTTTAACGTGTGTTAAGGGCCAAATAATGTACATTATTGCCATAACATACTTTAGTAACAAACCCCTCTCCCCTGAGTGCACCCTGGCTTGGATTCCCTAAGTCACAGCTTGTAGGTTTTCAAATGTAAAGCATGCTTTGAAAAATTGCTGTACATGTGTATAAAAGCTTACGCACCAACAGATAGCACATACTTTTACAAGATGTGGGGGAGAGCAACAATGTGCATGCATATTTTATAAAATACATATCTCTGTGCTTAGAGCACAGGCAGATGTTTATACCTTCTTCAGAAGAAGTGGAAGTTTTTGCATGAGAATTAGCACTGCTGGGAGTCATTACAGTAGCCTATTTTATAAGGAAAATCAGCACATATGTTGCCTTTAGAAAATACTCATTAGAAAAAATGCTTGTTCATCTCAATTATATATTTTCTGCCTACGCTCTGTATAATTTCATGAAACCTCCTTTTTTAAATTTATTTAATTATAAAGAGCCTTCATCAAAGGGAGCTAAGTGCATCACAGATTTCTAGTGCAACTATCCGTCCAGTATAATCATTGGTCCTTAGTTCATTCTTCAGATGTTCACTTCATAATCAATTTCATCTATAAATCATCTATTTGAAGTGTTGCAGTAAATTATAGCTCAAAGCAACATTAACCCATGTTTTGAATGCAGAATTCTGCATAGTTCTTCTTTTTTTTTAAATTTACATAGGCATCCTGTTATGAAATTATTCCCCTGGGTCAATCTATCAGATTTGGGTAGAAATTACTTTTGACGAAGATGCAATCCAGTTTTTACCTTACACTGGGGTAAATTTTGATCTTCCATCTTAGAATCATTAGGGAAGATTACTAAATTTTGGTAGGGTCCATGAATGAACAAGAGTCATCCAAATTAGTAGGTTTGGTCAACGTTTAAGAAACTGGCATGGGATGACTGTAGCGAGCTGGGTAGAAGAGGAGGACATCACATTAAATACAGACTAGACACACAAGGAGATTTAACTCTTCTGTATAAATAAGACCTTTCTCAACCACTTAGAAGGAGGCAAAATGGAAATAGGTTCTGATTGATAACAGGTTTATCTATGCACTCCTAAAGAGCATTTTTGTTCAAATGCTGGCTGGTTTGCATCCACCTTCTCCAATTAGTGCCTGAGAAATGTACAGAATGAATGGAGTATTCCCTAAGGATCTGTAAAGTGAAAATACATATGAAACCTATGGACCTCTCTTGTTTTATCTCCTTTTCTATAAGCATTGCCAGATGCAGCTCTCTTGTATGCCTGCCCCCTCTTCTGGACAGAGTACAGAAGCCATTGCTACAGATTCTTTCCTTTGAACAAAACATGGGCAGAGGCTGACTTGTACTGCGCTGAATATTCCATTGGTTCAAAATCAGCTAAATTAGCCTCCATCCACAAGTATGTTTTACAGTGAAATCTTTCTAAGATGTGCTACAAGCTATGTTTTCTTAATGCAATTTATGGAATTTTTATTGTTTTTATTTTATTGTATATTTTACATTATATATTGTAATCCATATGGATGTAACTTGTTTGCTAAAGGCAGAATATCAAATGTAATTAAATCAAAGTTGCACAGATAATCAACTGCTCTAGAAAGAAAATCATCTGCTGTTGTCAAACCTTCATGTATGAAGCCAGGTTGTTTCCACTATAGTTACTTATGTAACCCTTCTGCTTTGGAGTAGCCCCTTTGCTGCAAATAGAAAGGTCAGGCTTTTTCAGAAGGAAATTTAGCTACAGCTTCTGCACTAACAGAATTACAATTTCTTTGTGCATTTGCTGCTATTAATTAAGCATGCAGCAAAGCTGGAATTCCATGAATTTTATCCTTCTGAAGGCAAGAACTTGCATGGTGGACTTGGTATAAAAGAAGCTTTATAGCAAAAGCAAGTTGGTTGGGCTGCAGGATCCTGAGAGTCACTGAGGACTTGCACAGTGCACAAGTAGATACAGTATAATCGTGTTGCAGCATTGCTGGTAGATGCTAGAATGTTAAGCAGGATGAGATGAAAGGGACAAAGAGGCAGGAAAACTAGGAGGCGGGGCTACATGCTACTTACTCATTTCTAGCCAGTTTCAGTAGCAATTAGGGGAATGATAACACAGGTACACTACCAAAAAACTGCCTCCAGTTTTGCAACTGATTCCTATAGATTTTGGGGTGCTGAATCCAGGAAAAATAGCCAAAATGTTCCATCACGTCACGTTTTCTTGCAAAATTAGATTTCTTACCCGTATAAAGGAATGTTCACATAATTTCTTTTTAGCCGACTGCAGTTTATTTTCTTGGCCCAAAATAGAGGTTGTAATGGTTAACTGACTAGAAACACTCCCTCATGATATTTTAGAGTGTTTTGTATCATTTTATACATTAACAGGACAATTGGGAGGCGGGGGGCTAAATCCAGTACTCGCGCAGGCGCATGTTCTTTCCTGTTCGCCTCGCCTCGTTCGCCTCGCTCAAACACGGTGGTTGCGACATGAACGTTCCTGTCAAATTTCAGTTTCTTGCAAGTTCATTATTACCTTTTGTTTGCTCAGTCGTAATCCAGCTTTATTCCGAAGTGGTTCACTACAGTTGTAGTTTGCAGTGCTGTGTATTTGTGATGGCTCACAGAGCCAGAGGTTGCGTCAACTCTCCGGACAGTTTTTGTTTTATTTGTGGGGAATATACCGTGAAAAAGCGGCAGAGGAACATTTCTGCATTTATTAAAAAGTATATTTCGCCTATTTCGGTTTGAAGTTAGGCGATCAAGACAAACCGTGGGCTCCTCACAAAGTGTGCAAGACATGTGAGGAAGATCTACGCTTATGGATGAAAGGTAAAAACAAGCATTTCATTTCGGAATACCTATGATGTGGCGTGAACAAAGAGACCACAGCAGTGACTGCTATTTTTGCTCTTGCATTGTGAAGGGATACAACTTAAAAAATAAGAACGTAATAAGTTACCCCAACCTTCCCTCAGCAATTAGGCCTATGCCTCATAGCAACGAAGTACCTGTGCCTGAACCACCAAAATCTTTTGGATCATATTTGTGTGGACGGTTCTGATCATGATGAGGATCAGATGGCTTTTCCCGATGAGTCCAGTACTTCCGAGTTTGAAACTGAACCAGATCCGAAACCTGAACTTTCTCTCAAGCTGAATTGAATGATTTAGTCCGGGATTTAGGACTCCCAAAAGATGCTGCTCAACTGCTAGGTTCTCGGCTTAAACAGAAAAATCTATTGTCACAGGAACAACTTTTTATTGGTACCGCAACCGCGAGACACAATTTTTGAAGTATTTCAACAAAGAGGAAGATTTGGGTATTTTGCAACGATATATACGGAGTGATGGAAAAGTTTAAACTCAAGTATGATCCTGCTGAATGGCGGCTGTTCATTGATTCGTCAAAAGACAGCATAAAAGGTGTTCTTCTTCATAATGGCAACACATTCGCTTCAGTTCCTATTGCTCACTCTGTTATTCTCCAAGAAAAATACGAGAATTTGGCCCTGATTCTTCAGAAGATTCGTTATGATGAGCATAAGTGGATGATTTGTGGAGACTTTAAAATTCTATCCATGCTATTAGGGCAGCAATTCGGTTTCACCAAATATCCCTGCTTCCTTTGCTTGTGGGATAGCCGGGCCCGCGACCTACACTGGGGTAAAAAGAACTGGCCAATTCGGGAGTATTTGAGACCCGGTGAGAAAAATGTTCTTCATGAGAGCTTGGTACCTCGTGATAAAACTCTATTACCACCTCTCCACATTAAGTTGGGTCTCATTAAGCAATTCATCAAGTCCCTTCCAAAAGATGGTGAGTGCTTTCGGTACCTTGCTCAAAGTTCCCCCGACTTTCTGAAGCAAAGCTAAAGGAAGGAGTGTTTGTTGGCCCTGATATAAGGAAACTCATTTCAGATGGAGCATTCGCTGAAACGATGTCTGAGAAGGAAAAAGAAGCCTGGGATTCCTTCAAGGATGTTGTTCTCAAATTCTTGGGGAACAGGCGGGATGAGAACTATAAGGATATTGTTGCCAGGATGCTCAATGCCTTCAAAGAACAAGGCTGTAACATGAGCCTGAAAGTCCATTTCTTGCACTCCCATGTGAACTACTTTCCCGAAAACATGGGGCATACAGTGAGAACAAGGTGAAGGTTTCACCAGGACATCAAGGACGCAGAGAGAAGGTACCAAGGAAGATGGAACACCACTATGATGGCTGATTTCTGCTGGTTGCTGCTGCGGGAAACCCCAGATGAAAAATACGCCAAGCAGCGCACCAAGAGAAGCATTCGGGGGAAGAAGAAACGGGCCCACCAGGAGATTGATTGACCCAAGAAGACTTTAAAATCTAAACTGTGTTGACAAATATCGTGTTTATACTAAACTTTGAAATAAAAATTTGCTAGTTATTACCACAGTGTCGGATCTCATTTATTAGAATTTTATTTTCACACCATCGGGTGTTTGTCTTCATGTATTGCAATGGTGCGGTTTGCGTTTTCTATTCTTACATACATACCTGTACAACATTATTTGCAAATTTCTTTGCTTTGCTTTGTGTCTAACCTCGCTCTTATATGCTCAATGTTTGTGCATATGTATGTGGCTGTTTTAAGTGCAGACAATTTTGCTACCATTACAGTGTGTTTTGTTGACATTACTTATTATCTTATGTGCTGCCTTGTTACAATTTTCTTTATTCTTATTTGAATAACTACTAAACAATTAGTATAAAGAATTCATCCAAGAAACTTTTATCTCGATCGCACTCAATCTGAAACGTTCACTCAAACTGCTAATCCAATGTAGCAAAAAATCTGTACATGATGGAGCAAATTGGTTACCAGATTTGGATTCAGCGCACCAAAAAACGTAAAAATCAATCGAAACATTAGAGGCAGTTTAAAAAAAATTTTTTTTAGTGTACCTGTGTAATTGGCCATCATTTCTCCAATCCATATCACCATAGAGCTGTGCTGCTGGAGTATGAACGTGAGTGCAGAGGTACTTGGGCAAGTTGTTATTTCTGATCACCAATTGGGTAGTCGTATATGTATCAGGAAACCTTTTTTCAAAATCTGGCATCTTCCAATGTTTCTAAGTGAAGCAAAATATACTGGGACAGGGAAAGACACACCTGTCAAAGTGAACAGCCATCATATGTTTTTCTAGCTTTCCTGGTTATAAGAATTTGGCTGCCTGCCTTACTGCATGATGGGATCTTGCATCCTCATAACTCTGGGGATGATGGTTTTCTGATCATTTGCTGATGTAGGAATTGCAGTGACCTCCATGTGATCTTTTATTTAGCAAGCGGTATAGGCAGGGCTGGTGCAAAAATATGAGATGCCCTAGGCAAACTTTCATTCCTGCCCCGCCCCGCCCCACTGCCTCTCCTCTCTGAGACCTGCAGAAGCAGCAATGGCAATAAAAGCATCAATGCAACATTTACCCAGAGCCTCTGATACTGCGTGCTGTTATTGCTGCACTCCAGCCAGCCAGTCTCACCCCCTCTCACACAGACTTTCTGTTTGCATGGGGGCGGAACCAGCTAGTCAGAGCACAGTACTGACAACACACAACATCAGAGGCTCCGGGTAGCACTGAGCCAATGTTTTATTATCATTGCCATCACTGCAGGTCCCAGAGATGGGCAGCAGCGATAGCAATAGGGGGATAGGCTGCCTTCTAGTGACTGCTGCTCTAGGTGACCACTTAGTTTGCCTAACGGTAGCACTGGCCTTGAGTATAAGATAATTATGTTTTGCTTCTTTACTTTGGACCACCTTATCTGTACGTCCTCCCCCGCCTACTGAGAACTTGATTTGTAAACTGCCTTGGCATTAATTTTGACGATATATCAAATAAAGTCAAAATGTTTTCTTTTATTTTTTGATGCTAGGGTTGTTTTTTCTTGCACTTTATTCATAAACTGTATATATATAAAGCTAAAAGAACAGCCACGTGTCAGAACCATTTATTTCAGGAGGCTCATTATATTAATTTCTACATTTAATACAAATTGCTTGTTGATCTTGTGTTCTTACATGCTGTTGTAATGTTTTTCATCCTGCCAGCTGGGAAGAGAATGTCTTTGTGTATGATTTGGTTAACAGCAGGGTTCCAGGAATACCCCGAGATATCTGGCTAGGACTTCACGACAGGAGACAGGTGAGGACGCACAGCAGCACACTGGGAGATTTCCCACTTCACTTCATGGCGTCTTTAGTACAGAAGGGATGGGTGTTCTTTTAAGATCCTGGAAAGTGTCATGTCAGATTAGAATAAAGGTCACCACTCATTTAATCTGAAAGACTCTGCTGCTGAGTTATTAATATTTGCAAAATCATAAACCAAAGTTGGAAACAGTAGTCCACACTACTCAAGATGAGCTTATGCTATTCTAATATAGGAGTTACCAAAGGGGTGGAGGGATCAATGTCCAGGAGCGCACCGACCTCCCCCCAACACTAGCTCAGCGGCATGGGGGGTCTTGCTGGTAACCATCAATATAGCTCATATAAATATATGAAAAATAAATACAACAGTAGGCACTGTATTGGTCTTGTCTGGACACCTTTAATATCATAGTCATCACTGAAGCAACATTTTAATTGGGTTTGGAAAGGAAATGTATTAGTGTCTGGTGGGGTTGCGATGGCCTCTTGAATGTCATAGTTCAGACAGTCTGATATGCTTTTATGTTGTTTTTTCAACCTTGGAGACTCTGTGTAATTAAATAGAGCTCAGAGTGTCATGTGATGACAGCAAAAGCACACCAAACTGTGCCCCCCCCCCCCCAATTGCTCTGATACCAACTAGCTCTTTATCTTTATATAGTGGACAAAGTAACATAGTATAATAGAGGACAGCAGATAAAGACAAAAACGTCCCATCCAGTCTGGCTAACAGGGTGTTTAGGGTTATAACCAATATTTCATGCAAGCTACCAAACAAGAACACAAGAGAAGGAAATACTTTTTCTCTCTAAGCCTTGCTGAGTACCTTCACGTGCCGACCCCATTATATAAAATCTGTACCAAATCTTAGCAAGGCTAATATGGTAGGAAGGAAAAAGGATACATTCTGGCTGCATATCGCCCAGGATAAAAAGGTGTCTACTTGTGGCTTATGCACTAGGGCTAACAATGGCAATAGTGATAGTGCCAAACCTTCAGGAGAAGATAATGTCCCTGATGCAGCATTGGCATCGTGAACTTGTTTATGGATCCACTCAGTAGGAGTTAAACCACAGAACCTAATAAAGCAGCTATGAAGACTGAAAACTATTAGGTAGACTTCTGAAGACAAAAATGTATTTTATTTTTTATTTATTTAGCTGTATTTATATCCCGCTTTTCACCGGGTCAAAGCGGTGGAACATACAATAATCAATTACAAGGGTTTGGGGCCGTCACCTGGTGGCCAACAGTAATGATTGTTAACAATTAATTGGGACGTAGACATAGACATTGTGTTATGGTTACATATAACATATGTTCAGGGGGACGAAATATGGTGGTTGGGAGGGAGTCAGTGGTGGGTGCTTGTCTCTGGTCCGAGGAATTCTTGGAATAGTGCAGTTTTAAGTTGTTTCCTGAAGGATAAGAGGTCTGTGTTGCTTCTGATGTGATTTGGTAGAGAGTTCCAGAGGGATTGTGCATATAGTTCGAAGGCTCTGTTGCAGGTCCGTTGATTGTATTTCGTTCTTTTGTGTGGGGTGGTGAGGGAGTTATTGGTGGTTTGTCTGGTTGTTCTGTTGTGGGCTGGCTGAGGCAGTAGAGTGCGGAGCTGGGAGGTTTGAGTTTGGTAGAGAGCTTTGTGGGTGAGTAGGGCGGATTTGTATTTGATTCTTGCTTCTAGAGGGAGTATGTGTAGCTCCCTCAGGACTGGGGTGATATGGTCCTGGTTTTTTTTGCATTCTTGATAATTCTTACTGTGGTGTTTAAGGCAATTCGAAGTGGGTTGGTATGAGTGGCTGGAAGTCCATGGTATATTATATTGCAGTAGTCCAGGTGGGGGAGTGTGAAGGCTTGCATCACTGTTCTGAAATCCTGTGGTTAAAGAAGAGGTCTGAGACGTTGTACTGTTTTAGCCTTGTGGTAGATTGTTGCGGTGGTTTTTTTGATCTGTTGATTGAGTGTGAGTGCTTGGTCTATTATGATTCCCAGGTATCTTATTTGTGGTTGTATTTGTATTTTTGTGGTTCCAATGTCGAGGTGTGTAGGTGGTGTGAAGTCTGGGTCCTTTGTTACTATGAGGGCTTCAGTTTTCTTTATGTTGATGGATAGGTTGTTCTTTTGTAGCCAGCTGGATACCTCGGTGAAGCATTCCGATAGGTGTTTATTGGTTGGGTTGGATGTTGTGATTGGAGCATAGAGCATTATGTCATCCACATAGATATGGTAGTTAATGTTGTATGTGCGTATGATTGAGCAGAGTGGTTGCAGGTAGATGTTGAAGAGCATGGCAGATAATGTGGATCCTTGGGGTACTCCTTGGTGTTGCTGGAACGGGGGGGAGGTTGATAGGTTTGTGCGGATCAGTTGTTGTCTATTGGTCAGGTAGGAACGGAACCATTGGAGTACGTTATCTTTGATGCCGATTGCTTGTAGTCTGTGTATGAGGATGTTGTGGGAGATGGTGTCGAAGGCAGCTGATATGTCCAGGAAGATCACGGTATATCCAGAGTGCTTGGCTTGAGTTCCCATGAGGAGGGTGTTCATTAGCGACGTCATGAGGGTCTCGACTCCGTGGAGTGGACGAAAGCCATGTTGTTGTGGGTCCAATATGTTGTTAGCATCTAAATGTTCTTGGAGTTGTCTCTGGACTACCTTCTCAATGAGTTTGGCGGTAAACGGGAGATAATATACTGCTACCAATGTTCCCTCTAATTTTCTGTAGGCTGTGTGCGCATAAAATATAGCTGTGTGCAGCTTTTGAAGGAAGGTTACATTTTTGTGCGCCACATAACGACACTCGGAGTTATATACTTTAAAATTTGACTACACGTCAGAATACAGTATGTACAACACCACATTGATTTTAATCAAATGAAATGAAAATAGACGATTACTAAATGAAGCGGGAAATTTCTAGTAATTACAATCATAACTTTTAAATTTTAAGACGTCTGTGTTGTTTTCTATCAGAATCGGAGCCGAAATTTTTGTGCACTCTGTTGTAAAGTATGTGTGCTCGCTCGGCGAGGTGTGTGCGCGAGCACACGCGCACAGCTTAGAGGGAACAGTGACTGCTACTATTATGCCACTGTGCTATGCTCTAGTGCAGCATGTTACTGGCAATTTCGCCGCACTAGTCTTGCTCTTTGATGCAGCAAGCAAGCTAGTGCAGAAAAATTGTTAGCAAAACCACTGCGCTAAAGCAGGCTTGGCCCTACCATAGAGCAACTGTGTTCTTTGCAAATGGCCACGCTTTTCAGCCCCCACTCTTCAACCCCTATTGACTTATGCAAATGAGGCCCTGCAATCAGTCTTCGTAAATGGCCCTGCTTTCCTCAGCATCCCCCTCAGACTGTCCTTACGCTAAAGCATAGCTCATTGGGCATGCTAATTGCTTGCAAAATGATGGATATTTAATTGCTCTCGATGTAAAAACCTGCACTGAAACTCAGCGCAATCTTTTAGACTTTTTTTTAAACACTGGATCTTTATGCCAACTTCAGGGAGGGGGAGCAAAAGGATCATCTGAGGTGAAATCTGATCACCCCAAATGATCTAGACAACAGCAAGAGTGCTGATATCCCAACCCACTTTTGGGGGGACCAGTGACCTCCCTGACACAGACCGTCTTGCCCAGTACAGGGGCCCTGACAACTCCAGCCCCTCAAAGAAGCCCTTGTTGGCCCCCATGGACCTCCATGTACCCTAGCATCCCCTTAGTACCTTTCTGCCCCATGCACAGGGTCAAGTGCTCCATTTTGAAAGATGGTGGCAGGGAAGCAGGAGTGTTTGGACATTTCTCCTGCCTCCCAACTTCTGAAAGGTACTAAAGAAGGTGGGAGGGGGGTTGGGAGGGGGTCTAAGGTATGTGGAGGCCCATAAGATCACCAATGACTTCTTTGAGAGGCTGGGGATATTTGGGATATTAGGGTCCATGGAGAGGGTGTGGTGGGGGGGGGGGGTTGTGGACCCAGGGGAACACCAATGGTTTTGGTATGGGATGGAGGGATCAGTGTCCAGAAGCGCACCGACTTTCCCCCAACACTAGTTCAGCAGAATGGGGGGTCTTGCTGGTACCTGGATCATCTGAGGTGAAGTGTCAAACTTCACTTCGGATGATCCATTTTTTTCTCCAGGATCTTATGACAAATTTATGCAAAATACAAGAACTTCTAACAAAGACCCCTGTGCACACTTGTTTGTTTTGGCTTGCTTGCCTTGTTAGTGCTGATGTTTTGCGCACAGCTAGTTTGCATGCTGTTTGCTTACAGCATCTGTGCACAAAAAGTCTACGTTAAACTTGCCTTATGAAACCCTACACTAGAACTTTAGGGCTGGGCTCCAGTGCAGGGTTTCTGCATCAGTCCTTGTATTTGATTACAGAGAATACACAAAGAGAGCGTGCCAAAAAATGAAGGAAAGTGGAAAACTCTCAAAGAAAAACTAGAAAGGCAACTGATGCAAATATGGTCCCAGGCCTGATTAAGAGGAATTTCCAGTCACACCTTGACAAGTTGCCTCTACATGTTACATCTAGCACAATGCAAGTACTCCAGCGAGCATTAACAGTAAATTGGAGAGACTGAGATCATACTCCACATACCCTGGCTTAAGAATGAAGTTCATTGGTGTTAATGAAATGAGCAAAACTCCTCTCCCATTTCTGACCTTGGCCAATGGTTTCACCATAAGATTGGTTTCTTCAAGAATTTCTGAACACATTTGGAGAAATTGCTCCTAAGGAACACAATTTGAAGGAACCACATTTCACAAAATCAAACAAGTTTTTAAGCTACTTTCAAGGGATTTACAGATTTAGGATCTCTTTTACTACAATTAACCATATACAATTCTATCTGTCATCATGACCCATTTTATTTCTATGGGCCATGCTTCAAATAGCACGTGCAAATCCCCATTAGCACACACTAAGGGGTAGGTTTAATAAAGTACACTAGGGTTTTCCAAGAATCACACATTTAGGGTAGAAATCAATGCACAGTTCATCCCAAATCATGCGCTACCTTTTGTGGGAGTACGTACAGCATGGCTTCAGCAGATACTGCACTGATTTGGACCCTAACCAGCGCTGGCGGCAAAGTGGAAATATCTAATTGTCACTCATTAAGGTAGCATTAAGTGCACCTACTGTAACTGCAACATTGACTAATAACACGCAGTGTCAACCCCTGCACTAACCACAATGTGCAGACATGCCCGTGTTCCATCCCTAGCCTGCTTATGTCCTTCCCCATTGCACACTAAGTAGATAGCACGGAACTAACCTTGCACTTTCTGTTTAGCACATGCACTAACTATTATCATGGCCCATTAGCATCTGCTCAAGCCTGCGTTAACAGCTAGCATAGCTTAGAAAACATGTCCCTAAATTTTGGAAGGGTCCATGAATGTAAATAATACCATTAGAAGTGAACAAGAGTTATCCAAACCATTAGGTGTGATCATATAAAACAACAGGATAATCTGCTTATGTTCCTGAAGCCTCGGTCACAGCAAGTTTACTTAACAGGTCAGGTTTTACTTAAAGGCACATTCTAGAAAGGCTGTGTAGGTGAAATTTAGATCTCCAAGTCAAAATGTCGGAAATTTAGTGGGAGGACAATAGAGAAGGCAGGCCTTGTAAAATCAGCCTTGAAAGATACATGCCCGCCACATAAAAAGCAAAACTGGGACATGAGGAGTAATGTGTTGAACACATGCAGGTTTTCACGCAGTTTCAGAAACTAGCGCGTACCAGATATAGACATCTGCCATTCTGGGCACACAGACATTCTGTTATGTGCCTATGATATCTCCCCCTTTACGCGTCCCGACCTGCCATTTTTTAAATGGGGATGTACAGCAGTGCAGGAAGCAAGAGAAAAGCCTTTTTACTTACTGCCATGTGTTTTGGAAGGAGTGAAAAATGTTGGGGAAGTAAGGGGGCATATCCCTTTTCACCCTACAGTTGTTGGTTTGCAAGACAAACACTTTTCAGGGTCCTATTTGTGCCCTGGAGCAGATATAATCATAGACATCTCTGAAAGTAAATTGAGACATTCAGCACTGATCTAAATTCACGTGCACAAGTGTATCTTTTTCAGTCCACCATGGCACACCTCCGGCACATCCTCATATTTCTTGGATGTGATTGCACTGGACACATGTATATCTGAGGCTTTCTAAAATATCACAGGGGATGTCCATGTGACTGCAACTTTTGAATGGGCATTTTTACATGTAAAATAACTCCGTAATGTAACAGACTATAGGGGCATGAAACAGGACACTTGGACTACATCCAGTAGTGTAAATTCCGTCCAAGCAGCCCCCGCAATGTGGGGTCTGGGTAGGAAAAGGTCCACACGACAATGTGCACCCATCCATACACCATCTCCCGCACATGCGTGGCAAACTTACTTTGTTTTCCACACTGTCTCTGATCCAGGCCCAGCGCTTTTACCTCCTGAAGTCTCGCAATAACAGCTGCACCACAAGACTTCAGCCCAGGATGTAACAGCTACTGGGCCTGCAGCATGCTGCGTGGGTGCATGCTCAGAAGGGGTGCATCACAAGTGCCCCCCACTTGTGAGGGGGCACATTGTGGGGAGAAGGCATGCTGGTGCTGCCATGATAATGAGGGGCCCTCCGCAAAATTTTGCTTGGAAGCCCTTCATTGGAATTCACACCACTGGGTACAGCTTTGGGTACTTACAAAATAACAACATTTCTCAACAACCAATCAGTGAGAAACAGGAACTTCTGACTGACATGCATGTTTAAAATCAATCAGTTGCAATGAGGCCACAGTGAAAGATGATCCAGTGATTGATGTAGCCATCTCATTTTTACTGGGCTTGGAAGACTATTGTATTTAGTCATTGAACAGGGTCTGAGATTTGCTGTTCCTTGCTTAGAGTTCTGCTGAAACAGTAAGTTGAGTAAAAAACATGAATAAATTAGAGTGACTGGCCCTCAACTGAGAAAACAAAAGTAGACTAGTGGAAAGATTATCAGTTGTAATCCCTGGAGAGATGGATATAACCTAGTTCTTTTTATTTATTTTTTGGTCCTGGTAGTTTTGTCCTGTGACTTTGGGGCTCTAGCACAGTCAAAAATGGAGCTAGGATCCTGGTGCCATGAACCTTTTTACCACTACCCTAGAGTTTCCCCCTCATTTTTTATATTCTCTACTACAACATATCTGGTCTGGTCATTACAGTGACAACTCTGGGCAAGGGTCTGTGCACTACAGTTCCTTCCAAAACCCTGCAATCAGGGGTCCTTAATGCAGCCACTAGGTGCCACCCTTGAGCAATGATCCAAAAATCAAAAAAGCCAAACCCTAAACAGAGTAATTTCAATCTACAAACTTTTTTTGTTGGACGTCAATGTTACAAATTTTTTGCCAACTCTTCTGGTTCATTGTACGACTCAGTAATGTTTAAGGCTTCCAAATGGATTCCACCACATCAAATTGATCCAGTCATTTTGACCTTTCAGCAACTGGTGCTTTTTGAATTGGACAAGATGGAATGATGCTCTCAGTTTGTTCATTCTAATCTAACACATTCTCAGTGGTTGGCTCTTCAAGAGTTGTCTAGTGACACCGATTTGGTAATTTGCAATGTTGATAAAGGTGGTGCCATGGTGCTGCAATCACGTTCTTTCTATCATCAACAATCGTTGGATGAATTGAATAATGGAGTGGAGGAGTGGCCTAGTGGTTGGGGCAAGGTACTTCAGGCCAGAAGGTCAGGGGTTCAAATCCCACTAGAGGACAGCAACCTTGGGCCGGAAGGACTGGGGTTTCTAGTCCCACAGATGCTCCTTGTGGTCTTGGGCAAGCCACTTAACCCTCCATAGCCCATTATCTCCAAGTTATAATGCCCTGTTCAGTGTAATTTCAGTTTGTTCAATGTAAATCACACTGATGCAGAATAGCACGGTATATAAGAGAATGAAAATAATTGAAGATACTATTGCTTTCTCTCATTGGATCCTACTTCTGAATACAATCTTATATAAAATCAGTTCATAGCAGGCATTAGAGGCGGGATGGATAACACATAAAGAGTGTTCTTTTTTGGTATCTGAACATCTGAAGATTTCAGTAATATTTACGGTACCCAAGATTCATAAATCCTTTATAAACCCTCCTGGCCAACCTATAGTTTCATGTTGGGGATCTGTGCTTGAGCCATTATCTAAATTCTGTGACTGCTTTTTACAACCTACAGTGGCTCAGGTCCTGTCTTTTATCAAGGACACTTTGCATTTTTTGATGCTAATTTGCAATCAATTGTTCTACCTGAATCTGAAGTATTTTTGGTCACTCTTGATGTGGTATCTTTATATATCAACATCCTCCAGATGGATGCTTTGATACTGGTGTTCACTATTCCCTTGGATTTACCATCACGATTACCTAAATGTTTTATACTTTCGTTATTAGAAATGGTTTTAATTAAGAACTACTTTCTTTGAGAAATGCTGTGCTGTTGATAGTGGGAGAAGCTCCACCCTGCCTTCTTTCATAATGCCTCTGTATCCTTCCATGGTGCGATCGCACCTTGAGTATTGTGTGGATTTCTGGTCGCCATATCTTAAAAAGGATATAGCGTTATTAGAAAAGGTACAGAGAAGAGCCACCAAAATGGTAAAGGGGATGGAAGGATACTCCTATGAAGAAAGGCTAAAAGGTTAGGGCTCTTCAACCTGGAAAAGAGACGGCTGAGGGGAGATATGATAGAGGTCTATAAATTAATGAATGGAGTGGAACGGGTAAACGTAGATCAACTGTTTACGTCATCAGAATATAAAAAGACTAGGGGACATGCAATGAAGCTACAGGGTAACCTATTTAAGACTAATAAGAGAAAATATTTTTTCACTCAACATGTAATCAAACTCTGGAATTTGTTACCAGAGGATGTAGTAAAAGCTGTTAGTGTATCTGGGTTTTAAAAAGGTTTGGACAAATTCCTGGAGGAAAGGTCTATAAACCATTATTAAAAGGGACCCAGGATATCACTGCTTAACCCAATACAAGCATTGAGGAACCTGTGTCTTTTGGGGAGACTGTTAGGTACTTATGACCTAGATTGGCCACTGTTGGAAACAGGATACTGGGCTTGATGGACCTTGGTCTGACCCAGTATGGCATATCTTATGTTCTTATGTTCATCTGCTGGCTTTAAACATCAAATGTGCTTAAGGCACTGGGAGAACTGCTGTGCTGTAGGGAGTGGGAGCAAGCTCCTCCCTGCCTTGTTTCATCTGCTGGCTTTAAAAGTCAAATGTGCTTAAGGCATGCCTGTGCCTGAGGGCCCTTTGGAGTGGGCCTTAGGCAGGGCATGAGGAAGTGAGTTTAGCGTTTAATATCTTTTGGCAGCGGTTCTTCTTTAGAGGATTTAAGTTCATGTTGGAGTAGTTTGTCCTGGCCTTTGCTTCCATTGGTTTCGTTTTTCTAGATGCCTAAACAGAAAGCTAAAGGTAGGGGAGGTATTTCCTCTACTGCTGTTGCTATACCAGTGGGGCAACGTGCCATGGATGATTTTGTACAGGTGAAGTATTTGGGCAAACCCGTTGTCGGGGTTAGGGAGAGCTCCAATCTGGGCAGCAATGTTTCCCAGAGCCCACTTGGCCCTTCCATTACTCCTACACCTGGGGGAGCTGAGGGTAGTGCACCTGGTGTGGTTTCAGATGCGGCTGAGATGGGAAAAAGGGGATAGCATGCCAGAATAAAATAGATGACATGCTGAAATAAACAGACATTAAAAGTTTAGACAGGAGCAGCAGCACAAGAACACCCACAGGCTAAACAGATAAACTATCTTTACAACCAAACTGACAAAATAATGGGAGGGGGAGGTAGAGAGATGCCTTTGCTAGGTTGTCTTCTCATGTACACACACAAAGAAGTAGGGCGTCATACAGTCTAGCCACAAACGTGTTAGACTGCAGGGAGAGATAAGGTAGCCACCCCTCAACTGACCAATCAGGGAATCCTAGCCGTTAGGTATGCTCCAGATATGCCACCTAGATAATTCTGTAGAAAGAAGAAGCAAGGGGCCCAGAGAATTCTTCCAAACTGCTATGCTAAGACTGTATAAAAATCCAGCTTGAATCCTGTGTGAGTGCTGGACTCCTTGATAGCTTACTATGAGCAAAGCCCTGCTATAGCAGTGAATAAAAAGATATCTGCCTGGAAATTTTGTTTCTCTCTTGCCTTGCTTGCTCTCTCCTTGCAAGGTATCATCTGGACTGAACTGGGACCCCGCTAGATGCTTGTCCCATGACATGGCTACTCAGCAATCTTTGGCCTCGGCATTGGTTGTGCCGGTGGCTAGTGGTAATGGGTCTAACTGCCCCCAGGTAGGGGGTTTACCCCCCGTTCAGGAGAATGTGATGATCCAGGATCTTCCTCCGCTTGTGAGACCAAAGGAAGTGACCCTGAACTCTATTTGGGACGCAATGCAGTCACTTTATCAGGTTTGTGCTGGGGTATTGCAGGTTTCTGCTCACTTCACTCCTAAATTGGAAGGGGTGGAGGCAAAGATGCTCCAACAGCAAGTGCAATTGAATGGACTCGAGGTTAAAATTCAACATTTGCAGGATCAGCAAGGGCCCCCAGCTAAGGATGATTTGATTTTCCAGCATAAAAATTGAAAACTTGGAAAATCAACAGAGAAACCTAAATCTTTGTTTACTGAATTTTCCACAGCTTTCATTGTGCTCCCCTAGGGACCTGTTTATTTGGTTCCTTAAGGAGCTGTTTAACTATCCTGAGTCTTGGATCCCTCCTCTTCAAAAGATGTATTTCCTTCCCTCAATGATTGGTAAGGACGCTTTGCAGAAAGCTGATACCTCTCAGGTAGAAAGGTCTTCTGACTCCTTGGGGAACCTGTCTCAGTTGTTAGAGCAGTCTACCGAGATGGTTGAAGCCCGGGCTACTTCGTTGGTGTCTTTAGTATTTCTTCAGGATAAGGAAGTGTTATTATGAATGTATTTTTTAAAAAATCTGATGTTTCTTTTTTGGGGGTAGGTTACAGATCTTCCCAGATGTGTCCAGGTGGACTCATTCTAGGAGGAAAAAAAATTCTGGAACCCCCACATTGAGGTTTTAGCTTTGGGTGCAAGTTTCCAGTTGAAACTTCCTTGTAAATGTGTACTTGGTTATCAGAATAAGTTTTTTAATTTCTTCGAGTCATCTCAACTGCGTTTTTTCTTAGATGCTAAGAAATTGTGAATTCACCTTATTGTGGGCTTTATAAATTGTATTCACTTTACATCCTACTTTTTCTTTTTAATATTTTTCTTTGTTTGCAACCCTTCTGTTATGGTGTATGTCGTTCTTGAATCCTCCCTTTTCTTTATTGTTTTATTGTGGACTGCTAGCATACTGTCTTGTTATTGGTTGCTTTATTTTCTTTTGTGCTTATTTTTTGCATGTGCATGATGGATTGTGATATTCTTTATCCAAGGTTCTTGGTTTATGATAAAATTTAATTAAATATAAAATGAACTACTTTCTTTATGATGATTTGTTTTATTTGCAGATTTGTGGAATCACAATGGGGGCTATGGGGGCAGCTTCGGTAGCTACTTTTTTTATGGCACACATTGAAGATAAACATATCTATACTTCAAATTGGCTCCATAAAGTTTTCATGTGGCGTCGTTTCCTTGATGAAATTTTCTTTGTTTGGACTGGGACATTGCCTGAACTTCACCAGTTTGTAGATTGGCTGAATACACGAGAGGACAATATTAAGTTCACAGCAAAACATCATACTGCCTATATTGCATATCTGGATGTCACCATTTTTCATCAGGGGGCAAATTTATCCACTACAGTTTATAGAAAACCAGTGCAACGTTACACTCTTTTGTGCTATCGAAGTTTTCATCTTCACATTCTAAAATGGGGTTTACCTTATGTTCAATTCCTATGTATTAGAAGAATCTATTCCACAACTGATGACTTTAAACAACATGTATGTGAGCTGTGTCAGCGGCTTTATGAACAGGGTTATCCCCAGTTAATTGTTCGGGTTGCCTATAAACGAGCATTGAATAACACAGGTACACTACCAAAAAACTGCCTCCAGTTTTGCAACTGATTCCTATAGATTTTGGGGTGCTGAATCCAGGAAAAATAGCCAAAATGTTCCATCACGTCACGTTTTCTTGCAAAATTAGATTTCTTACCCATATAAGGAATGTTCACAGAATTTCTTTTTAGCCGACTGCAGTTTATTTTCTTGGC
This sequence comes from Ichthyophis bannanicus, assembly GCA_033557465.1. Lineage (NCBI taxonomy): Eukaryota > Metazoa > Chordata > Amphibia > Gymnophiona > Ichthyophiidae > Ichthyophis > Ichthyophis bannanicus. The sequence goes on along the minus strand of CM066044.1, from coordinate 167,107,252 downwards.
CCAAAATAGAGGTTGTAATGGTTAACTAACTAGAAACACTCCCTCATGATATTTTAGAGTGTTTTGTATTCATTTTATACATTAACAGGACAATTGGGAGGCGGGGGGCTAAATCCAGTTCTCGCGCTGGCGCATATTCTTTCCTGTTCGCCTCGCCGCGTTCGCTCGCTCAAACACGGTGGTTGCGACATGAACGTTCCTGTCAAATTTCAGTTTCTTGCAAGTTCATTATTACCTTTTGTTTGCTCAGTCGTAATCCAGCTTTATTCCGAAGTGGTTCCCTACAGTTGTAGTTTGCAGTGCTGTGTATTTGTGATGGCTCACAGAGCCAGAGGTTGCGTCAACTCTCCGGACAGTTTTTGTTTTATTTGTGGGGAATATACCGTGAAAAAGCGGCAGAGGAACATTTCTGCATTTATTAAAAAAGTATATTTCGCCTATTTCGGTTTGAAGTTAGGCGATCAAGACAAACCGTGGGCTCCTCACAAAGTGTGCAAGACATGTGAGGAAGCTCTACGCTTATGGATGAAAGGTAAAAAACAAGCATTTCGTTTCGGAATACCTATGATGTGGCGTGAACAAAGAGACCACAGCAGTGACTGCTATTTTTGCTCTTGCATTGTGAAGGGATACAACTTAAAATAAGAACGTAATAAGTTACCCCAACCTTCCCTCAGCAATTAGGCCTATGCCTCATAGCAACGAAGTACCTGTGCCTGAACCACCAAAATCTTTGGATCATATTTGTGTGGACGGTTCTGATCATGATGAGACTCATCAGATGGCTTTTCCCGATGAGTCCAGTACTTCCGAGTTTGAAACTGAACCAGATCCGAAACCTGAACTTTTCTCTCAATCTGAATTGAATGATTTATTACGGGATTTAGGACTCCCAAAAGATGCTGCCCAACTGCTAGGTTCTCGGCTTAAACAGAAAAATCTATTGTCACCAGGAACAACTTTTTATTGGTACCGCAACCGCGAGACACAATTTTTGAAGTATTCAGCAAAGAGGAAGATTTGGTATTTTGCAACGATATATACGGAGTGATGGAAAAGTTTAAACTCAACTATGATCCTGCTGAATGGCGGCTGTTCATTGATTCGTCAAAAGACAGCATAAAAGGTGTTCTTCTTCATAATGGCAACACATTCGCTTCAGTTCCTATTGCTCACTCTGTTATTCTCCAAGAAAAATACGAGAATTTGGCCCTGATTCTTCAGAAGATTCGTTATGATGAGCATACGTGGATGATTTGTGGAGACTTTAAAATTCTATCCATGCTATTAGGGCAGCAATCTGGTTTCACCAAATATCCCTGCTTCCTTTGTTTGTGGGATAGCCGGGCCCGCGACCTACACTGGGGGAAAAAAGACTGGTCAATTCGGGAGTATTTGAGACCCGGTGAGAAAAATGTTCTTCATGAGAGTTTGGTACCTCGTGATAAAATTCTATTACCACCTCTCCACATTAAGTTGGGTCTCATTAAGCAATTCATCAAGTCCCTTCCAAAAGATGGTGAGTGCTTTCGGTACCTTTGCTCAAAGTTCCCCCGACTTTCTGAAGCAAAGCTAAAGGAAGGAGTGTTTGTTGGCCCTGATATAGGAAACTCATTTCAGATGGAGCATTCGCTGAAACGATGTCTGAGAAGGAAAAAGAAGCCTGGGATTCCTTCAAGGATGTTGTTCTCAAATTCTTGGGGAACAGGCGGGATGAGAAACTATAAGGATATTGTTGCCAGGATGCTCAATGCCTTCAAAGAACAAGGCTGTAACATGAGCCTGAAAGTCCATTTCTTGCACTCCCATGTGAACTACTTTCCCGAAAACTTGGGGGCGTACAGTGAAGAACAAGGTGAAAGGTTTCACCAGGACATCAAGGACGCAGAGAGAAGGTACCAAGGAAGATGGAACACCACTATGATGGCTGATTTCTGCTGGTTGCTGCTGCGGGAAAACCCCAGATGAAAAATACGCCAAGCAGCGCACCAAGAGAAGCATTCGGGGGAAGAAGAAACGGGCCCACCAGGAGATTGATTGACCCAAGAATGACTTTAAAATCTAAACTGTGTTGACAAATATCGTGTTTTTTACTAAACTTTGAAATAAAAATTTGCTAGTTATTACCACAGTGTCGGATCTCATTTATTAGAATTTTATTTTCACACCATCGGGTGTTTGTCTTCATGTATTGCAATGGTGCGGTTTGCGTTTTCTATTCTTACATACATACCTGTACAACATTTTTTGCACATTTCTTTGCTTTGCTTTGTGTCTAACCTCGCTCTTATATGCTCAATGTTTGTGCACATGTATGTGGCTGTTTTAAGTGCAGACAATTTTGCTACCATCAGTATGTTTTGTTGACATTACTCTATTCTTATGTGCTGCCTTGTTACAATTTTCTTTATTCTTATTTGAATAACTACTAAACAATTAGTATAAAGAATTCATCCAAGAAACTTTTATCTCGATCGCACTCAATCTGAAACGTTCACCTCAAACTGCTAACCCAATGTAGCAAAAAATCTGTACGTGATGGAGCAAATTGGTTACCAGATTTGGATTCAGCGCACCAAAAAACGTAAAAATCAATCAAAACATTAGAGGCAGTTTAAAAAAATTTTTTTTAGTGTACCTGTGTAATCATAGAGAGTGGTTCTTGTCTCCTCATTATCAATCTGACAATTCTTCTGTGCAGGATGATAAAATTGTGAGTATTTTACCCTTCAGAGATCGCTAAGATCATGTAAAGCAGATTTTGTGTAATTTTTGGCAGGTCCTCAATGTACATGCATGCTTTCAAAAGCCTTTGAGTGTCGCCTATACTAGAGGCAGGAATCTCAGGGATCATTTAATGCATGCAATTCCTAGACCCCAGCTGTTCATTGAGTGAACGGGCTACTTTCCTTGCAGGAGGTGTTCATTCTGCTCTGGTACTTTAGAGGGGGAATCGTGGATTGACACAGTTTCAAGAAATGGCATGCTAAGTACTATACAACTGTGAATCTTTCTTTGTGGTATATTTGATCTTATGTCCTTGTGGCTTGAAATATGTGGGCCGCACCACATGTCCTTTTAAGAAATAATGGCCAGAACATGCTTCAAAAATACATACAAAAACATTTACTGCTCCAGTGGTTCAACATAGTGCTCAGCTTGGCCTCTCATTTCATCAGTTTTCATGGCGTGTACTGGATTGGATCCCTCTTTTGATTAGAGAAGGAAATCGTGAGGCTTACCTGCAATTGCGTGAGCAGAACTGAATTTTTATCTTAAATTCTGTTTCTCCTCATGGGTTAAATCTAGAACTTGATTGGTATAGCCTTTTATGAGCAGGATTGTTTGTTGATTGGTGAGGTGATTACATGGTTGTTCTTTGCCTCCTTATCAACTTTGCAGTAAGTTACTATGGCCTCTTGAATGACGTCAAACGCCGGTGTTTAAGAAGAGTGTCTTACCCATTGTATTCATTCATGAGCGAACTTCTCTCTGTGAACAATGGGGACTTTATGCCTGATGCAGGGTCTTTGGAATGTGGAATAGACTGAAATGCAGTGAGTGTCATAGATGACCCTGTTTGATAACATAATTGCTTCCTTGGAGATTATTAATTTAAACAACTTCAGATAAGTGCCTCTTTCATTGATTTTTCAAAAAGCCATATTGCTTGTTGATTTTACTGCAAAATTTAATTAAAATGGACATAGTCTTTTGTAGGGGTTAATTCCTCATATTGACACTGTCCGACAAAAAAAAGTTTCTAGGTTGGAATTACTCTGTTTAGGGTTTGACTTTTTTGATTTTTGGATTATTGTTCAGCTTGAGCCTTTCCCTTATTACCTAGAGGGTTTTTTTGAATTGTGGTTGACCCTTGAGCAATGAGCATGCCTGCTTCCCTCGAAGCCTGTGAAAAGAGCTTCCACAACATCTCTCTTTCAAATGACTTAAGAAGCAGAATACTGGACTTGGGGATCAAAATAGGGATCTTTTAGAGAGGCGCACAGAGCAAAAATGTTCTGTTGTTTTCAGGTTGATTAGGCTTTTTCATGATTTTCAGATTTGTTTGTTTCACGCATTCATTGTACAATAAGGAAGTCATTCCAGAACATGAATAAGGGGTTTGTACGTGTGGCAGGGACGTTTATGTGCCAAAAATGTCCCAGACCATATTCGGAAACACTGCTGTCATGCACGTCCATGGAGCCAGCACAGGGATCTCAGAATGTGCCCAGAAGGGGCAGAAATGGGGGCATGGTCAGCCACAGAGATGGCCATAGCGTATTCCGAAAAGGCTTGTGTATGTTCTGCGTAATTCTCACGGGTGTCCCCGTTATTCCTGCTGAAAAGTGGAATAAGGCCAGAACTTAGAAAATATTCTGCCGTGCTCTGAAATCTGTCCTATATTGAAGAATGATTGTGACAAGTATGTGCTGAACTGGTGTGACTGCAGTCTGGAAAAACACAAGAAGCAGTTATAAAGAACAGAAAGCAGAGGTGTAATGTTGCAACGTAAATAAACATTAATAAACACCCTTTCAGAAATATTAAGAAGAGAATAGCGTTTATTCAGGCTATGCTGAAATGTGCTGTTTGTGCCAAAAGAACTAATTCAGGGGACCCTAACAAATCCTGTGTTCTGAAAATTGGGAATGTTGATGTTAAAACAGTATGTGAGTGAGTCTGGAAGCAAATCATGTTAGAGTAAGAAAGGGAGATCATATATGTAGTCCTGGGACGTCGCCATTATGGTATAGCAGCTGTTAGTTACAGGTTTAGTTTGGCAGAATGATGTATTTTGTGACTGCAAGTAGTGTGTGTGATTTGGGGGTAGCACAGGAGGATCTGGTGTGCTGCTCTACAATTCAGGGAGGCCATGAATGACTGGTCGGTACCTGGTCTATATGGATGAGCACAGTGTCACCAGGTGCCAGTGTGACAGGGCAGCCATACATTAGCTATGCCAGGAACTGGGAGACATGACTGATGTTGTGCCAGTATCTCCTAGATTGTATCATGAGGCCTTCCCCAGTCCGGGATCTATGCAAGCTGCGAGAGTGGTGATATAGCTGGAGGCTGGCTACCTGGGTATGATGGCACAGGAATTCCCCCTCCAATGTCCACACAGGCCTGACCAGGGCAGCAGTGCCACAAAGCAGACTGTGGGAAGGTAGACAGGGTTGCCCCACAGATAACAGATGTATATGGACCGACATACGCTACATATGGGACGTAGCTGCTGTGAGAAATGCCACTACCCAGATATGCTGGAATCAGATGCCACAGCCAGAAGGCAATACTACTACTACTACTGATCATTTGTGTAGCGCTACAAGGCATATGCAGCACTGCACAGACACACATAAAAGTTGGTCCCTGCTCAGCAAAACTTACAATCTAGTCAAGAGAGACAACACAGAAGCCGTGGAGAGGATGCATCTACGGGGAATGGTAAGAAACACAAGGGAGATTAGGCAGATCACATCCAAAAGTGTCAACAAAGAGGTGAGCGTTTAGCCTAGATTTCAGAAAGGCCATAGAAGAAGCCTGATGTACAGACTCAGGTAGTTTGTTCCAGGCAAAGGGAACAGCAAGGTGAAAGGAGAGATATCTGGAATTGACAATAGAAGAGAAGGGCACGGATAGAAGCAATCTGCCAGAAGACCGGAGCTCCGAAGGAGGGGTGTAGGGAAAGATTGTGTGGAGCAGCAGAATGAGTACACTTTTAGGCCAGAGGCATGAAAAGGGCATCCATTTGTGATCAGCAATATTATGCATCCTTTGGGGAACTGCAATGCTATTTTCCGATTTTGTGCACTTGGTAAGGGTCCATCTTTAGCAGTTTCAAGCATGTTTGTAGAGATGACCAAGGCAGGGATCACTGGGGATGTTGTATAATGCCCAGTACCATTTGATGCAAGATATGTCCTGACAAACACGTTCATATTTACATTCTCTTACACCATATTAGGGTGCACTGGGATTACCTAGCACATTTCAGGATCTGAAGAGGACTGGTATATTGTCTAGGTTGCAGCAGCTTTCATTGGTATTTATGTGTAGTTTGCATCAGCAAACTACTGTCAGTGTGACGAGCAGCTTAGGAGATGCATGTTTTAGGGGAGGCATGGTGTCCGCAGGTACATTACAGAGACAGGCACGATCAGAAATGTGCAACTTTCCAGAATACGGTGGGTGCAGGGACCTCCAAAACACTTACCCGTGTCTCATAGTATTGACAGGGAATATGCTTCTCCATTATATTGCATGGCCCGTGCCTGCACTTGAGCATGGGGCGCATGTCAGATGCATGCAAGGGCTGGCTGAAAAGCACTTTGCTCATGCCATGCCTGACACATCTATCTCCCTGATTCCAGACCTGCAGGCATGTTTAGATCCACAGTTGTGGAATTAGGTTCAAAAGGGGTCCGTTTTCAATTTAGATGTGTCCGCGGGCCGGATGTGCATATTATTGAATCTACCTACACATGTTTATAATGCATGTTAGAACTTTTTACACGTGACTTGACTTAACAGATATTAATTTGCAGGTTAACCTGAGCTAAATTGATTCACAGTTAACATGGCTAGCATGCACTAAATATTTTAAGGCAATCCTAATGAACTGAATGTACACTACCCAAAGCACATTACTGGGACCATCTGCATAGCAGCCTAGAGCAACCTGATATATCTGGATTTTATGCAATTTGTAAACCATCTTGCCTTTATTAGAAAGGTGGTATATAAAGTTTTAAATAAACAAAGATTTGTAGTGACATCTACTCTTAAAAACAGCTATCCGGAGAGGGTGAATCCACCTATGTTTTTGCAGTGAGGGTGAGAGGTTTCTTCACTTTGCATCATTAACCGCTTGCTTTGATGTTTACAGGAAGGCCAGTTTGAATGGACAGATGGCACACCATATGACTATAACTACTGGGATGGCAATCAGCCTGATGATGCCACCCACTCTGTCTCATCTGATGAGGACTGTGTGGAGATATGGTATAGAGATAACAGTGGTAAGTAAAGCCTCGGATTGTGGGGTAAATCTTACAATGAGGGCACTATCTCATTTTTAAGTAATATAGTTATCAATAAATTTAAATGCATTTCCTCATCAACAACTTTGCTCTTATCAGGAGGGCAATGTCCTAGCATGTGCAAAACATCTCTATAGTGCCGTGTGTGCTAAAATGCCAAAAGGTGTGGATCATTTGTGATAGTGTGCACTATTTCCCATTTTAGTGTGCTAAGAGGACTTGATGGATTTTTTTTCACATCCACAATGAATAACATTTTGCATATAGCTTTCCACATGCACAATTTTATTCAGATTAATAGCCTGAGCTGCTGTGATGCTAAATTATATAAAGCAGCTCATTAACTGTTAGCACATAGCAAAAATATTTGCAAAATTGGCTCTGCAGTCATTTTTTGTAAAAAAAAAAAAAAAGATCATCTACTCTTTAATGAGGTATACCATGGACTGCCCGAAGAGCAAACCAGTCAGTACTAGAGGAGATCAAACCAAAGCTTTCTTTAGAAGCTCAGATGACAAGACTTCAACTTTCATACTTTGGATATATCATGCGAACAGAGAGATCATTAAAGAAAGACATCATAATTGGCAAGGTAGAAGGTTAACACAAAAGAGGAAAGCCAGCAATGAAATGGATCGATCCAATAACAGCAGCTATGGGTGCCAGTCTGTCAACAATGAGCTGCCTGACTGAAGATCGAACACAGTTTAGGACAACTATCCAGAGGTCGCCATGAGTCGACACCGACTTGACAGCATTTAACAGCAACAGTTAAGGGTTTTGCACATTGCATGCTCTTTTTCTACTGGTCTTATTTGCATGATGATACCAGTGGAAATTAGCAGTAATGCATGAAATTTGACACAGAATGGTACTTTGCTTTCTGGTGGTCATGTTTACTAAAGTGTGCTAAGGGATTAACATAGTAAATGATGGCAGATAAAGACCAGTATGGTCCATCTAGTCTGCCCAGCAAGGTGGCAAGAGTAGTTGCACCTGCCACTCTGTGGAGGTCACCTCTCCCCATGCTTTTGTTTAGGGGTGAACCCACCGCTCCGTGTAGGTCATCCCTATTTGTTCAGATATGAGATAGTTATGCTCATTTTGATTTTCTCCTATTGCAATAAAGGGATCCACTATGTCTGTCCTATGCCATTTTGAATTCTGTCCTGTATTTGCCCCCACCACTTTCCTCAGGACGGCATTTCAAGCATCCACCACCCTTTCAGTGGAAAAGTATTTCCTGACATTGCCTTTCAGTTTACCCCCTTGCAGCTTCATGTTATGCCCTCTAGTTTTACAGCTTCCCCACCTTTGGAAGAGGTTTGTTTGTCCATTAATACTCTTTAAGTATTTAAAGGTCTTAACAGGCAATAATATACAAGAATTAGCATGGAGGCCAGGTCAGACCTATGCTGACTGATGGGAACATTTCCAGTATGTCTCCAAGTAGTTAACATGGCGGAGGGTGGGCGGAGCGAGAGTGGGCCGACTCACTTGGACAAACAAGGCCGATTAAGATCACGGCCCTGTACATCTGGCAAAGCCAAGATGGACGGGGGACTTATTCCACCTCGGAGGAATAAGTCACCCCGGGGATGGCAATTGGGCCCTGAACCCCCCTCCAGCACACAAGCCGTGACAGGTAGACCCCCGTCGCCCAATCCCGGTGCTGGCAGGCCCCTCCGAGGGCTGGGCAGCAGAGAAATAGTGTTTGCATCTATGGTGGGCCGTGCAAGCTCCTGCATGGTGTCCAGGTGCCATGGCGATGAGACACCACGACACCGGGCTCCAGCAGGAGCATAGGGAGAGCTAGCTGGGGATTCTGATGTGCATCCAACCCTGTGGGATCTGGGCCCGTCTGGCCCTTCTAAGTGCCTGATTCTGCACCCATGGGAATGTCTAGCTCCCATGGATGCAAAATCGGGTACATATTCGGTCCATCCAGTGTTTGGATGGGCCGACAGCCCGGACTTGCCCCGCTTGGAATGGGCCTCTTTGCATCTGATGTTCAGGGATTACTGTTACCTCATGAGTAATCCATAAACATCAGATTATTCAAGCTTTCACTCCTTAGTCTCTAGAATGTTGCTCTTTTTATTGCATATTTATTTATTTATTTATTAAGATTTATTAACCACCTTTATGAAAAGATTTACCCAAGGAAGTGTACAACAAGTGTAGCTCGACATAAATAACTCACATTGTAGTAACATCATAACAAAAGCAAACTGACTGAATGTTAGCGTAATCCATAATTAGAACAACGAGGTAAACCTGAAGATAGGCAAAGAAAATCCTAATAATAGAAATTATAAAAACATAAAAAGTGCCACACTGGGCCAGACCAAAGGTATATCAAGCCCAGTGTCCTGTTTCCAACAGTGGCCAATCCATGTCACAAGTACCTGGCATATCCCGAAGTAGTGAGTTCCATGCTACCTTTCTCTAGGGATAAGTCTCCTCTCAATCTCTTTTGATCCCCCCCCCCCCCCGATGCAGACTCAAAGAGGACATCTGCATTGGAGGGGGGCGGAACATTTTGTGAACCATTGCCACCACTGCAGGCCCTGGAGAAGGGCTGCAATGATAGCAATGGGAGCAGGAGGGCGCAAGAGGGTAGCAGGATGGAGGAGCCCATCTAGGGCTCCTGTAGTCCTGGCATCGGCCCTGGCCCTGACGTTTTAATTTCCTCAGGAGTCTCTGATGCAGGACTTTGTCAAATGCCTTATAAAAGTCTAAGAGCCTGATATTGAATTATGATGGCTATGCCATCTTCACCAACCCTTAACCCCAGATATTCAATGCCGGGGTCATATGTGACCCCAACATTGTATATCTGGGTTTGCTGCACAACCTTCCAGTCGCAGTAGCTAACCAGGCAGCAGCTAACCAGGCAGCGGTGATATTGCATGCTGCCCGGTTAGCTCCAGCAGCTAAAAGATAGGCGAGCTTTTGCTATGCCTATCTTTTAGCCACAAGTTGCTAACCAATGTGACACCCCTCCCTCGTCTACCCCAGTATGGTGGCAGTAAAGAGAGGGGGCACAGCATAAGTTACTCTGTTATCGCTGTTCCCTGGATGTGCTTGTGTAGTTGTAGCCCAGTGATCACAGCCAAAGTAGGTAAGGGTAAACAATATGTTTATTGTTCGCACCAGGTTTTCTTCCCCCCAAAACAGATGTCAAAGGATATCAAAAACATAACAGATAAAGTCCGGTATAACAGCCTTTATAATAGGTAAATCAAAGGTCTCTTCAGCGATACTTTTTCTCACATAAGACATTCAATAAAGAACTTCCAAAGTTGTGGTTTTTCCTCTGGTCCACATCTACATAAGAAATTCTCTTCTAGCCTCCAAGTAAAACTGAAGCTTCTTCGATGAGCTTAATCTTTCTTCTGTATAAAACTTCTGCCAGGAGAAATCTAGGTTTCCTGAAGCTATCTCTTGGAATTAGGCAATTAAATAGGATTGGCAGTGAGACAAGCTTCCTGTCTGCAATTAAACTCCAATCTCTAAAATACTTTTATAACAGCCTTTTTAAAAGTCTCTTTGGCAGATACCACATTCCAAAGAGCATGCTGAGGTGCACCTGTGCTAGCCTCTAGCTTGCAGGTTCTGACACGTTCTCTGCTGTGAGGCAACATTTGTCTTTCATACACTGGGATTTCCCTTCCACCCAGTTTCTCTCTTGTCTGTCTATTGCCAGGGAAACTATCAGCAGAAATGCTTCTGTCCCTTTCAGACTGACCTGCTTTGGCTTTGCGGGCTTCTCTGTCCCTCTGAAAAGAATGCCTTGAGGACTGGTTTGTCCAATCAGGCGAGAGTCCACCCCTTTCCCTGATAGGCTAGCTCTCCCTGTCAGCCTAGAGCTAGGGTGTGGCTCCCTTTCACGTCTCTCCTGCCCTGCAACTTGGTGTGCTGAGGTTTTAACCCTCTCTTGCCCTGTATCTATGGCAGGTTCAGAGTAAAAAGTGTGTTTAAAACCCTTTTTCTTGCGCTCTGACAGCTCTGCCTTGTCACACCAAGCAGCATGAAATTTCACCACTGCCCGGTTAGCCACCGTCGCCGGCTCCACTCCTTCCTGAAATTCCCACGACACACGCTGATGCTAAGCCGTTAGCATCAGGGTATGTAGGGGAGAAGATCCGAGAATAATCCGGTTAGAGGCATTTACCTGGTTTACAAGGCTGTAAACCGTGTAAATGCCTTTCGAATATCAGGGCCTAAATACACTATCTCGACCGACTACCTTTATCCACATGTTTATTCATGCCCTCAAAGAACCGGAGCAGTTTGGTGAGGCAAGACCTCCCTTGGTTAAATCCAATTTGACTTTGTCCTGTTAAACCATATCTGTCCATATGCCCAGTAATTTTATTCTTACTAATCATTTCTAAGATTCTGCCCGGCACCAGCATTAGGCTCACCAGTCTGTAGTTTCCAGTCTGTGCCAATAATAAAATACCAAAAACAGCACAGTAGAACATTCATAGAAGAGAAATGTGAGACAATGTCAGAAGAATGCACCATAATAGACAGAATGATAGAACACTGATAGAATATAAATATGATCCTAATAATATCAACACAATAGAAAGAAATATCTTATTAGGCATAAGAGGGGGCAAGTATAGTTAAACATATCGACAGACAAGATGGGTAAGACAAAGGCATCAAGATAAATGAAAGAGGTGGTTAGATTGAAGGTAAATTATATCTACAGATGAATAAGTTATTGTAAGTAGAACTGGTCTTGATTACAGGGTATGTGACAAACTAATCTAGATGAAGTGCAAGTAATTGGAATACTCAGTTGCCACATTCTTTAAAGATGAGAGAAGAGCCTGGCTTTCACCTGCTTCCTGAAGTAGAGGGTAGTCTTAAGTTAAGCATAGTCATACTGGCTCTGTAGGATACTGGTAACACAGGTCTGCAAAAAAAAATTTTCGAGAGCTGTTTTGGTTATTCCACGTAATCTTTGTTTTTTGGTGCACTGAATCCGAAAATGACCTCCATTTTGTCATAGGACATCACGTTTCCTGACAATTTAGGTAACTATGTTAAATAAGGCAATACCTCAAAATAAACAGAAATAGACTTACAAAATTAAAGTTTTATTACAATATTTTCATGAAAATCCTTTTTTGAACTGAAATTAGCTCACCTACACACACTAAACTCGATTCTTCTTCCTTGTGAGGCTCCTCTTGGTGCATTTACGCTTGTGAGTAGCATCTGGAATGTCTCTCTGAAGCATCCAACAGTAGTCTGCCATCATTGTAATGCTCCATTTTCCCTGGTATCTCCTTTCCATCTCTTTAATGTCTTGGTGGAATCGTTCACCTTGTTCCTCACTCACAGCTCCCAAATTTTCAGGAAAGTAGTCAAGGTGGGACTGGAGGAAATGCACTTTCAAACTCATCAGGCAACCTAAAGCTTGAAATGCTTTCAGCATTCATCCGACGATCTTTTTGTAGTGAGGATCTTTGTTATTGCCTAAAAATTTCTGTACGACTTCTTTAAATGCAATCCACCCTTCTTTTTGAGGATCCGTCATGGTATTGACAAACTCTTGATCAACTATAAGCCTTCTAATGTCTGGTCCGAAGAACACACCTTCCTTCAATTTTGCCTCCGACAGGCCTGGAAACTTGGTGACCAAGTATTTGAAGCATTCTCCATCTCTTGGAAGTGATTTTACGAATTGCTTTATCAATCCCAATTTTATGTGGAGAGGTGGTAGAAGAACTTTATGGGAAGGTACCAAAGTTTCTCGGAGGACATTTTTTTCACCGACTGTTAGCACCCTCGGCTGCCAACTCTTCTTGGTCCAGTGATTTTGTCGGTCTCGACTGTCCCATAGACACAGAAAACAAGGATATTTGGTATACCCAGCTTGTTGCCCGAGCAGCATGCACAAGACCTTCAAGTCCCCACACACTTGCCAACCATGGTCTTCATATTTAAGTTTACGAAGAACCAACTCCAAGTTCTCGTAGGTTTCCTTCAAGTGTATGGAATGACCTACAGGTATGGAAGCATAAAAACCGTTGTGGAGTAAATCTGCTTTGAGACTTCTTTTTGAAGAATCTATAAAAAGACGCCATTGCTCTGAATCATATTGGATTTTAAATTGACCCATCAGACCTTCGACATCGATGCAATAAACCAACTTGTCTTCCTGGGCAAAGTAAGGAACGAACTCCTTTTCACGATGTCTGAACCATAAAGATGACACTCCTGGCAACAATAAATTCCTGCTTTTCAGCCTTGATCCGAGTAACTCAGCGGCATCTTTGGGAAGATTCAAGTCTCTTACCAAATCATTCATCTCCTCCTAAGAAAACAATTTTGGTCTTGTATCATGTTCAAAGTCAGAACTTGATTCGTCATCTGGTTCAGGTATGACTTCACCTTCATCGGAGCTAGGTATCTCTTCCAAGGTAGCAGAGGGCTTGGGTACTGGTATCGCTGTGCCATGGGGGATGGGACGAATTGCCGAGTGAAGATTGGGGTATGAAATGGAATGCTTCCATTTGGAATTAAACCCTTTCACATCGCATGAACAAAAGTAACAGTCGTCACTATGGTTCTTTTGCTCTCGCCATACCATAGGAATCCCATAACGGAAAGATTTTTTCTAACCCTTGAACCAGTTTCGGAGGTCCTCAACACACCGTTTGCACACTTTATGAGGCACCCAGACTTTATCTTGATCTCCAATTTTTAGTCCAAAGTATGCAAAGTATACTTTTTTCACAAAGTCTGTAATATTCTGCTGTTGCTTCAACACTGTATATTCACCACAGATGAAACAGAAACTGTCTGGTGAATTAATACACTTTCGCGGAGCCATAACATAACGGTTGAAGAATGACGAGCTAACACGAATTGCGATGAAAAAGTGTGAAGAGCCTAGAACCAAGAACCTGATGATGATTCGTGCACAAGTGTGGCATGCAGGAGAGAGCAGCTCTGTGTCTGTACACGAGACGTCACAGTGCTGGCCACGCCCCCCTGCACTGACCGGAGCTGCTGCTATCTGCCCTGTGTCTCCCTCCCACTGGCTTCTTCAGGAAAGATTAATCCCTTCTACCATTAGAAGCACAGACTTAAAACTTGCTTAGCTTATGTATATATTGCTGACCATCAGATTTACAGTGCTATTTTTTTTTTACATAACTCGGACAACCCCTTTAAGGTTTTTTTGGCATTTTATATCTTAAATGCACTTATGTGAATTAATTAATAGTAATTTGAATTAATTAATAGTAATTTGAAAAAATTTGATAAATTTGAAGACAATTTTGCATGTTGTGGCAAATCATGATGTCTAGGAGTTTTTTCAATATTTTATTTGTTTTCAGCACACCAAAATACATGGAAATTATATGAAAATAATCAAACAGTTTTTTAGTCGCAGACCTGAGTAATCTATGCAGTTTTTGCAGAAAGGGTGTGATGTGGTCATACACCTACAGCCCTCTATTAGAAATGCTGAGGCATTCTGAATTAACTGGAGCTGCTGTAACCTCTTTGTGGTCTGACCAGTAAAGATGGCATTACAGTAGTCTAGTCACAGGGCTGGCCCTACCACTAAGTGGACTAGGCAAGTGCCTAGGCAGCAGGTTTCAGGGGCAGAAGTGCAGCATCTCAAATACTACAGCAGGGGGGCCTTTGAGCATCTGTATGCGCATGCTTGTGTACTCAAACCCTGCCTTGTCTTGCTAGATACTGTCAGCAGTGAGCCTTTATAGTTCACCTAGGGCATCAGATACCTTTGGGCCACCCCTATCTAGCCATGTTGTTATCTTCTTGATGTGTGGAGAGAGATATCATACTTGCTGTAGGCAAAAGCAACAGTTTATAAAAGTTGCTTGAATTTGTGAGTCATCATTAACGAGTCCAGCAGTATCCCAAGATTTCTGAGCTGTGATTTTAAGGGGCGTTCCTAATTCCCAAAAGGGATTTTGATGTCAGATACCTGTCCACATGTGTTAGGAGCCCACAAAATCTCTGTTTTATTTAGGTTAGGCAGAGTTTGTCATTTGTGCCCATTCCTTGGTTGCTGTTAGACAGGCAGTCAATTTTCTTAAAGCTGTGGGTAAGTCTGTTTGAATGGCTATGAACAGCTATGTATCATTGACATAGATATAGAATTTTTTGTCCATTAACACAAACAGTTTAGCTAGAACAGGAGCATTCAAACTATCACCCATGAGCCTCAGGCAGCCTGCCATAGCTGGTTTTCAGCTCCCACTCCCAATGCCACCAAACTCCTTCACTCCAGCCCACTATAGTTTTCTCATAGCCTTCCATGTTGCCAGGCAACCTGCCTTTCTCCCACTATCCCAGCAGCCTCCTCTGCCACCACTACCACTGCTCTAATCACCTCCCTGCAGCCTCTACTGCCCCCACTACCACTGCTCTAATCACCTCCCTGCAGCCTCTACTGCCCCCACTACCACTGCTCTAATCACCTCCCCGCAGCCTCTACTGTCGCCACTACCACTGCTCTAATCACCTCCCCGCAGCCTCTACTGCCCCCACTACCACTGCTCTAATCACCTCCCCGCAGCCTCTACTGCCGCCACTACCACTGCTCTAATCACCTCCCCGCAGCCTCTACTGCCGCCACTACCACTGCTCTAATCACCTCCCCGCAGCCTCTACTGCCCCCACTACCACTGCTCTAATCACCTCCCCGCAGCCTCTACTGTCGCCACTACCACTGCTCTAATCACCTCCCCGCAGCCTCTACTGCCCCCACTACCACTGCTCTAATCACCTCCCCGCAGCCTCTACTGCCCCCACTACCACTGCTCTAATCACCTCCCCGCAGCCTCTACTGCCCCCACTACCACTGCTCTAATCACCTCCCCGCAGCCTCTACTGCCCCCACTACCACTGCTCTAATCACCTCCCCGCAGCCTCTACTGCCCCCACTACCACTGCTCTAATCACCTCCCCGCAGCCTCTACTGCCCCCACTACCACTGCTCTAATCACCTCCCCGCAGCCTCTACTGCCGCCACTACCACTGCTCTAATCACCTCCCCGCAGCCTCTACTGCCGCCACTACCACTGCTCTAATCACCTCCCCGCAGCCTCTACTGCCGCCACTACCACTGCTCTAATCACCTCCCCGCAGCCTCTACTGCCGCCACTACCACTCTCTAATCACCTCCCCGCAGCCTCTACTGTCGCCACTACCACTGCTCTAATCACATCCCCGCAGCCTCTACTGCCCCCACTACCACTGCTCTAATCACCTCCCCGCAGCCTCTACTGCCCCCACTACCACTGCTCTAATCACCTCCCCGCAGCCTCTACTGCCACCACTACCACTGCTCTAATCACCTCCCTGCAGCCTCTACTGCCGCCACTACCACTGCTCTAATCACCTCCCTGCAGCCTCTACTGCCACCAATACCACTGCTCTAATCACCTCCCTGCAGCCTCTACGGCCGCCACTACCACTGCTCTAATCACCTCCCTGCAGCCGCCACTACCACTCGGCTCTAATCACTTCCCTGCAAAGAATACGGTAGCTCATAGGATAGAAGATATGGCATGCAACATAGAGCAGCGGTTATCATCAAGGAGGAGTAGTTTAGATTTTTATTCAATTGCTTGTAACGAAAACATAGAAATACTGACACTGGCCCACTTCTCATCACTGATGACTTTTGTGTCACAGAGGAGTTTCTAGATGTGAGGAATCTATGGAACAACAAGGGGAATAGGGTGTGGGGGAATTTAGAGGAGGAACCCCCACTCCACAGCCATCCCAGGCCCCAAGCCTGGTCCTGACAGGTGATGCATTCCCTGGACAAAATGTTTGGACATCCCTGAACTAGAGGTTTGAGGGAGCTATTATATAGAATAGGTGACAGTATGGATCCCTATGGTACCTCACAGTTCAGTGATTAAGGTGATGATGTGGAGTTGTAAAAAAAAATGATTGTTGTCTATCTGACAGATAGGATTCAAACCACTCAAATACTGTGACACCAGCCGTGCAAATGTCTAAGGCTGCTGAGAAATCCAGAAGTATTAGTCGAGGAGGTACCCCTGTTATGGTGAAGGCTGTCAAGCAGAGATACAAGTACTGTCCCTATTCCATTCCAAGGTCTGAAGCCAGATTGATCTGAGTCTAACCAGTTTCTTTCTTTTAACCAACCATTGAATTGAATGCAGACTTTTCTAAAGGTTTTCCCAGAAAATGGCTCTTAGAAACTAACTGGTAGTTTTTCAGCTTGTCCTGGTCAAAGGAGCTCTCTTTTAATAGAGGCGCACTACAGTCCTCTGTTGGTAACTGCCCTTCTGCAAGGGAGGAATGAACAATTTTAGTGGCCACTTTAATGAGGCCTCTGCTTGGCAACTGTACTATCTTTGTTGGGCAAGGGTCAACAGGGCAGGATGTTAGTTGTAGACCTTTCAAGATGTTTTTGAGAACTTCCTTTGTTACTTGGTTGAATGAGACTCAGATGGCGCTGCATGGGAGAAATGAGGAGGCATCATCCTCATTAGCTGGTAGGAGGCTTTGTGGAACTGCCTATAGGTCCTGATGTAAATCTTTAATTTTGCTGGTGAAGTATGTGGAAAAATTATTGTTGGTCAGTTGTGACTGACAAGGTTGGTTCTGTTGGGAGAGTTGCAGTAGACTGTTTACTATTTTGAATAGCTGCTTGGTTGACTTTGTAGCCCATTCAATTCATTGAGAGAAATATTGTTTTTTGGCTACTGTTAAGGCTTGGTGGTATATTGTCATATGTTGAGCCTATCCTTATCTAGGCAAGATTTATGATATTTTCTTTCCAGTTTATATCCTTGATCCTTAAGGATCTTTACAAAGTCTTTTACTGAATGTCACTAAGATTTCACACATAACGAGCATTACCAATATACTTTAAGTGCAAAGTTTTAATTACCATTTCCCCACACTACTGGGATGTATGAGGACCCATGGTTTACATTCTTGTTAAGGTAGATGAGAATTCACAGAGCTTTCTCTTGTGTACATCTATCAAGCAAGGTTACTTATCTGTAACAAGGGTAATTCTGTGAACGGCAGGATAAGTTAGCCACATACAATGTTCCCTCTAATTTTCTGTAGGCTGTGTGCGCATAAAATATCAGCTGTGCAGCTTTTGAAGGAAGGTTAAATTTTTGTGCGCCACATAACGACACTCGGAGTTATATACTTTAAAATTTGACTACACGTCAGAATACAGTATGTACACCACATTGCACTAGAAAATATTGTAGAACTTATGAAAACCGTAAATGCACAACAACTTTTAAATTTTAAGACGTCTGTGTTGTTTTCTATCAGAATCAGAACTGTAATTTTTGTGCGCTCTGTTGTAAAGTATGTGCGCTCGCTCGGCGAGGTGTGTGCGCACACACACGCGCACAGCTTAGAGGGAACAGTGGCCACATATTGACGACATCATCTGACAGTGCCATGGATGGATAAGCTGTTCCTGAATTCAGAAAAACCTAGAAGGCTTTTCTGAGCATGTGCCAAAATATTTTTAGCCTAAGCTGCAGGAGTTCACTGTGAACACAGCTTCTCCTTCAAAGCACTAATAAAATAATTGCTAAGCACTGAAAGTACAGCCACGTTGTGGTAAAGGCCAAGGAAATAATTTGGTAGCACCCTATACCACAATGGAATAGGACAGAAGTACTCAATGCTATTTAGTAAATTAACATTCATAGTTGTTAATTCTCAAACATTAAAGAAATCCATACGAAAACATATAGAAACTCAAACTTTGATGCTTTTTGACAAGATTTTGTGTGATGGCTTTTGAAGATGCTGTGTCTTTAGTTGCAAATCATTGAAAGGTTGTGAGGGGTTTTCCCCCTAAAGGAGACCAACTTTGGATAGGGTTGGGTGTTATTTCTTGGATGCTAGAGTAGAAAAAAGCTGCCTTTGTAATCCAAAACGGTTTTGTATTATCCTTTCTGTGCTGTCTTTATAAAAATGTGTTCCCCTGATGAAGAAGCACAGTGTGACTAGTTTTCAGAATTTTGGATTCATGGTTCTTTGGCAGGGAGGGGGTTCACCCTCTCATTTTATTTCAAGCATATGTGTATTTCAGATACAAAATATGCAATCAATTAGCATTGGTTCCTAGAAGGGCAGGATAGTCCCTTTAGGAATTATAAATATAATGAATGTTTTTTTCCAGCCAGGAAGACTTACTGTTTTCAGTAGTGATGCAAACTCACATTTCCCATCAAAAACATTCCTATGATTGTTTTCCTTCTTTCTTTCAGCTTTACGATCCTGGAATGACGGCCGATGCCATCTGTCATTCCCATTTGTCTGCAAGATTCCTTCACCAGCAAACGAGTAGTCAAGTCATTGATTCCAGAATATATTCTGCTTTTCATTCATGAAGGAAGCCATTGTAGAAGGCTCATATGTCATTTATATATGTAAATAGTGTGCTCACATATTCTAATGGTGCATCTCGTCTAAGTAACGACTTTAGAAAAGATCCTACTTACATTTATATGTTTTCAAAAGGGTGTGTTCTGGACAGGTCTGAAAACTGTGCGCTTTCCTGGCTATGTCTGCTTCGTAAAACGCAGATACTGGCGTTTACACCTGCTCAGCGGCATACATAAGTGTCAGATAAATACTCATTTGGGCCTAGTCTTTGAGGAATGATGGGGGATCTGGGAATTGTCCTTACCTATCTGGCATTTAACCCACCTCAAAAATGTAAAACTAGAGTTTTGTATCTTAATCTTTTATTTGGCTTCCCTTGGATGTCCAGTTCTGTAAAATCCAGCATTTGTCTGTGGAACTGGCCACATTAACATGTGAAGGTGGCTATATTGCTGCTTACACGCAGGGCCGGCCCAACCATTAGGCACAACTAGATGAGGGTCTAGGGCAGCAGCTACCGAGCGGCAGCAGAGAGCTGCAGCTGTCAAAGCAAAATATAAAAGAGTCGCACAAATCCAGAGGCATCAGCACATTCTTCTTCTTCTAGGTAAAGTGTCCGCACACACATGCAACACAAAGTTTAATATTTAAAAGCATGATGTCTAAATAGGTTTTAAGTTAGATCGATGGAGGCATTTTATTATAAAAATGCAACATTTTAAGGGTTCAAGTTCATAGTACTTTTCTAAATCTTGGGCACCAGCTTCTCTTTCTTAGGTAATACGGAAGTATTCTGATCTACAATAGTCAAACACCCATAATATATTTTACATATATTCAGTACTGCTATCTGCAGAAGCCTCAGCGTGCAATATATGTACAGAGAAGTAAGCACCACCGCTATTCGGAGAGCCGGCATTATTCATCCGATATGGGGGTTATTCCAAACTGTGATTAGTGGGGATGTACGTCCAGTTTGGATATACATCCCCCGCTAAGAGCTTGGGGTCTATTCTTCCCCCAAAGCTCCCTGCACATGCAGAAGAGATGTGCGGGGAACTCTGGATGGGGGCAGGAGGGAGGCGGGCCCAGGACCCCAGACATACAGGACCGAATCCAGTCACGGCCCTGTACGTCCAGCTTGGAGGAGATAGATGGGGGACTTATTCCACCTTGGAGGTAGAATAAGTTCCCCCCCCCCCCCGACTGCGGCGAAGGGCAACAGTGGACCACACCGAGAAGGTAAAAGGCAGTAGAGGGTTCACTGCTGCCTGATCTCAGCCTTGGCAGGCCCCTCTGGGGGTCGGGCGGTGGGGAAAAGCAGTTTTGGAGCTGTGCGGGGCAGCGAGGCTCCTGCATGGCATCCCAGTGCTGTGGCAACGGGACACTGTGGCACCAAGGCTCCATGCAGGAGCATTGACAGGATTAGGTGGGGAGGTTGCCGGACACGCAGCACTGCTGAATCAGGGCAAGTCTGGCCCTTCCAATATCCCCGATTCTGCTCCCCTGTGAACATATAGCTGTAATCTAGTCTGTCCAGATTTTGGACATCCCCTGAGCAGAAATGGCCTCTATGGGGGTCATTCTGAACCATGTTTAGCGGGTCTAGACATCCGGATCGGATGTCCAGACCTGCTAAACGCCTGGGACCGTATTCCTGCTCCAAGGCTCCCTGCACATATAGGGGATATGTGCAGGGAGCTCTGGATGGGAGTGGCAGGGGTAGGGCCGAGGGAGGAGCGAGGGCAGACAGTGGGTGGTGCCACGTACAGGGCCAATTCTGAGGTCAGCCCTGTACGTCTGGGATTGGCCATTTGAACAGGGGACCTATTCCACCTCAGAGGTGGAATAAGTCCCCCTGGACATCGGAAGATGTTGGAGCCGGGGCCTGCACTACAGGTGAGGGGGTGCAGGGGGTTCCCCGCAACCCGATCCTGGCCATGGAAGGCCCGATTGGGGGTCAGGCTGTGGGGAATGAAGGATTCACTGCTGCTGCCGGGGATCATGGCTCCTGTATGCAGCTGCGATGCTATGGCACTACAGCTCCATGCATGAGCTAGGCTGGGCTAGCCGAGCAATGGATTGGAATTCCAGGGTGTCTGAATCAGGGCACATCCTGGATGTCCAATTCCTATGCTATGATTCTGCTCCCACAGGCACGTCTAGCCCCCGTGAGAGCATAATCAGGTGCACCTTCGGGCTGTCCAGATTTCTGGACATTCAGATGGCCCGGACATGCACCTTCTGAATGGGCCTCCATGTGTTTAGCTAACCAGGTAAATTTAGGACAGCCTTTTTGCTGGGCTAAATTAATCCACATAGCTATATGGATAGAGGACTGAATATCACTGCTCTCTGTATAAGTAAGATAAATGCTTACACTCCACCCTGGTGCCAAAGCTGTCTGTAATCATTTCAACAGCACTGTCCACATAGTGCTGCTGAAAAATGATAAATAGGGCACTGATCCTCAAAGCATCTGCTGCTATATGGATAAGCACTTTTGAATATTGATCCAAATATGATTACACTGTAAAACTACCTGTAATATAGGTAAGCAGTCTAACGATTGTCTTAAAGAAAGAAGCCATTGAGTAATTTTATAAGTGAACTGAGCATGTAGAACAGCATTTGACACACTCAAATAAATGCTTATAAAATTGCCTGGGGGATACGCGTACAAAAGTAGGCACTGGTGACGAATAGGGGCATGTTTACTAAGCTGCGCTAGCCGTTAACATAGACTTAAGTGTGCACTAATAGCCCATAAAAATAAAACGCGTTCTAACAGAGGGCCTGGGGTTAATTCCACGCAATCTGCTTAGTGCACAACAGGGAGGGAAATGGACAGGATAGGAACAGAGCATGGACATGTCTGTACACCATGGTTGGCGCGTCATGATGTTGACCGTGTGCATTTGCCATCAATGCTGCAGGTAAAGCAGGTGCATTTAATGTCATCTCAATGAGTGGCATTAAGTGCACTCACATGGCTGCTGGTGCGCATTAGTGTCTAAATCAGTATGGTATCTGCTTGCGCCTTGCTGTACACTACTCAACAGGTGGCACATGACTTCTGCAAGTACCATGTGTTGGTGTCTACCCTAAATGCATGATACCTGCAAAATCCTAGTGCACTTTAGTAAACATACCCCCAATTTCTACTTTTATTCAGTACATATGTAAATGTTCCTGAGGATGGAGGCTGAGCAGAGTAGGGCAGAGTTGTAAGAAATGTGCATGTTATAAAATATGTGCATATCTGCTGAAACTTAGATGGATCATTTGCGTCTCCCTCAAAGCAAGTATAAATGCCCCTTCCTAATTTTCAGAGGGGCAATTTCCTAAAGACATATAGGTGCAGATGTTCGTATGTTTTATCTGTGCAATATTAGGGGCCGATTATACTAAACCACATTAGCTGCTAACGTGGCAGATAACGCACACTATCTGGACACGGTAGCAGGTAACATGGGGCAACTGCAGATACACTACGATTTTCTGCATTATTTTCAGAAAGAACATTAGCTGCATGAGTGGTCGGGATTAGAAACATAGAAACATGTTAGCAGAAAAGACCAGCTGACCTATCTAGTCTGCCCTTCCATATCAAATACTATAGTCCCTTTTTTCACTTTAGAGATCTTCCACTAGAAACATATCAGCAGGGCAGAGAGTGGGTGTGTCTACATTATGTAGTTACCATGGGTCTCAATAGCTTGTGGAAAATTTCAGATTTGCAGATAGTGTGCATGCAGCTAACGCCACTTGAAGCTGGCATTAGGTGCATCCATAATGCACCTTCAGTGATTTGTACCCATCCCCAACAGACAGCGCTTTTGCAGCTAATGCAGCACTTTCTACACTTATTTGCCATGTTAGCTGTAAAGCCTAATGTGATTTAGCCCCATAAAGTCATTCATTCCAGTAACAAGGGAATCTAATATTTCTAGCCTTATAGCTTTTTGGTCCAGTGCCCTTGCCTGTTCATCCACTCTCCCAACCCCATTAGTCATTTCTTGCTTCAAACTGAAAGCTAAATTATTAAGGGAAGAGTTCAGATTTTCTATGGCAATCCAGAGTTTGTCTAATGCCACCATAACAGGCCTATGGCTTCACATCTGGATTCACTGGAAAATTCACTTTTTCCAGTGGGAGGAGCGTGTTCTGATCCATAAGTTTGACATCCAGTCCCTGCATTGCTTGACCCTTGTCTCTCAGGCTTCACAAGCCACTCAGGATCTCCTTCACCCCCAGAGCTCTGAGCTTCCGAACACTGACTAATACATCCACGTTGGGGTGGGGCTATGTGCATTTGGAGGCTCAATTAGACCCCTTCCAAACTTTAATCAGAAACAGAACCCTTCGACCCTGCCAAAGGGACTGCTCTGTTAGACTGGGGAAGGACACCCCAGTTCTTCAGCATTTTCTGATCTGTCATAAGCAACTAAGCAGGGCCAGAGGGAGCAGTGTGGTTCTTACCATTTCCCCTTCCTTATAGCAAGACAGGAAGGGAGCTTCAGACAGGAGAAAGCCTGATCAGAACAGATGCCATCTTTACCCCCAGAAATAAAACTTCCCTCTCAATATATGCTAACCACATGCACATACAGTCTTGTCTGTACATAAGTTTACCTGGACTGAGTGGAGATATTCTTGGGAGTAGGGGTAATTTATGCCTGCCAAAGTGTGGGTGTGAATATATGCGCATAAACTCCTTGGAATAATTTTCAAAGCAGACGTGTATGCATACTTAGCTTTTGAAAATTCATCCATAACTGCAGATAGAAATATTTATACGTGGAGAGTAATTTTAGAAAGTCCCATCTAGTGAACATGCGTTTTCACGCACCTGTATCTAGCCTATATTATAAAGAAAAGTAGACGCCTACTTCTCTTTATAGAATACTGGTGGAAGTGACCCAATGTGCATGTTAATATAAGGCACGGTTACTTATGCCAGACCTTGAGCTGGTGTGCATGCCTGTGCCTAGAATTTTCAGGAATGTGCATAAGTTATAGTATTTTATAATTTACGCTCATGCTTGTGCTCTCTGCCCAAACTTCCCCCATGTGCACCCCCACAGTGAACGTTTATGCCATCGGTCCTGTGCATGTAGTTTCAGAATAGTGCCAGTATCACTTATGCATGTAAGTGCCCATTTATGCCCATAACTCACTAAAATATCAACATTTACACATGTAAATGGTGCATAATTTTAGGCAGCTCCTTATAAAATGACTCTTGTACAGCTTCTTCCATCATGCAGTTGTACCTCCTAATAATGTACCAGATAGTGTCATCTAGGACCTTAATTTTTCTCATTTTGGCAGCTGAGTGTACACCTTTTCACTGTGAAGCTGGCAGTACAGCCCAATTAAAATAAGGTACACTCCTACCCCTTTAATATAACTAAATAAATAATGAAACAGGGATTCCCAAGTTCAAGGTTTCCAGCCATAGAACTGAAAGCTATTTTTATCTGGATTGAGCTTAAACAGTATCCACAAGTAATTGATCACAAATCTATTATCATGTTGTGAATAATTAGAAACTGAGAATGTCATCTTGTTTGGGAAGGGGCATTCTTTCTGAAATTCCCCTGCAAATGCTTAGGGGCATCTTAACTAAAATGCACTAAGTTAGGGCACTAGGACCATTTCTTTAAGCATGAGGCAGGTCTAGACCCATGCCAGCCTATGGGGGTGTCCCAGCATGTCTCCATGAAGTTAGTGCGGATTCGGCTGTGCCTCTGTGCTAAGTCATTTGCCACAGTTAACACAGGTGCACTTACCACCATTCACTGAGATTCCAAAGATGCCTGTTCCAATCGCAATGCGCCCACTCTGCCCTAATCCATGCATGGCATTTTTAGCGTGCAGTAATGGTTACTGTAGCATGCTTAGGGGCTTGTTTACAAAGCTGCGGTAGCGGTTCGCGATCGTTATCGGAGCCGCGGCCCCATTGATTTCAATGGGGCCGCGGCTCCGATAACGACCGCGAACCGCTACCGCGGCTTTGTAAACAAGCCCCTTAGTATGCAGTAAACCCCAGGCTAACCCTTAACGCACTTTAGTAAACATGCCACTTGGTTAGCTATTAAAAGAATCAGTATGGGTTTGGTAGAACCAGTTCAGTTGGAGTCTTTTCCTGAAGGGCTGGACTGTATCCATATCTCAGTCTACTCCCTAGGTTCTGTATTGCTGCTCGGACTTGTGATTAGGAGTTAACTGATCATTTGGTTAGGACTTGCATTTAGATAATTATTAGGTGAGACTATTATATTTCATTTATTATTATTAGCTTGGATTAAAGTTTACTCATCTCTGAGATTAGTGTGATATACAATGCACTGTTTTATTTCTCTAAAAGGGACATATGGTTATCTTCCTATCCAGTTTTGTGTTCTTGTGTCAAATTGTTAATATTTGGATTTAATTTTCTTGTAAAATGTTTAAAAGCATGTCAAAATAAAGCTGAAAAATCTGTGAGTCCATTACTTTTACTATTTTATATAAGGCAATCTAGAAATGTAAAATATCCGGACTAAGTTTACTTGAATTATCAATAGCTATTTACTTAGGATTTCTATGATACCACAGCAACACAGTAGGAGGAATCCTTCAGGACTCCCTCACTGCCTTTATTTACTAAAAGAGGCCAATTTTTAGTTGTGCGTCCCTGGGCTTTCCAGACAGGCAGGAGATGCACTCGATTCTGCTCCTGTGGGGGCTAGACGGCCCCGCAGGAAAACAATCGCGGCATAGTGGCTGGACATCTGGGGCGTGCCCCAATTCAGGCACCCGGACATCTAGCCACATCCCCAGCTAGCTCAGCCTGGCTCCTGCATGGAACTACAGTGCCATGGCGTCATGTTGCCATAGTACCGCGGCTCCATGCAAGAGCCGTGTTCCTGGCGGCCATAGCAGACTCTGTTTTTCACACAACCCGATCCCCATCAGGCCTTCCATGGCCAGGGTAGGGCTGCAGGGCACCTTCTGCATCCCCGCACCCATTCTCCGTGCCCTGGCTCCGGCAGCCCTCGACGTCCAGGGGGACTTATTCCACTTCCAAGGTGGAATAAGTCCCCCCCATTTAAATGGCCAACCCCGGACATACAGGGCTGACGTCGGAATCAGCCCTGTATATTCAGGGTAGGCATCACGCCCCAGCCTGCCTCGCACCTCCCTCAGCCCACCCCATTTCAGAGCTCCCCACACATCTCTGCTGTACGTGTGGGGAGCTCTGTGGGTGGACGTCCATCCCTGCTAAATGCTGCTCAGAATCTATCCATTAGGATTTCTATGATACCACAGCAACACAGTAGGATGAATCCTTCAGGGCTTCCTCACTGCTGCTTTATTTGAGAATGAACTCAATGGACTGAACCAATACGAGGGTTTCTATCAAAGGAAAACTGATGAGCTGATATTTTCTGGGAGACTTTGTACTGTTTACTGAGATATTAATAATCAACCAGACTATCACATTGATATACATGACAGCAGAACAAGTACTGTAAGGAAAGAATGACAGAGCAATCTATATAAATCCTTATATTACCATTTTCAGTTTTGGGCTGGATTCATAAGTTTTATTAGAAAATGCTATTTCGGTTTGTAGTTTTTATATAGATTAGCTGAAAATCTGGTTGCTGTAAGCTGAATGGTTTGGGAGATAAGGCCAATTCTGATCCCGGCATGTCCGGCTACTTTGCCTGGCCAAAACCTGGATTTACCAGGGTTGTACCCGATTCTGCTGCCACAGGGCCCGGACATACCCACGATGGCAGAATTGGGGACATAGCTGTCTGGGCAGACACCCGATTCCGGGGTGGGGAAAGTCCTATGGGCTGCCCGTCCAAAGCACATAGCGCTCCGGTTGGCATGCCGGTGTAATGATGCCCCGTCACCATGGCACCGAATCATACAGCCAGAATGCCTGGTCCCTGTGCGGCCCTAGCAGAATGCCGTCTGATCCTCTGAGGGGGCCTGCAAGGCCTGGGTCGGGCAGTGTGAGCACTCCCGCGGCAGCATGATGGGTTTGGAGGAGGGCTCCATGAAGCAATAGCCGCTGTGCCTGACACTTATTCCTCCCTCGGGGAGGAATAAGGCGGGCATCCATCTCTGTGCTGGGGGATATACAGCGGCCCAACCTGAATGGCCTCTGTACTTCCCAGCACATGGCTCTGCCCCCACTTTACCTCCTTCCCGCCCCCATCCAGTGCTCCCTGCATAATCGCTCTTTAAATGCAGGGAACACTGGGATCGCATTCAGGGCCAGAGCACAGGTTGAACGTTCAATCCTGCTATTCACCATTGTGAATGACCTCCAATGTGTACATAAGCAAAGTGAGTGCATAAGCATTCTTTCATCAAAAAAACATTAAAAAAAGGCATATATGCAAAATATCTGAAATTCTCCACAGAGCCTGAAACGCAAACTACATATAGGGAAATTTTAGAATCAAAAGGGTGGTAATCCATGAATTGTGGTCAGGGGTGTTGTAGGGCTGCTTGGCAACCGGAGTAGGGAGGCGGAGGGGAATTTTAGAAAGGATGTCCAAGTGCAATAGTGAGACATCTAAGCCAGAACATCTTTAAAAAAAAAAGCAGGCACATCCAGGTACAGACATGATAACACAAACTGGACGTGTCTAATATGGACATCTGCAGGGGCATCTACATAGACATCCCCAGAATAGTATTGCAGAGCCTGGATGTCTAAGAATAGCCAAATGGTTAGAATAGTGGACTAGGACTAGGGAAGTCAGGGTTCAAATCCCACTACTGCTATCATTAAAGGTGGGCTGAGTACTGGGGATGATGGAGTGCTTTCTCCCCTACACCCTCTGGATGTTTTCAGCCAAAACAAGTACTTTTCAGATGCTTGTTCGTGCCTGGAGCAGGTCTAAACTCATAGGCGATGCTGGACGTCTGAGATCAGGAGGGGGCCATTCAGGTTCCTGGGAACGCACCCACCACACCCCTGTTCAGACTTGGACATCCTCACAATGGGGAAGTCCCCAGAGCCAGCTTCTAAAATGGCTCTGGAGATGTCTCTATGCCTGCTTTCTGACATCCAAGGCTTCCAAACTGACCCCCATAGTGTACCAACTCTAATGGTGCTGGCAATGGGAGTCCTTTGCTGATGATATGGCTCTTGGCAGTCCCCTTTCGGACACACAGACCACTTGGGAGCTGAGTTCAGCCTCTGCTATAATGGCAACAGCTGTGATAACATTGGCAGGGGTGGGTGGTGCACCCGGTTGCCACCCATCTTGCCCACCTCTCTTCACAGCCCTATGTGTGACTCTATCCTGATATCTTTGTTCCCATCATAATTCTTTTTATCTTGATCCTGTCTTGATTATTCTGGATTGAAAACTATTCATCTAGAATCATAACCCAAAAAAAGGAATCCTAACATTAATAATGTGATTCAGGCCATGCATCTAGACTGCAATCCTTGCAGTACAAAGTTCAGTTTGTTCCAAACTTGTCTCCTGAATAGGTGGATATGCCTTTTGCAAAGGTTTTGTCTTACTTGTCAATGGCAGAGCTTTAACAGCCATATGAAATCTTTAAAAACTGAACTTTTTGTAGATTCAAGCAATGTCTTTTATGGGACCAAATTAGGAATCATTGAAGGATACCTAGCTTATTCTTCTATTGGTCCCCCGAAAAAATTATCACTACCTGCAAAGACCTCTGTTGATACTACTCCAGAAAGCTGAGTTAAAGTGTTGTAAACATGCGCCTGAATACCCTCAGCTGACTGAATCAAAATGCACAAAAAAGTAAAAACCATTTTTAAAAAGGATGTCTTCATAAATGTCAGGGGAAAAGCTTAACTACAAATCAGGGAATTTAAATTTCTTTCAGCCAAAACCTTCTCTCAGTAGCCATAGAAACAAGGCAAACGTCCAGTCAGTCTTGGAGATGTTGCATGTATTGACCT
Organism: Ichthyophis bannanicus; assembly: GCA_033557465.1. Lineage (NCBI taxonomy): Eukaryota > Metazoa > Chordata > Amphibia > Gymnophiona > Ichthyophiidae > Ichthyophis > Ichthyophis bannanicus. Next base: position 167,077,834 of record CM066044.1, on the reverse strand, counting down.
CATTGGAAAGCCATGTATTCCATAGAGCCTCACATTTCAAGCATCTCTTGAAATACAGGAAGTGACGATTGCTTGTACGAGCTTTCACTTGGCTTTTCTCTAATTGGTTTCAGTGTCCTCTGCAAACATTTTCCAGTGTGGAGCTCTAGCTAGTATAACTCTTAGTAGGTGGTTATGATCTTAGCTACAGGACTATTTTGGAACTGGGGGTCCAGTTATTTTCCGAGAAATGGGACACACAACACTTTCCATCCAGAAAAAAGTGCACAGCCAAAACATCCAGATGACATTGCATAATTGGATCTCTTGTGGATTAATTGCACAGTACTTGCAAAATAAATAAAAAATGAGATAGGCATTTTCTGTGCTTTAAATTCCAAATAAATTAAGAATTTCCCTTTTCAACCTGATGTTTATTTAGTTTCCTTTGGAGAAATAAAAGTGTTTAACTGTTTTGGAAAGCTTTTATGACCCCTCTTTCTCCGTCCTCACCCCATTATTATGAAGCTAAATAAATTTGAACATTTGCTGCAGTGACCCTCATAAGAAGTTGACATAGCCATTGCCTATCATACTATGTGGACTCAAATGCAAGTCTCAGTCCAAGGAAGTAGAAAAAACATAAAAAAATAAATTTAGCCATATGAACCACAGGCCCAGAGCACCACAATTTGTCCATTTGTTTTGCATGACTGATGTTAGTTCTGCATTGTGACTTTACTGTTCCCTACCCCCCCCCCCCGACCCCCCACCCCTCGTGTCTAAGAGGCTTGGCCAGTTATAGTTTGACTCACAGTTCATCTCTAGATTTGGAGTTTAGGGTTTTCAAAGAAAAGCAAAAAGTACAAATTTGCAGAGTAGTGGAGAAGAACCAGGATTGGCTGAAACCTTCACTTTTTATATGCAAGGGCATCTTTGAGGGAAGATGAGAGAGAAATCGAGGTATTTCTGAGAACCCTGCAGTAGTCCTACCCTGATGCCTGACATTGGTCGGGAGCACTGATGGACTATGAATAGCAGCAGTGGAGAAGTCCATGCTGGACAGGAGATACAGTCCCCCTTCCTACTCCTTAGTATTTTGGGCTTCTCCCATTCTTCAATCTTGGAAAGGCCTAGGCCTCACACGTGCAAGTGGCATTTTAGAAAGGATGTCCAAGTCAAATCAGGAACACTACAAAGATGAACACCATGAAAGATAAGATCTAAACAATAAAACTTACTTTCCAAAAACGGGCTCCTACACCAACAAATACATCTTTAAATGGGGGAATAAGGGACCTCAGTTGGGGGAATCCTGCCACTTGGGCAAGGAGATTCATTCCCACCATGTATCATTCATCGGTCTCACCACATCAGCACTATTTATTTATTTAAAATTTTAATGCATATAAAAACTTAAAACCAATACTTAGCTGAATCGTGGCATCCCAAACAGATGTGTAATAGTTATGCACTATGAGAAAACACACTCAACTCGAGTTTCGCCATAATTAATCGGCTGCTTCTGTTGAGTTGCAACAGTGGACTGGTAAGTAAACACCTTAAAGGTATCCAATTTCAGAATACCTCATCAATCCTCCCTACTTCAATAACTGTGGCAGACTCTACAATCCTTATCAAAGAAGAAGTCAAATATCTCGGAGTAACCCTTGATTGCCATCTAAACCTACAACCACACATCAAAAGAACCACCAAGAATGCTTTTCATAAGCTAGCAACAAATCGAAGACTCAAGCCCCTTCTAAACCAGGAACACTTCTGATCAGTCTGTCAAACTATAACAACCCCTTTACTGGACCTATTGCAATACCATTTACCAAGGATTACTAAGCAAACCACAAGACCATTACAACTGGTTCAAAATACTGCTGCCAGAATCCTCACTGATTCAAAGAAACATGATCACAACACCCCTTCTACACAAACTCCATTGGCTACCTATCACCACCCGTGGAAGATACAAATCTACTCTCACTGTATTTAAGATAAGAAGCAGCATGTCAGTGGGAGCACTAGAGGAAACACTCTGCTAGAATCACGAGAGGCCTAGGAGACAAAGCACAACAAACACCATCCCTACTCCACGCACTTACAAAAAAGCAAATGATTCAACCACCAAGACAGCATTCTCGCTTGCGGCACCTATGATCTGGAACTCTCTACCTGTGAAGCTGAGATCCACCAATGACATGAAGGATTTTAGAAAACAGCTAAAAACCTCCCTTTACAGATCAATACAATGAACTCATCTAACCTGAATACAATTGACCGCATCTAACTCTGGAATAGATAAACCCATTCAACTTACATCAATGTATGTATATATATTCTTTGTACATAAGTTATGCTTTATTACTTCCATCTGCATGTCTCTCCTCCCCCTTCCTCCCCACCCTAGCTCCTTCATAAGTTAATGTAACTAAAAGTTCATAAGTTAATGTAAAAAAAGGTGTCATAAGTTCTCTGTAAACATGTGAGTTTGATGTAAACCGCTTTGATTTAACGATAAGGCGGTATATAAAAACTGTTAAATAAATAAAAAAATAAATAAATTTCTTTGATTTATTTGTATTTATTAACATTTTTAATAGAATACTGTGGTAGGCGAAGGCCTATGATCCATGGTGTCTGAAATAAACAGACAGGCCTAACTAGCTTGACCTGTAAATGAAGCCTGTGGAGAGGCCCATAGGAATTGCACATCCCCCAATATGCTGCTATTGTATAAACGAAACTTAGCAAAGCATAATCAGCTTAGCTGAGCAGAATCGAAACTCAGAAAAATATAGAAAAATAAGTTTAATTGTTACTGATAAGAGAATACAGCTGCTATAGAATTAATTAAATCTGTTGAAAGAAAGGTTACAGTGCCCCGCTTTCCCACATGTGCTAACTAGTTAAATGGCCTTGGAGGAGAAAAGTATCTAAGTTGGTGAACTGACCATTGTAATTGGGACTAGAAGGGGGGTAAGCAGGTGCTAAGCCCAGTCAAAGAACATCATTGGCTGGCCATATCGGTACCGGAACCAATAGAAGGTGTACGGGAGGGTACCGGGACCAATGAAATGTTTTCCTATGTCTAGAATGGAGAAGAAGTCTATAAAAGTTGTTGTCTGACTAACAGCCATTGCTCAGCCATTTTGAAATTGATTCTGCTTGAGACTTGTGCACAAATAAATGATTTGGACCTTCTGAACAGACTCCTGGTATCATTGGTTTGTCTGCACTCTGCTGCTACATATTCTTGGTGCGTTGGCCGGGAAGGTGTGGTAATAGAGGGTATATAGGGCAATATACCATGACTTTCTGCCTCTACAGGTTTGGTCCTGCCGGGATTGCGCCCTTCCGACGGGGGCTCGCTCCCTGGCGCCACCGGTCCCTTGCATCGGAGGGAGCTGGCCGGACCTCGGCGGGTGCCGGGCCCGGCTGGAACCAACACCTCGAACCCGAGTGAGGGGAGTCCGAGGTCCAACTGATGCGCTTGCTTGGGAACTTTGAGGACCGGATCCGGTGAGTAGAGTTTTGATTTGGTATGTCTAGACAGATGAGTCAGAGCAGTACTGCCATTTGAATCTTGAATTTTGAACTTGGAACTTGGTAAGAGAGCTTGATCACCTCTCAAAGACGGACCGACTACCCCTGCATGAGTATTCGCGGGGCGAAACTCCCGTCTTCTTGTATTTTGGAATTTGAATAAGACTAGTCAGAATAGACAGGATTGGATTGTATTCTTGGGATACGTTGCTAGCATGATTGTGTGAATGAAGTGTGAATGAGAGGTCTGGCAGCACGGACCAAGCAAAGGCGGACTCCTGAGTAACGCATTTCCTGGCCGGGCGACCGCGTCCAGGTCGTAAAAAGGAGGAAGCGACTGTCGTCTTATCTTGTTATTTGTTTCCCTTATACGTTTCTAGGGCCGTGAGGACCCCCTACCCACGGTCCGCCCTCCTTTTCCCTTCTGTTTGTTGTTGCGCGCACACATCGATATGGGAGGGGCGGGGTCTACTAGGAACACTCCATTAGAATGTATGATCACACATTTTAAGGAAGGATATTCAGGAGATTATAGAATTAAAATGACTGCGACTCGATTACAGATTTTGTGTGCTAGGGAGTGGCCCGACCTAGACCCTACATGGCCTCGAGAGGGAACTTTCACCATAGGAATTATTCAGTCAGTTCACCAGAAAGTGCGAGTAGCGCACCCCGATCAGTACCCTTATATAGATTCCTGGTTGAGTATTTGTGAGAACCCGCCCTCCTGGGCGAAGCGCTGTTATGAAGAACAGTGCAGAATAATGTTAGCACGAACAGATCAAACACAGAAAGAAGATCAGACTAAAAAGACAGGGACAGGTGAGAAATCCAGATGGAAACCCATCCTTGCAGATCCTGAGTCCCCAGAAGTGATAACTCGACAGCCTCGAGCCCAGCGTCCAGTAAGGGTGCCACCGCGTCCCGGCCCAGAGCCACAGAGACAGCGGGAACGGGACCCAACCCCAGAACCATTCCCTGAAGAGCAGGCAGACAAGCTTACTTCAGATGAGGAAGATGAATCAACTGAGACTGAGGAGAAAGTTGAGTCAGAGGCAGAAGAGCAAGAGGAAGGGTCTTCCCAGAGTGATACTGACAGTATAAAGACGACTGTCAGTGTGAGCCCATCAGTTAGAAGTAAAGCGTCCCAGACTAAGCGCACGGACAGCAGAAAGAAAGCCCCTACCAGGAGAGTTACTAAAATCTCCCTCAGATCCAGAAAGCATTCTACTGCAAAAATGATGCCCTTACGGCAAGTCCCGGGAGTGCCCGTGAGAGATGAAGATAATCAGGTGGTGGCAGGACCCCTAAGTCTAGTATATGTGCCCTTCTCCACTACTGATTTGTTAAATTGGAAGTCACATTATGCTTCCTATACTGATAAGCCCCAGGAACTAACAGAGTTAATGCATACCATTATGGAACCCACCAACCCACTTGGGCAGATTGCCGTCAGCTCCTGTCTACCTTATTCACTACTGAGGAGCGGACCCGAATTAAGCGAGCAGCTATTGACTGGATGGCAGATAACCCTGTAGCACCGGGGGAAGGCGTAAGGATAGATAATCGGAAAGCAGCCCAAAGAGAACTCCCAAATGAAGACCCCCGGTGGGATCCGAATACAGAGAGAGGATCCAGATCTCTATCACGGTTTCGCCAAGGCCTTATGCAAGGTCTGAAAAGGGGGGGCCAGAAAGCTATGAATCTTTCTAAAGTGACCGAAGTTAACCAGGGCATAGATGAAAGCCCAGCAGTGTTTTATGAAAGATTGACTGAAGCGTATAGAATGTATACTCCCTATGATGCAGATGCACCAGGAAGCTTATGCATGGTGAATTCTGCTTTTGTAAATCAGTCTCAACCAGACATTAGACGTAAGCTACAGAAACTAGAAGGGTTTGCGGGCATGAATGCAACTCAGTTACTGGAAGTCGCTCATAAAGTGTATGTGAATCGTGATAATGAGAGACAGAAAGAATGTGATCGAAAGATGAAGAAGAAAGCTGATTTTCTGGCTGCGGCCATAGTTGAACAGAAAAGGGGAGGTTTCCCTAGCCGAAGGAGCAGAGGAAGAGGGAGGGGCCGAGGAGAAGGCCGGCCCCAATTAGGCGTGAACCAATGTGCCTACTGCAAAGAGGAAGGACATTGGAGAGATACATGCCCGCAACTCGAAGACGCCCACCAGGATGACGAAAATAATGCTCAATGGAGAGAAAGAGGACGGGGCCGACCCCGGAACCGCGGAGGAGCCAATCGAGAACAATTTCAGCGAGAAAGAGGAGATGCCATCCAAGCATTGGCCGCAACGACCAATGACGAAGATGAAGCAGATTAGGACAGACCGGGCTCCGAATTTGCTTTAGGTCTCCAGGAGCCTATGGTCAGTATACAAATAGGAGACCAAGTTATGGACTTTATGGTCGATACTGGAGCAGAACATTCTGTAGTAGATAAACAAATTGCCCCATTTTCCGCAAGAGCAGTCACCATTGTGGGAGCAACTGATGCTAAGGCCACAAAGCCTTTTCTTCAGAACCGAATATGCAGTCTGGGAGGACAGCAAATAACACATCAATTCCTCTATATGCCCGAATGTCCAGTACCATTACTGGGACGAGATATGTTAGCCAAGTTACAGGCCCAAATATCCTTTACCGAGAAAGGAGAGATGCAAATGACAGTGAATTCCCAGACTAAACCTGCAGGAATAATGTTGCTTACTGTTCCCCGTGAGGAAGAATGGAGATATTATAGTAGTGAATCCACTCAGGACACCTATTTTGAACAAACTCTGAAAAGTATTGATGCCCTGCCTGGGGTATGGGCAGAAGGCAATCCCCCAGGCCTAGCCAAGCATATAGCTCCAATAATTGTGAATCTCAAACCCAGTGCTACACCAATACATGTTAAGCAATACCCGCTCCCAAGAGCAGCAATTGAAGGCATTCACCGCCACTTGTTAAGATTACTAGAGTATGGCCTACTAAAAGTATGTCAGTCATCATGGAACACTCCACTCTTGCCAGTGAAGAAGCCTGGAACAGATGACTACCGTCCAGTGCAGGACCTGAGGAGAGTGAATGAAGCAGTTGAGACCATACATCCAGTTGTGCCAAACCCTTACACACTTTTAGGACTAATTCCTGCTGAAGCTACCCACTTTACTGTTTTGGACTTAAAAGATGCGTTCTTTTGCATAAGATTAGCCCCAATTAGTCAATTACTGTTCGCCTTTGAATGGCAGGACCCTGTCTCTGGAAGACGGGGCCAACTTACTTGGACACGATTACCCCAAGGATTCAAGAATTCACCTACCATCTTCAGTGCTGCATTGAACCAAGACCTTTCAAGCTATCCAGTGGCCCCGGGGAAGAGAGTACTTCTCCAATATGTGGACGATCTGCTGATAGCTGCTGTATCAGAAAGTGAATGTATACAAGCCACCAAAGACCTCTTGCAGCTACTGGATGAAGCTGGATACAAAGTTTCCAGAGCCAAAGCACAGCTATGCCAAAAAGAAGTGAAATACTTAGGCTTTCGTTTGACTAAAGGAAGCCGACAATTAGGAAGAGAGAGAAAAGAAGCTGTGTGCAGAATCCCAACCCCAACTACCAGAAAGCAAGTCAGAGCCTTTCTGGGAGCAGCAGGATATTGCCGAATCTGGATTCCCAACTTTGCTCAAATTGCCAAACCACTATATGAAGCTACCAAAGGAGAAGAAAGGTCGCCATTGGATTGGGGACCTGAGCAGGATGCAGCTTTCAAGATGTTAAAGGAAGAATTGATGTCATCACCAGCACTTGGATTACCAGATGTTCACAAGCCTTTCCATCTATTTGTGCATGAGGTGCAAGGAAACGCCTTAGGCATGCTGACTCAGAAATTAGGAAATTGGGAACGGCCTGTAGCATACCTATCGAAACAATTGGACACCGTGGCCAAAGGATGGCCACCTTGCTTGAGAGCAGTTGCAGCTACAGCATTGTTAGTGAGTGAAGCAGATAAGCTCACCTTAGGACAGAATCTACGAGTCACTGTGCCACATGCAGTACTTGCCCTCATGGAACAGAAAGCGAATCATTGGCTCACCAATTCCCGAATGTTGAAATATCAGAGTATGCTATGTGAAAACCCACAAATACAATTAGAAGTGAGCCATGCTTTGAACCCAGCCACATTGATACCTGTCAGCGAAGAACCCCCAGAGCATGACTGTATAGAAGTCATGGAGACTGTATTCTCAAGTCGACCCGATCTGACAGATGTGCCTTTAGAGAATCCTGATCAGACCTATTTTGTAGATGGAAGTAGTCTCATCATTGATGGACGACGTTGTGCCGGGTATGCAGTAGTCACCCGGGACGAAGTCATTGAATCATCAGCCCTGGCATCAGGCACATCAGCCCAGAAGGCAGAATTGATTGCACTTACCCGAGCATTAGTATTAGGTGCCAAACTCTTGTTAAATGTATACACGGACTCTAAATATGCCTTCACCACTTTGCATGCACATGGAGCTCTCTACAAAGAACGAGGGCTGATCACGTCAGGAGGAAAATCGATCAAATATGGCCCAGAAATACTGATGCTACTAGATGCAGTATGGGCCCCAACACGTGTAGCCGTCATGCACTGCCGAGGACACCAAGCAGGTAAAGGAGATGTTGCCCAAGGAAACAGATTCGCTGATGCCTCAGCGCGAAAAGCAGCCATGACAGGCCAAATTTCATCGCAAGCTATGCCTATGCAGGCAGCATTATTTCCAGTACCCCTTAGTTCATGGACACCACGATATACCACCAACGAATTGGATTACTACTGTAATAAGGAAGAAGGAGTGCTGAAAGACGGGTGGATTGAGCTGCCGCCTGCCGAGGGCAGCCAACCCCCAGGACAAATAGTAATTCCTGAACTATTGGGACCAGCCTTTGTCAAGGAATTCCACCAAGCCACACATTATGGAAAAAGTGCTATGGAAAAAGCACTCAAGCCACATTTTTGCATCGCCTTGTTGGGAGCCATATCAGCCTCAGTGGCACGCCAGTGTTTAATTTGTGCTAAGAACAATGCCAAACAGGGTCCCACGCCACCACCCCGAGTTCAGTCAAGAGGTGTAACCCCCATGCACCACCTGCAAATTGACTTTAATGAAATGCCAAAAGCCAGTGGATACCGATACCTGTTAGTGTTAGTTTGTACCTTCTCTGGGTGGGTAGAGGCTTACCCCACCAGGACTGAAAAAGTCAGAGAAGTTACTAAAGTTTTGCTGAGAGAAATTATCCCCAGATTTGGAATTCCAGCAGTAATAGGGTCAGACAATGGACCCTCATTCGTTTCTCAGATCACTCAGCAGTTAGCAAATGCCCTGCAGATACAATGGAAGCTACACACTGCATACAGACCTCAGAGTTCAGGGAAAGTTGAGCGAATGAATCGTACCTTGAAAGCCCAAATGTCCAAGCTGTGTCAGGAGACTCGCCTTAAGTGGCCCCAAGTGCTCCCAATAGCTTTGCTCAGAATATGCTCAGCTCCTGTAAAGTCAACAGGATTTTCCCCTTTTGAGGTTCTGTATGGTAAACCCCCACCAATAGTGCAGGGAATTAAAGGTAGTTTAACACAGATTGGTTCAGAAATAACCAGACAAGAACTTCTAGCTCTTAGTTTTGTTCTACAGACTCTTCATACGTGGATACAGGACCAGTTGCCTGTCAACTTGACGGAACCCCTGCATCCCTACAAGCCTGGTACCTCGGTGTGGATCAAAGATTGGAAGAAGACACCGTTGGAACCTCATTGGAAGGGACCATACACCATCATCCTGTCTACCCCAACTGCAGTAAAGGTAGCAGAGATTGATTCCTGGGTCCATCACAGCAGAGTCAAGCCAGCAGCCGTTACAGATTCCGAGCAGTGGACAGCAGTACAACATCCTGATGTACCTTTGCGACTCACCCTGAGACGGCAACCAGCAACCTAGATCCTTTTTGGGATCACCCCAACAACCACAGCGCTTTGCTCTAGACAAGTCTTTCGAAGAGGATTGCTGTTTCCCATACAGCAAGATTTGCTTAGACAAACCTTAGGTGTGCAGTTTTGCACACTGATTGATATTATATTGATTGACAATTTTCAGAGCCAACTGAAGTTGATAAGTTAGTTGGTATACGACGGACATTGTGAGGATCTTCAATCAACATTCAACACCCATTGAATTGCTTCATTAGCAAACGGGAAGGCGTTGCGCCAAGAAGAAGACGTCGAGGTCAAGATTTTCAAGTGAGGACTCAGAAGAACTCCAATCAACATGCATCTTTGTTTTTACTTTGTCCTGGTTGCTTGTCTAGGGGGCCTTGAACTGACTTATGCCTTGCCTCCATGTACTGCTTGCATTACTTCCACTCGGACTGGAATGAAAGTAACGCAGACTTTGCTTTATCATTCATACTATACCTGTACTGGTAAAGTAACCCGGTGTATTTATAACATCACTGAACTGAATGTTTGTACCAAAGGCAATACTAAAGTGTGCTTTAACCCGCATCAGAATCCATCCTATTATACTTTGGAAATACAATGGAATGATGCAGATGGGGCCTTGCTTAATGCCACACCCCCACTCACCGATCCTACTAAGATTACTGTATTATACTTTGATGCCTGTGATGTTATCAATAGGGATAGTCGTTCAAAATGTGCTGATTGGGAGAAATCCTATGCTCTCAATGATAAATACATGTGTCCAGAAGGAACCACTGGATGGGGAGAGTGTACAGGTAAACGAGTTCTAGCCAATGAATATAGTACAGCCCCGGTAGCAGACTACTATTGTCCGAAATGGGAATGTGTTTTCTATGCCACATGGAAAACTGGAAAGATGGTAGAAAATACCAGAGACAATCGAATGGCGGTTTTGCAAAGGCCATATGTGAAGGATATAGAAAAGAATTGCAAGAAGGGAGCTTGTAACCCGTTAGAGTTTCTTGTAATAAATCCTAGTGCTTGGAAACAAGGATATAAATTTGGACTCAGAATTGCGGGCTCCGGGTCAGATCCCGGAACCATTGTATATATTAGATTAAACACCCAGGCCCATAGATCATCACGATACCATATACATAACACTTTTTACGAGACTATGCATATACACAAGTTTGATATCCCTCACCCTTCCCAGAATTTGTTTCTAGAATTAGCGGGGGCAGTAGTCCCAAGTTTACACATCTCTGATTGCTACTTTTGTGGTGGAACTAAGATGGGTGATCAGTGCAGGGCCGGCCCGTCCATTGAGCGAGAATGTTTTTTGCACAGGGCCCCGCGTTTCAGGGGGCACCGCGCAAAAAACATTCTGATTCTAAAGTAAAATTTTAAAAAGAAAAAAAAAGTTGTCTTCTCCGGCTGCCGGGGCCGCCGCGGCAGAATCGAGTGTGCCGCGGGGCCCCCCCTGCCCAGCAGAGCCTGCCCTCCCCTTTATCACCTCTGTCTTCGCAGCTTCAGTCAAACGCGTCGGCTTTCAGAGCGCGAGAGGAGAGTTTCTCCCTCGCTGCTCTGTTAAGCCCGCGGGGGCTGATGGGAAGTTACCATCAGCCTCCGCGGGCTAAACAGAGTCGCGAAAGGGAAACTAGTCCTTTCGCGCTCTGAAAGCCGGCGCGTTTGACTGAAGCTGCGAAGACAGAGGTGATAAAGGGGAGGGCAGGCTCTGCTGGGCAGGGGGGCCCCGCGGCACACTCGATTCTGCCGCGGCGGCCCCGGCAGCCGGAGAAGACAGCTTCTTTTTTTTTTTAAATTTCCCTGGGTTAGGCTGGGCTGTGCTGGGGGGGATTAGGAGTGGTGATGGGCTGGGGGGGTTAGGAGTGGTGATGGGCTATGGGGGAGCTGGGGGGGAGCTAGGAGTGGTGATGGGCTATGGGGGGGCTGGGGGGGAGCTAGGAGTGGTGATGGGCTATGGGGGGCTGGGGGGGGGCTAGGAGTGGTGATGGGCTATGGGGGGGCTGGGGGGGCTAGGAGTGGTGATGGGCTATGGGGGGGCTGGGGGGGGCTAGGAGTGGTGATGGGCTATGGGGGGGCTGGGGGTGGCTAGGAGTGGTGATGGGCTATGGGGGGGCTGGGGGGGCTAGGAGTGGTGATGGGCTATGGGGGGGCTATGGGGGGGCTTGGGGGCTAGGAGTGGTGATGGGCTATGGGGGGATTAGGAGTGGTGATGGGCTATGGGGGAGCTAAGTCTGTATATGGGCTGATGGGATTAGGACTGAAAGTGGGTTGATGGGGAGGTTAGGACTGGTAATGGGCTATGGGGGCTTAAACTAAAAATTGGGTGATGGGGGATTAGGACTGGAAATGGGCTGGTGGGATTAGGACTGGGAGTGGGCTGATGGGGAGGTTAGGACTGGTAATGGGGTATGGGGGGGCTTAAACTGAAAAGTGGGTGATGGGGATTAGGACTGGAAATGGGCTGGTGAGATTAGGACTGGGAGTGGGCTATGGGGGGCTAGGACTGGTAATGGGTGGGGGGGTTTGCTATGACTGGAAATGGGCTGGGGGATTAAGACTGGAGGTGGGCTGATGGGTTAGGACTGGTAATGGGCTGTGGGCTGTTGGGGGGGTTAGGACTGGTAATGGGCTATGGGGGGGCTAGGACTGGAAATGGGCTGATGGGGGGTTAACACTGGAGGTGGTCTGATGGGGTTATGACGGGTAATGGGCTGGTGGGATAAGGACTGGGAGTAGGCAATTGGGGGCTAGGACTGGTTATGGGTTTGGGGGGGTTGCTAGGACTGGAAATGGGCTGGGGGGATTAAGACTGGAGGTGGGCTGATGGGGTTAGGACTGGTAATGGGCTGTGGGCTGTTGGGGGGGTTAGGACTGGTAATGGGCTATGGGGGGGCTAGGACTGGAAATGGGCTGATGGGGGGGTTAACACTGGAGGTGGGCTGATGGGGTTAGGACTGGTAATGGGCTGTGGGCTGATGGGGGGGTTAGGACTGGCAATGGGCTATGGGGGGCTGACTGGAAGTGGGCTGATGGGGGGTTAGGACTGGAAGTGGGCTGATGGGGGGGGCTAGGACTGGTATTGGGTTGGGGGGTTGCTAGGACTGGAAATGGGCTGATGGGGGGCTAGGACTGGAAATGGGCTGATGCAGGGACTAGAAGGGAATGGATGCTGGGTGAGGCTTGAACTAGAAGGGAGCTGATGTTGGGGGAGGATTAGAATGGGATGGGGCTGGGAGAGTAAAATGGAGAGGGAAAAATATTTTGTGTGGGAGGGATAAAAAATATACACTTAGTCGTGTATTGGGAGAGTAAGTGGGGATTGAGGATGGAGGGGTAAAATTTGAGTGGATGAAATAGGAATGAGGAAAGAGCAAAAGGAGAAAGATTAGTATGTTAAAGCAGATGTAGAGAGAGAGAATGGAAAAAAAACTAGAAGAGAGAAGAAAGGACAAATGGACAGCAGATGATGGAGAGTTAGCAGAAAACATGAAGAAACCAGAAGAAAGTGGCTGGAGCAATTGCAACTGAAAAAAAATGCATAAAAGGTAGAAAGATATCTCTTTATTTTGAATTTATTAACTGGAATATGAAAGCTCTGGGAAATGTGCATCATTAACGTCTGCGCTTTGTTTGGTACAAGAGGAAATTAATTTATAGTTTTATTTCTACAGTGTTGTACATTCCAAGTTTGGCTTTTGGGGTTCCCAGTTTAATTATTGCCTTCCTGTTTCTAAATTGTGATTCCTTGTTTGGTGATGGTCTATGTTCTGCATGTGTAACTGAGCTGAGGTATTCTGATTATGTAATTCCTATTTGACATTGCCACTTGTTCTCTTTCCCCAGTAGGTCATGTATTGTTGTTCTCTGAAATGTATTGGTTTAATATTTGCAGTGTTGCCTTTTGATAGGTAGGGTATGGTGCTTTGTGAGTCCTGGTAGTGCTGTTAGGATACGGCGGGTTTGCTATGGGTTCTAAATGGGCAGTGTTTGTAGTAGTTCCTAATGTGCCTGGCGGTTGGCACTGGATTATAGTAATGTAGAAATCTTTTAGTCTGTCTTTATCCATACACACACTAACTTTTAGTAAACATGTCTCTTAATGAATGTTAGCATTATGCAAATATTTATGCAAATAAGGCCACTTATGCAAATGAGGCCCCGCACCGAGTCCTCCGCACATGGCCCCGCACCCCCCTTGGGCCACCCCTGGATCAGTGGCCATGGGAAGCAAAAGAATTGAACTATTCTATGACTTACAATCATACTGAATTACATAAGACCACAAGCGAATGGGTCTTAGCACACTCAATAGTTGGACGTCTATGTTATGCCCGAACTGGACCTCAGTTCACTCTGCAGGTGGGACAGCTGGTCTGTCTCAGCCAAAAGTTCTATAATGACACCACCAAACAGACATCCTGGTGGTCAGGGGTTAATGCATCTGAACCCCCTAATCCATTAGCGAAATTTCCTGAACTTGCTGATCTATGGACAAATCTTGCCCTACCCCATGCTTGGCAAGCCCCACCTGGCTTGTATTGGATTTGTGGAACTCGAGCATATGCCAGACTCCCTATAAACTGGGGAGGGGCATGTGTTTTGGGACCATTAGACCTTCTTTCTTTTTGTTACCCACTGAACACGGAGAGCAATTAGGATACCCAGTATACACTAAGAGACAGAAGAGAGCAGCTTTACAGATAGGCAAATGGGAGAAATGGGAGGGTGATGATTGGCCACCCGAGCGAATCATTGCCTATTATGGACCGGCCACATGGAATGATGATGGTATGTGGGGCTATCGGACCCCTGTATATATGATTAATCGTATTATCCGCTTACAAGCAGTAGTTGAATTAATAACCAATGAGACTAGCCAAGCACTCACGCTTTTAGCTAGACAGAGCACACAAATGCGCACTGCCATATACCAGAACCGCTTAGCACTAGATTATTTGTTGGCAGCTGAAGGAGGAGTATGTGGTAAACTGAATTTAACCAATTGTTGTTTGAAAATAGATGATAAAGGTCAAGTAGTTGAAGAGATTGCTGAAAACATGCGAAAACAAGCTTACGTGCCAGTACAGACTTGGCATGGTCTTAAGATCCCTAATTGGTTCGCCTCTATTTTCTCAGGTTTAGGAGGACTTACTACTTTCCTTATGCTTATATTAATAATAATTGCTGTGTTTTTACTATTACCATGTATAATCCCATGTTGTATGCGTTCTGTAAACAGTATTATTGAAAACACTGTAGAGCGGAAAACCGCAACTAAGATTATGGCCTTATGGCATCCTCGGCCCACTATATATGGTCGTAACCCGACCCCAGTATAGTCAAAGTGAGTGATTTAACTCTCACACCTTATTAAGTAAATTAAGTAATAGGGTGAGATTAATCAAAGGGGGGAATGTGGTAGGCGAAGGCCTATGATCCATGGTGTCTGAAATAAACAGACAAGCCTAACTAGCTTGACCTGTAAATGAAGCCTGTGGAGAGGCCCATAGGAATTGCACATCCCCCAATATGCTGCTATGGTATAAACGAAACTTAGCAAAGCATAATCAGCTTAGCTGAGCAGAATCGAAACTCAGGAAAATATAGAAAAATAAGTTTAATTGCTACTGATAAGAGAATACAGCTGCTATAGAATTAATTAAATCTGTTGAAAGAAAGGTTACAGTGCCCCGCTTTCCCACATGTGCTAACTAGTTAAATGGCCTTGGAGGAGAAAAGTATCTAAGTTGGTGAACTGACCATTGTAATTGGGACTAGAAGGGGGGTAAGCAGGTGCTAAGCCCAGTCAAAGAACATCATTGGCTGGCCATATCGGTACCGGAACCAATAGAAGGTGTACGGGAGGGTACCGGGACCAATGAAATGTTTTCCTATATCTAGAATGGAGAAGAAGTCTATAAAAGTTGTTGTCTGACTAACAGCCATTGCTCAGCCATTTTGAAATTGATTCTGCTTGAGACTTGTGCACAAATAAATGATTTGGACCTTCTGAACAGACTCCTGGTATCATTGGTTTGTCTGCGCTCTGCTGCTACAATACTAAGCAAAAACACTTCTACAGAAAATCAGTCTAGCTAACACTTCCATAAGTGAAGAAATGATAGCGGAAATTGAAAAATACCCAAACTAAATAAGTTCATGATTTAAAAAGATAATTAGCAAGAAATTACATACAAGATAAAAAAAAGACATAAAGATTGTATTACATCCAAAATAAACACCACCTAGTACAGGGCAACTACATTCTTTCATTAGAATAAAGATGACAGTGGAGTGCAATGATCAAGATTCATTGCTTAGAGAGAGAATAATTTAAGTTTCCTCAGCACGTCATCCAGTACATCCTTGTTTCAGGACAGGCTCCACTATCCCTGAACCATGCAAAGACAATGTTTGATATGTTCTAATGATGGAATCCACCATCTCATGCAAATAAATGTGAAGGAGGTCCAGTCATGGCCTCAAAACCAGGAGTAGGAGGAGGAAGATGGACAGGCAAAACAGGAAAAGTCCAGGCTTCAATGAGAGTCAGAGGCCTCACCAAAGAAGTTAAGAGAAATGTCTCAGCAAGATGAGAGAACCAGCAGAAATAGAAGGAAATCTCTTCTCGGAGAAAAAGTTAATGTATCAGAAATAACATGATTACAATTCAGATCATATCTGGGAGATTAACAAAACTGCTGCAAGGAATCACACTAGTACAGAGAACTCTTCTGGAAATGAAAACACAGATGTCATAAAAGGAACAGCAATGCACACAATACAAGGCAAGGAAGTCCTATTACAGGCCTTTCCAAGCCTGTCCTGGGGATCCAACAGTTAGGTGGGTTTTCAAGATATCCACAGTGAATATGCTTGAGATAAATTTGCGGCATATTTATTTAGACAGTTTTGTATACCACCCTATCCTTCAATCAAAGTGGTCACAACACAATTGGGGGATACATTTAACACGAGGGGATACACATACACTAATACTTACAAGGAACATGGGCTATGGAGGGTTAAGTAGCTTGCCCAAGACCACAAGGAGCACCTGTGGGACTAGAAACCCCAGTCCTTCAGGCCCAAGGTTGCTGTCCTCTAGTGGGATTTGAACCACTGACCTTCTGACCTGTGGTACCTTGCCTCAACCACTAGGCCACTCCTCCCTCAGTGGAAGTTTATCTCATGCATATGGCTATGCAAAAAACCCTGCAGGTCCAACAAGGAAGCACAGCCCCTCACAGAAGCAACAAACTGGACAAAAGAGAGCGAGGAGTAGAAACAACAATCCTTTATTGATAAAAGCACCCTGACATGGCCGCATTTCGTCTCACTGCCTTCTTCAGGAGAAACTAGATTGTAAACAGAGCCTTTGTAGAATTAAGGACAAAAACAGGCACCTAGATCTTTTGTAAATTTTGGCACAGCTGGCCCCAGAGTTGATTCAAAGTGTTGGTGCTCTAGGCAGACCTTAAGCTTTACACCCCCATGGCTATCAAAATCGACTGTTTAGCTTTGAATGCCTTGCTCTTTGCTGCCCTCCAGAAGTTGCCACCCTAGGTGGCCACTTAGTTTGTCTAGTGGTTGGGCCAGCTCTGGTCCCAGGACAGGTTTGGGAAACCTTGTCTTACTAATGTAAAAAAATGCAAAACAGTTTCTTGAAAGTAAATAAATTATTATGCAGTGAATCTTCTTGTACTGAAGTGAAAAATAAAGCAGAAGAAAGTCAACTGAGTAATTGTGTCTTACTCCAGAGCACTTCCCTGAATCTCAAGATGAGTAAAAGAGGTGGGGGAAAAAACTAAGAATTTTCCATACAGGGAAGGGGGAATGGGAAATGACAAAGGGATATAAGAAGAAAATCTTGTGAAATTTTTAAAGATGTAAATTAGGGGTGGCCAGCTCCGGTCCTGATGCACCACAATCCAGCCTGGTTTTCTTGATGACCCTAATGAATATTCAGTATATTTGCATACAATGGGAGGAAGTGGATACAAATATATCTCATGAATATTTAGTAGAGACATCATGAAAACCAGGCTAGATTGTGGTGCACCAGGACCGGAGTTACATTGTAAATAGTCAAGGCTAGGTTAGGGTTTCCCAAACTTATAGACAGTCAGGTTTCAAGGATGTTTGCATAAGATTAATTTGCGTACATTGCAAATCCAGTATATGCAATTTATCTTAAAACCCCATTGGCTGTGGGGTCCCCTGGAGAGAGATATGGGAAGTCCTACCATAAGTTTATAAAGGCAAGGATTCTCAAAGAGGTGTTCAGGATATGCACAATGACTATTCGTGTAACCTCTTTGCGGGGGTCCCCTTGTATAGAAGGGGCTCTCTAACTCATGTTCCAATCTCCCCATTAATTCTAGAGAACCTACTGTTTGAGTAGACATTACTGAGGGCAACGTTGGGGAAGGGTTTGAACTTACACACAGACCTTTGAAAATTATAGCATATGCATAGAATTTTATCCAGAAAAACTGTGCATCTCAGATGTGTATATAGTTTTATTAGTCATTCCATTTCTTTGAAAATCCAACATAGTTCACACAGACAAGAGAATGCACATACTATTCACCCATCTGCAAAATTAAAGAATCACCAGTGTTACTGTTGTTGTTGCTAAGTGCCGTTGAGTCGGAGTCGACTCATTGCGACCCTCTGGATAGCTATCCTAAATTGTGTTCGGTCTTGAGTCAGGTGGCTCATTGTTGACAGACTGGTACCCGTAGCTGCTGTTATTGTATCGATCCATCTCATTGCTGGCCTTTCTCTTTTGCACTGACCTTCTATCTTGCCAAGCATGATGTCTTTCTCTAATGATCTCTCTCTTCGCATGATGTGTCCAAAGTATGAAAGTCGAAGTCTTGTCATCTGAGCTTCTAAAGAAAGCTTAGGTTTGATCTCCTCTAGTACCGACTGGTTTGTTCTTTGGGCAGTCCATGGTATACACAGTATTCGCCGCCAGCACCATAATTCAAAGGCATCAATTTTCTTCCTGTCTATCTTTTTCACTGTACAGCTTTCACATCCATATAATGTTATTGAAAATACCATGGCTTGAACAAGTCGAATCTTTGTATGGAGAGAGACATCTCTGCTCTTGAGAATCTTATCTAGGTCTTTCATAGCCATTCTGCCAAGAGCAATGTGTCGTCTGATTTCTTGACTGCTTGTTGCTTCTTTATTGATAGTTGATCCAAGTAGGTTAAAGTTTTTCCCAATTTCAATTTCTTCTCCTTCAACAATGAACCTGTTGATTATGCCAGTTGTCATGATATTTGTCTTCTTTACATTAAGGTGCAGGCCCATTTTGAGACTATGTTCTTTGATTGTGAGAAGTAAATGTTTCAGATCATCTTCAGTAATGTGGTATCATCAGCATAGCGAAGGTTGTTGATGAGTCTTCCACCAATCTTCACACATCTGTTGTCTTCATACAATCCTGCTTCTCTGATGATTTGTTCTGCATATAAATTAAACAGGTAGGGGGAAAGTATGCAGCCTTGTCTTACACCTTTGCTTATTTTAAACCATTCTGTTTCTCCTTGTTCCGTTCGAACTGCTGCTTCTTGATCAGTGTACAGATTGTGCAAGAGTACGATCAGGTGTTCTAGTATACCCATGCTTCTTAATGTGGCCCAGAGTTTCTCATGGTTTACACAGTCAAAAGCCTTGCTATAGTTGATAAAGCACAAATAGATATCCTTTTGGTATTCTTTAGTCTTTTCAAGGATCCATCTCACATCCGCAGTGATGTCTCTCATTCCTCGCCCTTTCCTGAACCCTGCTTGCACTTCAGGCAGTTCTTGTTCCAGGTATGGTTGTAGTCTCTTTTGAATAATCTTCAGTAGAATCTTGCTGGCATGTGGGATCAGAGCGATTGTGCGATAATTTCCACAGTCAGTTGGATCACCTTTCTTTAGTATTGGTATAAACACAGATCTTTTCCAGTCATTTGGCCATGATGTTGTCTTTCATATTTCTTGGCAGAGCCTTGTAAGTACGGTAACAGCTGCATCAGATTGCTGCAATACTTCTATGGGAATGCTATCAATGCCTGGTGCTTTGTTCTTTGATAAGGCTTTCAATGCTGCTTTAACTTCTTCTTTCATCACCAATGGTTCCAGATCATAAGGTACAGGTTGAAACGGCTGTTGGTCCACTTGATCTTTATCATATAAAAACTCTGTATATTCCTTCCACCTTTTCTTGATCTTCTCAGCATCATTCAACATAGAACCTTGGGCATCTTGTAACATTCCAATTCGAGGCTGGAACTTTTTCTTTAACTCTCGTAGCTTTAGGAAAGCCGATCTTGTTCTTCCTCTAATAGTTTCTGCTTCTATTTCCTTGCATGCGTCGTTGTAGTACTTTTCCTTGTCCTGTCTTGCTGCACGTTGGAAATCTCTGTTGAGTTCTGTTATTGTCTTTCTTTCTCCTCTGGCTTTAGCTTCTCTGTGTTTCTGGGCAATTTTCAGAGTTTCTTCCATCATCCATTTTGGCAGTTTTTTCTTTTTCACCTTTTGTAGAAATTTCTCGCTTTCTTCCAACACAACCTTCTTGATGTCATTCCATAACTCTTCTGGAGCTCTGTCATTTGTACCTAAAGCAGCAAATCAATTTTGCAGGCAGTCTTTAAATTCCAGTGGTATATTCTCAAGGTCATATTTTGCTGCATTCATGAGTGGTTTGCTCTTTTTCAACTTTAGCTTGAGTTTGCATACTAGTAGTTAATGATCTGTACCACAGTCAGCTCCAGGTTTTGTCTTTGTTGATGTTATAGAACTTTTCCATCGTTGACTTCCACAGATGGAGTCAATTTGATTTTTATACAATCCATTGGATGAAGTCCATGTGTACAGTCGCCACTTGTGTTGATGGAAGAAGGTGTTTGAGATGAATAGTTCATTGGTCTTGCAGAATTCTATCAGTCTTTCTCCAGCTTCATTTCTGTTGCCAAGTCCATATTTTCCAACTACTTTGCCTTCTTCTTTGTTGCCAACCTTTGCGTTCCAGTCACCCATGACTATCAGGATATCCTGTTTGTATGTTCTGTCAATTTCAGCTTGTACTTGTTCATAGAACTCTTCAATTTCATTCTCTTCTGCAGCTGTTGTTGGGGCATATACTTGAATTATAGTTGTGTTGATAGGCATTCCTCGTAGACGAATAGAGATTAAGCGTTCGCTGACTGCATTGTATTTCATTACAGTTCTTGCAAGTTTCTTCGTTATTATAAATGCAACACCATTTCTTCTTTGTCTTTCATTTCCAGCATAGTAGACCATGTGATCATCTGATGCAAAGTGCCCGATGCCAGTCCATTTCAGTTCGCTGACACCCAACAGATCAAGTTGTACACGTTCCATTTCATTCTTGACGACCTCCAACTTCCCTTGGTTCATGCTTCGTATGTTCCATGTTCCAATGCGTAAGACATCTTTACAGCTTCTGACTCTCATTTCATGCGCAGCTACATCAGCAGTCAGACATCCCGAGGGCTTTGATCAAACCACATCATAAATGCTGGCTTCACTCTGAAAAGTCTTCGGCTCTTCCCCAGTAGCTAGTTGAGTGCCTTCTGACCTGGGGGTCTCATCTTCCAGCACTATAGCACAATTTGTTTTGTTGTAACTATCCATTGGGTTTTCGTGGCAAGATACAGAAGTAGATTGCCGGGCCTTTCTTCCGTGTAGTTTAAGTTTGGTGTTGTTGCCATTGTCACAGAAATGTGATCCTCCGCCTTCAACACTATCCCATTCTGCTGCTGCCCAGATGGGTGGTTTGTCTTGGTCTGGCACCTCAGCTGAGACCTGTCCATCTTGGGAGACCCTGCCAGTAGTTAAACTACCGATAGTTTAGCTCTCAGCATCACTAATGCACACAAGCCCTCACAGCATGACAAGCTGCAAACCAAGTGAGGGACCAGTGTTACTAGACTGAGGTAATTTTAATTTTGCATTGCTGTACGCAGGAATAATGCTAGGGAGATAAAGCTACCTTTTTGAAGCTAGACACTGCTAGAGCAGAAGTATTCTGGAATTGCTCCTGTCCCCCTCTCCCTCCCTTCCCACCACCTGTTAAGTGCAGACCTAAGGGGGTTCTTTGAACAGGGGATTTGAGGGTGGAGGGTCTTTAAAGCATCTGGGTGGGGGAGGGTTCTTTGAACAGTCTTTGAAAAGGGGATCTATGGGTGTAGGAGTTCTTTCATAATACACCAGCCCCTTTAACTTTTTCCCTGGGAGCATCAGATCATGAATTTTTGGAATAAAGCTCCCGGGGAAGGAAAGATAATGACACCTCTTGAGGCATTTTTTTGCCATGAATAATGCATCTTGTGAGGTTTCATGTAAGCTGCATTATTCATTTTGCATAATAATTATCTGCTTTGCATCTCATTATTAGTTGATGTGCGCTGACTTAAAAGAAATCATGTGTTATGTGCAAATAATGCCTGGTTTTTGCCAATTAAAGTGTGTTATTCCATTAGAACTCAGAAACTTTCCCTATAAATGTCTTTCTTCGCTAGAAATGTTTTTGCGATTTTTCATCAAATTTCGTTCTCTCTTTCTTCTCTGTTTTTTTTTGTTTGTTTGTTTTTTTACATTTTAGAGCAGTTTTGGTTTTCTGATTCGTCTTGCTGAGGTTTGGGTCTGCCAAACTTTCTTTTCTTTTTTTAGTTTCTGTATTTGCAACAACTTTGAGTCTCTCTTCTTCTCCTGGCTTTTCAACCTATAGCAGTGATGTTCGCTCTCTGGTCTTAAGGACCACAAACGATCTGAGTTTTCAGAATATCCCTACTGAATATGCATGTCATAGATTTGCATACAATGAAAGTAGTATGCATGCAAATCTGTCTCAGGCTTATTCATTATGGATATCCTGAAACCTATTTCATTTGCAGCCCTTGAGGACCATCAGTGAATATCACTGACTTATGGGAACTCCTTGTCAGTCATACAGAAATGGACAGGGCACGACCATAACTGGAGATGTCTAAGAACTGTAGTGGTGGTCAGTTTAAACCAGATCCACAAAGGCTATTTCATAAAGCATTTTTCCCTTACTAGTTTTTGAACAGAATAGGAATGACAGGATTGGCTAAAATGTGGATATCCTTTTCCTGTTGTATTTTGGTGGGTATCAGTTGTAATGATGGCATCATTTTACTGCCCTTTGTTGGTCTACAAGGGATGTTACAAGGCTCAAATTTCAGCCAGAATATAGCAGGGTAGGGTGTGTGAGTTAGGGGGTATAGATCATATTTTTCTAGTAAACTTAGTGCTCATGAAAGATGCTAAATACACAGCCCTGAAAACCAAGTTCTTCATTTATCTATGTAGTAAATACAGTCTGGCAGGGGTCATGCAAGCTTCACTTTTACCCTGCTTTGCTGTAGATTCAGTTTTATAACTTCGCAGTCACCGGCTTGTTTGCCTGGGTGCCAACTCTGAACTCTCTGTTCTTCCTTTTGATCCTCCCCAGAAAGTTCCTTTTTCAACTGATAGGTGTTTTTTTGCTATAAAACAGGACTAGCACCGCAGAAAAAATTCCCACTCAAAGAGTGCAATACAGAAAATTTAGATAATGACTGATTTTTATTTATTTATTTAACAATCTTTATACCGCTTTTCTTGTATTCAAAGTGGTTTACATTGAACAATGAACAAGAAACATTACATAGAACAAGGTCATTAAACTTGGAGAACAGGGGTATTAACAGTATTATTTACATAATTTCTTGTTACAAGTTGTGGGAATGTATGGTTGGGTGTTTGAGATAGGTTGTAGTTACTGGTTGGTGTGGATGGGTTCAGTTTATATTGTAGTGGCTACGTTTCACATGGTGGTTCTGCCTCTGGACAATAGTACTCTGAGAAAAGGTGTGTTTTTAAGGCTTTACGAAAGTTCCATAAATCAGTGGTGTTTCTTATTCTTTCTGGGAGTGTGTTCAAGAGGGTTGGAGCATATATTGAGAAGGCTCTGTGACAGGTTGTCTGTTTTGCTTTGGTTCTGTTCTTAGGTATTATTAATAGGTTTTTATTGTTTTTCCTTTTTGTTCTTTTTTCATGGTTTTTGCTTATAAGCAAAGTGGTGATAGTTGATGTAGGATTTTGAAAATAGTGAGTATGGCTTGTATTTGGTTCTGGTGATTATGGGGAGCCAGTGGAGTTGTTTCAATGTTGGGGTTATGTGGCTGATTCTTGTTGTTCCTGTTATGATGCGGGCTGTGGTGTTTTGGAGAAGTTGCAGAGGATAGATGGATTGGATTGGTAGATCTTGGTAGATGATGTTACAGTAGTCCAGAATGGGCATTATTAAGGCTTGGCAAACCGTGCGAAGTTGTTGGAGTCCAGAAGTGGTTTGAGCTTTTGTAGTGTTCTAGTTTTATGGTAGGCTGTCTTTGTTATCTTGTTTATGTGAGCTTGGAAGTTTAGGTTTTAGTCGAAGAGTATCCCCAAGTATCTGACTTCTGTTTTAACAGTTATGATGTTTGATAATTGCAGGGATTTTGGCAGAACAAAGGAATTGTTTCTTGTTATAAAAATTGCTTCAGTTTTATTGTAATTTACTGTTAGGTTGTGTTCCCGAAGCCAAGCTGACATCTCTTCTATGTATGATGTTATTCTTGAGTAGTCAGGTTGGTCTATGTTGAATGGAGCATGTACCATAATGTCATCAGCATAGATACTGTATTTTATATTGTGTTTGGTCATTATGTTTGAGTAGCTGGAGATAAATATTAAACAGCAGGGTGGAGAGTGCTGATCCTTGTGGTACTCCTTGTAGTTGCTCAATTGGTGTTGATTGAAGTGTTCCAGATTTAACTTGTATTTTTCTGTGTGTGAGGTATGATGTAAACCATTTCAGGGTAGTTTCCTGAAGTCCAATTTCCTTTAGTCATTTGATAAGTGTATTGTAATTGATTGAATCAAGGGCAGCTTTTATATCGAGGAGTACCAATATACAACATTGTTTGATGTTGTCTAGACTTGTTATTAGGTTATCCAGGAGTGATGTAATGAGTGTTTCTACACTGTGTTTGGGATTGAAGCCATGTTGGTGGGGATCCAGAGGGGCGTGCGTGTCTAGGTGATCATGTAGTTGAAGTTGGACCACTTTCTCAATTATCTTTGCTGTGAATGGAAGACTTGAGATGGTTTGTATGAGTTAGGATCATTTGTGTCTAGGTTGTTGTTCTTTAGGATCGGTCTTACCATAGATTGTTTAAGTATGGGAGGGATAGTGCCTTGTGTAAGAGAGAGTTTGACTATTTTGAGTAGAATTGTGGCTTGATGTTCTGTTGTTGCTTTGATCCAGGATCTTGAGCATGGATCAAGGGGGGAGATCGTGGTGTTGAGATTAGATATGATGCATTTTAATTCTTTTATTGATGGTATGTGAAAGGAGTTCCATGGATGGGCTTGTTTTCCTATCGGGAGGAGTTCTGTTGTCAAAGGTTGGCACAGATTCGTGTTAGGTTTGATTTACTAGACACTTCATTTAATTTCAAATTCATTATAGCCTGAATTTTCAAAGGGCCACCTGTACGACCTAAAAGGCCTCTATACCTAAGTCAGCAGGGCACAGTAAAATGGGAATAATTTCCCACATCTGAAATCTACAATTGTGGTGAAAGGCAGGTCATTCAACATCTTTTAGTCTGTTCATTGCTTGAAAACAGCTTATGGGTGCTGAAATATGCTTGTATGGTGTATGGGCATGAGGAACAGGGCCAGCTCAATCATTTAGCAAATGAGGTGGTTACCTAGGTCCAGGGTGCACCATTTGGGAGGCAGCAAAGAGCAAATGCAATGAAAGTAAAACAATAGGTCCTGTCAGGCACACAAGCTCAAAGAACCACCAACGCATACTTTGACTACAAGAAGGGTGGGCAGATTTCAAATAGCCCATTAACTCGGTTCAATAGCTTTTAGAAATGTCCATCATTATGTATGCATCTAAGAAACAACATTTAATATGCAAAAGCATGGAGGTCAATATTCAGCTGGGCAGTGAACCTACAATATAATTTGAAATGATTAATGTACACATTTTCAAATTTTACGTGTAGTCAGCGCTATCCATTTAGGTGGCAACGCTGAATATATACGCGTGATTTGAAACCTCTAATTTAGACATTTCAAATTATAACAGCTATTTGTGGGATCACTTAAATGTGTAATTTCTGGAGGAATTTTATAAACATTTCTTGAGCATAAAAGGGCTTTAAAAAAATTACCTCAAGGGTTATGTGCCTAAAAATATGGGTGGTAAGAAGAAGATGCATACTTTTATGCGACCCGTGAATAGGCATATTCTGTGGCAGGATTTCAGTAGGGTGTGGGTGGAGTCATGATTTGCATTTATGTTCTATAAAATTTGTGCTATGCATGAGCTTTTGCACCTGCTTCTGAGTAGGCCTAAATGTCTATGGCTTCAATCTAGCTACAATTTCTGCCAGTTTATCCGTAGTGTTTTATAGGCACCTATGTGTCTTTATAAAATAGGTTAGCAACAGACCTTCTCCAAACCTGTTATGAAATGACCTTCCACATTTCAAAGTGGCAATTCCATCCCCTTTTCGGATGCATAATTTTGAATTCAAGTATTGTGGATTTATAAAAGAAAACACTTATGTGGTCGCTGCACTGCTGTTTTCAAATATTGACTCCATCATATCCAATTATGCGCTTTTACAGGATCATTCTGGGTGGCATAGTATTGCAGCAATCACAACTGTGGAGCAGAATTAGCAGAATCTTGGTCTAGGATCCTGAAAATTAATTGGGGGAGGCACAAGGCTGAAAGTTTGCATAGGATGCTTAATACTCTTGCGTTGGCCCTGATGCAAAGACCTCGATAAAAAGTAAATTCAGTCAAATAAAGGTGACCCCAATGTCTAAAAGCAGGTAAGTAGAAGAAATGTAAAAGAGAAAGTTTCTGCATTTGTGTTTAGAAGTGGCTGGAAAACATTATCTGTGTCTTTTGGGGAAACTGCTAGGTACTTATAACCTACTGTAGATTGGCCACTGTTGGAAAAGGAAATATTGGGCTTGATGGACCTTGGTCTGATCCAGTATGGCATATCTTATGTTCTTATGTACACAGCATTAATGGTTAATGATACCTATCACCCAAGAGCAGCCTCCTTTCCAGGAATTGATGAGATCTAACGCTACTGCTCACATTTAAAAAAATAAATATATATTTCTTTTAAATGTGAGACATAGTATTAGGTCTCATCAATTTCTTTCTATATATCAAGCAATGGGTGGCGTTAAGTATGCCCACACACCAGAGCTGCATGATTGCAATGGGCTGTCGGCATAGGGGACGCACAAGTCCACAGACATTACTGAAGGCTTCCATGCTGGTACTGCATTGCAAACATATGCTCCCAGTGCAGACTTTAGTAAATATGCCCCAGAGGATTCAATATGGTGTCTGAGTAGGATGCGCTACTGCCTGCTCCTCCGCTAAGTTTGTTTTCCTCAATTTTTAACCCCCGATGTTGAAGCGCTAAACCAAGGGTAAGGGGGCCTCCCTTCCAAACCCGAGGCATTGCCAGCTGAGCAGTGTACCATGGATACCTTCACGCAGGTGAAGAGCCCCGGTTTGGGGAGCAATGTATCGCTGAGTCCAGCAGACCCTTGCACTCCCCCCATGGCTGTGGTTTCCAGTTTCAGCTCGTTTGACGATGGTACAGACGTTGGGCCCCAAGCAGCTTCTTCTACGGCGTTAGTCCTATCGATAGCCATTGAGACTGCAACTTCCAGCTCCCTGGGAAGGGGTGCTTCCCCGCAGGAGTGAGTGTGTCTTTCCAGGAGCCCTTTGGTGTATCTGAGGCGGAGTTCAAGTCCTCTGTGTCTGCTTCCTTTGCTGTACCACCGTTGAATCGTCCCAAAGAGGTAACCATGGACTCCATTTGGAATGCTTTGGAATCAGTCTACAAGGTATGTGCTGGGTTTCTCCAGGCTTTGGCTTTGCACTCTCCTCAGCTGAAGAGTTTGGAGAAGAACCTGGAGTCCCAGCAAAGGCGGCTGATGGGGTTCGAGACAACAGTTCAGCAGCTTCAGGAGACACATGGAGCATTGGTTCAAGATAGACTGGTAGTCCAGTGGAAAACTGAGAACTTGGAAAACCAGCAGAGGAATTTAAATCTTCACATTCTGAATTTCCACGAATGACTCATTTCAGCTAGGGATCTATTTATTAGGTTCCTAAAAGAGACTTTTAGTTATCCTGAATTTGGTGTTCCTCCTCTTCAGAAAATCTAATATCTTCCTCCCTCAGTTTCCAAGGACACTCTGCAGAAAGTGGACACCTCTCTGATTCCTTAGACTTGGTTTACTTTTCTGAGGTCTTGGAACTGAGGTGGAGGAAGCTAGGGTGACCCTTTGGTTTCTTCAAGATAAGGAAGCATTGCTACATGTGTATTTCAAAAAGTCTAATATTTCTTTCTGAAGGGTAGGATACAAATTTTCCCAGATGCATCCAAGTGGTTGTAGACTAGAAGAAGTTTCTGGAACTCCGTGCTGAGGCTTTGGCCTTGGGCATGAGCTTCCAGATAAGGTTTCCCTATAAATGTGTACTCTCTTATCAAAATGAGAACTATCATTTTTTGAACCTTTTCAGCTATGTTTCTTTTTAGATGCTAAACAATTACAAAGCTAACCTGTGGAATAGTTAGGGCCAAATTTTTGTGCTTCGTTTTCTACTCAATTGCTTGATGTACTTTACCTTTTTCTTAGTCACCTTCTCATGGTTGTGTAATCTTGGGCCCCTTCCTTTTATATTGTGGACTTTTTATATTCGGTGATGATTTATTATTGCTCTTTTGTTTTCCTGTTACAATTTTGAGAGGCATGACAGAATGTGTTTTTCGTATTCCAAGGTTTTCCTTGGTTCTTATGTTAGATTCAATAAAAATTAAATTGAATAAAAGTAAATATGCTCCTTAGT
The DNA here is from genome assembly GCA_033557465.1 of Ichthyophis bannanicus. NCBI lineage: Eukaryota > Metazoa > Chordata > Amphibia > Gymnophiona > Ichthyophiidae > Ichthyophis > Ichthyophis bannanicus. The sequence goes on along the minus strand of CM066044.1, from coordinate 167,049,328 downwards.
CATCTACAATGTATCTAATTCCTTCAAATTATTATCATGTTGGGTGAGCCTGGAGATGTTAAAAAGACTACAGATTTTGCAAAACACAGCAGCTAAGGTAGCAACTGGCAGGTCCTGTTGGACAAATGATCACTCAACTTGACCAAGTTATTTTAGCTTCCAAGTGGTAGAATGCATAAAATGTAAACATTTGGTCCTCGTTTTTCAAGTGCTGAGAAATAATAGAACTGCCTATTTATTGGACAGATTGAAGTGGTACCTTTGGACCGTGGGATGTGCCAGCTCCATTTTCGAGCTATTGTGTTTTCTGTCATCACCCATGAGCTCTGGAATAGTCAGCCATCGAGAGCTAAATTTTCTGTTTTTATCAAAGAAGGTTAAGGCCTTCCTGGTCCATCGTTTTGGGTTCACCATGGATAGACTTCCTTATTGTCTGGTCTTTTAATTTCATTACATGTTTTTAATTTTATTGTTCAGCACTTTGCAGGATCTTCAGACCAGTAAAGCGATTTCCACATTTTTATAAATAAACGAATCTATGCTAAGGCATTTTGGGACGTTTAGTAAACCACGCTAATCATTAGCACGTGGTTTGCCATTCACTATGTGCGCCACGCTGTTAGTAGGGGGCTCCAGAGAAAAAAATCCCATGCTAACTGGTTAACATGTGATTGTTCAGGCACCGGGTGTAATATGGGCATTAATGGCACATCACAGCTAGTGCGAGCGTTAAGGGCGTGCTCTAAAGTGAATGTTGCATTAGCGCAGGTATGCTTAACGCTACCTCAAGAGGTGGTGGGAAGTGCGCCCATATGCTGTTAGCACAGTGAGATGCATTATCAATGCACTAACAGCAGGAGATGGGCATACATGCTCCCAAAAATCAGTGTAGACTTCCGTGATAGTTTCGAGGCTCAAAACTGCCTCGGCCCCTTTATTTCTTACTTTTTTCCTTCATACTGTCCCTGGTTAGTATTGTTTTTAACAACAGAAAACATTAATCCCTTTATTGTTTTCTGAGGCCTGCCGTTTCCTCCTCCTCTTTTGGGCTTCCAGTAGGGATATGCACAAGCAAAAAAAATTTAGTTAATTTTCTATTTTTTTATGAATTTTTCCTGATTTTTAGGGTTTTCAGATAGTTTCGCACATAAGGAATTTTTAGTATGCATGAAACAGATTTAATATGCACTAACTGATAAATTAAGGTGCTCCAAGTCTATTAAATCAAATTACCACTCACTGTAAGTTTTTAAGGTGTACTAACGAATCAAGTGCCGTGCGCACTAACAATTGCACACCCCTAGCTTCTAGTTTAATTGGAACCAGCCTCAGTTGGGCCCCGGTGTCATTAGCCTTTATTAACAATTATTTGGACGCACTGATCCTATTTTATATCCCCTTGGTACAGTCATCGCAGCAACAATTGGTAGGTTGGATATGCAGCAGAGCCCCTTCCCTACAATTACGGCCCTCAAGACCCGCCACTGGGTGCTACTGTTGCATTATGGCTGGGATGCCCTCTTCCTGGGGCATCCACTGTCCCAATCAGTAGAAGAAATGGATGACCTCACCCCGATCCTTTGCATGGCATTGTCACATCAGCCACTGAATCAGCTAACCCCCATTCTGCTGACAGTCTCATCATAGGCATCTTCGATCAACTTGTAACTTTGACAGCAAACATGTAAAAAACCTCTTGAGCGCAAGGTTTATCTTACTGAAAAACGAGGAAATATGTTCCACAGACTGTCAAATGCTAGCTGTTAATAAGAGACATCTGGGTGTAGGCTAATAGACTATGTTCAGATCTTTCTACTTATAATCCTGGCAAGAGAAAAAGTCCTTGCAGATGGTTCAGCTCAGTACCAAAGGTTTGCCTTGAATATTTTTAAGTCAGGTGATTGTCAGAATCAGAAGGCTCTCCAGAGAGCAATTCTTTATCATGAGACCTGAGAGAAACATTATCTTTCACCAGCTAGAGACCATTCTAACCAGAATTTGTATTATTTACTTTGAGTAATGCAACTCATTGCAGCATTTACTGAATGTCATAGAGATCAACAGCTGTTTCAAATGTTAGCACAGGCAGGCTCATCAGGAGTTTCAATACATAGCTGCTTGCTCATTTCCGAATGATTTCTCATCTACATTCAGAAAAGTAAAATCTGCTTTGCAGATGAGGAGTGTGTGTTGTTATGTAAGACTTTGGCTTGCAGTTATGAGACTTGATGTGTTGCTGGAATTACATCCATCAGATTTCTCTAGATAATAAACATATTGTTACCTGGCACTGAAAGAGCAGCCAGCATCTGCTACCTACAAATTTCTTCTAAATGGAGAAAGTGAAAGAGCAAATGTCCAAAACAAAATTGTGTGGCAAAAGTCTGAGCAACATTGTGTGGCATTTTGAGGCTATTGCAGAAGACAACAAGATATTTATTTATTACAAGTTCTTATATACCGCACTATTCGGCATCAGCGCGGTTTACATTATAACATAAAGACCATCACAACAAGCTGTTTGGTTTACATCGAACAGGAGTACAAACTTGGAGAACCGGGGTAAACAGATGTGACAAGGATTTGTGCTGGCACATAAAATACTGTCAAGGGAGGATAGAGGGAAGAATGAAAAGTTATAATGACACACAGCCTTTATACTTCCACTTAGTACATAGCATAGTACAAGATATGTTTTGCGAGTGAGAAATCAGCAGTCCAATTGGTGTTTTCTGCTGTACCATACGCTATTTTTTGTTGAATTTGGAGCAGTAAAGATAATAGCTCTTATTTTGGGCAACTCAGCTTATGCTTGATCTTAATCATTAGTAAAATCTGTTGACAGCATATGGCTGGGATTTGATGTCTTGCCATAGGCCTAATACTTGCCTGCCATTGCTGTGGATTCACACTACTCTGTGACTGATATGTGGCTGCATGTGTGGGTAGAATTTATAGAAAAATATGAAATTGACGAATCCGATTGACCGATTCAGATTTTCCAGTGAATAAAGCCCAAAATATGAGTTTCAGCCTAGAAATAGCTTCATCTAAGTACTTTTAATGAGCAGAATGGAGCCCTGCAGCCTGTTGCTCTTTTCTCCTCCCCCCTAGAAAACAAAGGAAATATGAGAGCCATGGTGGGGCAGGTGGAGTGGAGGAGTAACCTAGTGGTTGGGACAACAGCCAAATACCTAAGAGATCAGGGTTTGATTCCCAATGGCACTCCTTGGGCAACTCACTTTACCTTCCATTGCTTCAGAAGAAAAAGCCTGCCAATCGACTTCTGGTCAGAGCTTGCCAAGAAAGACCAGGGGCTGCTGGGTCAACAGGAATTTGCATTGACTTGAGAACACTTAAAAACACAAAAAGTGGGGTAGGTGTTTAAGAGCAGAAAATTCCACCACTCACCAAAGAAAAAGGGAGCCTATGACAGACACACCATGGGGCAAACAAAGGGTATCAAAAAGTAATAATTATGTAAAGTTGTTTAAGTAGGAATAGGGACAGCCAAGTCAGATCATTCACAATTTTCAGCATGCTTTACAAAAGGCTTACAGGAAAAAAAGGCTTTTGTTAAATACATTAAGACCATGGGGAAAAGATATATATTTGCTGGCATGTACAGAAGGAGCAGAGATTTTACAAAAAAATAAAAAAACATGGAAAAAAGAGCAGCACCACTCAGGATATCGCACGGAAGCTGCTACTGCCGAATAGTAAACATACCCGTATGTATAAGTAGCAGAACTTGTAAAACTGCACATGCAAGCAGATCCAATTAATTAGCCAAGCTCCGGTTCATCACCTTGGGATCCATCCCCAAGCTCTTCAGATTATGCATGACTTACATAACAAAAAGATACTCCCAAATTCACCAGTGTATCCAAACACAAGCAGTTCAATTACTTATTTATTATGAAGAGGAGCTCAGATGAAGGATACCAATGCATTCAACTTCAGCTGCACTTGCACCTCACTGATCCTATGTAGTACAAAGTCCCTAATGTACTTTTTATATATATACTTTTTTCAAATGCAATTAAAATCCATCTGATATATTAAAACACTTATCTCAAACTGATGTTTAGGTGCTCCAGCGCTCAACTCAAGTTTTGTCAAATCCCCTTCTCCTTGGCTTCATGATTGGTAAAATTCTTTCCTGTCAGCCACTCTGCAAAGACTAGTGCCGACAGAGAGGTTATAATGGAAGAGACTGGAGATTGGATTTAGTGGTGTTCAAGGAGACATGATTCATGGAGAACCATGATTGCGATATTATAATAGCAGGCCATTATCTAATCAAGAAGGCAGGGAAAAAGGAAGGAGGAGTGGTGCTATATGTAACAAATATTACAACAAGCAATCAAGGAAGAACCCCTTTACAAAAAGTGTTTTTGTCAGACCAATGCTCAATGATCAAACCACTAAAATTTGACTATAAGAAACTAGTCCATTTTAATTTAATAGTCCATTGTATCTGTGTAAACAATATGCCAAATATGCAACCTTAAGTAATCCAGTCCATTCATAGATTTAAAAAATTGTCAACACAGCTCTGTGTTTCGAACCTCCAGCTTTATGTATAGTTCTGCTTTAGGGCAAACTTATCTGAATCCAATTCGCCAAGCACCGTCAAGACAATGCATCTATTTTTGGAGGATTCGACACTACTTTTTTTCAAAACATGGCTTCCGGGCGTAGGATGAAGTCGAAAGGGAATAGGCTCAGACGTAATCTAAGGAAATACTTCTTTATGAAAAAGGTGGTGGATGTGTGGATTAGTTTCCCAGAAGAGGTGGCGAAGATGAGGACTGTATCTGAATTCAAGAAAGAATGGAACAAGCATACGAGATCTCTAATAGAGATGAAGGGATATAAGTATATAGTATCTGGTATGGATGGGAAACTGGATAAGCCATTTGGTCTTTATTTCCAATCATTTTCTTTGTTTCTATGTTAGAGATCTACAGTTTGTTCTTCTTTAATGGTTTCCACAAAAATGATAATGCACACAATTTTATATACATTTTCTAGCTTTCCAGAACAGAGGCAGCCCAAGGGTGATGCGGGGCCTCTATTACATAAATTTGCATAGCCACGGAGCCTCTTTTGTACACATTTAATTTTTTTATTTATTTATAAATTTCAAACAAAATTATACAAGCAATCATACTTGATACAGAAAAAAGACTTGAGCAAGTAATAAACAAGGAAAAATACACTCAGATGAAATATAATTATAACCCAGTCTTACAAGTCCTCTCACTGAGGAGACCCAATACTAGGAAAACAAAGAGTTATAAACTCATTAGGAACAGCTAGATCCGTAGGGACCGGTATACCCATATAGCAAAAATACCCACCCACCTAGGGGCCAGCAGACAAGCGAGCACTAATAAAGGAGACTAATTTAGTAGGTTCAAAAAAAATATAAGATACAGATTGCAATTTAACCAAACATTTGCAAGGAAATTTGAGAAAAAATAAGCCACCCATCTGAATCACCCCCGCCTTAAGCAGCAAAAACTCTCTTCTCCTTTTTTGCGTATCACACGATAAGTCAGGAAACATTCGGATAGCAAGCCTTTTAAACAGAATGGAATGTTTTTTGAAATACATTTTCAATAACCACTCACGATCAGACACTAATGACAATGAAATTAACAAAGTTGCTGGAACCACAGTATCAGATACAGAAGTGTCTAAAATCTACAAAATATTCAATACATCTAAAGCTTCTTCATTAATAGGGGAATCCCCGGCTGGACTTTTTATTTTTTTCCCAGTGGGAAGATAATAAATTTTGGAAATTGGGGGATGCGAATCTTCAGGAACGTTCAATACTTCACTCAGATATATCTTAAACATATCACAGGGGGTAACCATAGAAGAACGAGGAAAATTCAATATCCTAATATTCATAGCCCTGTTCTGATTTTCCAGCATTTCCATTTTAAATTTAACACCCAACATATCTTTACAAGCATCATTAAACATTTCCTCCAGCTGTGTAACCTTACTGTCCATCACAGAAGCTTGAGACTGCAAAAGAGTCACAGAGTCCTGACAATTCTGTATGTTCATCTTATTTTCTTGTATCAACTTCAAAATGGCATTAGTTTGAGATACTAAACACTCACCAAACTTAGTCAGTGCTATCCAGATGGAGTCCAAGGTAATGTGTTCAGGATGCTCCAAAGAGAAAGGCATCAACAGAGGTAATTCAGGCGGGGCCTCAGGGGAAAATGTCGCACTTCTCCTCTCCCCTGGTAAAGCTTTTAAATCCTGGGGGACTTGTAACTTCTCTGCTGTGTCCACCTCTGCTCCCTCAGACCCCGGATCCACCGAATCTGTAACCGCAGCTTTCCCTCCCACTGAAGGAACAGCGCCGACCTCAACAGGTCGCACCACTTCAGAAACGCTGAGGTCCAGGGAAGTCTGCAGGGAGTGCGGGCGGTTTTTGCAAATTCGGAGTGATATCACACCCGGAGGAAGACGCCGGACTCTCCGGTCTCGGCGTCGACTCAATCGGTATTACTCCGGAGACTAACCGGGCCTGTCCATGTTGCTGCACAAAAGTATCCATCGGTCCAACTTTAGAGGAAATCGTGGAAGAGGTCTGCTTAGGCTCCCCCCCGTAGTTTCCCCTTACGCTTCGGCATGAAGAAGCAGCTCACAGACGTGCAGATCGAGCGGCCATCTTGGATCTCTGTACACATTTAATTTATATTATTTATTTTAAAATGTATATTCTATTGATCTAAAATCACATAAGTCTTCCATAGGAGCCCCTCACAAGCCTATTTTTTGTCCCAGCAATAACTTAGGGGCATGTTTACTAAACATTAATGTGCATTAAGTGCCACAGCACCCATAGAAATAAATGGGTGCTGCAACACTTGGCAGGCTTTATGAATGCACATTAACCTTTAGTAATGAGTGTCTAAATACCATTTGTAAGGACAGCGAGGATAAAGAAAGGCTACCAGATTTCTATATTACTATCCTCCAAGGCCAACTGCCAGCTACATTAGGAAGTACCATAAAACCCTGCTCATTTAGAACCCACAGCAAACTCACCAGATCCTAACAGCACTACCAGGACTCACACATCGCCAAACCCTACTTATCTAAAGGCAGCACTGCAAAGATTAAACCAATACATCTCCTACTGGGAAAATAGGAGAAGTGGGAATGCTACACAGAAACTACACAAACAGAATACCGCAGTTCAGTTACACCCGCAACACATAAACAGACTGTCCAAATACAGAAAAAGACCAAAATTTAGAAATATGAAGACAATGATTGAACTGGGAGCCCCAAAAGAAACTAAAAATTCACTTCCTCTTGTACTGAATAAAACACAAAGACGTTAGCGATGTACATTTCAGAGAGCGGACATATTCCTGTTAATAAATTCAAAATAAAATACCTTTTTCTATCTTTTGTTGCCTGGGCATTTAATTTCTCAGTTGAAATTGACCCAGTCTCTCTCTTCTGCTTTCTTTGTGACTTCTGCTAACTCTCCATTGTCTGCTGTCCATTTGTCCTTTCTTCTCTCTTCTATTTTTTTCCATTCTCTCTCTACATCTGTCTCTGACATATTGACCTTTGCCTTTTTGCTCTTTCCTCCATTTCTTTCACTCCTTCATCCACTCAAATTTCATCCCCCCATCCTCAATCCCTTTCGACTTTTCACCTATCAAATTTTCTATTTACTCCTGTAACCTCCAGCTCAGCCCATCTTCCCAACCCTCCCATTTCCAATCTCACTCCTTTGATGGCTTCTTATTCCCTCTGTCTTTCACCTACTCCCCATTACTACATTCCCACCCTCCGTAATCACCATCCTCCCCTTGCTAACTTCCCATGGCCTCTCTCACATAGTTCCACCATGCCCACCATCTCCCCTCCCTCTCTCTCACCAACCCATTTAAGCATCTCCCAATCCCCTAACCCTTTCCCTATACCCCCAAGGTCCAGCATCTCCCACTTTCTCTTCCACCTCCCCAGCCCTTTTTTTTCTCCTCCCTTCCACAGACCAGCAGCTTTCTATCTCCTTCAACTTCTCCATACCCTCCCCCTCCAGTGGTCTGACATATTTTCTGTCTTCCCCCCCAGTCCAGCATCTTCTCTCTCTCCCTCTCATTCCTTCCCCACCACCAGTCCAATATCCCTTCTCTCTCATAATCCAAACTCTTCTGCTTTTTCTCTCTCTCTCTATCCCCTCCCCCCATCAGTCCAACATAAGAACATAAGATATGCCATACTGGGGCAGACCAAGGGTCAATCAAGCCCAGTATCCTGTTTCCAATAATGGCCAATCCTGGTCACAAGTACCTGTTAGGATCCCAAAAGGTACACAGAGTCCATTCTGCTTGTCCAGTGGGTCAGCAGTGGATTTCTTTAATAATGTTTTATGGACTTTTCCTCCAGAAACTTGTCCAAACCTCTTTTAAATCCAGTTACACTAACAGATTTGACTACATTCTCTGCTAAGGAACTCCAGAGTTTGATTACGCATTGAGTGAAAAAATATTTTCTCTGATTAGTCTTAAATGTGCTATATTGTAACTTCATTGTATGTCCCCTAGTCTTTTTACTTTTTAAAGAAGTAAACATCCGATCTGTTTTTGCTCATTCCACTCCATTCATTATTTTATAGACTTTTATCATATCTCCCCTCAGCCATCTCTTTTCCAAGTTGAAGAGCCCTAACCTTTTAAGCCTTTCCTCATAGGGCTATCCTTCCACCCACTTTACCATTTTTGTCACTCTTCTCTGTACCTTTTCTAATTCTGCTATATACTTTTTAAGATATGATGACCAGAACTGCACACAATATTCAAGGCATGGTTGCACCATGGAGCAATACAGAGACATTATAATATCTTTTGTTCTATTCTCCATTCCTTTCTTTGTGATTCCTAGCATTGTATTTTCTTTTTTGGCTGCTGCTGCACATTGAGCGGAGGGTTTCAATGTATTATCCACGATGATGCTTAAATCCTTTCCCTGGGTGGTGGTTCCTGATGGGGAACTTTGCATCTTGTAACTGTAGTTTGGTTTGTTCTTCCTTAACTTTGGGCTTGTTCACATTAAATATCATCTGCCATTTGGACGCCCAGTCTCCCAATTTATCAAGGTCCTCCTGCAATTTTTTACAATCTTCTTGTGTTTTAACAAGTTTTTATAATTTGGTGTCATCTGTAAATGTGATCAACTCAGTCATTATTCCCTTTTCCAGGTCATTTATAAATATCTTAAAAAGCAGCAGGCCCAGCACAGATCCCTGTGGTACTCCACTATTCACCTTTCTTCATTGAGAAAATGTATTTATTTAACACGTTTTTTAAATCACTTTATCCTTAAGTCAAAGTGGTTTACATTACAACTTAGAACTGTTTACATCAAAACAATAAACTGGGGGGGGGGGGGGAGATTACAAGGCATGCAGGGTGATTTAAACATGAGAAGCTATGTATAAGTTGAGTTGGAAATGGGTTTGGGAGTGCCTCTTAGGTGTTGTCATGTATTGCATGTATTTTTTGAAGGGGTTAATCTAGACTTCTAGAATTTGCAAGCAAGCATTTTAAAGTTTGGGTTTTTTTCTAATATTTGCAATGTAGCTATTCGGAATTTTTCAAATCTGTCTGATTTTTACTTAAAGCGCCTGGGTTATTTTTACTTATATTGGAACCTCTCTATCGAGATGCTCTGACTTCCCTCTTTTGCTAGTATCCTTCAAGGATACATCCTTCTGAACCATGTGCTCTTGGGCAATTGTCTGCTTTCCCCCATTATCTAGTTTAAAAGCTACTTTCTCTCTTTTTTAAAGGTTAATGCCAGCAACCTGGTTCCATCCTGGTTAAGGTGGAACCCATCTTTTCGGAAAAGCTCCCCTTCCCCCCACTTCTCCAGAATGTTGCCCAATTCCTAACAAATCCAAAACCCTCTTCCTTGCACCATAGTCTCATCCATGCATTGAGGCTCCCGAGCTCTGTCTGCCTCTTGGGTCTTGCGCGTGGAATGTGAAGCATTTCTGAGAATGCTACCCTGGAAGTTCTGGATTTCAACTTTTTACCTAAAAGCCTAAATTCATCTTCCAGAACCTCCCTCCCACATTATCCTATGTCATTGGTGCCAACATGTACCAAGACCACAGGCTCTTCCCCAGCACTATCTAAAACCTTTCTAGGTGGCACATGAGGTCCACTACCTTCGCACCAGGCAGGTGATCCTCATGTCCACCAGCCACCCAGCTATCTACATGCTTGATGATCAAATAGCCAACTATAATGGCCATCCTAACCCTTCTGTCATGGGCACATGGTCCTGGAGGCACATCCTCGGTGCGAGAGGGTATTACATCACCTAGAGGACAAGTCCTAGCTACAGAATTACTTCCTGCCACACTAAGGTGATGTTCTCCTTTCATGTGACCCCTCCTCTCTATGGTAGCAAAGAGGTTGACAGTTGGAGGTGCGACTTCTCTACTGCATCCCTGTAGGTCTAGTCTATATACTATATATAGGACTTTTGGTGTTCACCTCAAGGTGAACTGCAAGGACTTAATTAATCTACTACTAAGGCCTAATAACTTGCTGATGAAGATAATTAATTAAACCTGAAATTGAGTAAGATCGCCCCTTCCCCTTAACTCCTCTCTCTCATAACCCAAGATCTCCCTTTCTCTTTTTCTCTCTGTCTTTCCTCTCCCCTCCCCCATAGCAAAAATATCATACGGCACCATCCCTAACTTCATCTTTCTCTGAGTCAACATGCAGCAGCCAGTGCTGCCTGTAGCATTCACTTCCAGTGTACAGTTCATTGGCCCTACACACTGGAAGTGAATGTTACAGGCAATACCAGCTGCTATCAAGGGTGAAGAGGAGGAATGTGTAGAAGCTGATGAGGATAAAGTGGAATCACTTAACAAATATTTTTGTTCTGTGTTCACGGATGAAGGGACAGAAGCAGGACCTCAGAAAACACACACGTATAGGAGCAGAAGTGAAGGAGATTTTCAGAAGACTGTATTTCTGAGGAACTAGCTAAACTAAAAGCAGACAAAGAGATGGGGCCGAATGGGATACATCCCAGAGTAATGAAAGAACTTGGGAAAGTTCTAGCAGCTCCACTTTCTGACCTTTTCAACACTTCTTTAAAATCGAGAGTGGTACTATAGGACTGGAGAAAGGCACATGTGGTCCCTACACAAAAGTGGAAGTAAGGATGAGAATGAGAACTATAGGCTGGTTAGTCTGACCTCTGTGGTGAGTAAATTAATGGAAATGCTGTTAAAACAGGATAGTGAGGTTCCTGAAGTCCAGTGAATTGCAGGATCTGAGGCAGTATGGGTTTACTAGAGGCAGGTCTTGTCAGACAAATCTGATTGATTTCTTTGACTGGGTGACCAAAGAGTTGGACCGAGGGAGAGCCCTAGATGTGGTATACTTAGATTTCAGTAAAGCCTTTGACATAGTTCCACATAGGCAACTTATAAATAAATGAACACCCTAGGGATGGACCCTAAAGTGACTGACTGGGTTAGAAATTGGTTGAGTTGGAGGCAACAAAGTGTACAGGTAAATGGAACTCACTCTGAGGAAGAGGTGATCACCACTGGTGTGCCACAGGGATTTGTCCTTGGTCTGATTGTTTTTAACATTTTTGTTAGTGATATTGCAGAAGGGCTGGGTTTGCCTCTTTGCAGATGATACCAAAATCTGCAATAGAGTAAACACCCAGGAAAAAGTAGATAACATGATGAGGGATTTAGCTAAACTTGAAGAATGTTTGAGAATTTGGCAGCTGAGATTTAATGCTAAAAAATGCAGGGTCATGCATTTGGGTGGAAAAATCCAAGAGAGTGGTACAGAATAGGGGGCGAAGTAATTTTGTCCACAAAAGAGGAATGGGACCTGTTTCTGATGATCTTAAAGTGGCTAAACAGGTTGAAAAGATGATGACAAAAGCCAGAAGGATGCTTGGATGCAAAGGGAGAGGAATGGCCAGTAGGAAAAAGGAGGTGATAGTGCCTCTGTGTAAGTCTTTGGTGAGACCTCATTTGAAATATTGGGTTCAATTCTGGAGACTACACCTTCAAAAGGATATAAACAGGATGGAGTCGGTGCAGAGGGTGGTCAGTGGTCTTCGTTATAAGCCATATGAGCACAGACTTAAAAATCTCAAAATGTATACTTTAAAGGAAAGGTGGGAGAGAGGAGATATGATAGAAATGTTTAAATACCTCCATGGCATTAATGCACAGAAAGAGAGCCGTAGGATGAAGTGAAAGGGGATAGACAGGCGTAATATGAAGAAATATTTCTTTATGGAAAGAGTGATAGATGTGTGGAATAATCTCCCAGTAGAGGTAGTAGAGATGAGGACAGTAACTGAATTCAAGAAAGCATGGGCCATACACAGAGGATCTCTAAAGGAAAAAAAGGGACTAGTGTCGTTGATATGGGCGGGCAGACTAGATACTATATGGTATTTTCTTCCATCATCTTTCTGTTTAATGTAACCAAGGTTATACAGAAAGTCCCAGTACTGCTTATTTTTGATAAGCCGTCAGAAATATCAGTAAGGGACTGTTTAAAACAAATTTTGTCTATCTGTTTCACTCCTGAACTCCCAATTAAATATTTCTTTTGAAAGAACATTTATTTATTTTATCTATATGTATTTATAACATTTTTCTACCATCTTAGTGACAAATGTAATTCAAAATGGTTTACAATGCAAATAATATACAAAAGCAGAAAAAGCAGTAGGTATACAAGACAGAGTGCATTGATACAATAAACTCCAAATTCTCTCTCCTTCCTCCCTCTCCATTTTCAGTAACCATCCATCAATATTGAGCAAGTGCCAGAGACCAATGAGGTATGCCAGTATGTAAAGGGGATAGCCTCATTTTTCAATTATTTTAAAGAGGAAACATGTTTGCCACAGCTTCTCTTTACCTCTTACGTCCTGGAAAGATAAAGAAACACACTCTTTATTCTCATTTTGAAGCCCTTTCCCGCCCCCATTTCAGAATGAAATTTTCAGATTAACAGCACTAAAACTCTTGAAATGTCAAATTAAATCAGCCAACAAAACCAGTCAGGTAAAGAGGTATCTGCAGTGGTGAGTGCAGCACTGACTTTCATCATCTCAACACCATGCAGAGATAGGACGTGCCATAAATAGCAACAGCAAATGAGAGTCTACTGAAATGGACAGGAGGTAGCTGGGATATGCTAAACACAAGCTAGGAAATGTATGATAGTTTTTGCTGCGTCCCTCTTTAAAGAAAAGGACAAAGGAATTGGATTTAGCTTGTGCCTTTCTCAAAGGTTTGAAGCAAGATATATTAGGGTACGATAGGTATTTCCTGTCCCCAGAGGGCTTACAAACTAAGGTGCCCTTTTACTAAAGTGAGCTGTCATTATTATGCATTTTAGCACACAGAGTTACCATGGGTCCGACAGTTCCTATTTGCTGTGTCAATCAAAATATTGTTGGGGCCATGACCCCTCTGGCCCATCCTATTCTGCTGCCTATGATTCCCATGGTAACTGCAAATCACATGATGGGATAAGGAATGGGCAGATTAGAAGTGGAGGGTCTGTGTGGACAGCAAATTGCAGTCAGTGCAAAGCAACGTAACACACGTTGTCAGTTGCAATTAGACACTAACTGGATATGTGGTGGGGTGGCATTAGGTGCACCTGTGTTAATTGTGCCATGCACTTGGGTATGCATGCCTGCAATAATCACTGGACCCTCTTATGCCACCCAATTTTTGATCTCAATTTTCTGGGAAAGACCACAGAGAAGGTGGTTTTTTAACAGCTGTCTATCTTTCTTGAGGCCAGTAATGCCCTTCACCCTAAACAGTCAGGCTTTTGCCAAGGGTATAGTATGGAATCAACCAGGGAAAGCTCAATGCTGGATTTAGTGCTCACCAACGGAGATAGCGTGTCTAATGTCCGGATGGGTGCCCCTGTGAGCAGCAGCGATCATCATAAGGTGTGGTCTGAGATAAAAGCCAAGGTGCAGTCCAATCATAGCAAGCTCAAAGTCCGGACCTAGACTTCAAAAACACTGACTTCAGAAAAATGGCCAAGTACCTGAAGGAGGAGTTGGCAGGGTTGGATGGGATAAAGGAAGTGGAATTGTAATGGGCTAAACTAAAGGTGGCAATAAAAGGGGCAACAGATAAATATGTAAGGAAAGTAAATAAAAACAAGAGAAGAAGGAAACCTATTTGGTTCTCCAAAGAAGTGGCTACTCAAAGGCAAAAAACACAGCTTTCACAAAATTCAAAAGCTTGCAAACAGAGGAACACAGAAATGAATACAGGATCAAACTCAGAGACAAAAAGAAAAATAAGGAAAGCAAAATCAAAGCCAGAGGAAAAGATTGCTAAAGATGTGAAGTGTGGCGACAAAACTATCTTCAGGTATATTCGGGAGAGGAGGAAAATCAGAGGTGGAATTGCAGGACTCAGAAGTGCTGGGAATGGACTCGTGGAGAATAACATTGAAAAAGCGAAATTGCTAAACAAATATTTCTGCTTTGTTTTTACTAAAGAAAATCCTGGAGAAGGATCACCTGTGACTCCCAAATATAAAAATGGGAATGAAGTAGATACCACACCATTCACAGAAGATGATGTGTAAGAACAACTTGCAAAACTGAAAGTGGACAAGGTCATGGTGTAGCTCTCACGCTCTTAGCTAGACAAAGTACTCAGATGCGCACTGCCATAATGGGACCGGATGGGATACATCCCAGGATACTGAAAGAGCTCAGAGAGGTTCTTGCAGAGCCATAAAGGATGTTTTTAACAGTTCCATGGAAACAGGAAAAGTTCCTCAGGATTGGAGGAGGGCTGATGTCGTACCTCTTCACAAAAGTGGTGACAGGAAAGGAGTGACAAACTACAGGCCGGTGAGCCTTACCTCAGTAGCATGAAAAGTAATGGAGGCGCTCCTGAAAGAGTGAATAGTGGACTTTCTCAAAACCAACAGGTTGCATTATCCACGGCAAAGACCAGTATGGTCCATCTAGTCTGCCAAGCAAGGTGCACCTGCCGCTCCATGCAGGTCACCCCTCCCCATGTTTTTGTTTAGGGGTGAACTCACCGCTTCATGTAGAGTATCCCTGTTTGTTGAGAAATTATACAGTTAAGTTTATTTTGATTTTATCCTGTTGCTATAGAGGGATCCACTGTGTCTGTCCCATGCCATTTTGAATTCTGTCACTGTATTTGCCCCCACCACTTCCATCGGGAGGGCATTCCAAGTATCCACCACCCTTTCAGTGAAAAAGTATTTCCTGACATTGCCTTTCAATTTACCCCCTTGCAGTTTCATGTTATGCCCTCTAGTTTTACAGCTTCCCCGTCTTTGGAAGAGGTTTGTTTGTTCATTAATACTCTTTAAGTATTTAAAGGTCTGAATCATATCTCCCTTATCCCTCCTCTCCTCCAGAGTGTACATATTTAGGTCTTCAAGTCTCTTCTCATAAGGCTTCTAACGCAGGCTCCAAATCATGTTGGTTGCCTTCCTCTGAACCGTTTCCAGTCTTTTTACATCCTTTGAGAGATATGGTCTCCAAAACTGAACACAGTATTCCAAGTGAGGCCTCACCAGTGACTTATACAGTGGCATTAGTACCTCTTCCTTTCTGCTGGTAATTCCTCTTTGCATGCAATTCAACATCCTTCTGGCTTTTTCCACTGCCTGTCGCACTGTTTTGCCACCTTGTGATCCTCAGAAATAATTATACCAAGGTCCTTCTCCTGGTCCATGCACACCAACCTCTCGCCCCCTATCGTGTATATTTCCCTTGGATTTCTGCTTCCCAAGTGCATGACACTGCACTTCTTCGCATTAAATCTTAAATGCCAAGCATTAGACCATTCTTCCTGCTTTTGTAGATATTTCCTCATGTTATCCACTCCCTCAGTGGAGTCCACTCTTGCAAATTTTCGTGTCATCTGCAAAAAGACAGACTTTTCCATTCAGTCCTTCAGCAATATCACTCACAAATATATTGAACAGTGCCGGTCCCAGGACCGAACCCTGGAGCACCCCGCTAATCACCTTCATTTTATCCGAGTGAGCCCCATTTACCATCACCTTCTGATGTCTGTCAGTCAGCCAATTTCTGATCCAGTTTACCACCTTGGGACCATCCCCAAACTATTGAGTTTATTGATAAGCCTTCTAGGAGGAACAGTATCAAAAGCTTTGCTGAAATCCAGGTAGATGACATCCATCGCATGCCCCTGATCTAGTTCTCTTGTCACCCAGTCAAAGAACTCAATCAGATTAGTTTGGCAAGACTGTCCTTTAGTAAAACCATGTTATCTTCCGTCATTTACTATGTTACTATGTTACTAAACACACCATAAGTGCAAAGACCTAACACACTTTAGTAAAAAGACTCCCTTGTTTGTACCTGAGCCAATGGAGAGATGAGATCACAAGGAGCTGCAGTGGGGTGCAAACCTGGCTTCCTTCATTTTCATCCCACAAATATGGCCACTAGGCCACTCCTCCACATAGACACTTTGTAGTACTCCAAAGCAGAGCTGTGTCTCATTTGCTAGAAGCCCATTTTTGTTTGGCAAGCAAAACAAGATTAACAAGATGTAAGAGTAATGCATGTTACCAGTCAGTTGACTTATGGAAGTCTACCTGTATCATTCTTTTAGCTTTATGGGCACAGAAAGTAAATTTTTAATATTTTTGAAGAATGACATTCTCAGATAATGATCTCCTATATCAAGGCCTGTTTCTGCAAAACTGCAAAACTGTTTGCTGTTGTGAGATTTGCAGTACCTATTTGGAACAGATATTTCAAACGCACTGGGCACTTTGTTTCCTTACAAAAAGTATAGTAAAGCAGACCAGACTTAGTCCTGGACATTCTAATTGATGTTACATTGAGTCTTGGCCTTACAAAAAAGCTTTTTGGTATTGGGCTCGATCACTTTTTTTGATTGTCTGGTTTCAATCCCATAACAGCTCTGGATTTTCTTGGTCAGTACTTGCTGAGATAGTACTCCCCTGCAGTGGGTAGCATTACTTTCCCCCTACCTCTTTAATTTATATGCAGAACAAATAATCAGAGAAGCAGGACTGTATGAAGACAACTGAGGTGTGACGATTGGTGGAAGACTCATCAACAACCTTCGCTATGCTGATGATACGTCATTACTGGCTGAACGTGAAGACAATTTGAAACATTTGCTTCTGAAGATCAAGGAATATAGCCTTAAAACGGGTCTGCACCTTAATGTCAAGAAGACAAAGCTCCTGACAACAAGTAAAATGAATAAGTTTATCGTTGATGGAGAAGAAATTGAAATAATGGACAACTTTAACCTACTTGGTTCAACTATCAATAAAGGAGCAACAAGCAGTCAAGAAATCCGATGATGCATTGCTCTTGGCAGAATGGCAATGAAGGACCTAAACAAGATTCTCAAGAGCAGAGATGTCTCTCTCCATACAAAGATTTGATTTGTTCATGCCATGGTATTTTCAATAACGTCACATGGATGCGAAAGTTGGACAGTGAAAAATACAGACAGGAAGAAAATTGATGATTTTGAATTATGGTGTTGATGATAATATTGTGTATACCATGGACTGCCCGAAGAACAAATCTGTCAGTTCTAGAGAAGATCAAACCAAAGCTTTCTTTAGAAGCTCAGATGACAACACTTCGACTTTCATTCTTTAGACACATCATGCGGAGAGAGATCATTAGAGAAAGATATCATGCTTGGCAAGGGAGAAGGTCAATGCAAAAGAATGAAGGCCAGCAATGAGATGGTTTGATACAATAACAGCATCTACGGGTGCCAGTGTCAACAATGAGCCGCCTGACTGAAGACCAAACACAATTTAGGACAACTATCTAGAGGGTCGCCATGAGTCGACACCAACTTGTTGGCACTTAACAACAACAGCAACATTGGAACTCATAACAAAATGCTTGAGTTTATGCATGACAAATTGTAACATCTGCAAGTTGAATTTAGAATATTTACACATATAAAAAATGACATTTACATGTGAAATTTGCCATACATGTTAAGTAATGATTTTAGATGAGGTGCTACCTCTCTATGTATCCATTCTTTATGCACAGATTTGAAGGGGGCATGTTCTGGGCATGGTTTAAGGTAGATCTTAAAGTTATACAGCTTTTCTATTTTTCAATGGAAATCTTTATCTTTATTGCAGGATTTGATTAACCGCCCTTCACATACATGCACAATGGGCGGAGGAATAATATGTTGAAACCCTCCGCCCAGTGTGCAGCAGTGGCAAAGAAAGGAATGCTAGGAATCATAAGGAAAGGAATGGAGAATAAAAGCAAGGATATTATAATGCTTCTGTATCATTCCATGGTGCAACTGCACTTTGAATATTGTGTGTAATTCTGGTTAGCATATCTTAAAAAGGATATAGTAGAATTAGAAAAGGTACAGAGAAGAGCCACCAAAATGGTAAAGGGGATAAAAGGATACCCCTATGAGGAAAGGCTTAAAAGGATAGGGCTTTTCAACTTGGAAAAGAGACAGCTGAGGGGAGATAAGATAGAGGTCTATAAATTAATGAATGGAATGGAACGGGTAAACATGTTTACGCCATCAAAAAAATAGAAAGACTAGGGGACATGCAATGAAGCTACAATATATCCCATATAAGACTAAAAAGAGAATTTTTTTTTCACTCAGTGCGTAATCAAACTCTGAAATTCGTTACCGGAGGATGAAGTAAAGGCTTTTAGTGTTGCTGGGTTTATAAAAGATTTGGACAAGTTCCTGGAGGAAAGATCCATAAATCATTATTAAAGAGGACCCTGGAAATCTACTGCTTGCCCCGGGACAAGCATTGTGAAACCTGTGTGCCTTTTTGGGAACCTGCCAGGTATTTGTGACCTGGATTGGCCACTGTTGGAAACAAGATATTGGGCTTGATAGACCTTGGTCTGACCCAGTAGGGCATTTCCGATGTCCTATGTCCATCTTAGTTCTTATGTTCATCTTCTTAAATAAATTTCCTCATCAGCATTTAGACTTTTATCCTATGTGACCCCATTTTAAGAACCGAAAAGTCACATGACTCCAGATGAATGTGAAATCAAAATAGCAAGTCTCCAGCCTCCTTCCCCTCCCTCCACTCATCTAAATCAGGAAAACAACAGCAACAGTACTGGCAGCAGCCGTCAGCACAGGGTCCCTTGTGTCAAGGTGCAGTGTATGTTTTCAGACCCCAGTACTCAGCAGGGGTTTCCAGCCTAACAGGAAGCTTACCCAGGAGGGGCAGGGGCCTATGAATGCTCACTGGCTCACAGGCCACATGCTGACTGGCGACTTGGCAAGTTGGCATAGCTCATAGTGAAAGTCCAGAGAGATGGGGAAACGGCCATGTTTCTGTGACCCCATCCACTCATAATGTGACCCCATTTGGGGTCCTGAGCCCAAGTTTGGGAACCACTGCTCTAAGGCATATATTATGCTTGTTTGGACCTGTAATTTGGAGGAATAATTGAGAGGGGAATTGCGTCTACCTCTCTAGTGTTCAAAACCACCCTCAAATAGCAATAGCATGGTGGGGGGGGGGGGGCATATTCAAAGGCATTTAAACGGTTTGCAGACCTGCAAATGGCATAAATCAGATTATCCAGGATATTCAGTGGAACCAACCCAGTTAGTGCAGCTGAAAAACCGCCCCTAAGTGAGTAAAACACATCAGTGCTGCCCAGATAGAGCCAGAGAGTTCTAGGTGCAGAGTGGGGGACGCAGCGATATTCAGGCACTAACCGGTTAGCTAAACTGCAAAAGCTATGGCAGGTGAAAGGCAGTCCTAACTTTATGTGATTTTGCAATGTAGTTAGCAACAGAATATCGCAGCTAACCAGATTGCAAAACAGCAATTCAGCAAAACTGGCTATTCAGTTCTCATTGCCAGATATGCATGGGTACTGAATATCCAGATTTAATTGAAAGTGGTGATGGCCAGCAGTTTTAGCAGCATTGGGCGCTGCCTCTGAAATTCCTGCCCATTGAGTTTGCAGCTCGGCTGCTGACTTGACTCCCCTTGCCTATGTACTTTTGCAAACTCTACCACTTAAAAATGTAAGTAGCAAAATCCAGCACTTACACATGCAAAGCCCTTAGTGGGGTCAATCTTCTTTCAAGAACTTGTTTATTAAAATTTGATATCATACCTCAAAATAGACACCTAGGATGAATAACAAAAAGGTCAATTAAAAATGACTTTTCCCCTAGTATATCCTGTTAAATACACATATTTTTTCCATGACCTTATGGATATAGGAGTCAATATTCAATGGCCATCGCCATATTAAATTAGACCCGGATATTCAATGCTGGGGTCATATCTGGTATGCCCAGATAGGGCCCGATTCTGAGAGGCAAATAGCAGGGCTGTATGTCCCGGGAGGACATGCAGCCCCACTATCTGTCCTGACCATATGCCAGAACATGATCTCTCCGCACACACAAAGCTGCAGTGCAGGGAGATCTGGACGGGGGCAGCATGGGGGCTGAGAGTGGGTAGAGCTGAGGTGGGACAGGCACCCAGACGTACAGGGCTGATTCAGGTGGTCACTAGGAGGTGGAATAAGTGGGGCTCCTCGGAGATGGAACAACAACTGGGCGTCCTTGCAAGCGGCCCCAGCAGCCACCCGACGGACATGCAGCCATGGCAGATGAGGCTCTGCCACCCGATCCCAGTTCTGGCAGACCCCACTGAGGGTCAGGCAGCAGGAATACTGGTCTGGTGAGGAGTAGGGCCTTTGGTTCACCAGCAGAAGCAGGTGAGACCTTGCCATGCTGCTTTCAGGACATTCCCGCGGCTGCTGCAGGGGCATGCCAGGCCATTCCGTTGCTCGATCCTGCACCCACGGTAGCATCTAGCTCTCCCGGTGCATAATCAGGTACAACAGAGCCCGTCCTGTTCTGGGACATCTGGAAGACCCGGACGTGCCATTTTCTGGATCGGGCTCCACATGTCATAGCTAACCAGACAGTAATGATATTTGGCTAAACTAGCAAAGTTAGGAGTGCCTTTTATGTACCTAACATTAGCCAGTTTAAGTTAACCAGTCAGTGGCTGAATATCACTGTTGCCCGTTTAACTAGAGCACTGCACCTAGAACGTCCCCAGAAGCCCCCGATGCTAGCATCGGGGTGTGCAGCAGCTTTATGATTGGATATTCAGTGGTAAAAACGGCTATGTGCCACTGAATATCCCACTCATTGGGATTAACACAGTTAGCAAGTCTCCTAATCGCGTTAATCCTATTGAACATGCCCCCATTATTTTACAAAAGACTCCACATTCAGCAAGTCTTTTGGAAAATACACTGCAAATTATGAGAAAAAAAGGCGTGAGCTAAATCCAATGAACATCCTGTACAAAACTGACTTTCAAGTACCAAATATACTGTTTTGTGCTTCAACGGTTTATGGGTAAGGCAATCAACCACATTAATCAACATAGCAAGTGAGTGAATTTTATATCTGTTATACCTTCAACATCTTAACATGGGAAAAACATCTACAAGACACCAAATAATTTCTGATCTCAAATAAGAAGTGAAAGGATCCTGAGAGGATAACCGTAAACAGAATATAATAATAAGAGACAATATTTCTCAAGAATCATTAGAGTACACAGACAATAGACATGCATGCAGTTTCCCTGCCTGTTGTACCATAACTTGGATAATACAATGCTGTTTGCAGTCAAGCGCATGTATAGGAGTTCATATGTCTTTTCCAATGGATTAATTTTACTCTTGGAAGGCAGAGGAACACCCTGCTGGTCCTTTATTTTAGTGCAGAAAAAGAAATCTGTACAAATTTAGCTTGTGGAAAGCAAACATTATTTGCATATGTTTAGCATAGAATTTTGCATGCAATGGCAGCACTGTTTGAAAGCAGAGAACATGTAGGGCCCATTATTCAGCAGTGGCATTGAATATTTGGGTCAGTTGGACAGGGTTGAAGTTAACAAGACAGTGGCGATATTCGGCAGCTGCCCAGTTAGCATGGGCAGTGGACGTTAGGACAGCCTTTTCTGTGTCTAACTTTCACTGCTCAGGGATAATCAGGCAGCAGCTGAACATCGCCGCAGCCTGGTTATCCCCCGATGCCACCTCCAGAATGCCACAATGCTAGCTGGCTGGCATCAAGGTGCCTAGCAGTGGCACCAGCAAACTTTCAGCAGCACTAAGCGTATTAGTACCGCTGAATATCCTGTTTACGACAATTAATGCAGTTAGCAGGTCTGTTAACCGCGTTAATCGTTTTAAATATTGGGACTGTAATATCTTTCTTCATTTGTGTGTCTTATAAAATATTGATCTGAATGCTCATGAAACCACCACATACTGTAGATGTCCAACTGAATCAAGTAAGTTGCTCCTGCCTTATCTAGCTCTGGGTTTAAATAGGCACCTCTTAACCCTTAGTGGTAGTTTCATGGTACTATTGTTAGAGATCAAGCTGTCTTAAGGGCATTTTGGCCTTATCGGGTAGCTTGACCCTTAAGTGGTAGTAAAGTGAGACTATCACTAGTGGTCAAGAGGCACATTTTGAATCCAGAGCCAGATGAGGCAGGAGCACAAGACATACAAGATAGTTGAAGATTTATGTTGAAGTTAAGTGATGATTTTTTTCATTATTTAAATTTGGTGAAAGTTTCTGGAGATCATAGATCATAGATATCACATATTTTTGGAAACCGTGTTGAATGATTAAATCTTAATATGAGTGTATACAGGTTGTTGATGTTTTTTGGGAGGTGGTTAGAAGTTTTTTTTCATTGTGCACATGTGCCCCTGTTATTCTGAGACCTGTTTTTCTCCTTTGTCTTTTGTGCTCCAGAGTTTTGTACTATAAATTTTGATAAGATAAAGGAGTGATATATATATATTTTTGTAGTATTATTTGTCACTCCAAAAGTAACCAATTTTTTGAAGTTGTATTGTATGTTCATTTACTATTATTGCATATAGGGACTCTAATAATAAGCATTTGTTTTTACATTAAGAAGGTAGCTGGTGGAGAATCCAAGATGGCGATTTGTTGAGGTGTGACGGTTGGTGCGGTGCTTTACCTATGGGCAAAAAACGGAAGTCCAGAGGGGCTAAACAGCCTTCTATAGCCTCGCAGGTCTCCCCATCGTTACCTGCAGCCATTGTTGGTCCTTTGGACTCATATTTTTTCCCCATGCCGAGACAGTCCTGCGCAGCAGGGGAGAGTAGCTTGGCTTTGCAACAATCGGAGGTGGAGTCCTCGTCTTTTGCTTCGGGCGGTGATCTGTCTTCGCCTGGCTCTGTCTGGGCCTCGAAGATC
Source organism: Ichthyophis bannanicus (assembly GCA_033557465.1). Taxonomy (NCBI): domain Eukaryota; kingdom Metazoa; phylum Chordata; class Amphibia; order Gymnophiona; family Ichthyophiidae; genus Ichthyophis; species Ichthyophis bannanicus. The sequence goes on along the minus strand of CM066044.1, from coordinate 167,025,912 downwards.
CCTCATCAGGATATCGGTGGTGAGGGGAAGTTGGTGGAGGGTGTTGAGTCGTCGGACTCCCCCAGTGAGCAGTGCCTGCCCGTGGAGAGTAGGGCAGATGGTACTCCTTCCCCAGTACAGCGTCAGAGGGTGGAGATCGCAGGAGAGATGGCAGAAGGTGGGGTTGGCCCTGAGATTGGACCGACTGCTCAACCCCGCTGCCGGGCAGATCATCTTTTGGTGAAGTAGGGGAGGTTTCCCCAGCGGCATCTATGGAGACTCCAGAGGTAGTAACGCTGGAAACAATATGGGTCGCTATTATGCAACTTCGTGAAGAAATGTTGCCACGGATGTCGGGCTTGGCGTCTCAGGTTACAAATAACGATTTGGCTAGTCGGGAAAATGTATGTAAAATAACTAATCTCCAGAAGGATGTTGCAGAAGTACAGAAAAGTTCAGTGTCTCTTGAGAAGGAGGTGGAAACCCTGAGGAAGAACATATTGCCCATGAGTTTTAAATTAGAGATGTTGGAAAATATGTCTAGAGCTGTGAATTTACATCTGATTAATTTTCCTAGGACATCTTTAATATCCGCGAGGGATATGTTTAAGATGTATCTGGTAGAGATTTTGGGTGTCCCCCCTATAGCTAAAATGTATTATTTGCCTTTGGGGAAAAAGTGGAGGGTTCGGGGGTGGTTAAGGGAATATCTAATGTTGATGTCTTGAATGTAACTGCAATGCTGGAACTATCGCAGGAGGAGCAGGTAGTGCCCTCTACTTTATTGATTACATTAGCCTTGCTTTCTGATAAGGAATGGCTTATGAAGTTATTCTTTAAAAAGCATAATGTTTCCTTTAAGGGATTGTTGGTCCGTATGTTTCCAGACCTCTCCCGGGAAACCCAGCGGCGCCGGCGGGACTTTCTCCTTCTACGCCCTGGTGTTCAGCAATTGGGAGGGCTCTTTTTCCTAAAATTTCCGTGTAAGTGTTTGATCAGGTATCAGTCTGAGTCTTTTATTTTTTATGAGCCTTCCCAATTGCTGGACTTTATTAATGTCCGTCATCATAGGGTGATAGATGCTCCCCCATCTGCCTCTGTTTGAGCATAATTTATTTATTTTTATTTATTTATCTATTTCTTCTATACCGCCCCTTCCAGAGATCAGGGGCGGTTTACATGGAACAATTGCATACATTTGCATAACATTACATAGAACAAGAACTTCTTAACTTTTTACATATAACATAGAACATTACATAGAACAAGAACTTCTTAACTTTTTACATATAACAGAACAGTAAATTGTCAGAACTATTTACAGGGTGTATACTTTTGTATACTGCTGAATTTACAGGGGAATGTCAGCGAGCTGACATTGCTATTTATAGAAAATTATTATAATGGATACTAACTGTTTTTCACACCTTTAATTTCCTATCGAAATGTTGGCTGTATAATTTTTCCTTTTTCTTGATATTCTCTCATTTGAGGGCTAGAGTGGGTCGGGTATTTTGATGTATTTACTTTTAGAGTTTTGGTGGGACCGTTTCAGGTCTGTTATGTTGTTCCTTACCCTGCTCAGTTTCCGTTTCAAGATGTATTCTTGATATGTATGTAGAAATTCATAAATAAAAAATTTAAAAAAAAAGAAGGTAGCTGGTTATTTAAAATTAGTACACAGATTGTGATCAAAACACACTACTAATCTTTAGCAACAATGAACCAGCAATGTGCCCCAATCTACCTCCAGGAATGAGAAGTTAGCCCAGGTTCCCTGTCATTTCTGACCTTTGACCTTGTTATAGTCTCATTTGAAAGTACCTTCCTATCGTCTGTGGTGTGACCTGCAAGTCATGAGTTGTCACTCATGGTGGAATCTGCATGAAACATATTTTCAGGCAAAAACTTTGATATGGAATTTCTCGCTATGATATTCCAGGATGTGAGAACAGTGTCAAGCCTGCCAATAAAAAACAAAGATTATTTAAAATAAACCCATAAATTATTTGGGTAAAGCTGAGCCCTTTTATAAAACAAATGAATGTCTAAAGATACAAGTTGATACAGTATGAGACCTTTGACTGAGGAGAAGAATTTTGTTTTAAAACAGAGCGCATGCCATTATAGCCACTGGTAATTACAATATACTTTAGGGTTTTCTCGTTAAACCTTTCCAGAGAACTGATGTGTGAATGCTCGGCCTAATTACATGAAATGCAATTATGCCTGGGAAAGCAAGGCCCCAGACGATAAGGTCAGTTCACATTGTCATTTTGATTGCCCAGCACATGGTTGCCCTGCTTGTTTTCTTCAAAGTATAAAACTGAAATTAATCTCAAGCCTTATCTTGGTGGTGCAGTCAGTTCTTTTCTATAGCATCAGAAAGTTGTAGGTGGATGCACTGATAAGGTCACATACACATCTGCAGAGAAAGCTGGATGCACTGATTATGTTAAGCAACGCATCCACTGAAAGCATTCTTCTCTGCTTGGATTTGTACTTCCACTGGTGGGTCCAACTGTCAGCAATAACGAGGAGCAAAGCTATCTAGGAATCTAAACACAAAAGCTGTACAGACTTCCAGAGAGGTGGACATACTATCCACAAGAGCTGACCATTCCTCATGGAAAACAGAAAGCTACCTCAGTTTCAAATGATCCTTTAGTTTCATTCCAGCAGTCTAGAAATCATTCTAAATTCAAATCCACTGCTTGTAGCCAACCTTAGGTTCTAGGAAGTATAAAAAGGAATTCAGGGAAATCATGAGGGGCACTGGGGTATCTCAAAAACTATGCACAGTATCAGGAAACAAATTGTTCACGGGGTACAAGACATTCTGACAGTCGTAAAAGATGTACAGAGAGGACATCCAAAAAGGTTTGATCACAAGGCCATAAAGATCACAGAAGCCTATAGAGCTTGAGAATGGCACTGACACAGCTTTATGGATAATAAATAGCTTTCATTGTTATTTGTTTCAATCCAAAGGAGTGCTTGGGAACTGCTCCATTCAAAAAGTAAATAAAACCATATTGCCTAGTATTTTAGTAAAAAAGTATGGATATTAATCACACCATTAATGAGCACTGTCAGTTCATGAAAGTCAACATTAAAACAGAAACAAGATCTGTTTTGAGCAGGTATATGTATTAGAGAACAGGGAGTACAGATAAAAGATACATTGTACACAGACCATAACCATGTAGTATATTTTTCAATCCCATTCGGACGAACCTATGTGGGAAACAGTAGCATAAAGTGATCAAAGGAAATGACAAGGACAAGATGGAGCAGGAGGAATATGCATTGACACAGAGATCCTTAAAAACATCAGGCTCAATGGCCTTCCTAAAACCATTAAGACCATGAGAATACGGCTGATATATAATATAAAAATGGACATATCATCAATGCCAAAAGGGACAGTTTAGTTATTTATTTATTTACAGATTTTATATACCACTTTATCACATAATCAAGGCGGTTTACAGATAACTCAACTTTTACTGCACTGAGCAGTTTATATAGAACATGGAACATATTTACAAGTTTAGTACATATTAACAGGTATAAGGTATCATTATAAATGTATTACAACAAACTCTGGCCTGTAGTATGGTATGTAACAGCCAACTATTTACATTTAAGGGTCAATTTTATGGACGGTGCATTGTTGATGGATGGGTTATCGCTCTGGGTTGTTGAGTCTTGCTTGTCAATTATTGTTTGGTATGCTTCTGAGAATAGTGCAATTCTGAGCTTTTTCCTGAATACAGAAAGATCTTTTATCTCTCCTACGTAGTTAGGTAAAGAGTTCCAGAGGGTCAGTGCGTACAATGAGACGGCTCTGTTTGTGGTTGATAGGTTTGTTTTTCTTGATTCCATTGGTGTGGCTAGTAGGTTTCTCATGTTTTCCCTCCTACTTCTTGTTTCCCATTGGGTATGAATTAATGAGGTCAGAAATGTAGGGGAAATGTTGGTTATAATATTGAATATAGTCAGGATGGCTTTGAATTTGATTCTTTTAGAGACTGGTAACCAATGTAGTTGGTACAGGATTGGGGTTATGTGTTCAAATCTTGCAACTTTCATTATTGTGCAGGCTACTGTGTTTTGCGCTATTTGGAGTGGTTTCAGGGTTTGTTTAGGAAGACCTTGTAGTATTATATTACTGAAATCGAAGTGTGGGCAGATAAATGCTTGTGCTATTGTGTGAAAGTCATCTGTGGATAGTAGAGGTCTCAGGTTTTGTATCATTCGGATCTTGTTGTATATTGTTCTCATTATCATGTTGATATATTTTGTCATGTTGAGGTATGGTCAAGTAGAATACCTAGGTACTTTATTTAGTTTTTGATAGTGAGGGAAGCACCATTTACTGGGAGTTGTTGAGGCGGTGCGAATCATTTATTCCTGGAAATTATCAAGACCTCAGTTTTTTTAAAGTTGATTGAAAGGTTCACAGAGTTGAGCCATTGTGAGATTTCATTGAAACAGCTGATGATGTTCTCATAGTTGGGGGTCTTGTGTATTGAATGGTGTGAATAGCATGATGTCATCTGCATATATTCTATATTCAACGTTGAAATTGCATATTAAGTCACATATTGGTTGAATATAAATGTTAAAAAGTAGTGCTGACAAGGCAGACCCCTGCGGGACCCCTTGGGTTAGATTGAGTGGCATGGAAAATTTATTGTTGAATCTGACTTGTGTACGGTTGGTAAGATATGATGTAAACCACTGAATTATGGTGCCTCCGATTCCAAGGTGTTTTAGGCGTTTGATTAGGATTTCATGTTTTATGGAGTCGAAGGCAGAGGTTATATCCAGGAATATTAGTATGTATGCTTGTCTGGTATTTTTGATTCTGCAGATAATATTGCTTAGGAGAGAGGTTAGTAGAGTTTCTACACCGTGGTATGCTCTGAAGCAGTATTGATGTTGGTCCAGGGGAGCATTTGTGTCTATGAAGTTTTGTAGTTGCTTCTGCACTGATTTCTCTATTACCTTTGAGAGAAATGGAAGACTTGAAATCAGTCTGTATGAGCTGGGGCTGCACTTGTCCAGTGAGTTATCTTTCAGTATTGGGCGGATTGTGGTTTCTTTTAAGGCACTAATCCTTGGGCTAAGGATAGATTGACGATTTTCAGGATGTAGGGGTTAGCTCTGTCTTGGTTAGTTTAATCCAGCTTACTGGACATGGATCAAGCTGTGATGTTGTTGTGTTGATGGCTTTGATATATTGATTTAGCTGGTCTGAGCATGGAAGAGAGAACAGCTTCCATATAGAGGTGTGGGTAGGTTCGTTAGGAATTGTTATTAGGTCAGTCGTTGTGCATTTGGATTTATAGGTATAATAATTTGCGAACAGTTGTGCATTTATTTCATTACCCTGGGAGTCGACTGTGCTTGGCTTTTTGATTAGATCATTAACTATGAGGAATAACTTTCTGGGACGGTTCCGAGATTTCTTTAGTATGTTTGCATAATATTCTTTTTTCTGTTCATTGATGTGCATTCAGTATTGATTCAGTGTCTCCATGTATATCACCAAGTCGGAGTGAGATTTTGTCGATCTCCATTTTCTCTCGATTTTCCTTAAGGATCTTTTTATTGCTCTGATGGATTGTGAGTACCATGGCTGTGAGGTTCTTTTCTTTTTGGAAGAGTTGAAATGCGGGTTGGCAGAGATTGCATGCAAGATATTATTCCAGTTGTTCAAGAGTGATTCAAGGTTATCACTTTCATTGTTCAGGACAGGAATGGCATCTTTTAGAAATGTTTCCTTATCAAATTTCTTGAATCGATGATGGAACTGTTTGCTGTAGTGAGCTTGTGTAAGTTGTATTTATGGCTGGTAGTGAAGTGACTTAAGTAGTGGTCAGACCACGGCAATGGGAGAGTATTTATTGGGGGTATTTGGTTGCAATTTATAAGCTCTTTTGGCATGAATATGAGGTCCAGTGTGTTTCCCTTTATGTGTATAGGGTTATTGATGATTTGCTGATAGCCTAAATCTTCCATTGCTTGAAGAAATGAAGCACTTTGGATGGAAGGTAATTATTTATTTATTTATTTAACGTCTCTTCTATACCGCGCTATTCATAGCAGTGCAGTGTACATTTAACAGAACCCTATACAATGCAGTCGGGCTGCATTGTATTTACAGTGAAGAGGAACTAAAGCTTGGACAATGACTGGGGTAACTTTCTACAAATTATTTACACTAATGATTATACTTTCCAACTATAGCCTATTCGGGACTGGACAGGAGGGGCTGGCTGCCCGTAATGAGGAGAGATTAAAGTCACCTAGTATAATATGATCCTTCCCAATTGGCGTATCAAGGCAAGCTGATGAGAGAATATTGTCTAATGAATTGGTATCAGCAGAAGGGGTCCTATATAATAGCGTGACTGCAATCCTCTTAGTTTCAATGGATAATACATCAATACCTTCTGAACTTGTAATGGAGGTGTATTGAGCTCCTAATGTGGTTTTGCAGAGGATAATTACTCCCCCACCTTTTTTTTATTGTGTCTAGAACAGTTGAAGATGTCAGTCTGGTGTTTTGAGTTGGTTGAGGAAGACGTTGTCCGAGTCATAGAGCCATGTTTCCGTGATACAGATGATGTCTGGTGTGGAGCGTTGGATGATATCTGTCAGTAATGGAATCTTGTTCCTCAGTGATCTCATGTTTATGAGTTGCCAGTTCAGAGGGGTAATGTGGTTTGTATTGCGGCTATCTTGATTCTGTAGTTGATTATGGGGTTTTATTTGAATTGTCCTTTGCTTTGTGTTGCGGAAGGGTATTTTATGTTTATTTATAATAGCCAAGTCACTGGATCGGTATTGATAGGGTAGTATTGGGATGGGACTTCTGAGGTGAGTAAGAGAATGTGTTAGGTATATACAGGCTAGAGTGTCGGTAATTAAAAGAAAGGCAATCCACATGGTGAGTTAGAGGTTCTCAGCAAGGAGAGGATGAGGCGAGGGGTGTGTGGGATGTTGATTCTTTGAGACAGATGTATTGTTACTTACAGTTCCGATGAGATAGTTTTCTTTAATGGGTGGTCTGTTTCCTCAGGTGGTTAGTTGTTTTCTTGCCTGTGTTCCCCACCAAAGGGCCCTTTGGCGAGGCCCTCATGCGCAGGCCTGCCAAGCGCGGGCATGCCTTGGAGCGCTGTAAATTTAAAGTTCTGTGCCAGTGGTAATCTTCAGCCTGATTGGCTTTGTGGTGGGGAGCAGGGAGGAGCTTAGTGGTTTTATTTACTTTTAGTGCCTTTAATTATTCTTATTCTTATGATTTATATTAATTACTATTATTTTTGTCATTATTATTACTATTATTTATTCCACTTTATTTGGAATTTTAAAACTTTATTGGTTCAGGATGACATTTGCTTTTAATGTTTTTAACTGCTTTATTGTTTTAATTTTTAATGCTTCACAGTATAATTATTATAATTTATTTATGTCTATTTATGTTCTCTATAGAGTCTATTTAACCCCTGATGAAGGCAGTGCCGAAACACAGCCATGTTTGGTTAGGATCCGTGTACCCCAGGATTGATATTATATCTAAACAAAGGACTCCTATATATATAAACAACACCACGCTCTAGACTGGCTTGTGTGCCACCTCAATATCGGCCCATAACCCCTGCAGGGTGCAGGAGGGAATCAAGAAACCATGCAAGGATGACAAAGCTGAATATTGCCTCTTTGCACGGGTAATACCTGAAATACGTGCAAGAATGCAATATCCCACTCTGCACGGGTAGAGTAGGCAGAGGAAGGTGCGGCTCGTAACTCGGGTGTTGTTACACAGGTTTGTCAGTGGCATACCTGTGTACTGTCTCCCATACCCAGTTATTGGCCCTGCTAGTGCAAGAGCCCCCCTCTGACTGGGCAGATACCCAGCAGTAGCATGATGGCGAGCAGTCCTGGCAAAGCTAGTCTTGAGGTCTGAGAGGGTACTGTACCCCAGGAGTAATTGGAGGGCAAACCTGTGCCTCTTCATGGCCATCTGGAAGGGGATCTAGCTCCACCTATGGACCCGAGTAGCCATTGAGATATGTAGGCCCAGGGATTATAGTAGGGGGATGTGCAGGGCAGCAGGCCATAGATAACACACTGCCACAGGCGTAGCTGTGGGACTGTACATGCAAACAGTGAAGATGGCTCCTGGCGCATGCTGGCATTAGTATCATCTGTCTGGGTCACAGGGCCGTACCAAGCCATAAATGCATCCTGTATGACTAGCACATCTGGCGCAGCACAGCGGACATCCAGTTTTAAAAGGAAAAGACATGCGGGTCTTTCCAACTTCACACTTGCAAACAGATATGATCCCTTCCTCCTCTGACACGAGCATATGTCAGAGGAGGGAGGGACCAGACCAGCCATTGAAACGTGGGTCTTTGCAACATAACACTTGAATGGCTGATCTGATCCCTCCCTCCAGGGAAGGTTCAGATCTGCATGGAAACGCGGAGTCGGAAAGACTCACGTGTTTTCTTTTCTTTTAGAATTGGATGTCCACTCTGCTGCCACCCAGGAAACTCGAAAAGCGGCAGTGGGGCAAGGGCAGGCAGTGTGAGGGGGAACCAAGGCCAGCAGCCCCAAATGCAACCCTATTTCTTTGTGCCCTGTGCAGCCGCACCACTCACACAGGGCTAGGTTCGGCGCTTCTGGGTCATGCCCCTGCCAGGTTCCGCACCTCACAATGTAGGTCCCGGCCATCCCAAGTTGCCTATAACGGTATGCCACTTCAGGCATCACATGGGAAGATGCAAGAGCTTCTCCTAGTAGGGGATGTCCAACAAATGCATGGGCCAGAGTAAAATCACCACAGCCTGGGAACTGTGATAGCCTTTGGGGCTTGTTTAAGGTGTTGCCTGTTGTGGGGGTGTCACTATCGTTGTGTAGCTCTTAGCCTGTGCCCTGCTGCAACTGGCCAGCCTCCAGGACATATCATAGCTGCTGCATATCAACATTTGTAGAACATAGATTCACACAGCACAGGGTAGCCAAAGTTGTAACAACTGACAAAATATGGTGAGTTGCCCCTTGAGAGTTTGACTGTAAAAAGCTATGTATGTGAATACACTGTCGGGCATATGTGGGCGCAAAAGGGTTCTAATCTGATCCTTTACTTCTCTCACACAGTGAATTTGGTGTACACAGGACATTAGAGGCAATAAAATGCAAGTTCCGCACCATCCGGCGCCTCAGAGAGGAGGTTGTTGCAGCTGCAGGTGAGGCACAGGGCGGTCTCCATGTGCATCAGGAATAACAGCTGTGACTGAATGGAAGGCCTACACTTGTATATGACATTGAATATGTAGCTTGCACTGCACTATAGGTGTGCAGCAGGCCTCATGGCCCCACCACATGTGTCATCAGTCACATAGTGGTGATAGGAAGCAACTCAGTAAGAATTACATGTACATGGCGCTGAAATCTGTCTGCAGAGAGGTCCACACAGTGTGTGCCGTCTGTCTGAGTGCATGCCTCCCACATGGCTCCCACACAGACAGCTGTGTCAGATGTACCACAGACATGGAGCCAATTGTGTCCCAAGGGGGCTGTTACGATGTCACTGAGCAGGGTAAGACTGGCTGAAACCCATGTAAACTCTGTACTAAGTGGTGCTGAAGGCCCATTAGAATGGTTGAATGTATGAGGCAAACCTGCAAGCTATAACATCACCCACTGGAGCCCACATCTGTATGTGCGCTCAATGGAATGAGCATACTCACATGTATAACATCCCAGTTATAAAATTAAGAAATAGTGAGCACCACAAGACAAAACAATACTTCATTCAAAAAAATACATAGGCAGGAAAACGAGTTCAAAAACTACTACTCAATGTGTAGGAGAAAAAGGATCTTAAAAGCTATCGTGCTGAGTGTCATAGGCATAAAGTTTCCAAGCCCCTGACATACGCTCTCTACATCAACAATCCAAAAAAACGTCATAATTGGCATAAAAACATGCTCAATCCAATTTTTAAATTATTTTTTAATTGTTAAATATTTTATCATAATTAAATGTGAAATGTATACTGGATAATTTCAGGGGAAACACCTTTCAGCCCCACACAACATACTCTACCACTCTAACTACCAGCAGAGTATTGTTCACCAGCCATATGGGTTATTACAAGTTCCATACATGGCACCAAAAACACTTATCTTACAGACAGCAAACTCCCGAATACCACCTGTAATGCCAACTCAGACGTTTCGCTGATGCTTCTTCAGGGGGCTACAACACCCTTTTCATTACAAAAGATGCTGTGGGTGACAGAAAGGCATAAATATACATAAAGCATGCACCATTACAGACTCATTCAACTCCTCCCATATATTAGAACTTTAATGGCAAGAGGGGGCAACATTAAGGTAATGAGTATTTGAACAATAGAGCCTGGATTGTGCAACTGCACTTACATCAAACTTCGATCATCATTACAAAAGACACAACCCAGAACAAACACACCAGCATTCATGAAACAGTAGAAAGTAATCAACTGCTCCAGAACTTAAAACCTCAAAACCAAAACCGTAAAGCTACCAACCTTAATGAACTGCTGATAATGTTTCAAGGAGCTGCAGTATAAGCACAGTGTACACCAGTGTCATGGGCATAGGGTGCAGCTGCCATGTGCTTGCACTATTCAACAGCACACTGTACACTGTAACCCTGGGTTGTGCCTGTAGCACGCCATGGAGCTCTCCAATGGTCCAGTTGCCCATTTTAGCCACTAAAGCACTAACATGCATAATATTCCATGCATACAGTTAAACCGCTAACTGTGTAGAGAGTGCTATATCTCCAAGAACAAGCAGGAATGAATCTTCACATATGGGTACGTCGGTACCGACGGAGCCTGCGTGGGAACGCTCCCCAGCTTCCCAAAAAGGAAAGCTTTTGGGAGCATTCCACAGCGCCTGCGCGTTGCCTTCCCGCCTTTCCTAACCGCCTCTCCCCAGTTCTTCTTTGCCGCGGAGCCAGCAGGTCGTGTTCCTGTCACCGCTGAAGAAGTTCTTTGTTTTCTTTTATTTCTTTGGTCACGCGTCTGCCTTCCCCGACTTCGGACCGGTACCGCCGGTCTTTTCTTTCTTTCTTATAAAAAAAAAACAAAAAAAAAAAACATTTTTTTCCCTCACTTAGTGTGTTTTTTCTTCTTTTGGGCCTTAGGCCTCACAAAGAATTTTTCCTCATGGAAAAGCAAGCCTCCGGGTTTAAAAAATGCACTAAGTGCAGCGGTACTATTTCTGTTACTGACACCCATGAATGGTGTCTTAAATGTTTGGGTCCTGAACACTCCATTTCGGATTGTCCGTCCTGCTCTTTGATGTCTAAATGGGGTTTACAGAACCAAGCAGCCAAGCTCCATGTGCTGTTTCCCTCTGATGCAGTTTCAGTGGCATCGACGTCTTCCAGGGCTTCTTCCTCCTCCCATGGATCTCAGGGTAACCAAACATAAATCCAGCCGGTCCTCGAAGGGTAGATCTCCTTCCAAGCATCGAGATGCCTCCGGGCTTGCCCTCGAGGATCCTGCACCGGCAAAACAACCCCGGCGGGAAGCTCCGGCTTCCAAAGCTCCACCTATGGGGTTACAGGTTGACATCGATGGCACGGCCTCGACCGATCACCTGTTAGAATGCTCTGGGGTACCGGCGCAACCTTCCGGTACCGAATTCCAGGCATTCATGGCGTCGATGGATCACAATGTTCTATCCATGCAGCAGGCTATCACGGCCTTCATTCAAGCTGCGACGCCGCTGATACCATAACAAACCAAGTTGTCGGTATCGGCTCTGGTACCGGCACCAGCGCCGGTACCGGTACCGACTGCATCGACATCAACCAGGATGCCGACTGCAGCGGTTCCCTGTCCAGGGATGCTCGTCGGTACCGAACCGGTACCAACGACGCCCGATGTCGATACCGCTCGATACGCGTACCGAGCTTTAGAAGAGCACCCTGACAGGCGATATTTTTATTCCTCTGATGATTCTGATACATCAGAGGAATCTGCTGAAGTATCCATAACCCTTCCTGAAGAGCCTTCTTCTCCAAAAAGAAGAATGTCTCCTCCAGAGGACTTATCCTTTCAAGACTTCATAAAAGAAGTGGCTAAAGGACTCTATTTCAGTAACCTCTGAATCAGAGCCTAGAGCTAAAAAATTGGATATTTTAGGTTATTCTAAGGCTCCTAAGGAGGCAGTCACCTTGCCAATTCATGAGATTCTTTATGAGCACATGATTGACTTATGGGAGACTCCTCTCACTATCTTCTCCTCATTCTCGAAGATTGGACACTATGTACCGTGTCCCTCCTTGTCCTGGTTTTCATAAAACACAGCTTCCCCACCATTCTATTGTGGTGCAGTCAGCTATGAAAAGGATAAAGAGTGCAAAAAGACACTCCTCTGCCCCTCCAGGATGAGAATGCAGGACCTTGGATGCTTTTGGTAGAAAAATCTTCCAAGCCAGTATGCTCATTGCCAGAATCAACTCCTATAGTCTTTACATGGGTATGTTTCTAAAAGAAGTTGCAGATAAACTGCACACTTTCCTCCCTTTTCTTCCAGAGGATAAAAGGGAAGAATTCCTTCTTTGGCTCAAGCATACTCAGGAAGTTTCAAAGTTTTCCAACCGTGCAGCCTTTGACTCCTTTGAAGGTGCCAGCAGAGCTTCGGCCATTGCCATAGCTGCTCGCAGAATTGCTTGGCTCCAAGCTTCTGATTTAGAACCTTGGGTCCAGGATGGTTTAGGAAATCTCCCCTGTACAGGTGAAAATCTGTTTGGCAAAGAGTGGCAAATAAAGGCCACTCAAATGGATGCAGAAAATTCTGCTCTAGATAGACTTTCAAAGTCAACCTCCATTCCTGCCAAGAAAAAACTTTTCAAGAAGTCTTTTTTCAAAAAGGGCAGATTCCATTCTACTTCTGGCCAACAATCATCTACAGGTCGCTTTGCTACTAAGCGTCAGCAACCTAAACAAGCCAGGCCTAAGTCTACAGGGGCTGCTGCAACTCAGCAGTCCCAACCTCCTCAGGGTTTTTGACTTGATGCTAGAGAACTTAGCCTTTCTGGCTCTAAAACAGCCAGAGCCTCTCACCATTCCAGGAAGGTTAGCTCATTTTGTTCCCAGATGGGAGCAAATTACAACAGAGCAATGGACCCTCTCCATCATAAGGGAGGGCTACAAACTTCATTTCTCAAACCTTCCTCCTCACACCATGGTGAGACACTTCAATTCTCCAACATCTCTTCTCGACCTTCTAGGTCAGGAAGTGGCTACCCTTCTTGCCCAAGGGGCAATAGAAGAAGTACCTCTTCCTCAACAAGGGTCAAGGTTTTACTCCCCCTATCTTCTCATCCCAAAGAAAACAGAGGGCCACAGACCCATATTAGATCTCAGAGAATTGAACAAATTCCTATACAAGGAGAAATTCAAGATGCTTTCTCTGGGCACTCTCCTTCCATACCTTCAGAGTCAGGATTGGCTTTGTTCTCTAGATCTCAAGGATGCGTACACACATGTCCTCATCCATCCATCTCACAGAAGGTTTCTCCGTTTTCTTTTCCAAGGAAAGCATTACCAATACAGGGTGCTTCCTTTCGGTCTGGCCTCTGCTCCAAGAGTGTTCACCAAATGCATGGCAGTAGTAGCTGCATTTCTACGCACTCTGGGAATATTTGTATTCCCATACCTGGACGACTGGCTCATCCGAGCTCCATCTCAGTCAGAGGCCCAGACTTCCCTGGACTGCACAAGGCGCATTCTGCAGTATCTGGGACTTGTGGTAAACCTCCCAAAGTCCCAGCTCACCCCTACTCAGTCCCTAGAGTTCATAGGGGCCTGGTTAGATACTACCACTGCAAGGGCCTATCTTCCTCAGGCCCGTTGCCTACGCCTAGTGCAGTTAGCCTCCCAGATTCAGTCAAAGAGCCATTTAACTGCCCGGGAGATGCTACAACTGCTAGGCCACATGGCATCCACAGTGCATGTGGTCCCCAATGCTTGCCTTCACATGAGAGCAGCTCAATGGACTTTGTCCACTGTCAGACGGCTGCCTAGGGTGAGAACTTACACAATCTTGACGATGCATATATTCATATGATTCTAGCAAGGTATTGTGGGTATTGTAGTTCATTCACTCCCAAACACAGCTGATGACAATAATTTGAGTTGTGAAACCAAGTGGTAAGATCAATAAAATACTTCTTTTATTGATGGGGTTTAATTCACCCAGCACATGTATGCTTGATAGCACTATAAATGAGGTTACTTGCTTGCAGTGTTTAAAGGGATAACAAAAAGTCACAAAGTAAACCAGAAAACAACCTTCAACTTGTCAGGCAATTAGCTAATGTTTTCTTAGCAAGTAATTACCAAATACAAAGGCACAAAGTAAAGAATAAACTTTGCTGGTTAGGTTAACTTCTGCTTATTTTCCACGCTGATCTCAGCAGTGATTCTCCCTTGCTCACACACACAATCAGGTGCAGCCCTAATTACTATCCATGGACCAGCTGAAAGCCTTTAGCTGGCTGGCTGCTACTGTGTGAGCCCAAATCCTGCTTTAAGAGCTGTTTGCAGTGGAAATAAAGAACAAAGTTAGGTTTCTTTGTGATGGCTGATGTGTTTGCTCATAGAAAACTAGCAATAGCATTTAGATAAAGAACAGTCCATGTAAATAGTTTCATCTGCTGTATTTCCCCCTGCATCAACAATCATAGGGTCAATATCATACATTGGCACAGATGAGTCTTTCATTAAGGCACTATCATGAGAATGCTTATTCCCTTGCTGCCATTCTCTATTATAGATCGGGTCTGGATCAGTGTTCATACCTGAGCCTCTCCTGCTATCATTATTCCTCTCTGTATAGCCTGGCCAATATGTAATCCAATTCTGATGTCCAGCCTTCCAATCTTGATCCCTGGACACTGGATCTTCTCTCACATACCTTCTGGCCTTGGTCTGAAAGTCCCTTCCACATGCAGTCTTCTCTCTTCCAGGTAGCCACTGGTGATTCCTATCTCTGCCACTCCATTCCTCTGGCTGAATCCAGTCCAATGGACTCTGCTGGCCTTTGGAATACCTCTCAGTATGAGTACTGCCTTGGAATCTCCCAGACCTTCCAATGGCCTTTCTGCTCTTCCTTCCAGAGAGTTTCCTTCTCTCTCTATCTGCTTGGCTTGGCTTCTGTTTCTCCAGGTGATACTGGTGCTTGTAGCCGTTGCTGAAGCTCTCCCCTCTGTATCTCTTCCTGAAGCTGTTCTTGAAACTGTTGCTGAAACTGTTTCCTGAAGAATAAGCTCTATTCTTATTCTTTCCTAATGTGTGCTGCTCCCTAACACAGTGCAGCTGTCTTGAATCAGGCCCTGCCCTTTGAGATGAGTGCTTAGGGATTACCTCATAGCTCTCTTGATTGCACCCACATTCTCTCACTTCAGCCCCTCTCATGGCTGCTGGAAACCTGGTGCATTCTGGGACTGGTAGTCTTTTATGTGAAAACTCTGTTTTCTTGCTTCTACCAGAACTGACAGGTTGCTTGTTCAGAGTCACATCATCTTTTCTATAGCTCCTACCTGAGCTATGATAAGCTTCCTTATCACACCACCCAGTGGACTCAAGCATCAGGGGCTCTGTCAGACAAAATAGCAACCTCCAGGCGCCTCTTTTGGTCTCTCCAGTGGTGGAGGTCCACCCAAAATCTGTTGCTGGGGTCCCCCTTCCAACAGTTGTTGCCC
The DNA here is from genome assembly GCA_033557465.1 of Ichthyophis bannanicus. Lineage (NCBI taxonomy): Eukaryota > Metazoa > Chordata > Amphibia > Gymnophiona > Ichthyophiidae > Ichthyophis > Ichthyophis bannanicus. The sequence goes on along the minus strand of CM066044.1, from coordinate 167,010,144 downwards.
CAGGCAACCCTCACAACAGATGCCTCCCAAACAGGTTGGGGAGCTCATCTGCAAAACCTCTCCACTCAAGGCACTTGGTCTCCACAGGAGACCTCTCTACATATCAACCACTTGGAGCTCCGAGCAGTTTTTCTAGCTCTCAAGGTCTTCCATACCCTGCTCAGCTAACAAGACAGTCCTCATTCATATGGACAATCAGGTAGCCATGTTTTACATAAACAAGCAAGGAGGAACTGGCTCTCTGTCGCTTTGCAACGAAGCTTTAAGATTGTGGGCCTTCGCCAGAGAGCATCAAATCCATCTCCTGGCCGTATACCTTCCAGGAATCCAAAACTCTTGGGCAGACAGACTCAGTCGAGTTCTGCTTCCACACGAATGGTCCCTGCACATGGACCAGGTACTCAGAATCTTCCAAGAATGGGGAACCCCGGACATAGACCTCTTTGCAAGTCCGTGGAATGCCAAACTTCCCCGGTTCTGTTCCAGAATTCCGTGTCAGGGAGTTCAGGCCAAGGATGCCTTCCTCCTTCACTGGGGTCAAGACTTCCTGTATGCCTTTCCACCCATTCCCTTGATTCCCAAGACTCTGTTCAAGCTCCAGAGGGATCAAGGATCTATGATCCTCATAGCTCCACGCTGGCCACGCCAAGTGTGGTACCCTCTACTTCTGCATCTCTCTCAAGCTCCCTCCCTGGACTTGGGAGCTGCTCCAGACCTTCTGTCCCAGGAGGAGGGGACTTTGTGGCACCCAAACCCCAAGTCCCTTCACCTCAGAACTTGGTTGCTGAAGGCCTAGAACTTCAAGGTTGGAATCTTTCTCAACAAGTGAAGGATATCCTCCATGCTTCCAGAAAACCTTCTACTAGACGTTCCTATGCTTTTAAATGGAAAAGGTTTTCCATTTGGTGTACTGAGAAGGGTCTTGACCCTCTAGCACTACCTTTGAATTCTCTATTGGAATATCTCCTGCATCTCTCCAATGCAGGCCTTAAGACAAATTCAGTAAGTGTCCATTTGAGTGTTATTGCAGCATCCCTTAAGCCTATCAATGGACAGCCTGTTTCCTCTCATCCTCTTATTGCAAGATTCATGAGAGGCCTAACTTTAACTAAGCCTCCCATTAGGCCTCCTCCGGTGGCATGGGACTTAAATCTGGTTCTTGGTCAGCTTATGAAGCCACCTTTTGAACCCTTAGCCACCACCTCCTTGAAATTTCTTTCCTGGAAGGTTATTTTCCTAATTGCAGTCACCTCAGCTCGCCGCATCAGTGAACTGCAGGCCTTAGTGGCTAATCCACCTTATACAAGGTTCCATCATGATAAGGTAGTCCTTAGAACCAATCCACACTTTATGCCTAAAGTGGTCTCACCTTTTCATCTTAATCAAGAGGTGTATTTACGTGTCTTTTTTCCAGGTCCTCATGCATCAAGTGCAGAGAGGAATCTTCATACCCTGGATTGTAAGAGAGCTCTTGCCTTTTACTTACAAAGGACACAGCAACATAGAAAGTCTTCTCAACTCTTTGTTGCTTTTGATCCCTCTCATTTGGGACTTCCAGTCTCTAAGAGGACACTGTCCAATTGGATTGCTCAGTGTATTTCTTTCGCCTACCAGAGTAAGAACCTTTCTCTGGAGGGCCATGTCACAGCTCATAATGTGAGGGCCATGGCCACCTCTATGGCTCATCTAAATTCTGTGTCCATCGACCAAATCTGTCGAGCGGCCACCTGGGCCTCGGTTCATACCTTCACAGCCCATTACTGCTTGGACAAGGACTCCCTAGGAGTTGTATCTCTCTATCTATCTTTCCTTTCCTCCCTCTCTCTTTGTCTCAGCTTTAACACTAGAACTGGGGAGAGGCGGTTAGGAAAGGTGGGAAGGCAGCGCGCAGGCGCTGTGGGATGCTCCCAAAATCTTTCCTTTTTGGGAAGCTGGGGAGCGTTCCCGCGCAGGCTCCGTCGGTACCGACGTACCCATATGTGAAGACTTATTCCTGCTGTTCCCAGAGATCACCTGTTACAGGTAAGTAACTGTGCTATTTCACATAACCAATTACAATCGTTCTAAGCGCCCAGTAGTCTGATTTCCCATTTAGCTGGTTAGCATGAGGTGGACCCACAAGGGCTCATATTACACACACCTGTGAATCAGAAATATCTGGATAGGCCCTCCGAATATCGATGGTTATTATCCTGCATGGCTACGCCAGTATGTCTTGCCACCAATATTCCAGCTTCCTGCAAGGAAATGTTACAAAGGTTTCTCTTGCAGGTTTAGACAGGCGGTCCCCAGCAAAGATGTCATAACCACATATTTTAAACATCTTACACAGGTAGCTTTCCATCTCCATTGCCCTTGACCTGCAAGGATGTCCAAGGCAGTGAAATGCGCCTGCAAGGCAAATTTCACTCCTTCCGAGACCTCCATGGCCCTGAGGCTGATCATCCAACAGCATGCTACTCTGTTTGCATCTGAGGAGTTGGCAAACCAACTTATGCTGGACCACCATATGATGGAGCAGCGTCATAGGGAGGCCCAACTTCAACTGATGAGGGAGATGGCGACCTACATGGCAACAATAGCCAGCACATGTCGGCAGCTGTTGGCATCCCATCAGGCCCAGGATGCTGGTGCTGGGCAAGGGGGAACTCTGGACACACCTCCGGATGGCACAGAGCCAGTTGAGATGGGCTACCTGACTGGGGAGTAAGGTGTCAGTAGCTAGGTTCTTTGTGAGTGGGTATCCACAGTCACCTGTGGGAGCAGGGGGACCGGCATACATCAGTACAGCAAATGTGCAAGGTGTGCCAGGGCTAGCGGGGTGGGGTGGAGGACATATTGATTGTGCCCTTCACAGGATGTTGACATGTGGCAGGGCATTCTGGGGACAGTTCCTGGTGAGCCATGTGTAGCATGTAGGTGCTAGCCTGATGCTTGGGGTCCTGGCATGTCTCCAGGATGCCCTGCTCATGCACATTCTTGGACTTTGACAGCTCTGGTCTGTTTGTATGCATATCTATCCTCTACAACTGTTGAGTGGTGTTCCCTCTGTGACTGCATCCCCTATGGGCATGCAGGAACACCCTTCAGACCTCCCATCAGACTATGCACATGTTTTGAGGCATCTCAGATTCAATATGCACACTTGCATGGATCCCATTCTGAGGTGCCTTGCCAGAGGGTTGCATGCATTACTCAGTTTCCATCACATTGCCTCACACCTTTGTCCACTATCCAAGCAACAATGCATCTCCAAGGTGTCCAGTTTCTGCTGCTTGTTGCAAGCCTGACTGTGAAAGGATGAAAGCATCATGGCAGGAGCCCAGGAACCTGGCACATACATTGGTGATTATTTATTTTATTTTATTTATTTAACGTCTTTTCTATACCGCGCTTTTTAAAGTCAGCTCGGTTTACAATTAACAGCAGGTTTGTACAGTACAGGCGGCTCCCATACTGGACTTACAAAAAACAGGGTTTTGCAACTTGGACTAACTGGGGTAACTATGTACATGTTACGCTGTAGCTTGGCTACTCGTTTAGGTAGCTATAATACAGGCTAGGCAGTAGGATCAAAGGCAGTGCAGAAGCGACCATGCTGCCTAGCTACTATTTACAAGGTTAGGTGACTATATACATGTGCCTGACCGGGATTAGGGATTAGGATGTTGGCATTTACCACCACTTGCATGTTCATGGAGTTGAAGTTGTGGCAGTTTCTGTATGCCCTCTGGTCATGACCCGGTGCCCTCAATGCAATATAGGTGCAGTCTATAACACCGATGAGTGATGGGAAGCCTACTATGTCATAGAAAGCCTGCATCATCTGCTGTCTTTGCTCAGGTGTGGTAGGGAAGGTTATGTAACTTCCCATCCTTCTCAGCAGGGCACTGGTGATGGCATTGATGCAATGGAATGTGGCAGACTGAGTGATGTTTGTAGTGGCACCAACAACATGCTGGAAGCTTCCTGTAGCCAGGAACCCCAGTGCAGTGGAAAAGTATACATATTAAGATCTTTAAGTCTGTCCTCATATGCTTCATAATGAACACCACTAACCATTTTAGTAGCCACCCTCTGCACCGACTCCAACCTGCTTATATCCTTTTGAAGGTGTGGTCTCCAGAATTGCACACAATACTCCAAATGAGGTCGCACCAGAGATTTATACAGAGAGGATCTTGAACAATTTCAGAAGACTGTGTTTGTGAGGAACTAGCTAAACTAAAAGTAGATAAAGTAATGGGTCCAGATGGGATACATTCAAGAATACTGAGGGAACTTGGGGACATTCTAGCGGCTCCACTGTCTAACCTTTTCAATGCTTTCTTTGGAGTTGGGATTGGTGCCAGAGGACTTAAGAAAGGCACATGCGGTCCCTTTACACAAAAGTGGACATAAGGATGACATTGAGAACTACAGACCGGTTAGTCTAACCTTTGTGGTTAGTAAATTATTGGAAAGGTTACTAAAAGAGACTAGTGAGGTTTCTGGAGTCTAATGGATTGCAGGATCTGAGTCAGCATGCATTCACCAGAGGCAGGTCTTGTCAGACAAATCAGATTGATTTCTTTGACTGGGTGACCAGGGGGTTGGACTGAGGGAGAACCCTAGATGTGGTGTACTTAGAATTCAGTAAAACCTTTGACACCATTCTGCACAGGTAACATATAAACAAACTGAGCACCCTATGAATGGGCCCTAAAGTTACTGATTGTTGCCTCCCACTCAACCAGTTTCTAACCAAAGGTACAGTTAAATGGAGCTCACTGAGGAAAAGGAGGCTACCAGTGGTGTGCCACAGTGATCTGCTCTTGGACTAATTCTTTTTAACATCTTTGTTAGTGATATTATGGAAGAGCTGTCGGGTAAAGTTTGCTTGTTTGCGGATGATACCAAAATCTGCAATAGAGTAGACACCCAGAAAGGAGTAGATAATATGAGAAGGGATCTAGCTAAGCTTGAAGAATGGTCTAGAATTTGACAGCTGAAATTTAATGCTAAAACATGCAGGGTCATGCATTTGGGCTGCAAAAATCCAAAGGAGCCGTACAGTGTAGGGAGCAAAGTACTTCTGTCCACAAAGGAAGAGCGGGACCTGGGCATAATTGTGTCTAATGATCTTAAAATAGTTAAACAGGTAGAAAAGGTGACTGTGAAAGCCAGAAGAATGTTGGGGTGTACAGAAAGAGGAATGTCCAGCAGAAAAAAGGGGGTGATAATGCCTCTGTATAAGTATCTGGTGCGACCTCATTTGGAGTATTGTGTGCAATTCTGGAGACCGCACCTTCAAAAGGATATAAGCAGGTTGGAGTTGGTGCAGAGGGTGGCTATTAAAATACTTAGTGGTCTTCATTATGAAGCATATGAGGATAGACTTAAAGATCTTAATATGTATACTTTAGTGGAAAACCAAAACTACAAATAACAAGCACTCCCCACCTAAAATATCCAAAACTAAAGAAGAGTGACAATCAACAGATGAATGAGCAACCACAAAAAATCTTGAAAAGATTTGTTGAAAAAAATTATTTTTGTCGGAAGATCGGCCATGAGATTAGAAGCACTAAGGTTAAAAACACAAAATCGATTAAAATGGAAGTAACGGCTTCGAGAGGTTTTTAACCTTAGTGCTTCTAATCTCATGGCCGATCTTCCGACAAAAATAATTTTTTTCAACAAATCTTTTCAAGATTTTTTGTGGTTGCTCATTCATCTGTTGATTGTCACCCTTCTTTAGTTTTGGATACTTTAGTGGAAAGGCAGACTAGGGGAGATATGATAGAGATATTTAAATACCTCTGTGGCATAAATGCACAGGGGGGTCTCTTTCAATTGAAGGCAAGCTCTACTATGAGGGGACATAGGATGAGGTTGAAAGAGGATAGATTTAGGAGTAAAATGCGGAACTATTTCTTTATGATAAGAGGGGTAGATGCATGGAATAATCTCCTAGTGGAGGTGGTGAACATGAGGACAGTATCTGAATTAAAAGAAGCATGGGTCAAACACTAAGGATCTCTAAAGGTAAAAGGGGGACTATTGTAGTTGATATGGAAGGACAGACTAGAGAGGCCATGTGGTATTTTTTGCCATCATGTTTCTGTTTTTAACCAGTTCGTTTTATAGAAACAAAGGGACAGGTTTACTAAAGTGCACTGACTGTTAGTGTAGGGCTCCATGGTAAAACTACCACACAATAGAGTGGGGTCTGGGCAGATGGAGGCAGAGTACGGGCATTGATGGTGCACTGTGGTTAGTGCAGCCATTATGGAGCTTGCACCAACTATGAATGTTGTCATTGGTGCACAGAATGCCACCTCAAGAAGTAGCTGTAAATGCACCAGTATGCTGGTTACTGCCCAGGGAGCTCCCCGAATGTACAGAGGCTTTGTGCACAGAGCTCCAGATAGGGGCGGGAGGGGACGGAGAGTGTGCAGAGTGCACAACCCAGACATACAGGGCCTGTTCCTCAAAGGTGGAATAAGCCCATACATAGCCAGCGGCAATTAAGCAGGAAAGGACACCAGCAAGCAAGGAGCAATGTCTGATCAGGCACCTCCACCCGGCTACAGCCCTGGAGGAACCTGCCGAGGGTTGGGCACTGCAGCTGGAACACATTTGTCACTGTCGGGCCTTGCTGTACTCCTCTATGGCGTCCCTGTGCCATGGCGATGGGACACTATGGCACCAGGGCTCCAGTAGGAGCATAGGCTGGGCTAGCCAGGGATCTCACTGGACATACAGCAGGGCTGAATTGGGGCCCATCTGGCCCATCCAAGTGCCCCTATTCTGCGCCTGCAGGAATGTTTAGGTGCAAATCCAGCCCATCCAGATTTTGGATGTCCCGATGAACCGGACGTCCCCTGATCGAAGTTGGTCTCCAGATGTATAACTTTGCACTTGTCCACATTAAATTTCTTCTGCCATTTGGACACACAGTCTTCCAATTTATCAAGGTCTTCTTGCAATTTTTCACAATCCTCTTGTGCTTTAACAACTTTGAATAACTTGGTATGATCTGCAAATCTGATCATCTCACTCATTATCCCTATTTACAAGTCATTTATAAATATGTTAAAAAGTAGCGGGCCTGGTACAGATCCCTGTGGTACTCCACTATTCACCTTTCTCCATTGAGAAAATTAGCCATTTAGCCCTCTTTCTGTTTTCTATCTTTCAATCAAAAGGCCCTATCCTGACTAGTGGTTAGAGAAGTGGCCTGGTAACCAAAGAGACCAGTGTTCAAATCCCACTAGCACGCCTTGGGCAGGTCACTTAACCTCCCTTTGGCTCAAGTGCAAACTTAGGAGCCCTTTTATTAACGGATGCTAAGCAGTTAATGCACATTTTTGCACACGGTAACTGTACACAAGGGCTTGTGGTAACTGTTATCGCACGGTTATGACAGTTATCATACTAACTGCAAATTGCAAGCTGAGGCGGGGAATGGGAGAGTTAGGGGTGAAGAGTACATTGCAGTTAGCATGAAGGAACATATGTGTTGTCAATGTTGCAACTAATTCAGGTGCACTTAATACCGTGGAAATTGGCAAGGGCCAGAATTTGCATTAAGAGGCTTAACTGCGCAGGACCTGTAGGACACCTGCTGGCAACACCTCCAACATTTACCACTCATAATGCACGTTAAGGACAAAAATCTACTGCACTTTAGTAAAAGGACCCCTTAGATTGTAAACCCTCTGGGAATAGAGAAATACCTACAGTACCTGACTGTAGTTCGCCTTGAACTACTGGAAAGGCAGGAGATAAATGCTAAAAATAAAATAAATAACATAAAATAGGTCTCATTCCCACCCTCACTGAGAATCAGACCATCTGAATTGTACAAACATAATTATATTTAATAAGCACAATAAAATAATTCCTTAAAATACCTTAGGATTAAACATCCCAACAAACCAAAGCCTACTGCACTTCATAAAGGACCCTCCTCCTAACCCCAAAAATCATCTCACAGACAAACGTCTTGTTAGTGAGCCCTAATTGATCAGGGCAATGTCTCCAGATGGTTTAGTTTTGCACATATCATGACAGGAATGAAGCTCACTCATAATTCTGGTTATGTGGCATATGACTGCGATCTCTCAAGTTAACTACTAGTGCTCTTCTTAATACTTGCACTGAACCAAATAGAACCTCCTTCTGGAGTTCATTGGATGTACTCTGAATGAGCAACATCTCAAGTTGCACCTGTATGTTCTTTTTAGTCAGGCTTGTGGCGCCCAGTTCAGCTTTTTCCTGCCATGCTTTCTCAGTCTCTGGTTACATCTCTCAGTGCTTGAGGATCTTCTCTTTCTCCTGATGTATTTATTTATTTTATATATTTGATTGCCTCTCTTTCCCAACAACATCAAAATGAGGAACAATAAAAATGAGTGCAATAACTGGGTACTAATATTTCTCATGGATCATTTGATGTTTCAGGTAAGATAATGCATGGAAATGTATTACAGCTTTTATTCCAAGTTTGGAAAGGAATACTCCTAAAAATGTCTCCAATTCATTTAAGTAAGGAACTAAGGTACACCAGCAAGGTTTTATGTCAAAATCACCATACCTTAATGATATTGCTAAAGCCAGAAGCAGAGCAGAAGGGACTTCAAAAGGCTTTGAAATGCAATTTCATGGAAGCAGATAAATGCATACGATAAAAGGGATAGAGGTGGAAGGAGAAAGCAGGTGCATCTCTAGGGATTTCTTGCCAGGAAGACAAAATGATTTTTGGTTCCTAAATCTATGGGAGCAAGAGAATAGAAGATTATTGGAAAAAAGGCAATCCAGTCAGAAATAAAGAGGGTGCTATTCAAAGTCAGTTTTGCAAAATTTCACCCCACTGTCTGAAGACATCCCATGGGTAGGGTTAGGCAGGGAGAGGTAAAATTCTGCATGGTTTAGACTGGAAAGAATACCCACAGAGAAAACAGATACAAACTGCCATGGATACGTTTTTCTGGGGCAACAATCTAAGAAAAACTACTCATATAGTTTGCACCGCCCCCCCAAAAAACGAGGGATGTGCCTTTGAAAGGAAGCAACCACTAGCCCTGGCCTGTCCCCCACCCCACCCCACCCCTTCTTCCCCCTTCACCAAAACTGAAAAAGAATAGCCTTCTGGGCCAACCACTCGACATGCCCCTTACCACATCCCTGAGCTCCAAATCCAAATAGGGCAGGAGTGACTCCCAGCTGATCCTGCCCTGCCATGTCTATATTTGAAAATGGTAACTAGCAATGAAGCAATATTTGTATTGTCTATTGTAGGATTCTATTCTTGCTCACCTCCCTCTGTCGAAAACCCAGTTCCCAGGGCAGTAAATCACTGTCTCTAGCCAGAGGCAATTAGAGATGTGGCAAATTAACCGCAAATAATTTAGGCCGTTAAAAGTGAAATTAGCAGATGAGGCAGATAGGGAGCACTAACTTCTCGTGTCCTTCTCCCTACTGTAGTAATAGGCTTATATCAAATGCTTTCCATCTGTTTTTGCTCTCAGCCTCAAACCAGCCATGACATTGTCAGAAGAGCAGGTGCGAAAGTGAAGCAGTCACATGGATGCTCATTACAGAGGGAGATCACAGTTTATTTAGTCTCCTGATGCCCCAGCGTGACAGCTCCACCCTTCTTCTGGTTTGAAAACGGCTCTTTTGTCATGCCGTGAAATAAAAAAATAGAAGCTAAGAAGAGAAACCCACTGTAAATGGTACGAACGTGAACTGTAGATGCCTGGCTTTTGGGGCCTAAGGCGTAACTACAAGGGGAATCTTGCTGATCCTGAAGGCAATGAAGCACTTTGTACTGTATGAAATGTGGTAATCATATAGGACTACATTTTACATCCTTACAAGATGTTATTATCCAATTTTAACTCTGCCTCTGTGATTTGGATGCAATTATACGAGAGGTTTCTTTTCTTTCAGGTTCTTAAGCACCATAGTTTTAAGCTGCTAATTAGAGTGGTGAATACATTCAGGGCCATAAATCTGCCCTGCAGAGTGTTGAAATGCCAGGTTGCAGGTGTGCCACTTTATCAAGTGGAAAAAATTACTGTAAAGTAAACGAATAAGCATATCCCTAATTTTTAAGAGTAACTCATCAACAGCCATTTCCTTTTTCATTCTCTATCTTCTCTTCTACCACTTCCTTTCCTGTCCATTACCATAAAGCACTAGGAAGTATTCAGCCAATGACATTTCTCAAATGACTTATGTACCCTTTCCAGCTCAGGTCCCATTATACATAACATTTCTTTTATTTTTATAACTGGCCTTTTCAGAATATTCTCAAAGATAGGTATGGCATAGGGAAAGGGAAAGAATTGGATTTGGCTCATGCTTTTCTCAGAAGTTCGACGAGTTGCATTCAGGTATAATAAGTACTGTATTTTTCCTGTCCCCAGAGGGCTCACAATCTAAGTTTGTACCTGAGGCAATGGAGAGTTAAGTGATTTGGCCAGGGGCCACAAAGAGAATTAGCACATGAAACACTGAATGATGAGAGGTTGATAGTTGTAGCCCAGGACAGTGGATTATGGACGAGATGGTTTACAGCAAGCAATGAAAAAAACTGGCAAAACAGACATATGTAGATTCTGTAAGAAAGAGCTGGAAACAGTGACTCACCTCATAGCTGGTTGCAAAGTTCTGATGGCAGAAAATGTCTATACAGAAAGGCACAATAAAGTAGCATATATCCATAGGAAACTATGTAATCACTGCAACATTGCTGCACTTGAAAAGCATTGGGATCATGATCTTAAGAGCTGGATGCAAGGAAGCTCGACATAATGGTAAAGGAAAACACCACTAGAACAATATTGATTATAGAGGTGTCAGTCCATGCAACAATTCTGTGAATAGCATTGAGAGGGAGAAGATCTTAAAGTACCAAGAAATGTAGTCAGAGACCAAGAAAATGTGGCAGAAAGGTAGCAAATTATTTCCCATTGTGTTAGGTATTGGAGGCGAGATTAAGAAGAATTTCCAAGCACATCTTCATAAATTACCCATATATGTTACATCTTACAAACTCCAGAAGGAGGTTCTCTTTGGCATGATGCAAGTAATATGTCGAGCATTAGCAGTAAACTCAAGGAACTGAGATCATACTCTACCTATCCTGACTTAGAAGTGAAGTTCTGATGGTTGTGGTATGCATAAAACTAATCCAACTATAGCAAAAACCCGCTAAACACCTTACAAGGTACAAATTCTCACAACACACTAATACCAAATAATCTTATAATATATATAACCAGGCAAAAAAATGACCTCAGATGTCACAACTCCACATTTAGTGATAAATCACTATATGGTGTTGGTAGACGCTTACATCACCGGTCAAAGCCTCCCTACTATCCTAACAAATTTTTTAATTCAATTCACAATAAATATAGTACACCATAATTACCACTGGGAAAACATCTCTAGAATACCAACCAAACTAGAAATTTACCTAAAAAACAAACATATACATTCTCACTTAATTACCATTCAATACCACATACATACAACCACTTTCACACTGGAAAACAGCGTCATGTATCATATAATTGCAAGGCTAAACGTAGCCTAATACGGTCCAAGAGTGATACCTAAAAGCAAAATGAAAATCACTGCAGAATCTAAAAGCATTGCAACAAGCAATAAATGCAAATAACTTAGCTTATAATGACGAATTTTCATCCAGCAAAGTTCCAGCTCTTCAACACACGCTGTTAACCAATTCCAGTACCAACCGGAGAGAGAGATATACAACTTAAAGCTCGAAAGTTGACCAAAGCTCTACAAAAGCTTTTGTTTCGCCATAACCAGGCTTCTTCAGGAGCAACGTCATACAGCAAATCTCTCTTCAGCAATGGCTTCTCACCGGCTTCAACTGATCCACCTCGGCGTGTGACGTACTTAATCACACAACCAGCCAATCCGATAACTACTAACCTATAACGTCATCTTAAAACCACAGCTACACCACAATAATAAAAAACAATATTGGAGCAGCACAGTGTCAACACAGCATTCTAAACATCCCCAACTAACAGTACCAAAAATCTTCAATCAAAAAATATATAAAGATGTCAATTAAAAAAATAATGACCATTCAAGACGGTCATTCAAACCTCCGGGCTGTACAGTATGTAAATTAAAAATCCATCTTTGTTCTTTTTGCAAAAGCAATTTCTTCCGATCACCCCTCCGTATATCAGGGGGTACCCACTCTAGAACTGTACAACGAAGATCTTCAAAAGCATGACCTAAGTCAATGCAATGTTGTATCAATGGAGTATCAATCCGAGCTTTTTTAAGGCTATATTTATGTTCAGCTAGCCTAGTTCTTAAAGGCCTAGTAGTTTTCCAATGTAAAGCAACTGACATCTACACCAAATGCCATACACTACATAAGCAGTATTACATGTAGTCACCACAGACAAAGGTTTTACTTGGTGATTATATTCGTGCAAATAGAGGCACTCATAATAGCACAATAAGAACAATGTTGGCAAGCTAAATGACCTTGCACAGGCAATGGTGAGTCAGGTACACGTCGGATAACCGCTGGACATAAACGATCTTTAAAATTTTTACCTCGACTATAAGCCATCCGAGGTTACCCTTTAACAACGGACTCTTCTGTTGTACAATCAAAATCTTCTTGGGTTCCACCTGGTCCTTTAGACACGTTTCTTTTTACTTTTCGGCAAATAGTACTAGCTGATTTGGAGCAGTTGGAAACTAAATATCACAATTATCCAAAAAATTTATCACCTATTGATTTTGTGGCTTTACAAGAATTATCGAATATGACTAATGTAGTTATTAAACGTGCCGACAAGGGTGGAGCTGTCGTCCTTCTGAATGTTACTGATTATGAGAATGAAGTTTGGCGGCAATTGAAAAATCTCAGTCATTATAGAATTCTCGATGCTGATCCTACTGAAGCTCTTCAGTTGAGAATTCAAACTGTTACCTCTGAAGCTTTTGATTTGGGGTATTTAACTCATAAAGAGAAATCATTTTGAATCCTCCTTATCCAAAGATACCGGCCTTTTATCTTTTACCTAAGATCCATAAAAGTCTGATTTCTCCACCAGGTCGGCCAATTTTATCTAGCAATGAATCATTATTGGAAAGAGTGGGAATTTTTTTAGACTCGTTTTTGAAATATGAGGTTCCAAAAATCCGTTCATATGTAAAAGATACTACTCATTTTTTGAGATTGTTAGAAGGTGAAAGTTTGGTAGAACAAATAACCTTTATGGTTTGTTTAGACGTGGCGGCTCTTTACACCTCCATCCCTCAAGAAGAAGCTTTAATTATCATGCAGAAAATTTGGGAAGCGCGGATTATGCCACAACGAGTACCCACTTCATTGCTAGTAACATTGGCTACTATAGCACTTAAGGAAAATTATTTTGTCTATCAGGATACGTATGTACAACAAATATCAGGTACAGCAATGGGCGCTACTTTTGCGCCTTCATTAGCTAATTTATTTATGAGTGACTATGAAGATCGTTATATATATACTTCCTCATATAATGAGTATATTATAAATTGGTATCGATATATAGACGACATCTTTCTTTTATGGAGAGGCTCTCGGGATCAGCTGGAAGAGTTCTATGTTTATTTAAATGCTTGTCATGCCGCTATACAATTCGAGATTAACATTCAGACGGATGAGATTCACTTTTTGGATGTGCGAGTACTGAAACAACGAAATAAATTTGTCACTACCTTATATTCGAAGCCTACAGATCGTAATACATTGCTGCATTTTTCAAGTTTTCATCCTCCACATCTTAAGCGTAGCCTTCCATACTCGCAGCTTTTAAGATGTCGGCGTATTTGTTCTACAGATTCGGAATTTCAACGGCAAGCTAAATTTATGATTAAAAAATTTTGTGATAGGGGATATCCGATGTCGGTTTTGACTAAGGCCTATAAGAGGGCTAAATACAATCATCGGGATTGGTTACTTTTTTCCAACAATTCATCGTCTTTGGAAGCTTCAGCACCTGTTGTTACATGTGTATTACCATTTTCTAGCTTGTCACATCGCATTTCTTCTATGATTCGTAAACATTGGACTCTTATCAATCGGTATCCGAGACTTGCTACTTGTGAACTTCGGATGGCTTATAGTCGAGGTAAAAATTTTAAAGATCGTTTATGTCCAGCGGTTATCCGACGTGTACCTGACTCACCATTGCCTGTGCAAGGTCATTTAGCTTGCCAACATTGTTCTTATTGTGCTATTATGAGTGCCTCTATTTGCACGAAATATAATCACCAAGTAAAACCTTTGTCTGTGGTGACTACATGTAATACTGCTTATGTAGTGTATGGCATTTGGTGTAGATGTCAGTTGCTTTACATTGGAAAAACTACTAGGCCTTTAAGAACTAGGCTAGCTGAACATAAATATAGCCTTAAAAAAGCTCGGATTGATACTCCATTGATACAACATTGCATTGACTTAGGTCATGCTTTTGAAGATCTTCGTTGTACAGTTCTAGAGTGGGTACCCCCTGATATACGGAGGGGTGATCGGAAGAAATTGCTTTTGCAAAAAGAACAAAGATGGATTTTTAATTTACGTACTGTACAGCCCGGAGGTTTGAATGACCGTCTTGAATGGTCATTATTTTTTTAATTGACATCTTTATATATTTTTTGATTGAAGATTTTTGGTACTGTTAGTTGGGGATGTTTAGAATGCTGTGTTGACACTGTGCTGCTCCAATATTGTTTTTTATTATTGTGGTGTAGCTGTGGTTTTAAGATGACGTTATAGGTTAGTAGTTATCGGATTGGCTGGTTGTGTGATTAAGTACGTCACACGCCGAGGTGGATCAGTTGAAGCCGGTGAGAAGCCATTGCTGAAGAGAGATTTGCTGTATGACGTTGCTCCTGAAGAAGCCTGGTTATGGCGAAACAAAAGCTTTTTGTAGAGCTTTGGTCAACTTTCGAGCTTTAAGTTGTATATCTCTCTCTCCGGTTGGTACTGGAATTGGTTAACAGCGTGTGTTGAAGAGCTGGAACTTTGCTGGATGAAAATTCGTCATTATAAGCTAAGTTATTTGCATTTATTGCTTGTTGCAATGCTTTTAGATTCTGCAGTGATTTTCATTTTGCTTTTAGGTATCACTCTTGGACCGTATTAGGCTACGTTTAGCCTTGCAATTATATGATACATGACGCTGTTTTCCAGTGTGAAAGTGGTTGTATGTATGTGGTATTGAATGGTAATTAAGTGAGAATGTATATGTTTGTTTTTTAGGTAAATTTCTAGTTTGGTTGGTATTCTAGAGATGTTTTCCCATGGTAATTATGGTGTACTATATTTATTGTGAATTGAATTAAAAAATTTGTTAGGATAGTAGGGAGGCTTTGACCGGTGATGTAAGCGTCTACCAACACCATATAGTGATTTATCACTAAATGTGGAGTTGTGACATCTGAGGTCAGTTTTTGCCTGGTTATATATATTATAAGATTATTTGGTATTAGTGTGTTGTGAGAATTTGTACCTTGTAAGGTGTTTAGCGGGTTTTTGCTATAGTTGGATTACTCTTTTCCTGCTCTTGGCTATTGTTTTTGTTTTGATGCATAAAACTAACCCATTTGGAGAAATTGCCCTTAGGCAATACCACAGTAGAAATGTGCCCTGTGCGTCAAACTAATCTGGCGCCCCCTGTACCACAGCCACGTGCAATAACTCACTCTTTTTGAGCTTCCTTGAAGCCCAATGACGATATTGGTGTCCCTTCTGTACTTCTACCATGTGCGGCTGTACCGCACGCAGAGCCCTTGGTACAACCCTGAACCTAGTTACTAATACTGCACATTAAGGGTGAATTAATGCATGCTAATGTTAGCGCACCTTAGTAACTAGCCTCCTAAATCCACGGGTAAAAAGTTAGACATGAGGGGGAATCAAACTGACTTTGGCAATGTTAATAATTAAGAGGGCTATTTTCCTACTGCTTGGACGACTGCATAGTCTGTGGGTAATTTTTACTTGTGGATTTTATGAAAGTATGCATGGACCTTAACTTTGAAAAATGTCTAAGAAATAAAGTATTCACAAACACTTGTACCTATTTTTCCTTGGCTGCTTTTTCTAACTAAAATGATGCATGTGCTTTGGAAAATCCAAAATTACATGCCTTATTTTCTACCTTTATGTAAGCCTACTCTGCGAGTGCTTCCACTATAATGTGAGCAAAAATACATGTGCTATCAAATTACACATATACTTTTATTCCCACACAGGGTGAGCAATTTTCAGATAAAAACATACAAACATGACAGCAGATAAAGACCTTATGACTTATCCAGTCTACTGCATAAGGGGTAGGAGATAAGACATAAGACCCAAGCAAAGTATTGTAAAGCAGTGTAATGAAAAGAATAGGGCCAAAAGTACCACCCTACAAACAATAGGGGAAAGCATATGAACTACTGGAATACTGCCCACAGCCAAACAGATGCATAAATAGCTATTTACTTGGGTGATGTATCACTCACCAGAGCAAACAGATAAATTGGTAGATAACAAATATAAATACATAGAATTGCGATTAACCGCCAGCATGATAGAAAACAGTAAAAGCACATTGTATTATGCGGCTGCCACACACCGGCGCTATGTGGTGGGGAAAAAACACAGGCAAACTGAAACTCAGATCAGATATGTCCACAGACTATAAAGGTAGGTGGTACTATGGAGACAGGAGTTAATGATTGTAGAAAAGATGCCCTAAGTAAAATCCTGTATTAACCATTGTGCAGGCAAGTAGCATTGGATTCCGGAGATGTGAAGAAGTATGTAATATAAAACGTTAAAATATGGGGTTATAAAAGAAAACAATCAAAAAATCAAAGAGAGAGGAAGACAGGCATCTGTATTTGGAAAAACTTAGAGAAGCTAGCAAAGTAGTCAAGAAGGCAAAGATTCAAAAGGAGGAGGAAATAGCCAATGCAATAAAATGGGGGATAAGACATTTTTCAGATATATTAGTGAGAAGAGGAAGGGCAAGAGTGGTATTGTCAGACTCAAGGGTGCAGGGGAGGAATATGTAGAAGCTGATAAGGATAAAGCGGAATTGCTTAACAAATATTTTTGTTCTGTGTTCACAGATGAAGAACCAGGAGCAGGATCTCAGAAAACACCCACAAATAGGAACAGAAGCAAAGGACATCTTGAACAATTTTCAAAAGACTGTGTTCGTGAGAAACTATCTCAACTTAAAGTAGACAAAGCGATGGGACCGGATGGGATACACCCGAGAATACTGAGGGAACTTGGGGACGTTCTAGCAGCTCCACTGACTGACCTTTTCAATGCCTCATTGGAGTCGGGAGTGGTGCCAAAGGACTGGAGAGAGGCTCATGTGGTGCCTTTACACAAAAGCAGAAGTAAGGATGTGGTTGAAAACTACAGGCTGGTTAGTTTAACTTCGGTGGTGAGTAAATTATTGGAAACGCTGCTGAAAGAGAAAATAGTGAGGTTTCTGGAGTCCAGCGGATTACAGGATCCAAGGCAGCATGGATTCACCAGAGGCAGGTCTTGTCAGACAAATCTGATTGATTTCTTTGACTGGGTGACCAGGGAGTTGGACCGAGGGAGAGCCCTAGATGTGGTGTATTTAGATTTCAGTAAAACCTTTGACACTGTTCCTCACAGGCGACTTATAAACAAACTGAGCACCCTAGGGATGGACCCTAAAGTTACTGCTTGGGTTAGAAATTGGTTGGGTGGGAGGCGACAAAGAGTACAAGTAAATGGAGCTCACTCTGAGGAGAAGGATGTTATCAGTGGTGTGCCCCAGGGATCTGTCTTTGGTCCAATTCTTTTTAACACCTTTGTTAGTGATATAGCGGAAGGGCTTTCAGGTAAGGTTTGCCTCTTTGTGGATGATACCAAAATCTGCAATAGAGTAGACACCAAGGAAGGGGTAGATGACATGAGGAGGGATCTAGCTAAGCTTGAAGAATGGTCTAGAATTTGGCAGCTGGGATTTAATGTTAAAAAATGTAAGGTCATGCATTTGGGCTGCAGCAATCCAAGGGAGCAATATAATACAGGGGCTAAAGTATTTTTGTCCACTAAAGAAGAGCGGGACCTAGGCGTGGTTATGTCTGATGATCTTAAAGTAGCTAAACAGGTAGAAAAGGCAACGGAAAAAGCTAGAAGGATGCTTGGGTGCATACGGAGAGGAATGGCTAGCAGAAAAAAGGAGGTGATAATGCCTCTGTATAAGTCTTTGGTGCGACCTTATTTGGAGTATAGTGTGCAATTCTGGAGACCGCACCTTCAAAAGGATGTGAACAGGATGGAGTCGGTGCAGAGGGTGGCTACTAAAATGATTAGTGGTCTTCATTACAAAGCATATGAGGACAGATTGAAGGATCTTAATATGTACACCTTAGAGGAAAGGGGGGATAGAGGTGATATGATTGAGATGTTTAAATACCTCCGTGGCATAAATGTTCAGGGAGAGAGCCTCTTTCAATTGAAAGCAAGTTCTGCTACGAGGGGACAAGGGATGAGGGTGAAGGGAGAGAGATTCAGGAGTGATATGCGGAAATATTTCTTTACGGAAAGAGTAGTGGATCCGTGGAATAGTCTGCCAGTGGAGGTGGTAGAAATGAGGACAGTAACTGAATTCAAAAAAGCATGGGACAAACACAGAGGATCTCTAAAGGTAAAAAGGGGACTGCTGTAGTTGTTATGGAAGGACAGACTAGAAGGCCATGTGGTCTTTGTCTGTCATCATATTTCTGTTTCTATGTTCCTAAAAGTTATAAAACAAAATAAAAAGAGCTTACCACAGTAAATTGCAGGAAGTGTAATATAAAATACACATACCTACTGGGTTCCAAATAGTGAGATCTGTGGCAGTACGCTGCTGTATTAAGGATGGAGAAAAAAAAAATACTTACTGCACTTGAGTAAAAGGGCCCTTTAGGGTCATAGCCATAAACAGCTCTAAAAGTCATAATTAACTCTATTTAGTGTTAGTGTAGCTCATAAGTTCAATTCTATATTATAAAGCACCTAGTAATGAGAAATTTAAAAGTGATTTATAATGTTAATATGTCCAGTAAAGAACAACTCTGATTAAGAGTGTTTGCCCATCACACATTTTTCCTGCAGAACTGCTTGCCTCGCTGCACTTGTGGGCATCTTGTTCAGACTTGCATGCTATGATATTCTATGTGCTAAGAGTACCTTTCACATAACATGCTACCTTACAAAGACTTCAAAATACACACTCCACAAAAACAAAAAATGCTTCTCAGAAAACTTCAATGTTCATTATGCAAAGATCTTAAACACATAATCACTACAAGGAAGGTCTCAGTAACCACGGGCTTATGACAGGCAGAATGCAAATTTACTGTCATACTACAAAGGCCCCCATAACATCAATGACCCTCCATGTAGATCCAGACTGGCCACCGAGACACATTCAAAGAAAGATCACTTAGCTTTTTAAAAAAACATTTCTGTGTCTTGATCGGTGACCACCCCTCTCCCCGACGCTTCAATTCAGAACTCACAAGCGTTTCGCGAGTGCCCTCGCTTCATCAGGGGAAACACCAACTGTCCAACAAAAACAAATAAACATTAATCAGCAAAAATGTCCCGACAAAAGCATAAAACCAACCAACCCATCTCTAATACTGTACTCACCCCCATCTAAGAATGGTGAATCAAACTTCAAACACTGAGCCGCAAGGTCTCCAAGCTTCCTTCAACACAGTTGATCCAAAAAACGCCGCACATGCTCACAGATCATCTCCTTCCAAATCACACATCCTACCTTATATACCATACAAACCTTCTTCCAAACAGAAACTCCACCCCTAACTAAATACCCCCCCCCCCCCAGTCAACCTGTTGATTCAAAACCTCAGGCGCCACGGTACATACCCGAAAAATCCAACTTTGTTCACAAACCAACAGGGACTGTTCTCTAGATTTGCCCTCCCTCCCGGCCAACAACTGATCTATACAAAAATACCACAGATCTCCAAATTGGTGACCAAACTCAATGAAGTGTGAAACCAGGGGGGCCTCTCATACCTGACATCTAAGTCTACTCCTGTGTTCGATCATAAGCTTACGAAAAGGCCGGGTCGTACTCCCTATATATAATAACTGACACGGGCACATGATTCCATAAACCACATATGGTGGTGTAGGTTCATTGACGACGTGTTTGTCCTGTGGCAGGGCACGGCTGTTGGTTTTCAGGATTTTGTACAGTGGCTTAATAGTCACGAAGTAAACATACAGTTCACGAGTGTGCATAGTAGCACCGAGATTGTGTTCCTGGATTTAGTGGTACGGAAGAGTGACAGTGGTTGGGTGACTTCAGTGCATAGGAAATCCACAGACGGGAACACATTCTTGCATTATGGTAGTGCTCATCCTGCGTGCTTAAGGAACAGTTTACTTTTCTCCCAATTTATAAGGTATCCTAGGAATTGCTCTAGTGATGTGGATTTTAGGCGGCAATCGAAGCTTTTGGCCTGTGGTTTTGCAGCACGGGGCTATCCCGAGGGGGTAATTAATACGGCCTATAAGAGAGCATTATACAACAATCGGGCGCTGTTGTTGACAACCAGGAATAAGGTTGAGCAGTTGGGAGATGGAGAAGAGATTAATTTGGTGTCCAAGTATTCTCCATTCAGTTTAGTATACAACGGATTATTAAGAAATATCTGGGAGTATTACATACCGTTCCGGATTTGGATGGAAAAACGATAAGGTGTGTTTGGCAATGCCTGCGGAATTTATGTGAGTGGTTAAGTCCCTCGGTGTTACGTCTGATATCTGATCCGGAGGGGGAGGATATAGCTCAGGGTCATGGTATTTGTGGCCACTGTTCAATCTGTGAAATCTCCCAGGCAGTAACGCAATTCAAGTATGAGGGTTCATGGTACAAACTAAAGAAACAAACCACTTGTGATTCTTCATATGTGGTTTATGGAATCATGTGCCCGTGTCAGTTATTATATATAGGGAGTACGACCCGGCCTTTTCGTAAGCGTATGATCGAACACAGGAGTAGACTTAGATGTCAGGTACGAGAGGCCCCCCTGGTTTCACACTTCATTGAGTTTGGTCACCAATTTGGAGATCTGTGGTGTTTTTGTATAGATCAGGTGTTGGCCGGGGAGGGAGGGCAAATCTAGAGAACAGTCCCTGTTGGTTTGTGAACAAAGTTGGATTTTTTGGGCACATACCGTGGCGCCTGAGGGTTTGAATCTACAGGTTGACTGGGGGGGGGTGTATTTAGTTAGGTGTGGAGTTTCTGTTTGGAAGGAGGTTTGTATGGTATATAAGGTAGGATGTGTGATTTGGAAGGAGATGATCTGTGAGTATGCGCGGAGTTTTTTGGATCAACTTTGTTGAAGGAAGCTTGGAGACCTCGCGGCTCAGTGTTTGAAGTTTGATTCACCATTCTTAGATGGGGGTGAGTACGGTATTAGAGATGGGTTGGTTGGTTTTATGCTTTTGTTGGGAGATTTTTGCTGATTAATGTTTGTTATTTGTTTTGTTGGACAGTTGGTGTTTCCCCTGATGAAGCGAGGGCACTCGCGAAATGCTTGTGAGCTCTGAATTGAAGCATCGGGGAGCGGGGTGGTCACCGATCAAGACACAGAAATGTTTTTTTTTAAAAAGCTAAGTGATCTTTCTTTGAATGTGTCTCGGTGGCCAGTCTGGATCTACATGGAGGGTCATTGATGTTATGGGGGCCTTTGTAGTATGACAGTGATTTTGCATTCTGCCTGTCATAAGCCCGTGGTTACTGAGACCTTCCTTGTAGTGATTATGTGTTTAAGATCTTTGCGTAATGAACATTGAAGTTTTCTGAGAAGCATTTTTTGTTTTTGTGGAGTGTGTATTTTGAAGTTTTTGGATTGTTACACTCTGAGAATCAGCCGGATACATATATTTTTGGATTACCTTACAAAGACTGACAACTAAGCATTTCCAATACAGACAGCTTTTGTCATTAAAAGTACTAAGAGACAATTTGTCTCTGAGGGGGTAGGGTATGAAAAGTCTTTTTGACAAGCTAGTCTAGAGCTTCCTTAAGCAGGATTCCAGAATATTTCTGAGCAATGAGACCGTGGACAACTAGCAAATACCTGCCTTGGTGCACAGTCTTTTATACAAATTTCGAAAGAAAAGTAAGCATTGACTTTCACATTGAAAGCTGCCACTGATACAAACTAAATGCAGACTTTTGCACCTTTATTTTTATTTAAGATTTACAGTATACATCAAAGCAATCAAAACTTTGAAAAAGAAATACACCCAAATACACAACAACCTGGGCTGCATAGGCCACTGAAATAAGAAGGCAGTGAAGTCAAAGAATCCCCATACCCATGGAAAGATGGGAAATAAAGAAAACAAATAGGCGCTAAATCACATAACTGTAAATAGGTTCAGCCACTCTCTTGGAATTAGCCTTGAGCTGTTTAGCATCTAAGAAAAAATGGAGCTGGGAGGGTTAAAAAAGATGAAACTATTTGTTCTACTAATGTACTAAACATTTACATTGAAATCTTTGCTGAAAGGTAGCTCCCAGTGCAAGAACTTCATAATGACAACTCAAACAAATTTTCCTCTGCTCCTGAGTCCATTTTTACACATCTGGAAATATCTATATTCTTCCTCCCATGAAGTGAATATCCGACTTCTTAAAAATGTAAAAAGGCCCCTTTATTTTAAAGAAACACAAAGGTAACCATCAAAGCAGCTCTATCTCCTCCTGAGTCTTCTCTAAAAGGTTTGTCAGGAGACCTCCGCCAAAGAAGTTTCCATTGTCTCCAGCTCACCTTAGGAGGATTAGAAGGAAGACAGTAAATCTATGGTAACGGAAGTAGACTAGGCTCAGGTTAATTGAGAAACCTAAAAAATAATTCCCTATGAGCCAGCATATGGGACTGAGGAAAATTCAAAATATGCAAGTTTAAGTTCCTATTTTAATTTTCTAAGTTCTGAATTTTTCTTTGGTAAATTAAGCTATCTTGAGCCATACTACTTTGCACTTTTTCAGTATGTCTAACAGAGGGCCTTACCACTTCCATTTCTTCCTACTGCTCAGTCACAGTGACCTCAAGCTTTTCTATGTTGGTCAAATTTGTTGAAGAAACTTGAATGAAGCCAGCACAGACCTTATACACAGATTATAAGGCAATCCATAGTGGAGTCCAGAGTCACTTCTTTAGGTCTATTCAGGGGCGGCAATCAAAATAATGAAACGTGAAGTAACTTCCTCTACATGCTGTCACCCACTAACGTACCCAGAGGCTAGAAAGGGCTTGGGTCGTTTGATGGGGCAGTATTTTTATGGCTTTAGAGCTCCTATGAAGGCTTTAGCAAGGCCTTCTGGATCCTGTAGTTTTCACCGTTAGCCAAAGAAGTGTAGTTGAAGCAAAGGGTAAGATTTAAACTCAGGCTTTATTCCCCGTCCGGGGTGGATTCATAACAGTGGAATTTAAAGCAGGTCAGACCCTTCGTCTGATAACACAATTAAAGAAAAATACTTTCAAGAAAACTTAGCTTTCTTCAGCATTAAACCAGGAAACAAAAAGTAACAGAAAACAGTTCCTTTTACTCACGGAACTCTTGCACCTGTTTCTTCTCATAAACAGTTCTGGCTGCTTTTAACATAGAGATGCTATACAATCAGATAATGTGTACGTGCAATCCATCTCATTTTCCTCTAAAGATTCTCCAAGAGGTTCAATCTGCATCTCCTCTTCATCTGAGTAAACCTCTGGCTCCCAACTGCCGTTAAAGTTATAAGGTTCTTGTCGGGGAGTTAAAACACTCTCCTCCCCCACTATACTAGTGGCCTGTGGGTAACTACCGTATTTCCTGTAGTTGGGTTCCTGAGAATTACAGAGCTCTTGGTACGTGCATAGAAAGTCAGGGTATTGCAAACCTCTCTTATTAGGGTAAATATGCCTACCCTTTAGGCACTGCTGTTTCCTGCTCTCTCGGATAAGCACAGCTCTGCTTTGAAACCCCTTTTCCACGGTGTTTCTCTGACTCATTCAAATGTGCTTCAGGGTAAAAGTTTTCCCCTTCTGCATTTTTGGTGCTAGGTAATTTATATCTTAAAGCCTTGGCTGTTGGACTGCCCTCTCTGCTTGCCTCACAGCAACGTTCCTGGGGATATTGAGAGGCTGTGCACTGCTGTTCCCAACAGCTTCTCTGAGAATCACCAACCTCCTGTGCTCTGGATAATCCCCTTGGCTCCGTCCTCACAGCTCCACGGACACTGCTCTCAAGCTCAGCAGTTCCTAACGCTTCTCCCGTAGTTCCAACTACAGCCCTTGTAGTTCCTACTACTTCTCTCTCAGTTCCCCTGTCTCCTTCAGTTCTCTCCCTACCTCCCGGTAAGTGATTTTTAAGTACGTTCAAATTGGTGTTAGCCTGGGCTCCGCCCCCATGCAGGTGCTCTTCATTTTCTAATGAATTCTGTGCTCCCTTTCTGTTCGGGCGTTCCCTAACACCACGTGGCTTTGTTTTCATCTGTTGCTCATAGCAACCTTCCCCCATGTGTGAACCTGAGCTGTCAGTTTCCCTTACATTTTGCTCACAATCCCCTACTTCCATGGGTTCTGATGGCGCTACCTTATGACAATGCTAAAACCACTTGAGGTTGGAAGCACAGAATAAGGACAAGCTGAAGAGTACACACTTACAGTGTGATATAATGGTGCATTCAGGACTGACGCAAGGAGATGGCACCCTAGGCAAACCTCATCCCTTGCACCCCTCCCCCCAGAGTACCTCCTCCCACATGGCACTCATTGCCCCCACTTTTGCCCTCTCTTGGGACTGACAGCCATGGCAATAGCCACAAACAGCTCCGCAGCGCTTACCTTGCACAGGAAGTCAGCAAGAGGAGTTGGAGAGAGGCAGAAGCAAACAGCCCTGTAGTATGAAACTTGGTTCAAACCATTGTCGCAGCTGTCAGACCCGGAGAGGGACAACAGCAGTGACAATGGGAGTCCCTGGAGGGCTGGCGCTATAGGTAACTGCCTAGTTCACCTAATAGTAGCACCGGCCCTGGGTGCATTTCCCCTTTCACCCTTTGCAGACTCATGCACATGTCTTTGTGTGGGACTCAGTAGAAAGAGATATAGTGTAGTAAAGAGTATTTCAATAAGGTGGTGGGGCTGTGTGAGTGGATGAGGAGGGGAGGTGTATAGGGTATGTGTGGCGATTGGAATTGTATGTGAGGTGTGTGTGGAAATAGTATGATATTTATTTTTGTGCCTATGTACAGAGTGTAGATGTGTATCCATGGTGATGTGTGGGTAGGATTCACTTATTCAATGGCCCAATCAGCCATGCACTGTCTCTCCTTCCTCTTGCATGCTCTCTTCCCTAGCACTCTCCTTTTCCTCTCCTTTTCATCAGCCCCTGCTTCCCATCAGCCCCTGCGGGCTTAACAGAGACGCAAAGGAAACACTCTCCCTTCGCGTATCTGAAAGCCGGCGCAGAGGGGCTCAGCCGGGCAGAGGGGGCCCCGCGGGACACTCCATTCTGCTGCTGCCGCGGCGGCACCAGCCAGCTTTTTTTTTTTTTTTAAATTTTCCATGAGCCGGTGGGGGTGGGGGTTAGGACTGGTAATGGGCTATGGAGGGGTTAGGACTGATAATGGGCTATGGGGGAGGGTTAGGACTTGACTTGAGGTGGGCTGTTGGGGGGGTTAGGACTGGTAATGGGCTATGGGGGGGTTCATACTGGTAATGGGCTGTGGGCTGTTGGGGGGGTGAGGACTGGTAATGGTAATGGGCTATGTGGGGGTTACGACTGGTAATGGGCTGTGGGCTGTTGGGGGGGTTAGGACTGGAAATGGGCTATGGGGGGGTTAAGACTGGTAATGGGCTGTGGGCTGATGGGGGCTGTCTGGAAATGGGGTGATGGGGGGGTTAGGACTGATAATGGGCTATGGGGGGGTTAGGACTGATAATGGGCTGATGGGGAGGGGTTAGGACTTGAGGTGGGCTGATGGGGTTAGGACTGGTAATGGGCTTTGGGCTGTTGGGGGGGTTAGGACTGGTAATGAGCTATGGGGTGGTTTAAGACTTGTAATGGGCTGTGGTCTGATGGGGACTGTCTGTAAATGGGGTGATGGGGTTTAGGACTGGTAATGGGCTATGGGGGGGGTTAGGACTGGAAATGGGCTGATGGGGAGGGGTTAGGACTTGAGGTGGGCTGATGTGGTTAGGACTGGTAATGGGCTGTGGGCTGATGGGGGGGTTAGGACTGGTAATGGGCTGTGGGCTGATGGGGGGGTTAGGACTGGCAATGGGCTATGGGGTGCTGACTGGAAATGGGCTGATGGGGTTAGGACTGGAAGTGGCCTGATGGGGGTTAGGACTGGTAATGGGTTATAGGGGGGCTTAAACTGAAAATGGTGGGGGAGGGTGACGGGGGGTTAGGACTGGAAGTGGGTTGATGGGGGGCTAGGCCGGGTAATGGGTTGGGGGTTGCTAGGACTGGAAATGGGCGGAGTGGAAGGGGAGGCTTGAACTGCAAATAGCTGATGGGGAGGGGGCTTGGAATGGAAAAGGGCTGTGAGGGAAGGGAGCTAGGACTGAAAATGGGCTGATGGAGCAGCTAGGATAGGACTGGAAATGGGCTGTTGGGGGGAGCTAAGATTGGAAATGGGCTGTGGTGGGGGCTTGAATTGAAATGGACTCATGGAGGGGCTAGAACTGGAAGTAGGCTCATGGGGGGGCTTGGTCTGGAATTGGGCTGAGTGGAGGGGAGCTAGGATTTGACATGGGCTGATGATGGGGCTAGGAAAAGACTAGAAATGGGCTGATGGGGGGGCTAAGATTGGAAATGAGCTGATGAAGGGACTCGGACTGGAAATGGATGGGGGAGCTAGGACTGGAAATGGGCTGATGCAGGGACTAGAAGGGAATGGATGCTGGGTGAGACTGGAACTAGAAGGGAGCTGATGTTGGGGGAGGATTAGAATGGGATGGGGCTGGGAGAGTAAAATGGAGAGGGGAAAAATATTTTGTGTGGGAGGGATGAAAAATCTACAATTGGCCGGGTATTGGGAGAGTAAGTGGGGATTGAGGATGGAGGGGTAAAACTTGTGTGGATGAAATAGGAATGAGGAAAGAGCAAAAGGAGAAAGATTAGTATGTTAAAGCAGATGTAGAGAGAGAGAATGGAAAAAAAACTAGAAGAGAGAAGAAAGGACAAATGGACAGCAGACGATGGAGAGTTAGCAGAAAACATGAAGAAACCAGAAGAAAGTGGCTGGACCAATTGCAACTGAAAAAAAAATGCACAAAAGGTAGAAAGATATCTCTTTATTTTGAATTTATTAACTAGAATATGAAAGCTCTGGGAAATGTGCATCATTAACGTCTGCACTTTGTTTGGTACAAGAGGAAATTAATTTATAGTTTTATTTCTACAGTGTTGTTGCACATTCCAAGTTTGGCTTTTGGGGTTCCCAGTTTAATTATTGCCTTCCTGTTTCTAAATTGTGATTCCTTGTTTGGTGATGGTCTATGTTCTGCATGTGTAACTGAGCTGAGGTATTCTGTTTATGTAATTCCTATTTGACATTGCCACTTGTTCTCTTTCCCCCGTATTCTCTGAAATGTATTGGTTTAATATTTGCAGTGTTGCCTTTTGATAGGTAGGGTATGGTGCTTTGTGAGTCCTGGTAATGCTGTCAGGATACAGCGTGTTTGCTATGGGTTCTAAATGGGCAGCGTTTGTAGTATTTCCTAATGTGCCTGGCGGTTGGCACTGGATTATAGTAATGTAGAAATCTTTTAGTCTTTCTTTATCCATACACTCATTAAGAGACATGTTTACTAAAAGTTAGTGTATGGTAACATTATGCAAATATTTATTCAAATAAGGCCACTTATGCAAATGAGGCCCCGCACCGAGTCTCCGCACATGGCCCCGCACCCCCCTTGGGCCGCCCCTGCTGTGGATCTCCTTTTCTTCACTGGTGAGGGTGGAGTCTCCACCAGCAGTCTGCACAGTTCTTTGTTATGTTCGTGGCATATTTCTACTTCCATTAGTGGGGTTAGGACCCCATCAGTACACTGAGGATCTCATCAATGCAGGATCTTTCACTTTTTTGCTACCACTAGGATTTGGGTCCCCACAGAACCAACTTTCTTGTCTCTGCCTGCTCATATTCAGGTAGTGGGACCTGACTTATTTATTTATTTACTTTCACAGATTTGATATACCGCTCTTTGTCAGAAACTTCAAGATGGTTTACAATAAGAGGTCTTGTTTCAGTAACATCAAAAACAGAGGCAGGACAAGACATGTAAAGGACAAAAGAGGGAAAACAGCTGGAGGGGTGGGGGGACGATTGCACAACAACAGTACACCAATTTAAAACAGGAGAAAGAAGAGTTCTTTCAGCATGGGAAAGCATAAGGGGAGGGGAGGAAGGAAAAAGTCCGTAAGGAAAAGTAATAAAGGGAGCATAGCTAAGCACCAGTGAGGGCCTGAGTGAATAGCCTGCTCTTTAGGCCAACTTTGAATTTTTTGGAAGAGGATTCTTTACAAAGTTCAATAGGCAGAGAATGCCACAACTGAGGGGTAAGAAAGCTGAAGGCCCTAGGAATGATAATTACACTTACCTGGTAACTGTAGTTCCTTGAGTGACAACAGTTCAGTCCTCCACCTCTGGGTTGTGCACCTCCTCCTGCAGCCTTGAGACTGGACCTGTCAAAGTGTTGACGTCACTGGATAAGGTCTGGTGCACACTCCCCTCTTCTCCAGTGAACTATTGACAAAGCACACTCAAAGGAGCAACAAATGAGTAGCCAATAATGAAAAATGCAACCTTAGCAACAGTAACTAATTAAGTACTGCCACCCACCCACTACCTGGGCCTCGAGGGTGTCCAGGTTGGAGTGGCCTTTGGTGCCCTTCAGGGGTGAAGTACTACTATTTGACCCTAGGGATTCTGGGTAGTGTAGTCCTGAGCCTCCTGAAGAATGGAGATTGTAGTTGTAGCTCGAGCAGACAAAGGCAGGCAAAGAAAATTAATTTTTTAAGAGGTTTATTTCCAACGCTTTGCAGTTCAGTGCAATCAGACGCAAAAGAAGATTATGGCACATTCAACAAAAGATGGGAAAACCAAAATATACAGGGTTTGCAATGCTGGGCTAGCTTTCCATTAGCTTATTCACCGTTCCTTCTTAGATTCACATTCAGGTAATCATGTGACTCTTCCATGAACTGAAACTAAAGTCCTCTTACAACAGCAAAGCTTCTCAGCTCCAGGAAATGATTCCACTTATTAAACTTTCATAAGCTTTTTCACCCTGGTAACAGGTAAGTTAATTTTCTATTATATTCTTTTCATATAATTTTAAAGCATTCAATTAAGATTCTTTTCAATAGTACAAGTAGAGCAATCCATGGCTAGATCTTGTTCTGTGGAAGGCAGGGAAATATCTAACGGCATCTCTTCTTCACAGCTATTGGCATGCTGTGTTAGATTAAAAGGAGAGACTGCCTTTTTCTCTAAGAATTCCCTAAACTCTGCCAGAAGTAATTCAGCCTGCTTCTGTCCTTTGCTAAGCTGATGTCTTTCTTCTGCTTCAGGTAAACGTTTATTAAGATATCTAGCTCGTGGTAATTGGCTATGCTGTTTTTGTCAGCACAAACAGTTCTCCGTATGAGTAAAACCCCTCCCCCACTTATCCTTAAAAGTAAGTGTTGGGTTTTCCTTTAACAGTTCAACTCGCTCTGGAGAGTTTCTGAACAGACAATTAAAACTAGAAATGTCAGCTTTACCTTGGCTCAAGTCTTCCCAATAAGGCTCAGCACTTTTCCTTCTATTGGCTTTCAGGCTGTAAGCTCCAGCTGGCTTATTAGTGTCTCTTATGCTGCTCAAGTGTATATCAGGCTGAACAAATCTGCCATAGTTCTATCTGTCGTTGTTCTGGCTTTTAAAGCTATTCTTCCAGCTTTCTTGCTTCCTAGTATCACAGTTGCTAGCTCCTTCAACCCCAGTTCATACCTTGTGTTGAGAGCGTCTCCAGGATAAATCTTTACCCCACTGGTTACTGCTCCAAGGTCCTGCTTGGTTCTCAGGTAGCTCAGGCTGTAGTTGTAGGTCTCTCAGTGCTTCTGAGTCTCCTAGTAACTCCCTTCGTGACTCCAAACTGCTTCTCTGTGGATCCCAGCTGTTCCTTGTCACATGCTTCTCCAACTGTTTCTGTTTCCACTTCTGTTCCCGATCCTGTTCCAGATTCTCTTCCAGATTCTTCTGTGTTCTAACTGCCTGCGTATTTAACAAGCTCCTACTGTGTTGCACTGCCCGCCTCCTGCTTGGACGTGCCCAATCAGTGACCTGACCTGTCTCCTCCCCTAAGGTGAGGTGTGGTTCCTGATCAGCTGTGTGTTTTTTTCCTTCTGAAGTGAAAATCCTGCATTCCAGTGCAGTACCACTTTTCTCCACCAGATCTCCGTCTATCTGCATTGCTTCTTGAGAGGCTTCTACGTCACAGTACTTAACCTACCGCAAAACAAACTTTGCTCAGTACCGGTCCCTCCAGACCCCCTCGAGAGACCAGAGAGACAGCAAGAAATAGGACGGAAATGAGTAGAACCTACCTGTGACTGAAATAGCCGATCCAAAGGGATCCACATATAACCTGTCAGTCCTGGGCGGGATTGAGGACTAACTGTTGTCACTTAAGGAACTGCAATTACCAGGTAAGTGTAATTATCATTTCCTTATCGTTCCTACAGTTCAGTCCTCCACCTCTGGGATGTAACAGAGCAGTGTTCAACAGGAGGGGACTTCCACTGCGGCTCGCAAAACCGCGGAACCGAAGGAGGCGTCCCCTGCCGCCAGCACGTCCAGCCGATAGTGCCTACTGAACGTGTGAAGAGAAGACCACGTCGCTGCTCTGCAGATGTCTCCTGGAGGGACCAAGCCGTGCTCCGCCCAAGAGGCCACCTGCGCTCTAGTGGAGTGCGCCCGCAAGCCCGACGGCACCGCGCGACCCTGAAGTAGATACGCGGACACAATCGTTTCCCTAATCCATCTAGAAATGGAAGCTTTTGCTGCCGCCTCACCCTTGCGAGGTCCGACGAACAACACGAACAGACGATCCGATTTACGAAACGGCTCGGAGACCTGTAAATAACGTCGCAACACCCTCTTAAGATCCAACCGACGTAAAGTGTCTTCCAAGGAGGAGTCCCCCCCCCCCCCGAGGATAGCACCGGGAGAGAAACCGACTGATTAAGGTGAAATGGAGAGACGACTTTAGGCAAAAAGGAGGGCACCGGGCGCAGTACTACCTTTTCCTTAGAAAAAAAACAGAAATGGCTCCCTGCAAGATAGCGCCTGCAATTCCGAGATTCGCCGAGCGGAACAGATGGCCACCAAGAACACCGTTTTCAAAGTCAAATCTTTCACCATAGCCTTACTCAAAGGCTCAAAGGGCTCCTTAACCAACGCCCCCAAAACCAGATTGAGATCCCATGGGGGCACGACGACCCGGCGGCAGGGCCGCAGTTTCGACACCGCCTTTAGAAAATGCAACACGTCTGCGTGAGCCCCCAACGACACATCCTGCACCTTTATTTATTTATTTATTTATTTATTTAGCAAGCATTTGTAGCCCGCTCCTTCCAGCGATCAGAAGCGGGTAGGATTACTATTGTGAAACTGCCGAATCAAGGCAGGTACAAATTTTGTTTACATACAGATTGTCAGAAAAGCACATCATACAGAGTTAACACTTCTTAGCTATGGGGGAGTTCATTTACATATATACATAAATACATATATACAGGATAATCTTCTTGACACAGTGGTCAGGGGCTGCTCCATCTGTGGGTTTAGTTCAGGTTGAAATGTGATTGGAAAATGTGCGTTTTGAGTTTCTTTCTGAAGTCTAGAAGGTCATTGCTAGCTCGTAGTTCTGGTGGGAGTTGGTTCCACAGTGTTGGCGCCGCATATGAGAAAGCCCTGTGGCTGGTGTTAGCTTTGGCAGATCTTATATCTGTTGGAGTGTGAAGGATGTTGGAATTGTGGGTTCTTCTGTTTCGGGTAGGAGGTTGCAATCTTACTAGGTTGTTGAGGAAGGAAGGTGCTAAGTTGTGGATGAGTTTGAAGGTGGTTGTTAGTATTTTGTATTTTGTGCGAGCTGTTATGGGTAGCCAGTGTAATTGAATTAGTACTGGTGTGATGTGGTCACTTAGATTTTTCTTCATTATGACCCTGGCAGCTACATTTTGTGCCATTTGTAATATGTTTAGGGTTTTTTTAGGTAAACCTTGTAGGATGGCGTTGCAGTAGTCAAAATGTGGCATGATGAGTGCTTGGGCCACTGTTCTGAAGTCTTGGGGATCAATAATATTCCGAATGGGTTGGAGCACTCTAAGCTTGTGGAAAACTGCTCTGTTGGTCTTTCGGAGGTGTTTTTCCATCTTTAGGTCACAGTCAAATGTGACTCCTAGATACTTTATTTCTTTTTTTGTTTGGTAAGTGTTGTTACATAGTGTTATTGATGTGGGAGGGTCAAATTCGGTTCTTTGGAGATATACATTACTTCGGTTTTTTTGTGATTATTGACATACTACTTTGTTGTAACCAGTCTTGCATCTCTCCGATACATGTCTCCAGTGGGTTGTAGTCTGGGTTTTAGTGTCTAGTTGTGTGTATAGCATGATATCATCGGCATAGATGTGGTAATTAATTTCGTGCCGTGAGAAAATTTTGCATAGTGGCTGCATATATATGTTAAACAGAACTGCTGAGAGAGCAGAGCCTTGGGGGATTCCCTGTGTTTGTGAGAAAGATTCTGCTTTTTCTCCGTTGAATTGAACCTGTTGTGTTCGATTTGAGATGTAGGATGAGAACCATTTTAGTGGGGTTCCTGTTATTCCTATTGATTTTATCCTATTTATGAGGGTCCCATGATTAACTGTATCAAAGGCAGCTGAGATGTCAATGAATACAAGAATGTACATTTTCTTTTTGTTTTCAAGGCCCTTTAGGAGGTTGTTAAGTAGAACTAGTAACAGGGTTTCAACTCCATGATGTTGCCTGAAGCCATATTGCTGGTCATCAAGAGGAGCACTGTCAGTCAGATGGTCTTGGAGTTGTAGAAGGACCGTTTTTTCTATGATCTTTGCCAGGAATGAGATACTTGATATGGGACGGTAGGAGGCTGGGTCTTCTCCGTTGAGTGTAGAGGGTGTTGCCCCTATAGCAGGCCAAAGCTGCCAATTGTACTCTCAATGAACTGGCCGCTAAGCCCTTGTCTAAACCGTCCTGTAGGAAACTCAACACCATAGGCACGGAGGCTGTAGCCGCGCGAACCTGCAGCCTCGAACACCAATCCTCAAATATGTGCCATACTCGAACATATGCCAAGGATGTCGACCTCTTCCTGGCGTGCAGCAGTGTCGCCACCACCGATTCCGAGTATCCTTTCCTCTTCAACCTCGCCCTTTCAATGGCCAAACCGTAAGCAAGACTCGGATTCCCTTGAGTCATTCGAAGCGGCCCTTGGAGGAGCAGATCCTCTGAATCCGGCATCCTCCACGGCTCCCTGTCTAGCAGACGGACCAGGTCCGTGTACCACGGACGCCTCGGCCAGTCCGGAGCCACCAACAACACCCTTCCGGGATGAGCCTCGATCCTTTGCACCACGCGACCTATCAATGCCCATGGCGGAAAGACATAGAGGAGGCCGTACCTCGGCCACAGCTGCATCAAGGCGTCGATACCTTCCAACATCCTTTCCCGCCATCTGCTGAAGAAGCGGCTTGTCTTTGCAGAATGGAAGTTTGCCATGAGATCCATAATCAGCGGCCCCCATCGACAGACTATCTGAGCGAACACCTGGGGATTTAGCTCCCATTCCCCAGCATCCACCTGGACCCTGCTGAGATAATCCGCTGTCACTTTGTCCTTCCCCGCAATGTGCGCCACCGAGAGCGCTGGAAGACGCTATTCCACCCAAGTGAACAGCATCTCCGCCTCCTCTTCCATAGCCACGCTGCCGGTGCCTCCCTGACGGTTAATGTAGGCTACCATCGCAGAGTTGTCCGACAGCACTCTGACCGCCCGACCGGACACTGTTGACTCGAAGGCCTGGAGCGCCAGCCACAGGGAGCGGCGCGCCGCCACTAAGGAAGCCATGCTGCTAGCGAGAGCTCTGATCAAATCATAATGAACATCTGCCAGATATGCGGTACCGGACTCCGCAGTCCCCTCCTGGTCTAACCCTGAGGACTGCCGAAACCGCTGAGACCATCGGAGGCACGCTCTGGCCACCCAAGCTCCACAAATAGAAGCCTGCAATGACAAGGCGTCGGCCTCAAAGGACTGTCTCAAAAGTCCATCCACCTTTCTATCCTGCGCATCTTTTAATGCGGCACTACCTTCTACTGAGATAGTGGTCTTTTTGGTAACTGCCGAGACCGCCGCATCAATCCGGGGGGGGATTTTAAACGTTCCTTGTCCTTATCCGCCAGATGATAGAGCCTGTTCATCGTCCTGATACCTCTGAGCGCAGCCTCTGGCTGATCCCACTTGTCCTGTATCATCTTCTCCACCACCCGGTGGACTGGAAAAACCACTTGAGCCTGCCTCTCCGCCTGGATGATGGGGTCCTCCACCCCCACTTCCTCAGCCGGAGAAACAGCCGCCTAATTCAACATCTGGAGGGACTCGGTGATAAGAGCTGTGAGCTCCTCTCTTCGGAAAACCCGGATGATCTTGGCCTGATCCTCCGGCTCTGCAATCTCCCCCTCCTCTAAATCTTCCATATCTGCCTCCAAATCCAGGTCAGCCTCATCCGAGTCGATCGCCTCTCTGAGTGAAGGAGAGAGCTCGCGGGGCCGAGATCTCTTCGAGGGCCTGGGAGAAATAGTGCTGCTGCCAGCTACTCTTGCCTGCAGAGCGGCCGAAGACCTAACCACGGCCTCCAGCAACAGCCCTTGGCGTTGCCTGCAGAACGCTTGATGCATAAGCAAGACAAAGTCGGGGGAGAAATCTCCAAATTGGAACGTGGACCCCAGGGCCGGTGACGTGGACGGTAGACCAGCTACGGACTCCTGGGAAGCCCCCGACGTAGAAGCCAGCGCTAAATCCTCCTCTGGGACTGCTGCTGCCGGCTGGGGATCTTGGCAAGGTTTTGCCTCCATCTGCCGCTCCATGCTGGCAGACCCCGAGGCGCAAGCCCTGCAGACCCCTGACTCTGCTACCGTACCTCTGCGGGAACCGCAGAGGACACACTGGGGCCGGGACGCCATCGCAGAGACCCCACCTCTGGAAGGAGTCTGTGTGCCCTTTTACTTCTCCCCAAACAAGGATGCTCAAAGTTTTTTTTTAATTTTTTATTTAACCTAAAGAAAAAACACCCCGGGGCATCAACTGCAAAGAAAAACTCTTTCCCGCTTTAGACTGAGGCGCAGAGCCTCAGCGCCATCGAGCTCCAGCTTGAAAACACTGCCTGGAGCTGCACTGCAAAAACGCTCCCAAATCTAAAATGGCCACCGCCACCGGCGCGCGGCCGAAAAGGGCGCCAAAAATCGCCGCGTGAGCCGAGCAAGAAAAAAGGTGTCCTGCTCGGCCGCGGGCAAGGGCAACAACCCCAAATCCCACTAAAGGGTATTCTGCCCTCAAAGACTCACGTGTCTTCAACGGGGCTCCAGCCCACGGGACTGCTATCTTAGCTGAGCAGTCTACCGCTGGCGAGCCTCCCGTGCGAATGCTCCTGCTTCCAAGGGCAACGTGGCTCCCCGCTGCAGTCAAGGATGCCGCCCCGGTCCTGCTCAAGGGCTCTCCCCCGTTCAGTCCAGGGAGAGAGACCTGAATGTGAGCCCACAGCCCCGGAGATCAGAGGCAGGCAGGAACCGGTACATGAGACACTGCTTGTTCCAAGGTCTTTTTGGTTGTTTTTGGTTTTTTTTGTTTTTTTTTAAAGGGATAGTACCCCCAAAAGAAAACAAAGGTAATAGGAAAAGAAACGCCGAAACACCAATTAACTACACCTAAACTGACTACTCTAAGGCTCCTTATGTGTTCCTCAAGTGAGCCCAGCACCTAGGCTCACTAGATCCTCCTGCTGCATGGAGACTGGACACACTAGAGAAGAGGGGAGTGTGCACCAGACCTTATCCAGTGACGTCAACACTTTGACAGGTCCAGTCTCCAGGCTGCAGGAGGAGGTGCACAACCCAGAGGTGGAGGACTGAACTGTAGGAACGATAAGGAACGGTAAGTTTCAAGATGTATCATGCATTTTGTCGGGTTCGTATTCGATGAGTGGAGTGTGACAAGAGCAGAAAGGAATGAGATGGCAGTGTAAGTATGCAGGGTGGCTGGAAGGGTAACCTCAATGCAATAGTGTGAGAAGTTTGAACTTTATGCTGCCCTCCTGACGATTTCTGCACCAGCCTCCTCCTACCTTTCTTTGTGCACAAGCATAAACAAACCGATGCATATGGAGGGATGGGCAGACAAACAGACAGATCCTCCCTGGCAGGTGCTGTCGCTTCAGCAAACCTTGCCTAAAACGAGTAATACATTCCAGTATTTTAACCGATGCAAAGGAACTCCTATACGGCATATCCTAAATGGCAGCAGCCATCTTGGATCCATTCTTGTCTTCTCAATGTTAATATATTTTAGAGTGTTGACATCTTTGCTTTTTCCTGGATATAAGTTGGAAGCTTGAGACTGTCATTTGATTCAAACACCCTGAAAGCTGATATTGAATTTAAACATTCTTTAACATAGATCAGTGGTTCTCAACCCAGTCCTCTGGGACACTCAGGCCAGTCAGGTTTTCAGGATATCCACAATGAATGTGCATGAGATAGATCTGCATACAACGGAAGCAGTGCATGCAGATCTATCTCATGCATATTCATTGTGGATATCCTGATAACCCAACTGGATTAGGGGTCCCAGAGGACTGGGTTGAGAACCACTGACCTAGATCAATGCCCACAACCCTGTCCTGGAGGTAAATATAACCAATCTGGTTTTCAGGACATCCATAATGAATATGCATGAGATAGATATGCATACACTGAAGATCCAGTTTATGTAAATCTGTCTCAATAAGAGAGTCAACTGGTGTCATTTTGAAAAATGGCATTGGAAGGGATCAGAAGTGTCCCCACTAGACCTCAGGGATGACTGGATAAGTATGGGTAGGGTTTAGGGGCTAGGGACTGGGTAGGGTTTAGGGGCTAGGGACTGGGTTCTGCCAGGAGGCACAGGTATTGTTTTCAGAGGCGGCAGAGTCTGCAGAGGAAAATTTATTTATTTTATTTTATTTATTTTATTTATTTATTGTTCTTTTATACCGCACTCTTTTTCATCAGCGCGGTTTACATTAAACAGAAATACTCATTACAATCAACAAATTGTGATAAGTTTACATATAACAGGAGTAGTCAACTGGGAATTTAACTTTGGGAAACTTTGTACATATTTGTAAATAACATATATACAGGGGATAGGATTTCTTAGTTACATCTTGAGTAAATAAGGTATATACAATTTTACTGTGCATGTTAGAGGGATGGTGATGAGCTTTGGAAATGCAGAATGAAGAGATGGTGTTTTATAGCTTTTCTGAAATTCTTGAGGTCCGTAATAGCTCTTATGTTGCGGGGAAGGTTGTTCCAACATCTGGGTGCATAGTATGCAAAGGCCCTGTCTGATGTTGAATGTTTGCATTTTGTGGTCTCTTGTGGAATAACTAGGGTATTTGCCGCTGCTGACCTCCTGGATCTAATATTGGGAGTCGGATGGATGAGTTTTGAAATTGATGAAGGAGCTATAGTATTTATCGCCTTAAAGGTCATGAGGAGAGCTTTATATGCTATTCTGCAGTAAATAGGTAGCCAGTGAAGCTCCATTAGGATGGGTGTTATGTGTTCGCACTTTGAAGCACCGTATAGAACTCTGGCTGCGGCATTCATGGCTAGTTGTAATGTATTTAGGGTGTTTTTAGGGAGACCATGGAGTATTATGTTCGCATAGTCGAAGTGGGGTGTGACTATGGTTTGAAATATGGTTCTGAAGCTGTCAGGTTCGAGCATGTTTTTCAGATGACGCAGAGTCCTTATTTTGAAATAAATAGTTTTTACAGTGCGGTTGATATGTTCTTTAAAATCCAGTCGCTGGTCGAGTATTACTCCAAGGTATTTTATGGACGGCTTGATTGGGAGGTCTGCGTCTCGTACTTTTAGTATATAAGTGGGTGATAATTATCTGTTTTTAGTGATTATTAGTACTTCGGTTTTTTTTGTAGTTTATGCGCATATTCTGGGTGAGGAGCCAGTCTGCTATTGCATTAAAGCAATCTATTAGTGTTGTGAAGTCTGGAAGCTTGACGTTGATTGGTGTAAATATTAGTACATCGTCTGCATAGATCAACGAGGATATGCCATAGGAACGAGTGATGTTGCATATAGGCTGCATATAAATATTAAATAGCAGCGCTGATAGGGAGGAGCCCTGAGGTACTCCTTGTTTTAACTGGAAAGGTTGTGATGTCCCTGTAGTAGTCCTGACATGTTGCAGGCGATCTTCCAGGTATGATTTGCACCATTCCCATGCCAGCCCGTGGATTCCCTTGTCAAATAGGCGGGTTAGAAGTATTTCATGGTCCACAGAGTCAAATGCTGCAGATATGTCCAGGAATATTAGGGCAAAGCCTTTTTTGATGTCGTCTAATCCACTGATGAGTGTGTTGGTTAAAGTGGTCAGCAATGTCTCTACTCCGTGGGCTTCCCTGAATCCGTGCTGACTGGGGTCGAGTGGTGAGGAGGTGTCTATGTGTTGTTGTATTTGATTGTTGGTTACCTTTTCAATTATTTTGGATAGAAGCGGTATACTAGAAATCGGGCGGTACGATTCTTCCTTTGATGGGTCTAGTTGGTTATTTTTTAGCAGAGGTCGTATGGAATTCTGTTTTAGAGCCGATGGGAAGATGCCTTAAGAGAAGGACATCTAAAATATATTTGCTATTACTGGACTAAAGTCGGATCGCAGAGCTCTTATCCAGTGTGCTGGGCAGGGGTCGTTAGGTGCTGTGGTGGTATTCATTTGGGCTATAATGTCTTCGATGTATTTGGCTGAGGGCGGTGAGAGCTTTAGTAATGGGGAAACTCGTACATGTTGTTGGGGTGGACTAGGTGATGAAGAAATTGTTGTTCTTATAGCTTTAGATTGTATAAAATTAGCGTATTTCTGCGGGTGAATGAGTTCCTGTTGAGGAGGTGATGGTTCTGTAGTTAGTGACTTTACTAGATTGAAGAGTTCCCGAGGTTTGTTTAGGGAGCGGTTGAGGAGTTCAGAGTGGTATGATTTTCTTGTGTTCCATATTGCTTCACGATGGGTCTGCAGGTGTGTCAAGTATGTTTGTTGAACTGTTGAGTTTCGAGATTTACGCCACTTTCTTTCGAGCTTCCTCAGGATGGTAAGAGACTTCCTTAGATCTTGTGAAAACCATGGTGCATATGGTCTTTTCACAACATTGTTCTTTGTTGTAGTGTTTTTACGGGCTGGTGGTAGTATTGCGTATTGGTTGATAGTTTCATTCCATGTGTTGACCATTTCATTGATGTTGTTAGAAGGTTGATTGAGCCTTGGAAATATGTGTTTCTTGATTTCTTCTTCGTTGAAATTTTTGAAGCGCGTGGAGTTTGTTGGTGACTGTTTTGCTTTATAATGTGAGAGGACCTGATATGATGGTATTGTGAGTGTTATCAGGCTATGATCTGTCCAAGGGACCGGAGTGATGGATATGTCGAAATCATCATTATTGGACATGTATGTGGGTGGAGCGAAGACAAGGTCAAGCACGTTGCCATGTAGATGGGTAGGTTGGTTTATGAGTTGGTTGTAGTTGAGGTTTTCATTGCGTCTAGGAATGTATTAGAAAGGGCAGGTTGTATGGAAGGGAGGTTGAAGTCGCCCATTAGCCAGTTAGGTTTCTCTGGGTGTACTGGGTTGCAGGCTAAGTCAATTACACTGGATAATTCTTCAGATGTTGAGTTCGGTGTCATATATATAAGGTTGATGGTATTGTGGTTGTTGTATATTGAGATAATATCTAATTGTTCTGTGCTCTTGGTAGTGATTGTGCGATATTGGAGGTCAGTTTTTGCTATAATGGCAACCCCACCTCCTCTTTTATTTGCTCTGTTTTAAATGTTTTAAAATATATTTACTTGCTTAGGGTGTGGGAGTAGGAGATGCGCTTTGCCACTACTCCACTAGAGATTTTACCAAGGGGATGTTTCAATCTCTTCTGTACCCTTTAAATTCTTTCTTGGGAGCACTGGATCACACAGGGAAAAACACAGAACTAGTTGCAAATAGCACAGGTTAACAGAGAAACATGATGGCAGAAAGACCATATGACCTATCTCGTCTGCCCTTCCATATCAACTACAGTAGTCCCCTTTTTTTCCTTTAGAGATCTTCTGTGTTGATCCCAGACTTTCTTGAATTCAGACTATTTCATGCATCTACCACTCTTTCTGTAAAGAAATATTTCCACATATTACTCCTGAGTCTATCCCCTTTCACCCTCATCCTATATCCCCTTGTTGGGCTTAACCATATGGCGGCTTAGTGAACATACCTCACAGTGTCCCAGTGTTCCAACTACATTCCTGAGATGTAGTTAACTTTCTTGGCACAAGCTGTTATCAATTTCCATAATAATGAGCTATTTTGCATGTATTTGCATATAATGCAGCTCATTATTTTTAAATGTGAATTGTTCTTGATTTACTTTTGTATGAAAGTTGTGTTACTGCAGAATAACATGCTACTGCTAAATACCAAATAATGTGCATTAATTGATCAATAACAAGTATTATTGTAGTAATGAAACTTAATAAATAGGCCCCAAAATGTTATAACAGACTCCAAAAAATTGAACATTTGTCATTTTGTACGTGCATTTGGAGTGGAGGAGTAGCCTAATGTTTAGATCACTGGCTTGGTAACCAAACAACCAGGGTTCATGTCCCACTAGCCCTTCTTGTGGCCTTGGGCAAGTCACTTAACCCTCCGTTTCCTCAGGAGAAAGGCCTGGCAGTCTGCTCCCAGTCACAACCCAGGAGTTTCTGGGTTGCCAGGAATCGGCACTGACTCAAAGGCACACATTGTATTTTTTGCCTTATATTTTTAAATGAACAATTGAAAAATCCAAAGATGAGACTTCTAAACTAAAGAGACCTCGAAGAACTGTTGCCAATTTAGGGCAAGTCTACCAAACGACACTCTGTCTACCATCTTTCTGCATCCATTTAGTGTAGAATATATGAAATGATTTTATACAGCTTTTCTGTTTCGATTACTAACCTAATGCAAACAGAGATAAAATGTAACCTAGTTTCAAATACCCTCAGCCAATACCTCAAAAAGATAACCAATGTGCACATGCTACAGATCCTAACATTTCGCAAACTGGTGCAAAGAAATTAATAAAGACCATCACAACCCAAGACGTGAGCTGAGAGACCTTTTCAAATATAATCTACATGCCAATCATCTAAGAGCAGGCAGGAGTCCATGCCAGAACTTGCTTGCCTTGAAGCAAAAATAAAGAGCTGGATGATTGTCACCATTTATTTATTTTATTTATTACACATTTCTATACCACCCCTTCCAGAGATCAGGGGCGGTTTACGAGGAACCAACATGTTTCATATAACAGGGTTTGAAACATTTTACATTATAACATTATTAGTCATAAACTTAACTAAACTAGAGAAACAATATACATATAACTATAAATACATGTTAACCGGGCTTATGAGAGTGGGATACAGTGTGTCGGGAGGGGGTGGGGGGTTAGGTG
This sequence comes from Ichthyophis bannanicus, assembly GCA_033557465.1. Lineage (NCBI taxonomy): Eukaryota > Metazoa > Chordata > Amphibia > Gymnophiona > Ichthyophiidae > Ichthyophis > Ichthyophis bannanicus. The sequence goes on along the minus strand of CM066044.1, from coordinate 166,968,198 downwards.
CGTAGGTGCTGACATTACGTGCGTGGCTAAGTTATTTGTGAGTGCAGACTCGTCTGCCGGCAATCTCGGTGCAGTGCAGCAGTTGTATTTATTCATCTAGTTGTATATTCATTTCTTTTAATTATGAAACTCATTATCCATGATTAACATCTTTGCTACCATTTAAGCATGTACTACTAGCAAATTATTGGTAGCTTCATTGCGTGCCCCCTAGACTTTCTACTTTTTGATGGTGTAAACAACTGATCTACATTTACCCGTTCTACTACATTCATTAATCTATAGACCTCTATCATATTTCCCCTCATCCATCTCTTTTCCAAGTTGAAAAGCCCTAACCTTTTAAGCCTTTCCTCAAAGGGATATCCTTCTATCCCCTTTACCATTTTGGTGGCTCTTCTCTGTACTTTTCTAATTCTGCTATATCCTTTTTAAGATATGGCGACCAGAATTGCACACAATATTCAAGGTGCAGTCACATCATGCAACAATACAGAGCATTATAATTGTGTTGTGACCACTTTGATTGAAGGATAAGGTGGTATACAAAACTGTCTAAATAAATATAACATCCTTGGTTTTATTCTCCATTCCTTTCCTTATGATTCCTAGCATTCTATTTGCTTTCTTGACTGCCACTTCACACTAAGCGGAGAGTTTCAATGTATTATACATGATGACATCTAAATCTTTTTCCTGGGTGATGGTTCCTAATGTGGAACCTTGCATTGTATAACCGTAGTTTGGGTTGTTCTTTCCTAGGTGCATAACTTTGCACTTGTCTACATTAAATTTCATCTGCCATTTGGACTTCCAGTCTTACAATTTATTAAGGTCCTCTTGCAACGTTTCACAATCCTCATGGGTTTTAACAACTTTGAAGAAATTGGGGTCATCTGCACATTTGATCACCTCACTTATTATTCCCATTTCTAGGTCATTTATGAATATGTTAAAAAGCAGCGGACCCAGCACAGATCCCTGGGGTACTCCACTATTCACCTTTCTCCACTGAGAAAATTGGTCATTTAGCTCTACTCTCTGCTTTCTATCTTTTAACCAGTTCTTGATCCACAATAGTACACTGCCTCTATCCCAGGACTTTTTAATTTCACCAGCAGTTTATCATGAGGGACCTTGCAAAGGCTTTCTGAAAATCTAGATACGTTATATCAACCAGCTCACCTTGGTCTACCTGTTTATTCACACCTTCAAAAAAATATAACAGATTAGTAAGATAAGACTTTCCTTGGCTAAATCCATATTGGCTTTCTTCCATTAAACCATGACTATCTACATGTTCAGTAATTTTTTTCTTTATAATGGTTTCTATTATTTTGCCCAGTACCGACATCAGGCTCACTGGTCTTTAGTTTACCGGATTATCCCTGGAACTCTTTTTAAAAATTGGTACTATAGATGATTTTAATAATAGTTCATAAATTACTAATAGTAGATCTGCAATCTCATATTTTAGTTCTTTCAACACCCTCAGATGTATACCATCCAGTCCAAGTGATTTACTACTCATCAGTTTATCAAATACTTTTCATATATCTTCCCAGTTTATCAATATTTCTTTCAATTCTTCCGATATATCACCTTTAAATACCATTTGAGGCATGGGTAACTTCCCTTCATCTTCCTCAGTAAAGGCTGAAGCAAAGAATTCATTCAGTCTCTCCACTATGGCCTTGTCCTCCCATAGCGCTCCTTTTACCCCTCTATCATCCAATGGTCCAACTGACTCTCACAGATTTTTATTATGCGTTTTTGTTTCCACTGCAAGCTTTTTTCAAATTCTCTCTTTGCTTGCCTTTTTGGTGCCTTGCATCTAACTTGCCAGTGCTTATGTTGTTTCCAATTTTCATCATTTGGCTCCTTTTTCCATTTCCCGAAAGATGCTTTTTTGGCTACAACAGCCTCTCTGACCTCAGCTTTAAACCATGCTGGCAGGTTTTTGGACTTCTGTCTACTTTTCTTAAAGCATGGAATACATTTACTCTTCCAAGATAGTACTTGTAAACAACACTCATGCTTGATGTACATTTTTAACCTTTTCAGCTGCTCATTTTAGTTTTTTCTTAACTATTTTCATAGCATCCCTTTTGAAAGTTAAAAGATAATACTGTGGATTTCCTTGCCATCCTGCTTCCATTTATTAAATCAAATACGATCATACTATGATCGCTATTGCCAAGTGGCCCCAACACGCTTATCTCTTGCACCAGATCCTGTGTTTCACTATGGACTAGGTCCAAAATAGCTTCCCCTCTTGTTGATTCATGAACCAGCTGTTCTAAGAAACATTTATTTCATCTAGAAACTTTATCTCCCTAGTATGTCCTGCTGTGACACTGACCCAGTGTTGAAATCACCCATTATTACGGAGTTGTAACTTTTGTTAGCTTCCATGATTTCTCTTAGCATTTCATCATCCATCTGTTCATTCTGGCCAGGGGGTCAGTACTATACCTCCACTTCCATCACTTTCCCCTTTTTGCATGGGATTTATTTCCATAGACATTCTACAGTGTATTTTGTTTCATGCAAAACTTTAATCCTTTGTGACTCATTGCCCTCTCTAACATAGAATGCAATCCTTCCACCAATTTGATCTACCCTATCATTGCGATATAGTCGTACCCAGGTATCACAGTATCCCATTGGTTGTCTTCCTTCCATCAGGTCTCTGAGATGCCAATCATATCTAACCTTTCATTTAGTGCTATATATTCTAGCTCTCCCATCTTATTTTTTAGACTTCTAACATTTGCATACAGGCATTTTAGAAGTTGTATTTTATTCATATTAATATGGTTATCAGTTGATAGGAGTAATTTGGAATCTTTCAACTCTGTACTTAAAGGCAACTGGCTTACTTTTATCTTCATTGGAGCCTTTCTGTTGGGATGCCCTAATTTCCCTCTTTTGCTAGTATCCTTCAAGAATACATCCTTCCAGACCATGCGCTCTTGGGCAATTGTTGGTTTTCCCCTATTACCTAGTTTAAAAAGCTGCTCTATCTCCTTTTTAAAGGTTAATGCCAGCAGCCTGGTTCCATCACAGTTAAGGTGGAACCCATCCCTTTGGAAAAGTCCCTCCCTTCTCCAGAAGGTTTCCCAATTGCTAACAAATCTAAAATACTATTTTTTGCACCATTGTCTCATCCACGCATTGAGACTCCGGTGTTCTGCCTGCCTTTTGGGTCCTGTGTATGGAATGGGAAGCATTTCAGAGAATGCTACCCTGGGAGTTCTGGATTTCAACTTCCTACCTAAAAGCCTAAATTTGGCCTCCAGAACCTCCCTCCTACACTTTCCTATGTCACCGGTAGCAATATATACCAAGACAGCAGACTCCTCCCCAGCACTATCTAAAACCTTGTCTAGGTGGCACGTGAGATCTGCTACCTTCGTACCAGGCAGGCATGTTACCAGGTGATCCTCATATCCACCAGCCACCAGCTATCTACATGACTAATGATTGAATCGCCAATTATAACAGCCATCCTAACCCTTCCCTCATGGACACATGGCCCTGGAGAAACCTCCTCAGTGCAAGAGGGTTTTACATCACCTGAAGGACAGATCCTAGCCACAGGATCACTTCCTGCCACACCAAGGTTATGCTGTCCTTTCACACAACCTCTCTCCTCCATGGCAACTCAAAGCTGTCAGACTGGAGGTAGGACTTCAGTACCACATCACTATAGGTCTCGTCTATATACCTCTGTCTTCCTTAGGTCCTCCAAGTCTGCCACTCTAGCCTCCAGAGATCAGACGCATTCCCTGATGGCAAAGAGCTCCTTGCACCCCTCACCAACTAAGAGAAAATCATAGTGCAAAAGACTGGATAGCCCACATTTCGCTGCTGGACTACTGTCTGCATCTTAGTTTTAAGGTTTGGTTTAGCTATTTAAGTTGTCTACTTAGATTTGCTAGGGATACGTGTACTGATACTACTATATCTTAGAATTTTAAGGAACTTTGGTTACCTCAAGATTAATCAATATATTCCTGGTGAGGATAAACAGCTGAACCTGAAAGTGAAAGGTAGAAAGACTACATATAAGTGTCATCAGTTTTTTGTGAGGGGTATTAGCCAGATGAATGGTACCAATGCTAAAATAAGCAATAAGACATAGAAATAAAATCTTATTTATTTATTGAGAACATTTTATATCCAACCTATCTCCATATATTTAACACCAGAAATAATATGTATTTATTTTATTTATTTAACAAGCATTTCTATACTGAACTTTCTCATGAATCAAGTGCTGTTTACAATGAACAGTGGTTTACAAGGTATGGTAAAATACATACCTAGTCATATTACATAGAACAATTGTGAACTTTTTACAGATAACATGGTAAATATATACATACAGTACAATTTACATTCCAGAAGGTATACTTGGAAGTACAATCTGAGCTTTTACATTTTTACATTACTAAGGGGATGGAGAAGCAACTATATAAAGGGTGGAATATTTGTTTGCGACAGTATTAGTTTAGTTTTGGGATATAGGTTATTGTTAGTTAGTCTATGTCCCTTTGTATGTCTAGTTTAGACCTGTGTAGCATCAAGTATTAGCCTGTGTCCCTTTGTGTATTTAGGTTAACTTGTGCGACATAGTGTGTGGTAAATAGGTGTGTTTTTAATTTTTTACGGAATTCCTTAATGTCAGTCAGCTGTCGAATGTCATCAGGTAGTTCATTCCAGAGGGTAGGGGCATAATGTGAGAAAGCCCTATTATTGGTAATTTTTTTAGCTTTTGCAAATTCTTTTGGTGTCGCTAATTTATTTGTGTTATTACTCCTTTGGGTGAGTTTAGGTATTTCCTTGGTGATTAAGGCATTGAGAGCGGATAGTGCGAGATTATTTACTAATTTGAAGGTAGTTACTAGTATTTTGTAATTTATTCTGCAGTAGACTGGTAGCCAATGAAGTTTAGCTAATATGGGTGTGATATGTTCTATTGAACGGACCTTCAGTATGATCCTGGCTGCTACATTTTGTGCTAACTGGAGCTTTTTTAGATTTTGTTTAGGGATGCCTTGAAGGATTGTGTTCGCAAAGTCGAAGTGGGGTGTTATAATTGCTTGGATTATGGCTATGAAGTCTTGCAGGTGAATCAATGGACGTATTTGTTTCAGTGTCTTGCGTTTAAAGTGTATTTTTTTTGTTAAGTTTTTAATGTGTGATTCCATACTAAGGGGTATGTTTACTAAACTGCGTTAGTGTGATTCGCGTTAGGAGCCACGTTAGTAGAAGAAATGCCAAAAAAGGACATGGGCGGTACATCATTACCAATAACGCACGTTAAGGCACGCTATAAGGCGCCGCGCAGCAACGATCGTTACAGGGCGCGTTACTGCGCGTTAAGCGTAAGAAGGCGCGCAGACACCCAAATACAGAAACAGAGCTGTAGCACAATGGTTACTACACAGACTGATGGTACAAGGGTCATGGGTTTGATTCCCCAGTGTGCCTAATGAATAAGGCTGGCTGAGGCATCATGTGTAACCCTTTGAAGGCCTACTATAATATTTTAATCCACATTCTGCAGCCGGGTTAAAGTTTGAATATGTCAGGAAAATTGTACCCGTCTTATTCAATATGTTCCAATAGTGACGTTCCCTCTGCCATGGTCATGTATTATATACCATTTGATAGGAATATTTAGGCAGAATTGTGGATCCCGAAAGTTTTGGGCTTGGCCTGGAAAGGGTTAAGTATTGGGCTGTGAGGAAGTTTAGTTGTTCTTTAATAGTGCTGCCAGCAAACACACCCTCACAGTGGCGTAACCTAAGGTGCCACATAAGGCACCCTAGAAGGCACTCCATAGGGCACATTATAAAGTGCGCTGTCTGCCAAGGCACCCTATAATGTCTCCTATAGGACACCATATAAGGCACCTTATAAGACGCTTTATAGGGCGACATATAAGGCACCCTATAGGGCGCCCTATAGGGCGCCTTATGAGCCACCCTAAAGTGACAGTACCCCGAGGGTGGTTCTGCTGGCAGCACTAATATACAATAAAAATAGACAATGCCTAAGACAGCCCTATCGATGAACCCCACTGTGGGTTGTGAACCCATGACCTCTGGCTCCATGGGCAGTGAAGTAACCAGTGGGCTAGAGCTGCTAATAAACACCTGGCTGGCTACAGGAGGACTGCATGGCACCACACCCACATTCTGCTGTGGTTACCAGGGAGATTACATACCACCACCCAACCCACCCTCTGGGGCTCAGGGTGGGGGACAGGATCTCCCGCCAACAGATCCACTTTCTACCCCCCTGCAATGGTGGCAGTAGACGGGACCATCACCCCAGTCCTGCTAGGGATCAAATACCCTACAGGGCAGGCAATGCAGAGCAGTACACATCCATAACGCAATAGCAGACAGACGGCAGGTCTGGAAATGCTCAGCTGCCCCCCACCATTATCTGACATTCTCTAGCAACAAGCCTCCAGCCGCTGCACCCTGCACGGTGTTCCAGCAAGACACATACTAGCTGCAGACAGTCCGCCAGCTAGTCCATAGTGCATGGTCCTGGAGAAGATGCATGTACCCAGAACGGGGATATCAGCATACACACCAAGCAGATAAGTCAGTGATTGGGCCCCAAAAGGAAACCCATAAATATCATATAAGAGAAATACTATATAGCACTATGGGGGAACCTAGCCATGCCATGGTCACTGCTCAGTCAGGGTGAGAGTGACCTCCCAGCAGGACATGCTATGGCCTCCCTGTCCGTGCAGGTGATACCGGGCACTACAATGTCCGGCCATCGCCCTATGCCCTGTGCAGAAGCGGCCAGGCCAGGCCAGGCCACCCTATCCAGGCTATTCCCACGGTACCTTGCTCCTCATTATGCACATTGGCAGGCCAATACTGACAACAGTGCTAGCAGTGTGGGCTGTGGAGGGTGTTGGCAGCCACCACACACTGGATAGACAGACACACACTCCCCACACCTATGCCAGCATTGTGCAACTATAGAGGTGTTGGGCAGCCCAGGCCACCACACCAGTCCTGGGCACAGTGCAGGCATGGCTATGGTAGGCAATACTGTAGGAGTCACTCCCCAGATTGGTAAACACTGTCAGACACAAGACCTGTAGCACACTCCACAGACATCAGAAAGGTTGCTATGATGCAGCTCACTCCGAAAATTGTACTTAACCTAGGAATTGCTATCTGCCAGTAATCATAGCAACCTTTTGATAGATGTGTACCATATTCCCAGGTTTAGGGTGGCATTACTAAGGTATGCAAGTGCTAGTATTGGGAGATGCATGCAGAGCCCAAAGTCCTGCCTCTCCAGGAGGCTTTGGATAATGGGGCCTGTGGGTGCGGGTGTGTCTGCCCCTGTTGGCTGCTGCTTTATGGCAGAGGTTCCCAACTCCATTCCTGCAGTGCAAAACACTGTTCGGGTTTTCATGCTGTCCCTCATGAATATGCATGAGATACATCTGCATACCATGGGGGTGGCGCATAGAAATGCAGCACAGGCATCTTTATCAGAGGCAGCATGGAACCTGAATGGTGTTTGGCCCTCCAGGACTGCATTTGGGAGGCTCTGCTCTAGGTAATGTGCATGTTTATGGTGTCTGTGCTCTGTAGGGTAAAATGTAGGTGTTTTGGGCATGTTTATGTCATCTGCAAGAAAGGTTTTGTCTGTATTAGCACGTTATAGTAGTGGTTAAAATATGAAGACTGGGTTGGCGGAAACCACAGCTGGGACTTGAACTGTGACCTTCTGCTTCTGAATACACTGGTTTTGTGCACTGCACCACCATGTTATCACAGAGATGGTGCATTCCCTGGTGATACCATGACTGTTGGTCAGACAGGACCTGTCTGTTGCAGTGCATGGCACCCACCTACACAGGGCTAGGCCACGGTCTGCTTTGGGCAGCTGCCACTGCCCCCTCCACCACCAGTATCCCTCAGCCACCATGCTGACATGCCCTTCTGCTGGTGGAGCTGGTGGTGCGCAGTCTCAGGCCATCCAGTGTGCAGGTAGGCGGCTGCCTATGGTGCGGGTTCTGGGGTAGGGGTGCCTGCATCGACGTCCACGCTCCCCCCCAGCCCCGCCTGCCAATGTTCCGTGCCCTTGGGGGTAGCTGTTGGGTACTATCCCCTGTGACACTTTGGGAAACACATTCGTGCCCATGTTGGACCTTCAGAAGTTGCTGTCTGGCTGCTCCGCTGTTTCAGCATTCGTATGGGCCACCTAGGCATCACCCTAGTCCGCACTGTGGCCCAGCTGCACCACAGCATGTGCCGCCTGCGGCCCTCTGTATCCCCTTCTCCGGCATCTGTCCAGTTGCCGTTCCGACATGCCCGCCCTGATGTTGCGGGACATGTGCACCTGTCCGATGGTGGGGAAAACCCTGAGCAGCGCTATTTCACTGTGGGCTCATTCACCTTGTATGGGGACGGCGTATAGACCCTTCCACGATTTATATCTGTTCTATGGAGCTTACTCGGGGGGGGGGGAGAGGTTGATGTTTCTCATTGATACCACTATTGGCCAGCTTGGTTATTGTTTTTTTCCAGTTTGTTGGGGCCATTTTCAGTGTTTCTGTGCCCTTTTGTTCTGTGCACATGTATCACACTTATCACTGTTTTTGGGTTTCCCTGCCTGGGCTGTACCATTGCCGACACTGAAATGGTTTCTCTCCCCTGTAATGTGCCTTTAACGGCAGGTTTTCATTCGCGTTGGAATTCAGCCCTGAAATTCAGCGCGTTAGTGTGAGGGGAGCCTCTCCCCGCCCACTCTCCACCCATTGACCCCTTCTCTCCGCCCTCTCTCCACCTTCTGCGGTGTTTTACCGCGCCGCAGAGCATTACGATCGTTAGCGCGTCATAACGATCGTTAACGTTACATAACGCGCGTTAGTCACGATTACCGCAGTTTAGTAAACATACCCCTAAGTCTCTTATCAAGCATCACTCCTAGGTATTTTACTTCATTTTTTGTTTTAATCTCGTGGTTATGTAGGACAATGGAGGTTGGGGGTGTGTAGGTTTGATTTCTTGTGACATATAGGACCTCTGTTTTTGTGAAGTTAATGTGTAAGTTGTGGTCATTGAGCCATGTTGTCAGTTCATTGAAGCATTCTGTTATTAATTGCATTGGTGGGTTTGGGATCTTGAATGGGAGGTATATCATTATATCATCTGCGTAGATATTGTAGAGGACGCAGAATCGTTTGAAGATGTTGCAGACTGGTTGAAGGTTAATATTAAACAGGAGTGTTGACAGGGCAGATCCTTGTGGAAGGCCCCTTTTTTGCTTGAAAGTGTCTGAGGTTTGATTGTTAATTCTCACTGTTTGGGTCCTATTGTTTAGATATGAGGTGAACCAATTGTGTACCGTAGAGGTTAGTCCTATTTGTTGGAGTCTGCTAACATTGTTGTGTGGTTGACACTATCAAATGCAGCAGAGATATCCAAAAATAGTAAAATGAATGCTTGTTTGGAGTCATCTATTCCTCTTGTTAATGTGTCAAATAGAACTGTTAGTAGCATTTCTACCCCATGATATGGTCGAAAACCATATTGGTGTTCGTTGAGGGGGGCCGATGTGTCAATGTAATCCTGAAGTTGGGTTTGGATTACTTTTTCAATTAGTTTAGCCATGAAGGGGATGCTCAATATGGGTCTGTATGAATTGGGGGATAATTTGTCTAGGTTGCTATTTTTAAGGATTGGTCGTATTTGTACATGTTTAAGGGATGGTGGTAAGTAACCTTTTTCTAAGGATAGATTGATCATTGGTAGGATAAAAGGCGATAGTATTGGTAGTGTCTTTTTTATCCAGTCTACTGGGCATGAGTCCAGGAAGGAAGTTGTTTGTGATTATAGTTTTGAGTGTGTCCCTGGATATCTGCTTGAAATCTGACCAGTTATCAGCCAGGTTGGAGTTTGTTTCATTGTGTGTTGTAGAGGGTGTCGCCTGTGGTTTTGTTTTGTTCATGTAGCAATCAATAATTAAAATAAAACAATAAAACATCTAAAAATAATTAAAATTAATTGAATTTCAGAAAATAGCCATACCTTCAATTTTTTAATGAACAGAAACTTAAATTGTAAGAACCCACAACTTCCAACTAAATGGAGTTGCCACTGAAAACATCTGCTCCTGAATGGAAGTCAAAGAATTCTTGAAGATGAAAATGTTAACTGAATCAGCCAGTGGTATTTCTTCCAGTCCTTCATAGCTGTAAATGTGCCAGGTTTTCAGGATATCCCTAATGAATATGCATGAGATAGCTTTCCAAGCAGACTACTTCCATTTTATGCAAATTTCTCTCATGTATATTCATTAGGAACATCCAGAAAACTTGACACTTTTGAGAGTGAATACCACTAAAATAAGCTATTTTGTTATGTATGGTGATTAAAATTAACAAAACCAATCAAATTATAGTAAAATTTGTACAGGAATTTAGATATTCACATTCACTACTATATATCATGAAAGGACTGGCCTGTCCATTGTGTGAGAATGTTGTTCACACAGGGCCCCGCGCTTCAGGGGGCCCTGTGCCAACAACATCCCGCATTGAATACCGGCAGGCAGGGTGGCTTTAGAGGGAGCCGGAAAGGCCCCGGCTCACCTCTAACAACTGCCGAAGTGAAGAGCATCTGTTTTCTTCACTTCGGCAGCTGTACTGTAGTTTTGAACGCTGCCGCGCTGAGCGCAGGGAAACAGGAAGTCCACTTTAACCTCAGTGTGACAGCATTGTAAACTACAGTACAGCTGTCAAAGTGAAGAAAAACTTTAACTTTAACTTTATTCCATATTTGATAGACCGCTTACGTTAGAAACATTAAAGCGGTGTACAAACAATATAAAAAGCAGCACTGCAAACTACGGAAAAGGAACGCCAAAAAATAATAGAAAAGAAAGGAAAGCATAGCAAACAATACAGACAACAATAAATAACAAATAGATAGGGGCACGAGTTAAAACAATAGGCAATATTAAAACATAGATTTAAAACAGTAAAAAATTTATACAATAAAAGCAATAAAACAACCAGCAGTTAACAATAAGCAAACAATAAGTAGTAATTAACAGCAATAGATAAACAAAAGGACATGAACAGCAATACTTAACAAAATACAGACTTCAAGCAATGGTTAACAATAATAAATAAACAAAAAGGACATAGACAAGACCACTTAACAAAAACGGACAGAGGGGAAAGGCAAGACCAACAGACTAGGACAAAACAATAACCAGGGACAATATCGGGGAGGAAAATCAGGGGAGAATCAGGGAGGGAGATCAAACGCTTTTTGAAACAAGTGAGTTTTGAGAGCGGATTTAAACTGTGGGTATGAAGACTCTAAACGGAGGGATGAGGGCAAGGCGTTCCATAACCAAGGTCCAAGAAAAAAGAAAGCAGCGTGGCGGGTCTTCTCCAAATGGGCATGAGATGGGGACGGTAAAACCAAACGATTAGCGTGAAGAGAACGAAGCTGACGGTAGGGTGTATGAAGAGACATTAAATCAGCCAGGTATAACGGGTTATTAGTATGGAGTGCACGGTGAATAAGGATCAGAAATTTGTAGTGAAACCTAACACAGAGGGGCAACCAGTGAAGCCGGATGAGAATGGGAGTAATATGATCAGAACGGCAGGCGAAGGTGATAATACGGGCAGCAGTGTTTTGAATGAGCTGTAGACGTTGAAGTTGATACTTAGGGAGATTGGCCAGAAAAACATTACAGTAGTCAAGGCGGCTAATAACAAGAGAAAGAGCAAGAGTGGCCAGGGATCCAAGAGGAAGAATCGAGCGAACGGCTCGGAGACGACGAAGAATGGCGAAAGAACGCCGAACCAGAGACGAGATATGATCATGGAAAGAGAGAGAAGAATCAAGAATCACCCCGAGATACCGAAAAGAAGACACCAAAGGAACAGGAACAGAGTCAATCATAGGTGCAACTGACGGACATGACCCAGAAAGTGAAACCCACATAGCAGTGGACTTAGATGGGTTAAGACGAAGAAAGTGCTGCGAAAGCCAGGAAGCCACGTGAGAGAGACAGGCGTTGAAGGAAGAAAGATCTAAAAGAAGAGGAGAGGTGTGAAAGAGCAGGATAATGTCATCTGCATAAACGTAGCAGGACACAGGATATTGTTGTAGTACCAAGAGCAGAGGGGCCAAGAAAATATTAAACAACAAAGGGAACAAAACAGAACCTTGGGGGACACCACAAGTAAGAGGGAAGGAACTAGAGGACTTGCCATTTAAAGTAACAGAAAAGGAACGAGAAGTGAGAAAAGAACAAAACCAAAGAAGAACAGCACCACGTAACCCCACCTCAGCAAGACGAGTGAGAAGAAGAGTGTGATCGATTAAATCAAAAGCCGCAGATAAATCAAGAGAAACCAAAAGAGTGAGATCACCACGGTCATGTGCGACGTGTATTTCATTTAGAACAGCAAGAAGGACAGTCTCAGTGCTATGGCCCTGGCGAAAGCCGGCCTGACGAGGGTGAAGTGTGTTTGTGGATTCAACATGAGAGGACAACTGATGAAAAAGACGCTCTTCACTTCGGCAGCTGTTAGAGGTGAGCCGGGGCCTCTCCGGCTCCCTCTAAAGCATTTTAGACAGCCGCGGGGCTCTTCGGGAGGGGAGGGGGGCTTGGACTGGAAATGGACTGAATGGGGGGGGCTTGGACTGGAAATTGTGGGGATCTAGGACTGGAAATGGGCTGAGTGGAGGGGGGCCTGGACTGGAAATTGGGTGGGGGGAGCTAGGACTAGGAATAGGCTGAGTGTGGGGGGGAGCTAGGACTGGAAATGGGCTGAGTGGGGGGGAGCTTGGAATGGAAATAGCTGAAGGGGAGGGGGCTTGGACTGGAAATGGGCTGAGTGGGAGGAAGCTAGGACTGGAAATGGGCTGATGGGGGGCTAGCATTGGAAATGAACTGATGGAGGGGCTAGGACTGGAAATGGACTGATGCAGGGACTAGAAGGGAGCGGATGCTGGGTGGGGCTGGAACTAGAGGGAGCTGATGTTGGTGGAGGACTAGAATGGGATGGGGCTGGGAGAGTGAAATGGAGAGGGGAAAAAATATTGTGTGTGGAAGGGAAGAAAAATCTACGATTGGCCGGGTATTGGGAGAGTAATTGGGGATTGAGGATGGAGGGGTAAAATTTGAGTGGATGAAAAAGGAATAAAGAAAGAGATGGAGGAAAGAGCAAAAGGAGAAAGATCAGTATGTTAAAGCAGATGTAGAGAAATAATGGAAAATAACTAGAAGAGAGAAGAAAAGACAAATGGACAGCAGACAATGGAGAGTTAGCAGAAGACAAGAAGAAATCAAAAGAAAGAGACTGGAGCAATTGCAACTGAAAAATAAAATGCACAAACAAAAAAAGGTAGAAAAATACTTTTTTATTTTGAATTTATTAACTGGAATATGTCAGCTCTAGGAAATATGCGTCTTTAACATCTGCATTTTGTTTAGTACAAGAGGAAATTAATTTCTGCAGTATTGTTGTACATTCCAAATTTGGCTTTTGGGGTTCTCAGTTTAATTATTGCCTTCCTATTTCTAAATTGCGATCCCTTTTTCTTTGTTTGGTGATGGTCTGTGTTCTGCATGTGTAATCGAGCTAACGTATTCTGTTTATGTAGATTCTATTTGACAGTGCCACTTGTTCTCTTTCCCCAGTAGGAGATGTATTGGTATTCTCTGAGATATACTGGTTTAATATTTGCAGTGTTGCCTTTTGATAGGTAGGGTATGGTGCTTTGTGAGTCCTAGTAGTACTGTTACGATATGGTGGGTTTGCTCTGGGTTCTAAATGGGCAGTGTTTGTAGTACTTCCTAATGTGCCTGGCTGTTGGCACTGGAGTATACTAATGTAGAAATATGGTAGTCTTTCTTTATCAATACACTCATTAAGATGCAGGTTTACTAAAAGTTAGTGCATGATAACATTACGCAAATATTTATGCAAATGAGGCCCATTATGCAAATGAGGCCCTGCACCGCACATGGCCCCGCACCCCCCTTGGGCCGCCCCTGTCAGGGAGAATTTGCAAACAGGTTGTAAGGTTCAGCTAACTATCTTTGAAAGTAATATTTTCAGTTGGCAAAACTACTTAAAATACCTTATAGTGAGTGATGAGATCAGATGATTATTCTGTTCCTTCACTTGCCTTATGATGATGAGTCCAAAGTTTCATTTGTCCCATCTCATCTCAGTAACATGTCTCTGTTAATCATGAGTTACGTTGCATGCACTTTGGGCAGAGTCTGTATAGCTTTCTACCAAGGATTTAGAGTAGCTACTCACCTGTAACAGGTGTTCTACAGGAGCAGCAGGAATCAGTCCTCACATATGGGTGACGTCGGTGCCAACGGAGCCCCTGCGCGGAGCATTTCCCCAGCTTTCAAGGAAAGCCTTTGGGAATGCAGCGAGCATGCGCAGTTCCCTTCCCGCCTAAGGGTGCCAATCTTGCTCAGTCTGATGACATAGCTAAAAGACAGCAAAAAACAAAATGAAGTATATGACTGATTGATTCCTGCTACTCCTGGAGAACACCTGTTACAGGTGAGTAAATACTCTTTCTCCAGGACCAAGCAAGAAGTCAGTCCTCACATATGGGACTCCCCAGCACTAGGCTACCGGGAACCCTAAGCTGAAAAAAATGGTTCCCTCTCATGAGCCTCAGCACTTGTGAGAAGAATATCCTCTGAAAATGCCCCCATACGGTAGCCCAACACAAGGGCCGAAGGGTAGGAGTTGCCTAAACCTCAAAGAGATTACGGAGTACCGCCTGTCTGAAAGCACTGTCCCTTTGGGACTCTCTGTCTAGGCAGTAGTGGGCTGCAAAAAGTCCGGCTTGAAGATCAAGTAGTGGCCCGGCAGATGTCTACCAATGGAACAGAGCGGAGATGAGCTACTGATGCGGCTTTTGCCCTGACACAGTGGGCCGTGACTCGACCCTGCAAGGGGAGGTCAGCTGCCTTGTACGCCCAGGCGATACAATCTGCTACCCAAGTGGACAGCGTACGCTTGGAGACAGGTAACCCTAGCTTATTAAGGTCAAAGGAGACGAAGAGCTGAGTGGCCCTTCGATGCCCCCTCGTACGTTCTATGTAAAAAGACAACACCCTCTTATAGTCCAGGGTATGCAAGACTGTTTCAGCCCGGCTAGTATGCAGCCTGGGAAAGAAGGTCGGAAGAACTACCTCCTGGTTGAGGTGGAAAGAGGAGACCACTTTTGGAAGGAACTTTGGGTGGGTCCGTAGGACCACCCTGTTCCTATAGAACCGTGTGTACGGTCTATCAGAAACAAGAGCTTGTAGTTCACTCACACGTCTGGCCGAAGTAAGAGCTACCAGGAAGAGCGCTTTCCAAGAAAGGAAGAGCAAATGGCAAGTAGCCATTGGCTCAAACGGTGGGCGAGTAAGCTGCTGCAAGACCAAGTTCAAATCCCACTCAGTCGCTGGTGGACGAACCGGAGGCTTGAGAAGAAGTAGACCTCTGAGGAAGCGGGACACCAAGGGATGAACCGACAGACTGTCCCTCCACCGGTGCGAGGTGCGCTGATAGAGCACTGAGGTGGACCCGAACAGAGTTAGACTTAAGGCCTAGGTCTGAAAGATGAAGTAGATACTGCAGTACTACTGGCACAAGGCACGAGAAAGGATCTTGATTGCACTGAGCACACCATATCATGAACCTACGCCACTTGAGGGCATAGGACTTTCTGGTGGACTGTCTCCTAGAGGCCAAAACCAACTCTTCAACCTCCTTAGGTAGAAGCAAGGGAGCTAGCACTATCCTTTCAGCAGCCAGGCCATCAGATTGAGGGACTTGAGATTGGGGTGCAGAAGGGAACCCTGATCTTGAGACAGGAGATCGTATTGCAACCCCAGAGGGAAAGGAGTTTCTACCCCCAACTGTAACAGAAGTGGAAACCACAGTTGCCTCGGCCATCTGGGGGCTACCAGAATCACCGAGGCCTTGTCCCGGATAATCTTGAACAGAGTTTGGGCCACCAGGGGCGTGGGAGGAAACTGATACAGGAGGCCCGTAGACCAAGAGATCAGAAAAGCATCTGTGCCATTCTCAGGGGATGCAGCTGTCTGGAGCAAAACCTGGGCAGCTGACAGTTCAGTGGACTTGCAAAGAGATTGATGGATGGAAGTCTCCATCGTAGGAAGATCTGCTGGACCACCAATGGATTCGAAAGCAGGTATCCTTGAAGGATACTACCAAAAGCAGTGAGGTTCCAAAAAAAAAGTAAAGTAGCCCAAATGCCCTTGAGTATGGTGCAGACAGAGCATAAAGATTCCAAATTACCCATGCCTACCAATAGCCAGATTCATATTAATAAAATACAGTCTCTAAAATGCTTGTATGCAAATGCTAGAAGTCTAAACAATAAGATGGGAGAGTTAGAATATATAGCACTAAATGAGAGGTTAGATATGATTGCAACCTCAGAGACATGGTGGAAGGAGGATAACCAGTGGGACACTGCAATACCTGGATACAAACTATATCGTATTGATAGAACCGATCAAATTGGTGGAGGGGTTGCGCTCTGTGTTAGAGAGGGCATTGAGTCAGAAAGGATTAAAGTTTTGCAGGAAACAAAATTTGCTGTAGAATCTCTATGGATTGAAATTCCATGTACGACGGGGAAGGTGATGGCAGTGGGGGTGTACTATCAACCGCCTGGCCAGAATGAACAAATGGATGATGAAATGCTCAAAGAAATCAAGGAAGCTAACAAAAGTCACAGCAGAGTAATAATAATGGGTTATTTCAATTACCCCGGTATCGACTGGGTCAGTGTCATGGCAGGACATGCTAGGGAGATAAAGTTTCTAGATGAAATAAATGACTGCTTCTTGGAGCAGCTGGTTCATGAACCAACCAGAGGGGAAGCCATACTGGACCTAGTCCTTAGTGGAACACCAGATCTGGTGCAAGAAATAAGGGTGTTGGGACCACTTAGCAATAGTGATCATAGCATGATCGTGTTTGATTTAATTAGTGGAGGAGGGATAGTAAAGAAATCCACAGTACCACCTTTTAACTTTTGAAAGGGAGACTATGATAAAATGAGGAATATAGTTAAGAAAAAACTAAAAAGAGAGATTGCAAAGGTTAAAGACTTACATCAAGCTTGGGTGTTGTTTAAAAATACTATTTATTTATTTATTTATTTAACTGTATTTATATCCCGCTTTTCACCGGGCCAAAGCGGTGAGACACATAACAGGGGGGGGGGGGGGAATCAGCTGTATTCCACACATTAAGAACAGTGTAAGAAAGTCCAAAAAACTGCCAGCATGGTTTAAAGGTGAGGTCAGAGAGGCTGTTGCTGCCAAAAAAGCATCTTTCAGGAAATGGAAAAAAGAGCCAAACGACGAAAACTGGAAACAGCACAAGCACTGGCAAGTTAAATGCAAAGCATTGATAAGGCAGGCAAAGTGAGAATTTAAGAAGGAACTTGCTATGGAAGCAAAAACACGAAATAAAGACTTTTTCAAGTACATTCGTAGCAAAAGGCCTGTGAGAGAGTCAATTGGACCATTAGATGACAGAGCGGTAAAAGGGGCAGTAAGAGGAGACACAGCTATAGCGGAGAGACTGAGGGGTATGTTTACTAAACCGTCTTAACGTGCGCGTGGCGATAGTGTGCAGGTTCCCATAAAAGGAGTGGGCGTTTCAGTCTTAAAACAGCAAAACGGGAGTATCGCACGATAACGCAAGCTGCTGCACACATTATCGGGCGAAGTGCCGCTAAGCGCGTTAACGCGCGATAATCTTAAGCTGGCGCCCAGACTTGTAAATATAGAAAAAGAGGTGTAGCACAATGGTTAATACACTGACTGATGATAACGGGGTCATGAGTTCGATTACCCAGTGTGCCTAATGCATAAGGCTGGCTGAGGCATCAGCTGTGACATGTAAGTATTGTTTCTTGAGGCAGTTTATTTGTATTTTAATTATTGCTGCCAGCAAACACACCCTCACGTGCCGTAACCTAAGGTGCAGCATAAGGAACCCTATAAGGCACTCCATAGGATACCTTATAAGCCACCTTATATGGACGGTAACCATAAGGTGCCTCAGAAGGCGCTTTATAGGGCGCCCTATAAAGCGCCTCCTGAGGCACCTTATGGTTACAGTACGCTGAGGGTGGTTTTGCTGGCAGCACTAATATACATTAAAAATAGATAATGCTTTGGACAGCCCTATCAAATAACCCCACTGTGGGTTTGAACTCATGACCTCTGGCTCCACAGGCAGTGAAGTAACCAGTGGGCTACAGCTCTATAGCTGCTAACAAGCCCCTGGCTGGCTGCAGAAGGACTGCACGTCATCACACAAACAGTCTGCTGTGATCACCAGGATAGGGTTAACCCACCCGTACCCATGATGCACTGCACATGCAAATCAGCAGTCTACAGATGAACACAAGATGGGGTATGCACCCCCAAAGCACCTCGGCCTGGTAGGGGGGAACTGGCCGTGTGTGTTACTGGCACAGAGTAGCTACACACCGTCATATTGTGAGGTGGGGCGCCCAGCACCAGGTCCACAGCACCTTCCATGGCAGAAATAGGCCATGCTGCAGGTCCCCAGCAGTGCTAGTGTGTGAGATAGGTAGTTCCTGCAGAAACACCTTGGATACATCTGTATTTCTCAATCAGGTTTAGCCCTTAGGGACCCATAGGCGGATTATGTACCACCACCCAACCCACCCTCTGGGGCTGAGGATGGGAAACAGGGTCTCCCACCAACAGATCCACATTTTACCTCCCTGCAATGGCAGCAGTAGAGGGGACCATCAACCGCAGTACTGCTGGGGAACAGACACCCTACAGGGCAGTCAATGCAGCTTTGTACACATCTATAAACCAATAGCAGACAGACATTAGGCCCAGAAATGCTCAGCTGAACCCCACCACTATCTGATATTCTCCTGCAGCAAGCCTCCAGCCACTGCACCCTGCAAGGTGTTCCAGCAAGACACATACTAGCTGCAGACAGTCTGCTAGCTAGTACATAGTGCATGTTCCTGGAGGAGATGCATGCACCCAGAACTGGGATGTCAGCATACACACCAAGCAGATAAGGCAGTGATTGGGCCCCAAAAGGGAACCCATAAATATCATATGAGAGAAATGTTATAGAGCACTATGGGGGAACCTAGCCATGCCGTGGTCACTGCTCAGTCAGGGTGAGAGTGATCTCCCAGCAGGACATGCTGTGGCCACCTGTCTGTGCAGGTGGTGGCCGGGCACTACAATGTCCCAGCCATTGCCCTATGCCCTGTGCAGATGCATCCTGGCCAGGCCACCCTGTCTGGGCTATACCCATCGTACCTAGCTCCTCATTATGCACATTGGCAGGCCAATACTGGCAACAGTGCTGGCAGTGTGGGCTGTGGAGGGTGTTTGCAGCCACCACACACTGGATAGACAGACACACACTCCCACACCTATGCCAGCATTGTACAACTATGGAGGTGTTTGGCAGCCCTGGCCATAGCTCCAGTCCTGAGCACAGTGCAGGCATGGCTATGGTACGCAATACTGTTGGGGTCACTCCCCAGGGTGGTAAACACTGTCAGACACAAGACCTGTAGCACACTCCACAGACATCAGAAAGGTTGCCATGATGCAGCTCAATCATAAAATTGTACTTAACATCAGAATTGCTATCCGCCAGTAATCATAGCAACCTTTTGCTAGCTGTGTACCGTATTCCCAGGTTTAGGGTGGCATTGCTAAGGTATGCAAGTGCTAGTATTGGGATATGCACGCAGGGCCAAATGTCCTGCCTCTCCAGGAGGCATTGGATAATGGAGCCTGTGGGTGCGGGTGTGTCTGCCCCTGTTTGCTGCTGCTTTACGGCAGAGGTTCCCAACTCCAGTCCTGGTGTGCCAAACACTGTTCGGGTTTTCATGCTGTCCCTCATGAATATGCATGAGATACATCTGCATACCATGGGGGCGGCGCATAGAAATGCAGCACAGGCATCTTTATTAGAGGCAGCTTGGAACCTGAATGGTGTTTGGCCCTCCAGGACTGCATTTGGGAGACTCTAGGGTATGCGCATGTTTATGGTGTCTGTGCTCTGTAGGGTAAAATGTAGGTGTTTTGGGCATGTTTACATCATCTGCAATAATGGTTCTGTCTGTATTAGCACGTTTTAGTAGTGGGTAAAATATGGGGACTGGGTTGGCAGGAACCACAGCTGGGACTGGAACCTGTGACCTTCTGCTTCTGAACACACTGGCTGTGTGCACTGCACCACTGTGTTGCCACAGAGACAGTGCATTCCCTGGTGATGCCATGACTGTTCGTCAGACAGGGCCTGTCTGTTGCAGTGCATGGCACCCACCTACACAGGGCTAGGCCACGGTCTGCTCTGGGCAGCTGCCACTGCCCCCTCCACCACCAGTATCCCTCTGCCACCATGCTGACATGCCCTTCTGCTGGTGGTGCTGGTGGAGCGCAGTCTCAGGCCATCCAGTGTGCGGGTAGGCGGCTGCCTATGGTGTGGGTTCTGGGGTAGAGGTGCCTGCATAGCTGTCCACGCTTCCCCCCAGCACCGCATGCTAATGTTCCATGCCCTTCAGGGTACCTGCTGGGTACTATCCCCTGTGACACTGTGGGAAGCACACTCGTGCCCATGTTGGGCCCTCAGAAGTTCCTGTCTGGCAGCTCTACTGTTTCAGCATTTCTATGGGCCAGCTAGGCATCACCCTAGTCCGCACTGTGGGCCAGCTGCACCGCAGCATGTGCTGCCTGCAGCCCTCTGTGTCCCCTTTTCCAGCATCTGTCCAGTTGCCCGTTCCGACATGCCCGCCATGCTGTTGTGGAACATGTGCATGCCATAGGAAACCTGGCCGATGGAGTCAGAAACCCTGCTCAGCGCAATTACACTGTGGGCTCATTCACCTTGTATGCGGACAGAGCACAGACCCTTCCAAAATTCATATCTTTTTTTTGGAGCTTTCTTGGGAGTGTTTTTTGATGTTTCCCATTGATATCACTATTGGCCAGCTTGGTTATTTTATTTTTACATTTACTGCTGTACATTTTCAAGGTTTATTTGCCCTTTTGTTCCGTGCACATGTATCACACTTATCACTTTTTTGTAGGTTTCCCTGGTTTTGCTATACATTGCTGACGTAAATGGTTTCTTTTCCCTTTAAATCTGCTCTAACGCCAGGGTTTCACTGGCGTTAGTTTTGAGCTTTGGATTTTACAGCGTTAGTGTGCAGGGAGCCTCTCCCCACCCACTCTCCACCCATTGACCCCTTCTCTCCACCCCTGGGGAGCCTTCCTCCGCCCTCCGGGAGCCTTTTCCCACCTTCAGCGCTCGTTTGCGCCGCAGCGCACATTATTGCACGATAAGGTACCTGTGCGCCTTGTAAAGCGCCATTATCGCGCCATAAGGTACCTTATCGTGCAATAACGTTACAGAGCACACGTCAAGACGGTTTAGTAAATATACCCCTAAATGAATTCTTTGCTTCGGTCTTTACTGAGGAAGATGTAGGGATGTTACCCAAGACTGAAGTGGTATTTAAAGGTGATACTGCAGAGGAATTGAGAGAAATATCGCTACACCGGGAAGATGTATTACAACTATTTCATAAACTGAATAGTAGCAAATCACCCGGACCAGATGGTATACATACAAGGGTGTTGAAAGAACTGAAATATGAGATTGCAGACCTGCTATAAATAATCTGTGAACTTTCATTAAAATCATCTGCAATACCTGAAGATTGGAGGATCGCCAATGTAACGCCAATTTTTAAAAAGGGTTCCAGGGGTGATCCGGGAAATTACAGACCGGTGAGCCTGACGTCAGTACCGGGGAAAATGGTAGAAACCATCATAAAGAACAAAATTACACAGCATGTAGATAGTCATGGCCTAATGGGAGACAGCCAACATGGCTTTAGACAAGGAAGATCTTGTCTTACTAATCCAATATGTTTTTTTGAAGGTGTGAATAAACAGGTAGACAAAGGTGAGTCAGTTGATATAGTGTATCTGGACTTTCAGAAAGCCTTTGACAAGGTCCCTCATCAGAGACTTGGCAAAACTAAAAAGTCATGGGATAGGAGGCAGTGTACTATTGTGGATCGGGACCTGGTTAAAAGATAGAAAGCAGAGGGTAGGGCTAAATGGCCAATTTTCCCAATGGAAAAAGGTGAATAGTGGAGTACCCCAGGGATCTGTACTGGGTCCGCTACTTTTTGACATATTCATAAATGACCTGGAAAAGGGAATAACTAGGGAGGTTATCAAATTTGCAGACGACACAAAACTCTTTAAAGTTGTTAAAACCCAAGAGGACTGTGGAAAACCGCAGGAGGATCTGAATAAATTGGAAGACTGGGCATCCAAATGGCAGATGAAATTTAATGTGGACAAGTGCAAAGTTATGCACCTAGGAAAGAACAACCCACACTATGGTTACACAATTGGGTATGTTTACTAAACTGCGGTAACGTTACATAACGCGCGTTATGTAACATTAACGATCGTTAAGTAACGTTAACGCGTGTTATGAGATGTTAACAATCGTTAACGTCTCATAAAACGCGTTATCGTTACTTAATGATCGTAGACATTCCGTGGCGCGATAAAACACCGCAGAAGGTGGAGAGAGGTCGGAGAGAAGGGGTCAATGGGCGGAGTGTGGGTGGGGAGAGGCTCCATTCACACTAACGCGCTGATCTGAAGTGCTGAATCCTAACGCGATTGAAAACCTGCCGTTAGATGCACATTTGCAGGGGAGAGAAACCTTTTAAGTGTCGGCAATGTACAGCATGGGCAGGGAAACCTACAAAAAGTGATAAGTGTGATACATGTGCACAGAACAAAAGGGCACATAAACATTGAAAATGGCCTCAACAAACTGGAAAAAAAACTAACCAAGCTGGCCAATAGTGATAACATTGGGAAACAGCAAAAACACTACCGAGAAAGCTCCCAAAAAATGAGATTAAGCGTGGAAGGGTCTATGCTCTGTCCCCCGACAAGGTGAATGATCACACAGTGAAATAGTGCTGATCAGGGCTTTCCCTTGTTATTGGACAGGTGTCCTATGGCGTGCACATGTCTCGGAACAGCAGGGTGGGCATGTCGGAACGGGCAACTGGACAGATGCCAGAAAAGGGGATACAGAGGGCCGCAGGTGGTACATGCTGTGGTGCAGCTGGGCCACAGTGCGGACTAGGGTGATGCCTAGGTGGCCCATACGAATGCTGAAACAGCAGAGCAGCCAGACAGCAAATGATGAAGGCCCAACATGGGCACGACTGTGTTTCCCACAGTGTCACAGGGTATAGTACCCAGCAGCTACCCCCAAGGGCACAGAACAGTGGCAGGCGGTGCTGGGGGGAAGCGTGGACGTAAATGCAGGCACCCCTACCAAAGAACCCGCACCATAGGCAGCCGCCTACCCACACACTGGATGGCCTGAGACTGTGCACCACCAGCAGAAGGGCATGGCAGCATGGTGGCGGAGGGGTGCTGGTGGCGGAGGGGGCAGCAGCATCTGGCCGCAGCAGACCATGGCCTAGCGCCGTTTAGGTAGGTGCCGTGCACTGCAACAGACAGGCTCCTTCTGACAAACAGTCATGGTATCTCCAGGGAATGAACTGTCCCTGTAGCAACAGTGTGGTGCAGTACGCACAGCCAGTGTGCTCAGGAGCGGAAGGTCACAGGTTCAAGTCCCAGCTGTGGTTCCTGCCAACCCAGCCCCCATGTTTTACCCACTACTAAAACGTGCTAATACAGACAGAACCTTTAGTGCAGATGACGTAGACATGCCCAAAACACCTACATTTTACCCTACAGAGCCACAGACACCATAAACATGCACATTACCTAGAGCAGAGTCTCCCAAATGCAGTCCTGGAGTTCCAAACACCATTCAGGTGCCATGCTGCCTCTAATAAATGTGGCTGTGCTGCATTGCTATGCACCGCCCCCATGGTATGCAGATGTATCTCATGCATATTCATTAGGGACAGCATGAAAACCCGAACAGTGTTTGGCCCACCAGGACCGGAGTTGGGAACCCCTGCCCTAGAGCAGCGGTCAACAGGGGCAGAAACACCTGCACCCACAGGCCCCATTATCCACAGCCTCCTGAACAGGTACGATGTTGGGCCCTGCGTACATCTCCCAATACTAGCACTTGCATACCTTAGCAATGCCGCCCTAAACCCGGGAATATGGTACACAGATATCAAAAGGTTGCTATGATTACTGACACATAGAAAGTCCTAAGTTTAGCACAATCTGCTCAGTGAGCTGTATCATATCAACCTCTCTGGTGTCTGTGGAGTGTGTGTCAGGTCTAGTATCTGACAGTGTCCACCACCCTGGGGAGTGACCCCAACAGTACTGCATACCATAGCCATGCCTGCACTGTGCCCAGGACTGGTGCGGTGGCCAGGGCTGCCAAAAGCCCAGGGCCAAAAGCCTCTATAGTTGCACAATGCTGGCATAGGTGTGGGAGTGTGTGTCTATCTATCCAGTGTGTGGTGGCTGCTAACACCTTCCTCAGCCCACACTGCTTGCACTGGTGCCAGTGTTAGCCTGCCAATGTGCATAATGAGGGCACAGTACTGTGGGTATAGCCTGGACAGGGTGGTCTGGCCTGGATCCATCTGCACAGGGCATAGGGCAATGGCTGGGACATTGTAGTGCCCGGCCACCACCTGCACGGACAGGGTGGCCACAGCATGTCCTGCTGGGAGGTCACTCTCACCCTGACTGTGCAGTGACCACGGCATGGCTGGGTTCACCCATAGTGCTATACAGTGTTTCTCTTAAGTGATATATATATGGGTTCTGTTTTCTGGGGCCCAATCACTGAATTATCTGCTTGGTGGGTGTGCTCACATCCCAGGTTTGGGTGCACACATCTCCTCCAGGAACATGCACTATTGTCTAGCTAGCAGACTGCAGTTTGTATGTGTGTGGCTGAAACACCTTGCAGGGTGCAGCGGCTGGTGACTCACTTTGCTTGCTGCTGGAAAATGTCAGAGGGTAGTGGGTGGCAGCTGTGCATTTCCAGGCCTACTGTCTGTCTGCCATTGCCTTATTTATGGATGCGTACAGATCTGCAATGACTGCCCTGTAGGGTGTCTATTCCCCATCAGGACTGGGGTTGATGGTCCCCTCTACTGTCACCATTGCAGGGGGGTAGAATGTGGATCTGTTGGTGGGAGATCCTGACCCCCACCCTGAGCCACAGAGGGTGGGTTGGGTGTTGGTACATAATCCGCCTGTGGGTCCAAACACCCCCCCTTCACTTAAATCATGTGACCATGGCACCCACACAGGGTATGCACTTTTCTGGGTGCATCATAGTCCACAAGGGCTAGATGTGAAATACAGATGGACATAGGCATATCCTAGGGGTGTTTGCAAGGACTACCTATCGCACATTGGCACTGATGGGGACCTGCAGCATAGCCTATCTCAGCAAAGCCAGGTGCTGCAAAAATGGTGCTGGGCACCCCACCTCACCCTCAGGGTGAGCACAGGACCCGCACATTGTGACGGTCTGTAGCTACTCTGTGCCACTATCACACACCGTCGGCACCCCCTACCAGGCTGAGGTGCTGTGGGGTGCATACCCCATCTTGTGATCATCTGTAGACTGCTGATTTGCATGTGCTGTGCATCCTGAGTACGGGTGGGTTGACCCTATCCTGGTAACCACAGCAGAATGTTTGTGTGGTGCCGTGCAGTCCTCCTGTAGCCAGCCAGGGGTTTGTTAGCAGCTGTAGCCCACTGGTTACTTCACTGCCCCTGGAGCCAGAGGTCATGGGTTCAAAACCCACAGTGGGGTTCATTGATAGGGCTGTCTGAGGCATTGTCTATTTTTAATGTACATTAGTGCTGCCAGCTGAAAAACCTTGGAGTACTGTCACCTTATAAAGCGCCTTATAAGGCACCCTATGAAGCGTCTTATAAGGTGCCTTATAAGGCGCCTTATAAGGTGCCTTATACGGTGCCCTATAGGGGACATTATAGGGTGCCTTTGGCAGACAGGGCACTTTATAATGTGCCCTATGGAGTGCCTTCTAGGGTGCCTTATGCGGCACCTTAGGTTACGCCACTGTGAGGGTGTGTTTGCTGGCAGCACTAATTAAAGTAAAACTAAAATTCCTCACAACCCAATACTTAAACATAATGCCTCAGCCAGCCTTATTCATTAGGCACACTGGGGATTCGAACCCATGACCCCTGTACCATCAGTCAGTGTAGTAACCATTGTGCTACAGCTCTGTTTCTGTGTTTGCATGTCTGCGCGCCTTCTTAAGATTAATGCGCGGCAACGTGCGATGGCTCCCTATCATGTAACACTCGTTAATTTATGGCGCCTATTTGGGTATTTCTGCCTCTATCGCAGATCCTAACGTGAATGGCATTACCGCAGTTTAGTAAACATACCCCAATGCAAGGTTCCACATTGGGAACCACCACCCAGGAAAAAGATTTAGGAGTCATCGTGGATAACATGTTAAAACCCTCCGCCCAGTGTGCAGCGGCTGCCAAGAAAGCAAATAGAATGCTAGGTATCATAAGGAAAGGAATGGAAAATAAAACAAAGGATATTATAATGCCTCTGTATCGTTCCATGGTACGACCGCACCTTGAATATTGTGTGCAATTCTGGTCGCCGTATCTTAAAAAGGATATAGCATTATTAGAAAAGGTACAGAGAAGAGCCACCAAAATGGTAAAGGGGATGGAAGGATACTCCTATGAAGAGAGGCTAAAAAAGTTAGGGCTCTTCAACCTGGAAAAGAGACGGCTGAGGGGAGATATGATAGAGGTCTATAAATTAATGAATGGAGTGGAACGGGTAAACATAGATCGATTGTTTACGCTATCAGAATATAGAAAGACTAGGGGACATGCAATGAAGCTACAGGGTAAACTATTTAAGACAAATAAGAGAAAATATTTTTTCATTCAACGTGTAATCAAACTCTGGAATTTGTTACCGGAGGATGTAGTAAGAGCTGTTAGTATAGCTGGGTTTAAAAAAGGTTTGGACAAGTTCCTGGAGGAAAGGTCCATAAACCATTATTAAAAAGGACCCAGGATATCAATGCTTGACCCAATACAAGCATTGTGGAACCTGTGTCTCTTGGGGATACTGCTAGGTACATATGACCTAGATTGGCCACTGTTGGAAACAGGATACTGGGCTTGATGGACCTTGGTCTGACCCAGTATGGCATATCTTATGTTCTTATAGTAACACAGTATAAAAAACATAGAAACATGACGGCAGAAAAAAAACATATGGCCCATCTAGTCTGCTCTTCCATATCAGCTACAATAGTCCCCTTTTTTCCTTTAAAGATTCTCTGTGTTTGTCCCATGCTTTTTTGAATTTAGATACTGTCCTCATCTCTAGCACCTCTACTGGAAGACTATTCCACGCATCTACCACTATTTCTGTAAAGAAATATTTCCACATATTACTCCTGAGTCTATCCCCATATGATGGCAGATAAAGACCAGTATGGTCCATCTAGTCTGCCCAATAAGGTGGCTAGAGTGATTGCACTTACTGTTCCATGCTTATCATCCCCCTTTTTCCCTTAGCTTAGGGTTGTACCTGCCGCTCATTGCAGGTCACCCCCTTTATTTGTTGAAGTATAAAAGATATTTAAGTTTGCTTTAATTTCATTCTCTGGTTATAAAGCGATCCACTGTGTCTGTCCCATGCTATTTAGAATTCTGCCGGTGTTTTTGCCCCTACCACCTCCATCGGGAGGGCATTCCAAGTATCCACCACCCTTTCAGTAAAAAAGTATTTCCTGACATTGCTTTTAAGTTTACCTCCTTGTAGCTTCATTTTTATGCCCTCTAGTTTTGCAGCAATCCCACATTGGAGCTGAAACAGTTCTCAGCAGTTTCAGCATATACAGGGTGGCCCAAAAATAGTGAGAACATCTCGTAGCATATAAGTTATTTAAAAATTCAAAAAGACAGATGTAAACGATTGACAAATTAAAAAAAAAAAAGATGGCAACCGGAAATTGTCGAAATAAAGACATTATATAGCTAAAAAAAGGTAAATAAGTAAACTATTTAAGCTTTTAATTTACAAGATGTTCTCACCTTTTTTGGGCCACCCTGTATATTTACTTTTGCAGTTTTGCAGCAGTCAGTACTTTTTAGTCTTCTATCTATCTTCATAGAACTTAGCATAAGTTGCTAACTGCGGTATAAAGAATTGTACTAAATTCAACATATAATTCAGCAGAACCAAATCAGCTGTCAAGTAAGAAATAAAACAAAACAAAGAGTTTCTGAGAAAACACAGACCCCAGTACTAGGTGAGTAAGTAATGTTGTTAAGTACCCTCATGTTAAATGTAACCCTCCAATTGTGATGTGACCGCTTTGATTGTAGGATAAGGTGGTATACAAATCTATCTAAATAAAATAAATAAATAAATAAGATGTTCTGATGATCCATGGTCTATGAAGACCGGAGGCTGTCAGTCAGAGCTCATTTTGATTAGTAACTATAGTCTTCTACACGGAATAATGGCAAAATAAGTCCAGACAAACCCTTCTGTATATATGTAATTCTATTCCATTTTGGTTGTTTTACCAGCGATCACATTTCAAGTATCTGCAGTTTCTCCTTTAAAAAATATTTCCATAGTCTATTCAGAACTAATTCCAACTCTAGGCATCCCCTTCAACATCACAAAAAAATGTCTAACAATTTTATTTCTCATGTTGCTAGCATATCTCAGGCATTTTATAGGCTCTACCTATAATCTAGAAGTTGTTTACACAATAGTTGCAGACAGAATTCAAGATCATATTATTTCTAACATCACAGTAATAGAGCAGAAAGGTAATAAAAGGGGAGACAAGTTAATGTTGAATAAAGCTATCCTGAGTGCTAAGAATAGCAGAAATCTCAGTATATCATGGAATTACTATAAGAAAGTGTTTCTTAGCATCCCATGCTCATGGATAATAAATTACCTTGAAATGTACAAAGTAACCCCTGCCTTGACTGAGTACATCAAACTCAACATGTGGAAAACCACACTCCATTTGAAGTATGAAGTTGGTCAGTTTGTTTTTCCTAATATCAGGATTCAGCAAGGAATATTTCAGAGACTGTATGTGACCACATCTGTTTCGTATGGCATTAATCTACTAAGTCATCAACTTTTTGGGATATAGATTTTAGCCATAATCCTAAGGATGGTAACATCACATTGTTTGTAGATGGACCTGAAGTTTATAGTTCCAGTAACCAACAGCTCTGTGTAATGAAAAACATCTCAGATGACTTTTGGCCTTGGCAAATGTACTAAGGCAATCTTTCTTAAAGGAAAATTGAACAAACCTAAAAGCATGTCCCTAGCTGAGGACTGTGACATTAAGGAACTTGACAAATGTTAATATGGTTATTTATCACAGAGTCTATAATGCAAATGGTAATGTTACTCTGTAATGCATCTGGGGAAGCAATTAATATATCATCTTAGACTCATGGCTAGCGAGGTCTCAGATACCATAGGCTGCCACTGTTTTATAAATTCTCCAGTGGACTAATGCCTAAATATACATCAATGACCTCTTACTTAAACTGTTAGCCATATAAGCTAGCCATGAGTCTAAGATGATATATTAATTGCTTCCCCAGATGCATTACAGAGTAACATTACCATTTACATTAAGGAACTTGACAAGTAGATGTATATAATTACCTATGAATAGAGGAAGGAGTGAAAATTAAGCAAAAATCACTGAGAAAAAAGATCAGTAAAGAATATTATGAGAGATTAAAATTGTTATTGAAAAGTGCTTTAACATCATAAAATTAGATACAAACTATTAATCAGGTGGTAATTCCTGTACTTTCATATGGACTTGGAATTATAGACTGGTTTCTTAAAGACCTTGAAAAACTGGATGTATGAACAAGAAAACTCCTTCATGCCCATAACTAAATCTATAAGAACCAGTGAATGTGAGTCAAAAAAGGAATGGGCCTCCTAGAAATAGATTATACATACAGAGCCTCCATGCTTACCTAAGGTCCTCAACAGATCCAAACACACAAGAAGTAAATGTCCAGAATCTGCCTCCATCATAAAACTTGGTCAAGCATTCTGACGAATGAGAATCCAATAGTACTCAAAGAAAGCAGCAGAAACTGCCAAACAAGAGAAAAAAATCATCAAAGAATCAGATCAGCAAACAAGAAACAACAAGTGTCAAATGTATAAATATAGTGTGAAATACAAAGGGTTACTTCAGGAACCTGTCCTCATTCAAAACACACATGAATGACTAAGGAGAGGTGAACTGAAACCGAAGATTGAGAGACTGAAAGATGTGGCCCCCGACACTGGATTATGGGTGAGATAGTTTACAGCATGCACAGAAAAAACTGGGAAAAAACTGACATATATAGGGGTATGTTTACTAAACCGTCTTAACGTGCGCCCGGCGATAGTGTGCAGGCTGCCATAAAAGGAGTGGGCATTTCAGTCTTAAAGCAGTAAAACGGGAGTATCGCGCGATAACGCGCGCTGCTGCGCACATTATCGGGCAAAGCGCCGCTAAGTGCGCTAACGCGCGGTAATCTTAAGTAGGCGCAAACACAGAAACAGAGGTGTAGCACAATGGTTAATACACTGACTGATGATACAGGGGTCATGAGTTCGATCCCCCAGTGTGCCTAATGCATAAGGCTGGCTGAGGCATCAGCTTTGACAGGTAAGTATTGCTTCTTGAGGCAGTTTATTTGTATTTTAATTATTGCTGCCAGCAAACACACCCTCACGTGCCGTAACCTAAGGTGCCGCATAAGGCACCCTATAAGGCACTCCATAGGGCACATTATAAAATGCACTTTCCGCCACGGCACCCTATAATGTCCCCTATAGGGCACCTATAAGGCGCTCCATAGGATACCTTATAAGGCACCTTATATGGATGGTAACCATAAGGTGCCTCAGAAGGCGCTTTATAGGGCGCCCTATAGGGTGCCCTATAAAGCGCCTTCTGAGGCACTTTATGGTTACACTTTATGGTTACAGTACGCTGAGGGTGTTTTTGCTGGCAGCACTAATGTACATTAAAAATAGATAATGCTTTGGAAAGCCCTATCATATAACCCCACTGTGGGTTTGAACCCATGACCTCTGGCTCCACAGGCAGT
Organism: Ichthyophis bannanicus; assembly: GCA_033557465.1. Lineage (NCBI taxonomy): Eukaryota > Metazoa > Chordata > Amphibia > Gymnophiona > Ichthyophiidae > Ichthyophis > Ichthyophis bannanicus. Next base: position 166,936,905 of record CM066044.1, on the reverse strand, counting down.
GAAGTAACCAGTGGGCTACAGCTCTATAGCTGCTAACAAGCCCCTGGCTGGCTGCAGAAGGACTGCACGTCACCACACAAACAGTCTGCTGTGATCACCAGGATAGGGTTAACCCACCCGTACCCATGATGCACTGCACATGCAAATCAACAGTCTACAGATGAACACAAGATGGGGTATGCAACCCCACAGCACCTCGGCCTGGTAGGGGGAACTGACCGTGTGTGTGTTACTGGCACAGAGTAGCTACACACCGTCACATTGTGCGGGTACTGTGCTCACCCTGAGGGTGAGGTGGGGTGCCCAGCACCAGGTCCAAAGCACCTTCCATGGCAGAAAGAGGCCATGCTGCAGATCACCAGCAGTGCTAGTGTGTGAGATAGGTAGTTCCTGCAGACACACTTTGGATACAAGTGTATTTCTCAGACAGGTTTAGCCCTTATGGACCCATAGGCGGATTATGTACCACCACCCAACCCACCCTCTGGGGCTGAGGATGGGAAACAGGGTCTCCCACCAACAGATCCACATTTTACCTCCCTGCAATGGCAGCAGTCGAGGGGACCATCAACCGCAGTCCTGGGGAACAGACACCCTACAGGGCAGTCAATGCAGCTTTGTACACATCTATAAACCAATAGCAGACAGACATTAGGCCCAGAAATGCTCAGCTGCACCCCACCACTATCTGATATTCTCCTGCAGCAAGCCTCCAGCTACTGCACCCTGCAAGGTGTTCCAGCAAGACACATACTAGCTGCAGACAGTAGACATAGTGCATGTTCCTGGAGGAGATGCATGCACCCAGAACTGGGATGTCAGCATACACACCAAGCAGATAAGTCATTGATTGGGCCCCAAAAGGGAACCCATAAATATCATATGAGAGAAATGTTATAGAGCACTATGGGGGAACCTAGCCATGCCGTGGTCACTGCTCAGTCAGGGTGAGAGTGATCTCCCAGCAGGACATGCTGTGGCCACCCTGTCTGTGCAGGTGGTGGCCGGGCACTACAATGTCCCAACCATTGCCCTATGCCCTGTGCAGATGCATCCTGGCTAGGCCACCCTGTCCGGGCTATACCCATGGTACTTTGCTCCTCATTATGCACATTGGCAGGCCAATACTGGCAACAGTGCTGGCAGTGTGGGCTGTGGAGGGTGTTTGCAGCCACCACACGCTGGATAGACAGACAGACACACACTCCCACACCTATGCCAGCATTGTACAACTATGGAGGTGTTTGGCAGCCCTGGCCATAGCTCCAGTCCTGAGCACAGTGCAGGCATGGCTATGGTACGCAATACTGTTGGGGTCACTCCCCAGGGTGGTAAACACTGTCAGACACAAGACCTGTAGCACACTCCACAGACATCAGAAAGATTGCCATGATGCAGCTCAATCATAAAATTGTACTTAACTTCAGAATTGCTATCTGCCAGTAATCATAGCAAACTTTTGATAGCTGTGTACCGTATTCCCGGGTTTAGGGTGGCATTGCTAAGGTATGCAAGTGCTAGTATTAGGAGATGCACGCAGGGCCCAATGTCCTGCCTTTCCAGGAGGCATTGGGTAATGGAGCCTGTGGGTGCGGGTGTGTCTGCCCCTGTTTGCTGCTGCTTTACGGCAGAGGTTCCCAACTCCAGTCCTGGTGTGCCAAACACTGTTCGGGTTTTCATGCTGTCCCTCATGAATATGCATGAGATACATCTGCATACCATGGGGGCGGCGCATAGAAATGCAGCACAGACATCTTGATTAGAGGCAGCATGGAACCTGAATGGTGTTTGGCCCTCCAGGACTGCATTTGGGGGACTCTGCTCTAGGTAATGCGCCTGTTTATGGTGTCTGTGCTCTGTAGGGTAAAATGTAGGTGTTTTTGGCATGTTTACGTCATCTACATTAAAGGTTCTGTCTGTATTAGCACGTTTTAGTAGTGGGTAAAACATGGGGACTGGGTTGGCAGGAACCACAGCTGGGACTTGAACCTGTGACCTTCTGCCTCTGAACACACTGGCTGTGTGCACTGCACCACCGTGTTGCCACAGAGACAGTGCATTCCCTGGTGATACCATGACTGTTCGTCCGGCAGGGCCTGTCTGTTGCAGTGCATGGCACCCACCTACACAGGGCTAGGCCATGGTCTGCTCTGGGCAGCTGCCACTGCCCCCCTCCACCACCAGTACCCCTCTGCCACCATGCTGACATGCCCTTCTGCTGGTGGTGCTGGTGGTGCGCAGTCTCAGGCCATCCAGTGTGCAGGTAGGCAGCTGCCTATGGTGCGTGTTCTGGGGTAGGGGTGCCTGCAAAGACGTCCACGCTTCCCCCCAACACCGCCTGCCAATGTTCTGTGCCCTTGGAGGTACCTGCTGGGTACTATCCCCTGTGACACTATGATAAACACACTCGTGCCCATGTTGGGCCCTCATCAGTTGCTGTCTGGCTGCTGTACAGTTTCAGCATTCCTAAGTGCCACCTAGGCATCTGCCTAGTCCGCACTGTGCCCCAGCTGCACCACAGCATGTGCCGCCTGCAGCCCTCTGTATCCCATTTCCAAGCATCTGTCCAGTTGGCCATTCCGACATGCCCGCCCTGCTGTTGCCGCACATGTGCACGCCACAGGAAACCTGTCTGATGGAGAGGAAAACCCTGCACAGCGCAATTTCACTGTGAGCTCATTCACGTTGTATGGGGACGGAGCATGGACCCTTCCAGAATTTATATCCTTTTTTTGGTGCCTTCTTGGGAGTGTTTTTTGATGTTTCCCATTGATATCACTATTGCCCAGCTTGGTTATTTTATTTTTCCATTTTCTTCTGTTCATTTTCACTGTTTATTTGCCCTTTTGTTCCGTGCACATGTATCACACTTATCACTTTTTTGCAGGTTTCCCTGGTTTTGTTGTACATTGCTGACATAAATGGTTTCTCTTCCCTTTAAATCATCTCTAACGCCAGGGTTTCACTGGCATTAGTTTTCAGCCTCGGATTTCACAGCGTTAGTGTGCGGGGAGCCTCTCCCCTCCCACTCTCCACCCATTGACCCCTTCTCTCCGCCCCTGGGGAGCCTTCATCCGCCCTCCGGGAGCCTTTCTCCGCCTTCAGCGTTCGTTTGCGCCGCTGCGCGCGTTATCGCACGCTAAGGTACCTTATCGCGCGATAAAGCGCTATTATCACGCGATAATGTCACAGAGCGCACATTAAGACGGTTTAGTAAACATGCCCATAGATTCTTTAAGAAAGAGCTGAAAATGGTTACTCATCTTGTAGCTGGATGTGAAGTTCTGATGGCAGAAATGTTTTATACAGAAAGGCACAATAAAGTGGCACATCTTATCCATTCAAAACTCTGTAAACACTACAACATTGCTATACTGAAAAAGCACTGGGATCATGATCCTAAGAGAATAATGGAGAACAAAGAAGTTATGATACCCTGGGACATTCCCATTCCAACTGATAAAAAGTTAGATGCAAGAAAACAAGACATAGGGGTATATTTACTAAACAGCGGTAGCGGCTTCCGTACGATATCAGAGCTGCGGCCCCCTTGAATTCAATGGGGCCATGGCTCCGATATCGCACGGAAGCCACTACTGCTGTTTAGTAAACATACCCCATAGTGGTTAAGGAGAAAAATACCAGAACAGCATTGATAAAAGAGATATCAGTTCCAAGTGATTATTCTATGAATCATGTGGAGAGGGACAAGATAGTCAGATACTAAGCAATACAGTCAGATACCAAGAAAATGTGGCAGAATAGTAACATATAGTAACATAGTAAATGACGGCAGATAAAGACCAGTATGGTCCATCTAGTCTGCCCAGTAAGATGGCCGGAGTAAGATGGCAGGAGTAGGTGCCACTCTGTGCAAGTCACCCCTCCCCATATCTTTGAGAATTTGAGAAGAAGCTTGCTGCGGAAGCAAAAACGCGAAGTAAAGACCTTTTCAAGTACATTCGTAGCAAAAAACGTGTGAGAGAGTCAGTTGGTCCATTAGATGATAAAGGGGTTAAAGGAGCAATAAGAGGCAACAAGGCGATAGCGGAGAGATTGAATGAATTCTTTGCTTCAGTCTTTACTGAGGAAGATGTAGGGATGTTACCCATGACTGAAGTGGTATTTAAAGGTGCGGAAGAATTGAAGGAAATATTGATACATCGGGAAGATGTATTACAACTATTAGATAAACTGAAGAGTAGCAAATCACCTGGGCCGGATGGTATACATCCAAGGGTGTTGAAAGAACTGAAATATGAGATTGCAGACCTGCTATTAGTAATCTGTGAACTATCATTAAAATCATCTCTAATACCTGAAGATTGGAGGATCGCCAATGTAACACCAATTTTTAAAAAGGGCTCCAGGGGTGATCCGGGAAACTACAGACCGGTGAGCCTGACATCAGTACCGGGAAAAATGGTAGAAACCATCATAAAGAATAAAATTACTCAGCATGTAGATAGTCATGACCTAATGGGAGACAGCCAACATGGCTTTAGACAAGGAAGATCTTGTCTTACTAATCTGTTATGTTTTTTTGAAGGAGTGAATAATCAGGTGGACAAAGGTGAGTCGGTTGATATTGTGTATCTGGACTTTCAGAAAGCCTTTGACAAGGTCCCTCATCAGAGACTTTTGGCAAAACTAAAGAGTCATGGGATAGGAGGCAGTGTACTATTGTGGATCAGGAACTGGTTAAAAGATAGAAAGCAGAGGGTAGGGCTAAATGGCCAATTTTCCCAATGGAGAAAGGTGAATAGTGGTGTACCCCAGGGATCTGTGCTGGGTCCGCTGCTTTTTGACATATTCATAAATGACCTGGAAAGTGGAATAACGAGTGAGGTTGTCAAATTTGCAGATGACACAAAACTATTTAAAGTTGTTAAAACCCAAGAGGATTGTGGAAATTTGCAAGAGGATCTTGATAAATTGGAAGACTGGGCATCAAAATGGCAGATGAAATTTAATGTGGACAAGTGCAAGGTTATGCACCTAGGGAAGAACAACCCAAACTAGGTTTCACGATGCAAGGTTCCACATTAGGAACCACCACCCAGGAAAAAGATTTAGGCGTCATTGTGGATACCATGTTAAAACCCTCGGCCCAGTGTGCAGCGGCGGCCAAGAGAGCAAATAGAATGCTAGGTATGATAAGGAAAGGAATGGAAAATAAAACAAAAGATATTATAATGCCTTTATATCGTTCCATGGTGAGACCGCACCTTGAATATTGTGTGCAATTCTGGTCGCCATATCTTAAAAAGGATATTGCGATTTTAGAAAAGGTTCAGAGAAGAGCCACCAATATGGTAAAGGGGATGGAAGGATACTCCTATGAAGAAAGGCTAAAAAGGTTAGGGCTCTTTAACCTGGAAAAGAGACGGCTGAGGGGAGATATGATAGAAGTCTATAAATTAATGAACAGAGTGGAACGGGTAAACGTAGATCGATTGTTTACCTTATCAGAATATAGAAAGACTAGGGGACATGCAATGAAGCTACAGGGTAAACTATTTAAGACTAATAAAAGAAAATATTTTTTCACTCAACGTGTAATCAAACTCTGGAATTTGTTACCGGAGGATGTAGTAAAGGCTGTTGGTGTAGCTGGGTTTAAAAAAGGTTTGGACAAGTTCCTGGAGGAAAGGTCCATAAACCATTATTAAGAAGGGACCCAGGATATCAATGCTTGAAGCAATACAAGCATTGTGGAACCTGTGTCCCTTGGGGAAACTGCTAGGTACGTATGACCTAGATTGGCCACTGTTGGAAACAGAATACTGGGCTTGATGGACCTTGGTCTGACCCAGTATGGCATATCTTATGTTCTTTGTTTAGGGGTGAACCCCCTGCTCCGTGCAGGACACCCCTATTTGTTGAGAAGTTAGATGGTTCAGTTTATTTGATTTTATCCTGTTGCTGTAAAGGGATCCACTGTGTCTGTCCCATGCCATTTTGAATTCTGCCACTGTATTTTCCCCCACCACCTCCATTGAGAGGGCATTCCAAGCATCCACCACCCTTCCCAGTGAAAAAGTATTTCCTGACATTGCCTTTCAATTTACCCCCTTGCAGCTTCATGTTATGCCCTCTAGTTTTACTGTACAGGTTCCCTGTCTTTGGAAGAGGTTTGTTTGTTCATTATTTCTCTTTAAGTATTTAAAGGTCTGAATCATATCTCCCCTATCCCTTCTTCTCCTCCAAAGTGTACATATTTAGATCTTCAAGTCTCTTCTCATAAGGCTTCTGACGCAGGCTCCAAATCATTTTGGTCGTCTTTCTCTGAACAGTTTCCATTCTTTTTACATCCTTTGCAAGATACGGTCTCCAAAACTGAACACAGTATTCCAAGTGAGGCCTCACCAGTGACTTATACAGTGGCATTAGAACCTCTTTCTTTCTGCTGGTAATTCCTCTTCATATGCAGCCCAACATCCTCCAGGCTTTTGCCACTGCCTTGTCGCACTGTTTTGCCACCTTGAGATCTACAGAAATAATCACACCAAGGTATTTCTCCTGATCCATGCACACCAACCTTTCGCCCCCTAAGGTGTACATTTCCCTTGTGTTTCTGCTACCCAAGTGCATGACTCTGCACTTCTTGGCATTAAATCTTAATTGCCCTAGCATTAGACCATTCTTCCAGCTTTTGTAGATCTTTTCTCATGTTATGCACTCTCTCGGGGCAGTCCACTCTGTTGCAAATTTTTGTGTCATCTGCAAAAAGACAGACCTTTCCATTCAGTCTTTCAGCAATATCACTCACAAAGACACTGAACAGTGCCGGGCCCAGGACCGAACCGAACCCTGGGGCACCCCACTAATCACCTTCCTTTCCTCAGAGTGAGCTCCATTTACCATCACCTTCTGTCATCTATCAACCAATTTCTGATCCAGCTTACCACCTTGGAACCCATTCCCAAACTACTGAGTTTATTGATAAGCCTCCTGTGTGGGACAGTATCAAAGGCTTTGCTGAAATCCAGGTAGATGACATTCATCGCATGCCCCTGATCTAGTTCTCTGGTCACCCAGTCAAAGAACTCAATCAGATTTGTTTGGCAAGATCGTCCTTCGGTAAAACCATGTTGCCTCGGATCTTGCAACCTGTTGGTTTTGAGAAAGTTCACTATTCGCTCCTTCAGAAGCGCCTCCATTACTTTTCCCGCCACTGAGGTAAGACTCACGGGCCTGTAGTTTGACACTTCTTCTCTGTCACCACTTTTGTGTAGAGGTACGACATCAGCCATTCTCCAGTCCTGAGGAACTTCTCCTGTTTCCAAAGAACTGTTGAAAACATCCTTTAACGGCCCTGCAAGAACCTCTCTGAGCTCTTTCAGTATCCTGGGATGTATCCCATCCGGTCCCATGGCCTTGTCCACTTTCAGTTTTGCAAGTTGTTCTAACACCTCATCTTCTGTGAATAGTGTGGTATCTACTTCATTCCCATTTTTATATTTGGGAGTCACAGTTGGTCCTTCTCCAGGATTTTCTTTAGTAAAAACAGAGCAGAATTATTTGTTTAGCAATTCCGCTTTTTCAATGTCCCATTCCACGAGTCCATTCCCAGCACTTCTGAGTCCTGCAATTTCACCTCTGATCTTCTTCCTTTCCCGAATATACCTGAAGAAAGTTTTGTCGCCACACTTAACATCTTTAGCCATCTTTTCCTCTGCCTTTGATTTTACTATCCTTATTTCTCTTTTTGTCTCTTTGAGTTTGATCCTGTATTTATTTCTGTGTTCCTCTGTTTGCAAACTTTTGAATTTTGCGAAAGGTGTGTTTTTTGCCTTTATTTGAGCAGCCACTTCTTTGGAAAACCAAATAGGTTTCCTTCTTCTTTTATTTTTATTTACTTTTCTTACATATTTATCTGTTGCCCCTTTTATTGCCACCTTTAGTTTAGCCCATTGCAATTCCACTTCCCTTATCTCCTTCCACCCTGTCAACTCCTCCTTTAGGTATTCGGCCATTTTATTGAAGTCAGTATTTTTGAAGTTTAGGACTTTGAGCTTGCCATAGTTGGACTGCACTGTGTTTTTTATCTCAAAACATACCGTGTGATGATCGCTGCTGCTCACAGGTGCACCCACCCAGACATTTGACACGCTATCACTGTTGGTGAGCATTAAATCCAGCGTTGAGCTTTCCCTTGTTGGTTCCATCACCATTTGTCTAAGTAACACATCTTGGAGAGCATCCACAATTTTTTTGCTTCTTTCCAGATTTACAGAAGGAGTAATCCAATCCACATCAGGTAGATTAAAGTCACCCAATATGATCACTTCCCCCTTTGTGGCTATTTTGACAATGTCTACAATCAATTTGTTATCTAACTCTTCGATTTGAGTTGGAGGTCTGTAGACTACAGTAATATGGATGACAGTGCCATCTCCTCTTTCCAACATAACCCAGAGCGCTTCTTTTCTCCATGTCCCCTGCATTTCAGTAGCTTTAATATTGCTTTTGACATACAAGGCTACTCTTCCTCCTCTTCCATTTTCTCTGTCTCTTCTGAATAGATTATAGCCAGCTATGGCTATATCCCAATCATGCGATTCATTAAACCAAGTTTCTGTAATGGCCACAATGTCCAAGTCCATTTCCACCATTAGGGCTTCCAGGTCTGGAACTTTATTGGATAAGCTTCGAGCATTTCTGCTCATTGCTTTTCAGCATTTATCTGGCTTGCATGTGTTTTGCATTGATTTTGTTCTGTCCGCTTCTTCCCACTTGTTTTTGATGTGTGGTTTAAAAGTATGGCTGTTTCTGATGTTGTTCTGCTTTTGCAGGGAATGACGTCCAGAACTTGACCTTCCCCATCCGTCGCCCCCTTTTTCTAGTTTAATGCTTATCCACATACTGCCTGAATTTTTTACTTAGGATTCTTTTCCCTGCGACAGAGAGATGTAGTCCATCAGCACAGTATAGTCTCTTGTTAGTCCATCTGTTTCCCCAGTCGCCTATAAATCTGAATCCTTCCTCTTTGTACCAGGTTTGGAGCCATGCGTTAAAGCTGTTTATGCCATGTAGCCTTTCTGCCCCCTTACCAAGAACAGGTAGAACTTGTGGGAATGCTACAGTGTTAACAATGGGCTTTAGTTTCTCCCCCAGAGTTTGAAAGTCCCTTTGAACTGTAGTGGCACTATTTCTAGCCAGGTCATTTGTACCCAAGTGGATGATAACATCAATTTTGGAGTGCTCACTTTCAGCGCTAAGTACATCAACAATTTGGTTTGTATTCTTGCTAGCTGAAGAGCCTGGGAGGCATTTGACTAACTTCCCTCCTTTGAACTGTTTTTCCAAGTTGGTGCCTCTGATGATGGAATCACCAAGTAGTAGTAGTTTTCTGTTCCTTGAGTTTTTCTTCATATTTGGTGCTTTATTTGATTAGGAGAAAATTCCAAGCACATCTTGATAAATTGCCTATACATGTGACATCTTATGAACTCCAGAAGGAGGTTCGCTTTGGCACAATGCAATACAGCAAGCATTAGCAGTAAATCTGAGACCCCGAGATCATACTCCACATACCATGACTTCGCTGTCATGGTATGTACAAAACGAACCCATTTGGATAAACTGCACCCCATTCCCACCCCAGGAAAGACACCTGGTAAAGAGCTATCATTCTTATCAGCTTTCTCTGACTCTTCCTGTGTTGTACAGAAATTTATTAACACCAGACCCCAGCAACACTGGCATGTAAAAGCTTGAACTTGTTAGATCTCAGATACTAAACAAGCTCAGGCCTATTACCTAGATGAGGGCCACCATTTAAAATCAGATGTTGTGGACTACAGAATAGAAAATCTCTGCAGCGAAAGGTCAAAGGCACCATGGTGGGGTTATAATCACTATTACTGATACCCAGAAAATAATAGGAACCCCCCCAAACAATTAACATTAATTTAAACATTCTATAATTCATGTATTAATGCATCCTAACACTGTGCTGTCCTTGAATGATTCTAGTGTAGAATCAATGAAAACAAAGATGAAGTCAAGAATGAATTATTAATGGCTTGGGTAAGAGTCTAACTTACTTTTTGCTTTACACCAAGCATCCTATAGTAATTACTGTCATTTCGTTTTCTATGTTGCAGGTTTGTTTTGACATATGTAGTCACTTCTGAATCAGTACAGTGCTGGCAAGCTTTTTACAGTGTATTATCTGTATGCACTTGCGCTGTGTACAGCAGAAAGTGTCACCTAATCATAGCTAGACACGGAGATATTTAGTAAACACATATCATTATCTTTGTGCTTGTGGAAGGGAAAGATGTTTAGATTAAGAATATTCAAATCTATAGTGTACAGTAAAAGTAGACAATGCTTTAAATGGGTAAAAGACCATTCTGTATTCTAATGATACGTCAAATATCAAATCAAATATAAAGGTTTTAAAACTAGCTGGGACCTATGCACTTAGCTATGCTAAATTTGGAAGGTTAGCATGGCTGACTTATTTTAAAATTTAGGGTCTAATGTAATGAAGTGAATTAATGCTATCCCAGTGTTTAATGTACGTTAACAGTAATGCTAACATACAAAAGCGAAAGTAAGGATGTAGTTGAAAACTATAGGCTGGCTAGTCTAACCTCTGTGGTTAGCAAATTATTCAAAACACTGCTCAAAGAGAAAATAGTGAGGTTTCTGGAGTCCAGTGGATTACAGGATCAGAGGCAGCATGGATTCACCAGAGGCAGGTCTTGTCAGACAAATCTAATTGATTTCTTTGACTGGGTGACCAGGGAGCTTATTTATTTAATTAGACAGATTTGTATACCACCTTATCCTTCAATCAAAGTGGTCACATCACAAATGGAGGGTTACATTTAGCATGAGGGTACTTAACAACATTTAGACAGTACAATTGGAGGGTTACATTGAACATGAGGGTCCTTAACATCATTATACAAAGAACTTGTATGTCTAGTTGGGATGAGTGGGTATCGAGTTGGCGGAGGTAGTTGCATTACTGTTCGGGTGGAGATTGTTATCTGTCTGCTCATAGGTTTCTGTAAAGAGCAGGGTTTTAAGGGCCTTGCGGAAGTCTATGATGTCATTTAATGCCCTCAGGCTTGTTGGGAGGGAGTTCCAAAGTGTGGATGCCAGTAGTGAAGGAGCTCTTCTTGAAGTTGTTTGTTTAATTTTGTGATATCCTGCAGATGTGCCGATAATGTTGTCATTATTGGTCCTTCTTGGTCTGTTGCTGATATCTCTTGTTATGATGTCTTGGAGTACGTCTGCCAAGAGATGGTGAATGATTTTAAAGATGAACATGATTGTTTTAAATTTTGCTCTGGCCATCATTGGGAGCCAGTGTAGTTGCTGTAAGACAGGGGATGATGTGCTCAGTTCTTGGAGTGTCTGTAATGATGCGTGCTGCAGTGTTTTGCACCATTTGTAGTGGGTGTAATGTCAGCTGAGGGAGGCCTTGATATAGTGAGCTTCCGTAATCAAGCAGAGGTGTGATGAGTGCTTGGCACACTGTGCAGAAGTGGTCCTGGTGGAGTACTGGCTTGATCTTTCTGATGGTCCTCAAGTGTTGATAGGTCTTGTTTGTGGTTTTGGTGATGTGGGATTTCAGGTTCAGAGCTCTGTCCATTGTGATGCCCAGGTACTTAACTTCATCTTTGACTACTATGAGTTTGTCTAGAATGCTGATAGTTTGTGGGGGAATGAAGGTGGGGTTCCTGGTGACGAACATTGCCTCAGTTTTATCATAGTTGGCCATCAGATTATTGGCTGTGAGCCAGGCATTCATGTCTTCAAGGCATTTGGTTATTGTTGTAGTGTTAAGTACTAATATGTTGATTGGAGCATACACCATGATGTCGTCAGCATAGATGTGATAGTGGAGCTTGTGGCGTTTGATGATATTGCTATGGGTTGGATGTAAATATTAAAGAGCATTGATGGGGACTTCCGGTTTGGGCAATGAGCTGACCGGTCGGTTCACGATCAGCTCCGGGCGTTCGCCCTTCAAAAAACGGCTATAAATTCTTTTAAATAATCCCCCTCCACCACCGGCATTGTTTCCCCCTTGCCGGGGCTCCAATACTCGGCGCGGAGGCGATCCGCGGCCATCCCTACCGGCCCGGAGATGAGAGATTAGCGAATCGGGGAAGGTGAAGAGGCCATTTGGGTGCTTCCCCCACCGTCATCGTTAGTGCTCCTTGTGTGGGATCCGGTGTTCGGGGACACGAAAAGACCTGCAAATGCACCTACCAGAACGGAGCAGCTCCTGGGGCTAACTCTCAAATCGATCGGAAGTACGATCGGGCGTCCTTGCCGCTGCCAGCCTCCGTCCCAAACACCACGTGGCGGCCTGGCTCCGGCGGAAATAGACCGGCGACATCTTCCAGTGACCTGGGCAGGCGACCTACTCTTTTGAAAGGTGGGACGTGGTGAGCCCGGACAGCTCCCTGCAGCTCCCTGCCACTTACGGAGAGTGGAACACCCAGGTGAGGTGCGACCAGTGTTTGTGCGGCTTGGAGGGGAAGTGGGGAAGGACATCGGGACACACTTGAGCGCCCCAACCATCTTTCCCGCTCCCGCGGCTGGCTACTCTATCGGGGCCCTGTCTTTCCAGTGAAGCGGAGGTCCGGGATTGCTTTTGCCTGCCTAGGGGAGAGTAGCTATTGCCGCCAGCTGAGGAGATAAGATACCACGCTCGGCGGCCTCGGAGACCGTCGAACCCTTGCCTGACAACAGCGAGCACTGGGGCCTGGGAGGGAGAAAACGTGCTAAACGGTGGTAGGACTTTCTTTTACTGCCCTATTTACTAGAGTCCTCCTGGGGTGCTGAGCCTGCAGCCCCGCGGCCGTCTCTGCCTGGTTTGGACAGACAGCTCCCTCGCGGCGCCTACACCTCCACACAGCGGGGGATTGCAAATACACAGCCCTACCTCTGCTAATCTACGGGAGCAGTGCCCAGTGTGGGACGTGGTGCGTATCGCATAGCTGACCTGATGGCGTCTAAGGCTCCGCGAAAGGAGAGACCCCGCCTTATAGAGGGAAAAAAACGGCAGAAGGCTCGCCACCTAGCCCGAAACCGGGCACCCCGCCAGACCTGGTGGCCGAGGTTAGTGCCGCGGTGGTGCAGGCGCTCAGTACACGATTTCAGGACTTGGGGGAGCAAATTCAATCACTTGGCCAACGCTTCACGATGGTGGAGGAGCGGCTGGAGCAGGTGGAGACGAGGGTGTCCGCTGTAGAAGACACGCAACACTCGATGGTGGCCAAAGTGGCTGCTCTAGAGACTTTGGTGAAGCAGCAAGGGGAGAAACTCGATGAATTGGAGAATCGAGGTAGGAGAAAAAACCTGCGATTCATCGGAATCCCTGAAAGTGTAACTGATAGTGCCCTACTTGATTATCTACAATCATGGATTGGGAGTCTCCTGCCAAGTCTGGGAGGAGAATCGCTCAAAATTGAGCGGGTACACCGGCTTGGCCAGAGAAGAGAGCAGCACAGGAAACCACGAGCAGTGATTGCCCGCTTTCTTGATTACAGACAGAAAGAGGAGGTGCTAAAGGCGGCAAGGGGCCGACGGCGGAACCCACAAGACACTGAGCCGATCTTAGTATTTCAGGACTACTCTATCCTCGTTAGTCAACAACGCAGGGCTTTTTCGGGGATTTGTACCCAGCTGTTTAACCGCGGCCTTCGCTTCTCACTCCTCTACCCTGCACGGCTGCGGGTCGAGCACCAAGGCCACACCCGCATTCTAGCGACCCCGGAAGAGGCGACTATCTTCCTGGACTCTCTGCCAGCTCAAACCGATACGTGACTGTCTAGAGGTGGGGGATCGCCCCCCCATATGTTATGAGAGAACTATTGGTTTTGCCTTTATGTAGTATACTAGACTGGGATGCAGTGATTCATTATCTGGTAACAGTTCCTGTGCCAGGGGAGACACTGTATCCTTGTTATTTGGTTGCAATGGTTACTTTGTTACACTTTGTTATACTTGCTACTGCCTTGTTGGCTCCCTGGTTACTTCCATTTTTGCAATGTCTTGCCCCTGTATTCCGGCCTGACCCCCCCCCCCCCCTCCCCTTCTTTCGCCCTCTCCTGGGGGGGGGTGGGTTGCGGGGGGGGGTGGTCGGGGGAGTAGAGGGGACTGGCTTAGATAGAGCATAGATACAGGTAACCGATGGGGGGGGAGGGTGGGGGAGATGGGGGGTCATCCGGGGGGGAGATGTGCAGGGGCCGTGGGGGAGTGGGCGAGTGGAGGGTGATAGCGCCGGGTGGGGGAGCCCCGATATAGGGGTTCGCAGTGGAGACTTTATGTCTCTTTTTCTGTTTTGATATTCTTGGTGGGGAGGGTGTAGTATTGGAGGGGCGAGCCCGTATGCCACAGGAAGTAGTCCAGGCTATAGCTGGACGGGAGACCTTGGAGGAGAGGGGGGATGGGGGGGTGGGGGGGAGGGATGGGAGGGGGGAGGAGGAGGGGGGGCAGGGGGAGGGGAGGGGGTACACTCCAGTGAATGCTATTAGAAGGGATAACGGCTTACCTATAGATGGGGAGGGGTACCAGGCTGGGGGTATTCCTCTGCAGTGTTTGGTAGTGATTCTGTGGTGGCGCCTTGACACTGCCCCGGCGCTTTGAAAATAATTACGTGGAATGTCTGTGGGCTGGGAAACCCTATTAAGAGGCATAAGGTCTTGCAAGCACTTGCACGGCATAAATGTGACATTGCGTTCCTTCAAGAGACCCACCAGACGGCCATTGAACATAGCAAACTTTGTCGGAGTTGGGTGGGCCACGTATGGGGGTCCCCTGCCCATTGGCATAAGGGGGCGTAGCGATTTTAATTCATAAACGCGTGCGATTCATAGAGGAGACGGTCATTGCTGATAATACTGGCAGATCCCTGTTGATTTATGGTCATTTAGACGGTAAACCGGTGATTCTGGGGAATCTCTATGGTCCCAATGTGGCTGATCCGGGTTTTTACAATGGTCTGGCATCCAGAGTGGAGCAGCTTCCGGAGTGTCCGGTGATTTTGGGCGGGGACTTTAACGGAGTTCTGGATGTAGATCAGGATACCTCTGAGAGAGGGGGCGGGCGGGAGAGGATAGTATCCTCCCAGATGTTGTTGCGGTTCTGTCGGCGATTGGGTTTACTTGATCCTTGGCGAGTCCTGCACCCCTCCGAGAGGGACTACACCCATCAATCTCGAGCGCATGGTTCTAGTGCCCGTATTGACTATGTAATGATTTCAGGGATTTTGTTCACACACACCGAGGATGCCCAGATTGGTCCTTCCGAAATATCAGACCACGCGATGGTGTGGCTTGCCTTACACTGGGGGCGGGACACACACCGGTCACGTTTGTGGAGATTCCCCCTAGAACTTTATTCGGATGGGCCATTTCGCCACTTCCTCCGCCAGAGATGGGTGGAATTTCTTGCCCATCACCAGGTTCACGCAGATGACCCCGAGTTAGTCTGGGAAACGGCAAAGGTGGTTCTTCGCGGAGACATCATCGGATACGCCGCGAGAAGGCGCCGGTTGATGGCAGAACGTATAGTACTACTTGAGCGCCGAGTCACTACGTTACGGCGGCGATGTGCCCGCACGCCAGCGTTGTCCAATAAGAAGTTGTTATGGGAAGTCCAGACCGAGCTTAATGAGCTCTTACATCAACGAGCAAAGAAATCGGCTTTGTTTTATCGGTTTCGTTTGCACTGCTATGGTGACAAACCTGGCAAGTTGCTAGCACGCTGTCTGCGAGCCCGACGGAGTCTTGCCCACGTAGCGGCATTGAAAGACGGCCAGGGACGTGTGCATAAAGAGAATAAAGAAATTGCAGAGATTTTTCGCACTTTCTTTCAAAGGTTATACACGTCTGAGGCCGGATCCCCGGAGGGGCTGCAGGACTATTTTGAGGGCTTGGAGTTGCCTCAACTCACTTCAGCCCAGAGGGAGGTTTTAGATTCACCTATTACTGTGCAGGAGATACAATCCGCAATATCGGCGGCCCAGTGCTATAAATCGCCAGGGCCAGATGGATTCGGGGCAGAAGTCTATAAGATCCTCGGGGACGAGGTCAGCCCACTCCTGCGAGAGGTCTTTGTCACCAGGGCAGAGCACGGGGCGTTCAGCTGGGGGCGTAATCACGCGTATATCACTTTGATCCCGAAGCCGGGTAAGGACCTAACGCAGGCAGCGTCATATCGACCCATCTCCCTATTAAACTTCGATCTTAAACTGTTGGCGAAGATTCTAGCTGATCGCCTGGCGGGGGTATTAGGCTACTTAATTCATGATGCGCAAGTGGGCTTTGTGAAAGGCCGACATGCCGTGCGAAACCTTCGGAAGATTTTGGCCTCCTTGGAGTGGGTTCATGCTCATAATATTTCGTCGTTGTTGATTAGCTTCGATGCAGAGAAGGCCTTTGACAGAGTGGACTGGCGCTATCTATGGAGACTGCTACTGCGCTATGGCATTGGGGAGGATTTTTGTAATATGGTGCAAAGTCTATACATTTCCCCGACCGCGGGCATACTGTGCAATGGCTTCCTCTCGGACGATATTATGTTGGGTAGAGGTACAAGACAGGGCTGTCCTCTATCGCCATTGCTATTCGCTCTTTCCTTGGACCCGTTGATTCGCACCGTCGTAACCTCGGAGGGGATACAGGGAGTGGGAATTCGGTCGCAAACCTTCCTTATCTCGGCCTTCGCCGATGACTTGTTAGTTCATTTGACGTCTCCGGCCACTTCTTTATCTTCGCTTTTAGATGAATTCCAGCGCTTTGGAGCAATTGCAGGCTTGCGCATTAACAAAGATAAATCTGAAGTAGTGGATGTCTCGGGGCATTTTCGCAATTCTTGGAGGGGACCCTTCCCTTTGCGGTGGGCTGACAAAGAATTTATCTATCTGGGCATAACATTGACCGGTAATCCCCGGGATCTCTACCGACGTAATTTAGATCGGATAATGCGGCAGCTGGCGGTGCAGTTAAATGCATGGGGACCTCTCCCGTTGTCTCTCGCAGGGAGGATAGCGGCAGTCCAAATGATAGTTCTACCCAGAATTTTGTACTGGCTGCAGACCCTGCCGGTCTGGTTGCTCCGACGGGACTTGTGTAAAATGGAGACTTTGCTTAAGCGTTTTCTTTGGAGGGGGCAACGGGCGCGGGTCGCATGGAATCGTCTCCTTGGCAAATGGCGAGAGGGTGGTATGGGCCTTCCCGACTTGAAGACTTATGCATTGGCTTGTCAAGCCAGACATTTGGGGGATTGGCTTGGGGGGACGGAAGTCTACACGCCTAGGTCTTTAGAGGAGTGTTTGGTGGCCCCTGTGACTCTCCTGGCGTTTTTGCACGGCACGTCTACGGACTTCACGGCTACTAGTCGGCAGAGTCCGTTAATGGACTCGGCCCGACGCACATGGCAATTACTTAACCAATATTGGCAGGAAACGTGGAAGGTGTCTTGTTGGTTGCCGCTGCAGGGTAATGCCCAATTCACTCCAGGATCCACGACTGCAGTGTTTCGGGACTGGCGGATACGGGGTATCCGGTTGATAGGACACTTGGTGGACCAAGCGGGAAACTGTAAGTCATTCCGAATGCTCAGTCGGGAATACGATCTCCCCGACTCGCATTGTTTTGCCTACATACAAATTTCCCACTATGTGGCCGCACTGCCGCGCGAAGCGCTGCAGGTTGAACGATCGGCCCATATTTTGGAATTCTTCCAGTTGGGAGAGGAACACCCGCCGTCGATTTCTAATTTGAAACGCAGTCTGGAGCGGTATCGCTCCCTCCCTGATTATAGTGGAGTCGAGAGAGCTTGGGCGACTGAATTGGGTGTAGACATACAGCCGGGATTGGTACTGACGGCATTGAAACGGATTAGCCAACTAGTTCAAGGAGCACGCTGGCGGGAGATCCAATTTAAGTGCGTGACGAGGGCTCATTTTTCACCAAGGCGGGCGCTGCGCAGTCGGTTGGACACGGATGGCTCCTGCCCACGCTGTTCGGAGCCCTTGGCTACTCTCTTACACATGTGGTGGGGCTGTCGGGGAGTACGGGCATATTGGGTTCGGATATGCAAATTCCTTTGCATGCTGCTTCAGCGAAGGCTTCATTGGACGGGACTATTTGTTGCACTGGATCAGTTGCCGACCCCTGGACCTGTGAAAGCCGGTGAGAGTTTGCTTGTGCGGAAGGCCTGTCTGGTGGGTAAAGGGCCGATTCTTCGTTTATGGCGGGAACGCCAACTGCCCACTTTTAGTGAATGGCGGAATAATTTTCATCAATTAATGCTAACGGAGCGTTGGATGGCGCGGGGCAGTGCCAGGCGTTGGACAGTCTTTATGTCGACATGGGAGCCATATATCCAGCAGCTAGGACCCCACAGCCGTAATGCCACCCTCCAGGGGGGAGTTGAATGACTGCGGACCTAGGAAGTGGGTAGGCGGTAGTAGTTGCTTTACAGTTCTTGATGACAATTGGTTTCTGCAGTGGGTAATGGAGTGAGGGTGGGTTGGTGGGTGAGGGGTGGGGGGTGGGAGGAGGGGGGTTGGGAGATACTGTAAAATGCCTGCCCTTTGTACTATCTTTTTGTTGGCTCCCGGGGGGGTGAAGAGTAAACCCTCCCCGGGGTGTCGTCTGTTGTTATATGTCTGGACTTTATGGTGGACTTAAATAAAGTATTAAAAAAAAAAGAGCATTGATGACAGGGCTGAACCTTGTGGTATTCCCTGCGTGACGGGGAACTGCAGTGATTTCTTTTGGGTGCATTTGACTTGTTGCGTTCGATTTTCCAAGTAGGACGTAAACCACTTCAGAGTATTCTTGCATAATCCTATCTGCTGCAGGCATTGCAGTCACCTGGCATGGGAGTTGGCCCGAGAGAGAGCCTTAGATGTGGTGTACTTGGATTTCAGTAAAGCCTTTGACACCATTCTGCACAGACGACTTATCAACAAACTGAGCACCCTAGGGATGGACCCTAAAGTTACTGATTGGGTTAGAAATTGGTTGAGGGGAAGGAGACAAAGGTACAGGTAAATGGAGTTCACTCTGAGGAGATGGAGGTTACCAGTATTGTGCCGCAGAGATCTGTCCTTGGTCCGATTCTTTCTAAGATCTTTGATAGTGATATAGTGGAAGGGCTATCGGGTAAAGTTTGCCTCTTTGCGGAAGATACCAAAATCTGCAATAGAGAAGACACCCAGGAAGGAGTAGATAACATAAGGAGGGACCTAGCTAAGCTTGAAGAATGGTCTAGAATTTGCAGCTGAGATTTAATGCTAAAAAATGCAGGGTCGTGCACTTGGGCTACAAAAATCCAAAGTAGAAGTACAGTGCAGGGGGAAAAGTACTTCTTTCCACAAAAGAAGAATGGGACCTGGGGATGATTGTGTCTGATGATCTTAAAGTAGCTAAACAGGTAGAAAAGGCGATGGCAAAAGCTAGAAGGATGCTTGGATGCATAGGGAGAGGAATGGCCAGCAGAAAAAAGGAGGTGATGATGCCTCTCTATAGGTCTTTGGTGCGACCTCATTTGGAGTATTGTATGCAGTTCTGGATACCACATCTTCAAAAGGATATAAACAGGTTGGAGTCAGTGCAGAGGATGGCTACTAAAATGGTTAGTGGTCTACTTGGTTTGCAGCTTGTCATGCTGTGAGGGCCTGTGTGCATCAGTGATGCTGAGAGCTAAACTATCGGTATTTTAACTACCGGCAGGGTCTCCCAAGATGGACAGGTCTCAGCTGAGGTGCCAGACCAAGACAAACCACCCATTTGGGCAGCAGCAGAATGGGATAGTGTTAACAGCGGAGGATCACATTTCTGTGATAACGGCAACGACACCAAACTTAAACTGCGTGGAAGAAAGGCCCGCAATCTACTTCTGTATCTTGCCATGAAAACCCAATGGATAGTTACAACAAAACAAATTGTGCTATAGTGCTGGAAGATGAGACCCCCAGGTCGGAAGGCACCCAACTAGCTACTGGGGAAGAGCTGAAGACTTTTCAGAGTAAAGCCAGCATTTATGATGTGGTTGGATCAAAGCCCTCGGAATGTCTGACTGCTGATGTAGCTGCACATTAAATGAGAGTCAGAAGCTGTAAAGATGTCTTACGCATTGGAACATATAACGTACAAAGCATGAACCAAGGGAAGTTGGAGGTGGTCAAGAATGAAATGGAACGTGTACAACTTGATCTGTTGGGTGTCAGCGAACTGAAATGGACTAGCATTGGGCACTTTGCATCTGATGATCACATGGTCTACTATGCTGGAAATGAAAGACAAAGAAGAAATGGTGTTGTTGCATTTATAATAAAGAAGAAACTTGCAAGAACTGTAATGAAATACAATGCAATCAGCGAACGCTTAATCTCTATTCGTCTACGAGGAATGCCTATCAACACAACTATAAATCAAGTATATGCCCCAACAACAGCTGCAAAAGAGAATGAAATTGAAGAGTTCTATGAACAAGTACAAGCTGAAATTGACAGAACATGCAAACAGGATATCCTGATAGTCATGGGTGACTGGAACGCAAAAGTTGGCAACAAAGAAGAAGGCAAAGTAGTTGGAAAATATGGACTTGGCAACAGAAATGAAGCTGGAGAAAGACTGATAGAATTCTGCAAGACCAACGATCTATTCATCTCAAACACCTTCTTCCAGCAACACAAGCGGTGACTGTACACATGGACGTCACCCAATGGATTGTATAAAAATCAAATTGACTACATTTGTGGAAGTCAACGATGGAAAAGCTCTATAACCTGGAGCTGACTGTGGTACAGATCATCAACTACTAGTATGCAAACTCAAGCTAAAGTTGAAAAAGAGCAAACCACTCATGAATGCAGCAAAATATGACCTTGAGAATATACCATACCACTAGAATTTAAAGACTGCCTGCAAAATCGATTTGCTGCTTTAGATACAAATGACAGAGCTCCAGAAGAGTTATGGAATGACATCAAGACGGTTGTGTTGGAAGAAAGCGAGAAGTCTCTACAAAAGGTGAAAAAGAAAAAAACGGCCAAAATGGATGATGGAAGAAACTCTGAAAATTGCCCAGAAACGCAGAGAAACTAAAGCCAGAGGAGAAAGAAAGACAATCACAGAACTCAACAGAGATTTCCAATGTGCAGCAAGACAGGACAAGGAAAAGTACTACAACGACTAATGCAAGGAAATAGAAGCAGAAACTATTAGAGGAAGAACAAGATTGGCTTTCCTAAAGCTACGAGAGTTAAAGAAAAAGTTCCAGCCTCGAATTGGAATGTTACAAGATGCTCAAGGTTCTATGTTGAATGATGCTGAGAAGATCAAGAAAAGGTGGAAGGAATACACAGAGTTTTTATATGATAAAGATAAAGTGGACCAACAGACGTTTCAACCTGTACCTTATGATTGGGAATCATTGGTGATGAAAGAAGAAGTTGAAGCAGCATTGAAAGCCTTATCAAAGAACAAAGCACCAGGCATTGATAGCATTCCCACAGAAGTATTACAGCAATCTGATGCAGCTGTTACCGTACTTACAAGGTTCTGCCATGAAATATGGAAGACAACATCACGGCCAATTGACTGGAAAAGATCTGTGTTTATACCAGTACTAAAGAAAGGTGATCCAACTGACTGTGGAAATTATCACACAATTGCTCTGATCCCACAGGCCAGCAAGATTCTACTGAAGATTATTCAAAAGAGACTACATCCATACCTGGAACAAGAACTACCTGAAGGGCAAGCAGGGTTCAGGAAAGGGCGAGGAACGAGAGACATCATTGCGGATGTGAGATGGATCCTTGAAAAGACTAAAGAATACCAAAAGGATATCTATTTGTGCTTTATCGACTACAGTATAGCAAGGCTTTTGACTCTGTAAACCACGAGAAACTCTGGGCCACATTAAGAAGCATGGTTATACCAGAACACCTGCTCGTACTCTTGCACAATCTGTACATTGATCGAGAAGCAACAGTTCGAATGGAACAAGAAGAAAAAGAATGGTTTAAAATAAGCAAAGGTGTAAGACAAGGCTGCATACTTTCCCTCTACCTGTTTAATTTATATGCAGAACAAATCATCAGAGAAGCAGGATTGTATGAAGACAACAGAGGTGTGAAGATTGGTGAAAGACTCATCAACAACCTTCGCTATGCTGATGATACCACATTACTGGCTGAAAGTGAAGATGATCTGAAACATTTGCTTCTCACAATCAAAGAACATAGTCTCAAAATGGGCCTGCACCTTAATGTAAAGAAGACAAAGATCATGACAACTGTGGCATAATCAACAGGTTCATCATTGAAGGAGAAGAAATTGAAATCGTGAACAACTTTAACCTACTTGGATCAACTATCAATAAAGAAGCAACAAGCAGTCAATAAATCAGACGATGCATTGCTCTTGGCAGAATGGCTATGAAAGACCTAGATAAGATTCTCAAGAACAGAAATGTCTCTCTCCATACAAAGATTCGACTTGTTCAAGCCATGGTATTTTCAATAACATCAGATGGATGTGAAAGCTGGACAGTGAAAAAGATAGACAGGAAGAAAATTGATGCCTTTGAATTACGGTGCTGGCAGCGAATACTGTGTATACCATAGACTGCCTGAAGAACAAACCAGTCGGTACTAGAGGAGATCAAACCTAAGCTTTCTTTAGAAGTTCAGATGACAAGACTTCGACTTTCATACTTTGGACACATCATGCGAAGAGAGAGATCATTAGAGAAAGACATCATGCTTGGCAAGATAGAAGGACAATGCAAAAGAGGAAGGCCAGCAATGAGATGGATCGATACAATAACAGCAGTTATGGGTACCAGTCTGTCAACAATGAGCTGCCTGACTGAAGACCGAACACAATTTAGGATAGCTATCCAGAAGGTCGCCATGAGTCGACTCCGACTTGACGGCACTTAACAACAACAACATATAGATTAGATCCCCCAATAAAAGAGATGGATCTTATCATTTTTATTTTATTTTGGAAGGAGGAGTGGCCTAGTGGTTGGGGCAAGGTACTACAGGCCGGAAGGTCGTTGGTTCAAATCCCACTAGAGGACAGCAACCTTGGGCCGGAAGGACTGGGGTTTCTAGTCCCACAGGTGCTCCTTGTGGTCTTGGGCAAGCTACTTAACCCTCCATTGCCCATGTTCCCTGTAAGTATTAGTGTATGTGTCTCATATCCCCTCGTGTTAAATGTATCCCCCAACCGCTTTGACCCGGTGAAAAGTGGGATATAAATGCAGATAAATAAATAAATTTATTTTTAGGTAGGTAGATTAGGAAGTTAAATATATAGGTCAAATTTAGAATTTCTATGGAAATAATTCAATATACTATAGTTCATAGGTCTTCAATAACTAATATCTTAATAAATCCTACAGGTAATTCTACAATGGGGATAAACTATAGTACACACCCCAGGTAAATGAACACATTGAGGCCAATTCCATAATGTGCACGTCCGGCCCGCAGGCACATCCAAATCGAAAGCATGCACGAATCAAACTTAATTCCGCAACCGCAGGGATAGACGCAGCCGTGGGTGCAAAATCGTGAACATAGATGTACTCAGCGCTGCCCGCAAATAGCACTACGGTGTATGAGAGACAGGTATATGTCACCAATTGCTGTGTTTGTCCTTGCATTCACTGTATTATGAAAAGATGTATGCATGCGATCCTGCCCATTTCCGCGACATACCGCAAATGACCACGTCTCCCCTTTAAAATGTGCATCTCCTAAGCTGCTGTGTCCATGGACAGTGATGTTCTGATTCAAAAGTACAATGAAAGCTGAAGATACATATTAGTGGATGCCCATGAGACAATAGAAACTAGTCTGTGGCATGCCCAGAACACTACAAAGCAATTGAAGTGCACTGTAATGTAGTAAAAAACCAAGTAGAGAGTGAACGGCAGCACTAGATACATGGCATTAGAAGACCTTCCTAGGTATGCATGTTCTGGACATCTCTGGACCATGTCTGTACAATGCTAAGGACATGAACAAAGCAGAACAGGTTCCCCATAGCGAACTGTCCAAACATATCGCTTTCATTAATAAGGGGCCTTCAGAATGACAGCAGTCAGCAGCGCAAGCAGCCCACAGACACCATCGTCGCTCCCTGCACCTATGCACATTTGTAGAGACCAATGATGGTGCACCTGGTCATGTCTTTCTGATTTGTGCACTGTTGCATGCCCTCCTTCAGAGGGCCTCTTATCAGTGACATGTATATGTTTGGACAGTTAAGCTATTGCCCTCTGAAGCCAGCTCTGCAAACCTAACACCATGTGTGGAATGACGTTGATGTGGGACCCCTGAAGCACGGAGCCCTGTGCGAACAACATTCTCAGACAATGGACAGGCAGGTCCTGCTCTGATATTCTGTATGTCTGCTTTACTTATTTTTATTGCTCTTTTATAGTGTTATTCTGTGAACTTCTGTGCTGTTACTGAGTAAATGTGGTATATAAAATTTTAACAAACCAATTGTATGTTGCATCACGCAGCTTCCCATTCCCTCTCCCAGTGATGAATTAAATATTCTGTGCTTTCTAAAGGCTCCTTAAAAGGGGCATCACACCCAGAGCCAATCCCTGGCTTACTGTCCTCTTTCTATTCAGCTTCCTGGACAGCCAGGCTCCATTCCTGAAAAAAAGGCAGCCACTCTGCCTTCTCGTTTCCTGCCACTTCCAGTTACTTCTCTCTCTGTTCACCACCACTAGTCTAATAGTTAAATATTTCCTTGAGGTTTCCTTTCCCCTGTAGCAAAATGCCTTAAAATAAATCTGCCCTGAGGACCTCACAGCCAGCTCAGTTTTCAGGCTAACCACAAGGAATTTACGTCTGAGATAAATTTATATACACTGGAGATGAAGTATATGCAAATTTCTGTCAGGCATATTCATTAGGAATAACCTGAGACTCCACTAGCCGTGGAGTCCGCAGGGCAATTTTGGAAAGCTCTACCATCAAAAATCTTTTGCTGTTGCTATTGCTGGTAACCTATGATTACATTTTGTTCTGTAAGTATGCCAGAAGAAATGGAATGGAAATTTTAAAGGGGTCAAGTGTTTAAATACATTTAAAACTGCATTCCATTTTCAGTGTTCTAGACTCTCTGACAAACAGGTCTCTTTGGGTGAAATTTATAAAACAGTTTCTCTCATTTTGTGCCTATAGGGCAATGCATTTCATAAATCTTGTTCTTCGAGTATAGAGTCAATTGCTATTATGTTAGCCTATGTGCAATGTATTAAAATGATGCATTCCAATAAATAAGCACGGCGGGGCATAACTCTGAGTCTCATACCATGGTTACAATGGGAAAGAATTAGCATGAAGTTATTATTCAAATAAACCCTTTGCTCTGCCTTGCTGCAGAAATCATTATAGGAGGCAACAAAAATCTCTCTACTTTTTCTTTCTGGCAAAGTCGCCCCCTACAGAGCATCTATGGAAAGTCAGCAAACTGTAAATAATTGTATGATAAAAAGATCCTCATGAAACATTTGCACTTGATGCAGTGCCAGTGTTAAACATGCTGGAGCCCAAGATAGAAACTAAGGAGTGGACCAGCCAGAATCTAAGGAGAGCACCCTGAAAGTTCTGCCTCAATTACATTATTCAGTTTCCTCCAAGGAGCCTCCTTGTGGTGGTAGGGCCTTGGGCAATTACCCTGCTTTCTGTCCCCAAGAACTAGCCCTGATTTGATGTCTAGACTAAAGTAGCATTTCTGGAAAGTCACTTCTCCAAAAAAGAAGATACTGAATCAACTCACTCAAAAACTATCACGCTGGTCACATTTGTCTAGGGTTGCCAGTTAGCTCTATTTTCTGATGGTCAGGCAGATCCAGGCCTGGTTTTACCCTGCTGTATACAAGGACATAGTTCTGACTCCCTTAAGCAAAGTGCATGAGTACAATGAACTAAGGGGCATATTTACAATGGGGCCACGGCTCTGATATCGCACGGAGTCCACTACCGTGGTTTAGTAAACATACCCCTAAGACTAGGACTGGATCAATCTAACCAGCAGAAATGGAGTCAGTTGACAACCCTACATAGCAACATCTATAGTAACATATGGCCTGATATTGAAAAGGGTTCTGTACAGTGACAAGAAGACAAGTACCCTTACATGACCCGTGTGCAGGCATGTTCTAGAGCGGAGTTTGGGCATGTGCAAGCACTTCTGAGCAGGCTTAAATTTACCTGGACTGAGACTGTTATAGTTATATGGATAGCGACTGAGTACTGCCGGCTATCCATATAGCAGTGGCATATGGATAGTGGCACTGAATATATGTAACATATTTTAACTCTGAAGCTGGCATTTTAAAATAATGCTAACCATGGCATTTGAAAATTGTCCCAATAGAAGACAATGGCAGCAAAAGCCCATCTAGGCCAGGGGTCTACAACTCTGGTCCTGGAGGGCACCAAACCAGTCAGGTTTTCGGGATATCCCTAATGGATATGCATGAGATAAATCCGAATACAATGGGGGCAGTGCATGCAAATATATCTCATGCGTATTCATTAGGCATATTCTGAAAACCTGACTGGTTTGGTACTCTCCAGGACTGGAGTTGGAGATTCTTGATCCAGGCAATCCTGTCGACTAAATTATTTCTGTCCACTGTGCAAGGATATATCCCTGTTGCAAACCATATAAAAGGGCCACCTATAAATTATGTTCACCGGAAAAATAGCCTAGTGGTTAGCACAGAGAGCTGAAAACCAGGGATTCCATGGTTCAAATTCCACTGACATTTCCTGTGACCTTGGGAAAGTTGTTTATTGTCTCAGGTACAAACTTAAGGTTAGATTAACTATAGTGTGCTTTCACATTAATGTGCATTACGAATAAAGAAGTGCCACTGAAGAAATGAGGCCTATGGTAAATAGTGCATGGTAGTGCCTTTTAGTAACTACTAATCTAGTGCTTAGGGGCTGATGCAATAACAGCAGGACACACTTAGTGCATAATTGACGCAATGCTGTGCATATTTTTTATGTGTTACCATCACGCCACAATACAGAAAGGAGATCAACGTGAGTATAATCATTGTGCAGATGTCGACAAAGCTGCCAGTGCACAGTCCATGTAAATGCATTCAGATTAGCATGATAATTATGCAATTAGCTATGCCGCTCAGAGGCAGAGAAATGCAAAAAAGAGCAAAAGACTGAGCTCAACACCAGGCTTTTAACGCCAGGTAGAAGGAGATGTCAAGGGCCTGCGCTCAGTGCTCAGGAGGAATTTATGCTTGTTTCTTGAGCAGACAACCTCTCGGCTTCTTTTTTGGACTGTGCTGAAGTAAGTGAGCCTGAAAAATCTGCAGGGGGAGCATGTATACACATGCACTGGAATGCTATATGGAGCACTGAGCAACCATTCTGCTCAGAAAGTTTCTTCTCCAAATAATATCAGTGTTGTTCAAGAACATTCAGAGTAGAACTTCTGAGCAGAATGATTAACTATGCGCCACATAGCATTTCAGCACAAGTGCCTTTTTGTGCACAGAATATAGGTGTTGCTAACGCAGACATCTGTGCTCATGTGCCTGACTTGCTCGCCAAGTTTAGCGCAGACTTTTTGGCACAGCTCATTTGCATGCTATTTACTTCCTACATGCCTGTGCTAAACCTACGTTTGGAAACCCTGTGCTAGAGCATTAGCGGGCTCTAGCGCAGGGTTTCTGCATGCACCCCTTAGATTACACAGGTACACTAAAAAATTTTTTTTTAAACTGCCTCTAATGCTTCGATTGATTTTTACGTTTTTTGGTGCGCTGAATCCAAATCTGGTAACCAATTTGCTCCATCACGTACAGATTTTTTGCTACATTGGGTTAGCAGTTTGAGGTGAACGTTTCAGATTGAGTGCGATCGAGATAAAAGTTTCTTGGATGAATTCTTTATACTAATTGTTTAGTAGTTATTCAAATAAGAATAAAGAAAATTGTAACAAGGCAGCACATAAGAATAGAGTAATGTCAACAAAACACACTGTGATGGTAGCAAAATTGTCTGCACTTAAAACAGCCACATACATGTGCACAAACATTGAGCATATAAGAGCGAGGTTAGACACAAAGCAAAGCAAAGAAATGTGCAAAAAATGTTGTACAGGTATGTATGTAAGAATAGAAAACGCAAACCGCACCATTGCAATACATGAAGACAAACACCCGATGGTGTGAAAATAAAATTCTAATAAATGAGATCCGACACTGTGGTAATAACTAGCAAATTTTTATTTCAAAGTTTAGTAAAAACACGATATTTGTCAACACAGTTTAGATTTTAAAGTCATTCTTGGGTCAATCAATCTCCTGGTGGGCCCGTTTCTTCTCTTCCCCCGAATGCTTCTCTTGGTGCGCTGCTTGGCGTATTTTTCATCTGGGGTTTCCCGCAGCAGCAACCAGCAGAAATCAGCCATCATAGTGGTGTTCCATCTTCCTTGGTACCTTTCTCTCTGCGTCCTTGATGTCCTGGTGAAACCTTTCACCTTGTTCTTCACTGTACGCCCCCAAGTTTTCGGGAAAGTAGTTCACATGGGAGTGCAAGAAATGGACTTTCAGGCTCATGTTACAGCCTTGTTCTTTGAAGGCATTGAGCATCCTGGCAACAATATCCTTATAGTTCTCATCCCGCCTGTTCCCCAAGAATTTGAGAACAACATCCTTGAAGGAATCCCAGGCTTCTTTTTCCTTCTCAGACATCGTTTCAGCGAATGCTCCATCTGAAATGAGTTTCCTTATATCAGGGCCAACAAACACTCCTTCCTTTAGCTTTGCTTCAGAAAGTCAGGGGACCTTTGAGCAAAGGTACCAAAAGCACTCACCATCTTTTGGAAGGGACTTGATGAATTGCTTAATGAGACCCAACTTAATGTGGAGAGGTGGTAATAGAATTTTATCACGAGGTACCAAGCTCTCATGAAGAACATTTTTCTCTCACCGGGTCTCAAATACTCCCGAATTGGCCAGTCTTTTTTCCCCCAGTGTAGGTCGCGGGCCCGCTATCCCACAAGCAAAGGAAGCAGGGATATTTGGTGAAACCGGATTGCTGCCCTAATAGCATGGATAGAATTTTAAAGTCTCCACAAATCATCCACTTATGCTCATCATAACGAATCTTCTGAAGAATCAGGGCCAAATTCTCGTATTTTTCTTGGAGAATAACAGAGTGAGCAATAGGAACTGAAGCGAATGTGTTGCCATTATGAAGAAGAACACCTTTTATGCTGTCTTTTGACGAATCAATGAACAGCCGCCATTCAGCAGGATCATACTTGAGTTTAAACTTTTCCATCACTCCGTATATATCGTTGCAAAATACCAAATCTTCTTCTTTGCTGAAATACTTCAAAAATTGTGTCTCGCGGTTGCGGTACCAATAAAAAGTTGTTCCTGGTGACAATAGATTTTTCTGTTTAAGCCGAGAACCTAGCAGTTGGGCAGCATCTTTTGGGAGTCCTAAATCCCGGACTAAATCATTCAATTCAGCTTGAGAGAAAAGTTCAGGTTTCGGATCTGGTTCAGTTTCAAACTCGGAAGTACTGGACTCATCGGGAAAAGCCATCTGATGAGTCTCATCATGATCAGAACCGTCCACACAAATATGATCCAAAGAGTTTGGTGGTTCAGGCACCGGTACTTCGTTGCTATGAGGCATAGGCCTAATTGCTGAGGGAAGGTTGGGTAACTTATTACGTTCTTATTTTTTAAGTTGTATCCCTTCACAATGCAAGAGCAAAAATAGCAGTCACTGCTGTGGTCTCTTTGTTCACGCCACATCATAGGTATTCCGAAACGAAATGCTTGTTTTTTACCTTTCATCCATAAGCGTAGATCTTCCTCACATGTCTTGCACACTTTGTGAGGAGCCCACGGTTTGTCTTGATCGCCTAACTTCAAACCGAAATAGGCGAAATATACTTTTTTAATAAATGCAGAAATGTTCCTCTGCCGCTTTTTCACGGTATATTCCCCACAAATAAAACAAAAACTGTCCGGAGAGTTGACGCAACTTCTGGCTCTGTGAGCCATCACAAATACACAGCACTGCAAACTACAACTGTAGTGAACCACTTCGGAATAAAGCTGGATTACGACTGAGCAAACAAAAGGTAATAATGAACTTGCAAGAAACTGAAATTTGACAGGAACATTCATGTCGCAACCACCGTGTTTGAGCGAGCGAACGAGGCGAGGCGAACAGGAAAGAACATGCGCCAGCGCAAGTACTGGATTTAGCCCCCCGCCTCCCAATTGTCCTGTTAATGTATAAAATGAATACAACACACTCTGAAATATCATGAGGGAGTGTTTCTAGTTAGTTAACCATTACAACCTCTATTTTGGGCCAAGAAAATAAACTGCAGTCGGCTAAAAAGAAATTATGTGAACATTCCTTATATGGGTAAGAAATCTAATTTTGCAAGAAAACGTGACGTGATGGAACATTTTGGCTATTTTTCCTGGATTCAGCACCCCAAAATCTATAGGAATCAGTTGCAAAACTGGAGGCAGTTTTTTGGTAGTGTACCTGT
This sequence comes from Ichthyophis bannanicus, assembly GCA_033557465.1. NCBI lineage: Eukaryota > Metazoa > Chordata > Amphibia > Gymnophiona > Ichthyophiidae > Ichthyophis > Ichthyophis bannanicus. The sequence goes on along the minus strand of CM066044.1, from coordinate 166,906,309 downwards.
GTTATGAGCTTTCTGACATCAGGGAGATATGTACTGTATCTGAATGATACTTACCTTAAGCTATCCATGAACAGTCATGAACTAAATCCAGAATCAATTCTAGGGCAATCATTGTCATCATCCTCATTTGTATTCTACCATCTTGGGTAGACAAGCATGTAACATACCCAATTTAGATGAAGCCTATCATCTCTTCCTTCCCATGTCTCACCACAAAGCTTATTAAAAATCTAAATGTGCATGTCATTCTCACCAATTTTGTTCCATTTTGATAAATTCAAATGAAATTCTTCAACTGAGTTTGAGGCTCACAGTCTTACCCTTCCTTCAGGCACTATACCATACACTTAGCACTCTCTGTCCTTGCTATTTACTAATCCATGTGGCTGTTAGAGGGTTTTTTACTAAAGGGTATTAGCTGACGAAGCATGTCTTGGCGTGTGCCAAATGTGCGTTGGGACACATGTTGCCAGCTAGTGCAGGGCCTTGACAGCGCAGGATGATTGCTGCACTAATTATATGACCCACGGTAGGGCTGCGAGTGGGGCAGAGAATGGACATGGTGTGCTCTGTACAGTTAGCGCTGGTTCACACTGCATGCTAACTACATTAGGGTGGGTTCAGCTAATGCCACCTCAATAGGTGGGGTTAAGTGCACCCATGCTAATGTGCCTTGTGATAATGGACAGGGCCCGACAGTTAATGCAGTGGTATTGCACCTAACGCACCATAGTTTCAGCAGTTTGGCACGTTAGGTGCAACACCCTAGCGCCCATTAGTAAAAAAGCCCCTTAGTGTTCTACATTAAGCTTAGTAGATTGGACAAGGCTCCAGATACAGTTCTATAGGCTGAAGACAACAACTTTAATAACTTCTGTGAACACAGATGGAAGACTGTAAAGTACTGAATACTGAAAAGAGCAAAGGAAAATATATGTGCTAAAACTACTGAAAACTCTCCTCTCCTCTAATTTTCCTACTCAGCCAAAACAATTGCAGACACATCTTGGATGGCATAGTTACAAAGACTGCCCAGAATATACGCAATGTGGCCCATGATGGACGGGGATTATCTGTGATTGGCAGACACATGCTGCTGAGAAGATATAAGGAATGAAACATGAGAAAGGAACTTCAGAGTTGTTTTTCATTATCATTAGGAGGCAAGTGTGGGCACAGACTGACCATCTGACCTTCCTGCCCCCTTTGATGTATAAGAAGCAATTTGGCTAACTGCCAGCATAAGTCCCATTGTATTACTCGCCAGAATCATTTAAGCAGAATCTTACTTCCTGATTACATAGTCTCTGAGACCCAAGGGAATGCAAATACCTCAATTTATGTATAAATATATATATGATTGTACTGCAATTTTGAATGCTGTAAACGGCTTCTATGGTATTTGTAAAAGGTGGTCTGTAAGTATAAAACTGAAAAAAAATGGTACATTCTCATTGATACAATACTTGTAGAAGTTATAATAAAATATTAGTCCATTTTTGGTAATTTAAAATAAAACAAATAGTGCTTGGAGACCAGTAAATCCCAGTCCTTATTTTTGCATTGTTGCCAATCTTATGGCTAATTCCCCTTATACCCATACTTTACTGTCCAGTCTACTAGAGCTTTATTTTCCATTTTGTGGCTATTGGAAAAAAGCAGCTTAATAACTAAGGTCTTAAAGAATGCCAGACCCCCTTTCCATCTGACACTCTACACTCATTTTCTATGTGCCCTACAGGGCCGAGCAAACCATTCGGCAGGACTAGGCGGTCAACTAGGGTAGTAGCATTGAGGGGTGGGGGGGGGGGGACAGCAAAGAGCAGCAGCACGCAAAGCAAAACCACAGATCCCGGCAGCCACGGAGTCATCAGCATGTTTTTTTTTATTTTCAGGGAGAGCAGACACACACATGATGTCCAACTGTGCATTTTCACAGGATTGACGTTGGAAGGGTTGTGTTCAGATGATCATGACTATTATGTTTAATTATCAAAATCCTGGGGGGGGTATGTAAGGCTGAAGGTTTGCCTAGCATGCCCAATCTTGCACTAGCCCTAGTGCCATGTCTTTATCAGAAAAGTTATATAGGTTTTATCTTTAAAAAATGAGGTCTCTCCAGACTTTACTTTCAATGGAAGTGGGAATCTGGCCTAGAAGTATCTGACTAGTTTTGTCTTTAATTTGGTTTCCTCCACTGGCATAGATTTATGGAAGATCAGGGAGCTGAGCAAGCAAAACGTATTCACTCAATGAAAAGCCCATCATAGTCTAACACTAATACCACTGTTACTACAAGCAAGAAGAAAAGGAAGATAGTAGAGTTTGACAGGGGAGAATTGTTTTATTCAGTTTTATATTATTCTTTAATAATTAAGGGACCCTTTTACAAAAGCCTATTAGGGTTTTGCACTTCACTAGCATTTAGCATGAAAACTAACATGCGTTAAGTGCAAAACATCCATGGTAACTGTCGGGTGTGTAGGCAGCATGTCCCTGTCAGTTATTGCATAGATACATACTCTAACATATGATGATTAACGCAAGTACACCTAATGCCATCCATAGTGGTATCGCTAGGTGCACTCATGCTCATTGCCACATTGACAGCGCATGATATGTGCTCCGCGCTAACCACGATGTGTTCTCCATGCCCACTCTCTGCCCATTTCCAGCCTCTTTGGGCAATTAAAGTGTGTTTTAGCAGTTGGTAGCTGTCATGGTAAGTTACCACGGGCTGTTACTGTCCACTAAAATGCACATTAACCACTGAGCAAGCTTCAGTAAAGATGCCCCTAATGGTTAAATATAAAAAGCAATTTGATATCCTTATGTTATTAGGCGATATTTTGGAGAAATGGCAAGCAATGCACCTTTATTGCTAAACTTCCTGAAAAATACAATTATTGATAGAGTAACCTTTTTTCTGTTCAATCAAACATTGAGCACAAGGTGCTGTAGGCAACAGTCTGAGTATTTCTGGTACTTTTCATCATCATGCAATTGCACCCCATTCCCACCCCATTATATAATTAGGTGGTAATTTTCAAGCTGCTGCCTAAGTGCAAAGTCCATGGGTACAAAGGACCTGTGGACATCAAAGGAAAAGAGCACATATTATTATGCTTTAGAAACTGCTATGGATATAAAGATCACATGGTTCCAAGAAAACGAGGCAGTGTCACCCACACAAGCATGGAGCAAAAACCAAGGGCACACACACAAACAGAATTAGGAAATCTCTTCTTTAATAAAATCTTCAACACAGACACAAATAACCAAACCCTACGTGGTCATGTTTCGACAACAAATCTTCATCAGGGATCTATATAAAAATCCCACTCCCAATGCACAGGAAATGAGAGCTTACTGTCCATAAAGACAGTGGCAACTGTATAAGAGCTGCAACTCCGAACACAGGAGTTTCTTTTCAGAAATTGCTAAGTCATGCAAATTTAAAGTTGATCTGATGGGCTACAATGTGTCTATGTTTGAAGATTTTATTAAAGAAGATATCTCCTAATCATGTTTATGTGTGCTGCCCTTGGTTTTTGCTCTTCTCCTAAAAGGACACATGGGCAATCCAACTTCCTTTCCTTACATGTAAAGTTTTCTGTGGAACATGACATGGGTAGATCTGAAAATATAACCTGTAAGTGTTATTTTTCAATTCTGCCCAAAACACGCTCTTGAAACACTTCCCTTGAAACTAGTTAAGGGTACACATGCTAAGGAACCCCACACATACTTTCAGCTGAAGTGAGTGAGGGCAATTTTCAAGCAGCCCATTTACCTGGATAAATGGCTTTGATAACCGCCCTTATTTGAACATATCAAAAGAAAGTTAAGACTTCTGGCATTTTGATGAAACCTGTGGATATCCAAGTACGCTGCTAAACTAAGGGGTGATATTCAGTGGTAGTGGCCAGCCATTCTAACGTGGCTAGCCGCTGAAACCTAAAACCGGTCATATCCAGCCCCAGCATGGAATATCCAGGTTGTGTGGATTGGCAGGAAGCTTAACCAGGCAGTGGTGATAGTCAGCCTCTGCCTAATTAGCTTCTGCAGAGGGAGTTAGATTGGTCTTTGCTTGTGCCTTGATTTTGCCACCCTGCCATAACTGGGAAGCGGCTCAATATCACAGCTGCCCAATTATGGCCAGATGCCATCCCTGGACGCCCTGATGCCAGCCCGTTAGCAGCCGTGGCACCTGGGAATATTCAGCGGCACTAACTGTATTAGTGCCGCTGAATATCCCAGATAGAGGGATTAATGTGGTCAGCTTGGAGAAGACACAAGAGGATTGTGAAAAATTGAGAACTTTGATAAATTGGAGGACTGGACATCTAAATTTATATACTGCTTTATCATTTCAATCTAAGCGGTTTACATTGTAACTTAAACTTGGTAATGTACATTAAACAGGGATATTAATAACTTGGATTTTTCTGAGGCAATGGAGGGTTAAGTGACTTACCCAAGGCCACAAGCAGTGCTAGTGGGAATCAAACCCTGGTCTCTGGGTTCCCAAGCCAGTGCTCTAACCATTAGGCTACTCCTCCACTTCTAAATGGCAGATGGAATTTGATGTGGGCAGGTGCAGAGTTGTGCACTTGGAAAAGAACAACCCAAACTATGGTTATACCATGCAAGGTTCCACAGAAGGAACCACCACCCAGGAAAAGAGATGGTGGATGGTGCGTTGAAACCCTCTGCCCACTGTGCAACGGCGGCTAGGAAAACAAACAGAATGTTGGGAATCGGAGGGAAAGGAATGGAGAATAAAACCAAGATATTGTAGTGCCTCTGTATTGCTCCATGGTGCGACCAGACCTTGAATACTGTGTGAAGTTCTGGTTACCATATCTTAAAAGGGATGTGGCTGAATTGGAAGGGGTGAAGAGAGGAACCACCAAAATGACAGAGGGGATGGAAGGATACCCCTACGAGGAAAGGCTTAAAGTGTTGGTGATCTTCAGCTTCAAAAAGATATGGCTATGGTGAGATATGATAGAGGTCTATAAATTCATGAATGGAGTGAAACAGATAAATATAGATTGATTGTTTACTTCTTCAAAATATAGAAAAACTAGGGGGCACTCAATGAAGTCACAATGTAAACACAGTTAAGACTAATCGGAGAAAATATTTTTTCACTCAATGCGTAATCAAACTCTGGAATTCATTACCACAGATGTAGTAAAAGTTGTTAGTGCAGCCGAGTATAAAAGAGCTTTGGACATGTTTCTGGAGGAAAAGTCCATAAACCATTATTAAAGAGGACCAGCGCTTACACCTGGAAGAAGCAGCATGGAATCTCTGCAGCTTTATGGAAACCTGACAGGTACTTGTAACCTGGATTGGCCACTGTTGGAAACAGGATACTGGGCTTGATGGACCTTGGTCTGATTCAGTATGACATATTTTATGTTTTTTATGTTCTTAGGAGATCTGCTAACCATGTTAATCCCTTTGAATATCTCCCCTAAAAATTCAGCACAGTTAAGAAAGTTCAGATTTATTTCTCTAGAAGAAATGCAGGTATACTTCAAAGAAAGTTTGAACCAGTGGCTCCCAGCCTCGATTTTCAAGTTCATTTTTCAGGATAACAAGATATGAAAAGTAATCGAGAGGGCCAATATTAGAGGTATGTCAAGCTATCACCCTACAGAAGTTAAGGAGTTCACAGCAATGTTGAATCCAAGGCAGAGGTGTTCAAGCTAGGCTAGACATGAGCAGGAAAACCTCCAGAAATCAGGAGCTCCATTGGGGTAGCAGATAGAGGTATGGATCTTGAATGTGCAAGCATAAGAGCAGACGTGGAACTAGAGTTGGATTTTGCATGCAGGTAGACAGAGGCATGGGCCCAGAAACTGCAGGTAGACAGAGCTGGAGAACTGGAGTTGGACCAGAATTTCAGGCAGGTCGCAAGACTGGAATAGGGACTGAAAGTATACCAGCTCCTAAAGCCTGGAAATGGAGTCAGAAACCGGGTATATTTTATGGTTCATTAGGCCTGATATACCGCTTTTTGCATGCAGTCAAAGCAGTTCACAATAAAACAAGCTGTGGAATAGAAAGGAACTCTGTGTTCTTTATACAGAAAGGAAAGAGGAAAAAAGACAGGCAAGGATAGGCATGGCCAGCAGGACCCTGGACCCTATCCAGGAAGCTCAACGTCCAGTTTGAAGCACGGGGAGGGGGGTGGGGGGAGGGGCATTTTCAAAGGCATTCACATGCTTTGCAGACTTGCAAACCATGTACATAAGAACATAAGATATGCCATACTGGGTCAGACCAAGGTCCATCAAGCGCAATATCCTGTTTCCAATAGTGACCAGTCCAGGTCACAAGTACCTAGAAGTTGCCCAAAAGCACACACAGGTTCCACAATGCTTGTATTGGGGCAAGCAGTGGATTTCCGGAGTCGTCTTTAATAACGATTTATTGACCTTTCCTTCAGGAATTGTCCAAACCTTTTTTAAACCCAGCTACACTTTTACTACATCCTCCGGTAACAAATTCCAGAGTGAGTTGAGTGAAAAAGAATATTTTCTCTTATTAGTCTTATATGGGTTACACTGTAGCTTCCTTGCATGTCCCCTAGTCTTTCTACTTTTTAATGGCATAAACAATCGATCTACGTTTACTCGTTCCATTCCATTCTTTAATTTATAGACCTCCATCATATCTCCCCTCAGCTGTCTCTTTTCCAGGTTGAAGAGTCCTAATCTTTTAAGCCTCTCCTCATAGGGGTATCCTTCCATCCCTTTTACCATTTTGGTGGCTCTTCTCTGTACCTTTTCTAATTCTGCTATATCCTTTTTAAGATACAGCAACCAGAATTGCACACAATATTCAAGGTGCGGTCTCACCATGGAACGATACAGAGGCGTTATAATATCCTTTGTTTTATTCTCCATTCCTTTCCTTATGATTCCTAGTATTCTATTTGTCGTCTTGGCAGCCGCTGCACACTAGGTGGAGGGTTTCAATGTGCTATCCACGATGACACCTAAATCTTTTTCCTAGGTGGTGGTTCCTTATGTGGAACCTGGCATCGTGTAAAGAGTAGTTACTCACCTGTAAGAGGTGTTCTCCAGGAGCAGCAGGAATCAGTCCTCACATATGGTTGTCATCGGCACCGATGAAGCCCCAGCTGAGCATTTCCCCAGCTTTCCATGAAAGCCTTTGGGAATGCTGGCACGCATGCGCGGTTCCCTTCCCGCCTAAAGGTGACATAGCTAAGAACAGCACACAAAAATGTAAAAAACACAAACTATGTACAACTGCAACTCCAAGGGGAGGAGGGAGGGTTGTGAGGACTGATTCCTGCTGCTCCTGGAGAACACCTGTTACAGGTGAGTAACTACTCTTTCTCCAGGACCAAGCAGGAAGTCAGTCCTCACATATGGGTGACTTCCTAGCTCTGGGCTACCGAGGAACCCAGGGTGAACAAGAGAACTCCCTCTAGTCCCAGCAGCAAAGAAAGGCTTTTCAAGGACACAACCTCCACCGGTAGCCCAACAGAGGGCAGGAGGGCAGGAGTTGCCTAAACCTTAAAGAGATTCCGAAGTACTGCTTGGCCAAAAGCACTGTCCCTACGGGACTCCCTCTCCAGACAGTAATGGGCTGCAAAAGTCTGGCTTGAAGACCAAGTTGCAGCCCTGCATATGTCTACCAAGGGCACAGAGCGGAGATGAGCCACTGAGGCAGCCATTGCCCTGACACGATGGGCCGTGACCCTACCCTGAAAAGGAAGGTCAGCTGCCTTGTAAGCCCAGGTGATACAGTCAGCCACCCAGATGGACAAGGTACGCTTCGACACAGCTAGCCCCAACTTATTGGGGTCAAAGGATACGAAGAGCTGAGTAGCCCTTCTATGCCCCTGCCTACGGTCAAGGTAGAAGGATAAGGCCCTCCTACAGTCCAGGGTATGCAAGACTGCTTCAGCCTGGCTTGCATGAGGCCTAGGGAAGAATGTTGGAAGAACCACCTCCTGATTGAGGTGGAAAGAGGAGACAACCTTAGGGAGGAACTTGGGATGAGTCCTGAGGACTACCCTGTTCCTATAAATCCTGGTGTAAGGCCTATCACAGACCAGGGCCTGAAGCTCACTCACTCGCCTAGCCGAGGTAAGGGCTATCAGGAAAAGTGTCTTCCAGGAGAGGAAGCGCAGTGGACAAGTAGCCATCGGCTCAAAGGGTGGGCGAGTCAGTTGCTGCAAGACCACATTCAGCTCCCACTCAGGAGCAGGAGGACGAATGGGGGGCTTGAGCAAAAGCAAGCCCCTGAGAAAGTGGGACACCAAGGGGTGGCCTGACAAAGAATGTCCCTCCACTAGTGAGTGGTGAGCTGCTAAAGCTGAGAGGTGGACCCGAACAGAATTGGACTTAAGTCCCTGATTGGATAAGTGCAGCAAGTACTGAAGCACTACCTGCACAGTACAGGAGAAAGGATCCACTGTACGTAGCTGACACCACACAGAAAACCTTTTCCATTTGAGGGCATAGGCTTTCCTAGTGGATTGTTTTCTAGAGGCCAGGACAACCTCCTCAACTTCCTGAGGCAGGCCCCAGGGAGCCAAGACTACCCTTGCAGCCTCCAGGCCATCAAATTGAGAATCTTGAGATTGGGGTGTAGTAGGGAACCCTGCTCCTGAGAGAGAAGGTCGGGTTGCAACCCCAGAGGCAGTGGGGGATCCACCGCCAGTTGAAGCAGAAGAGGAAACCAAGGCTGTCTCGGCCATCTGGGAGCTACCAGCAGGACCGAGGCCTTGTCCCAAAGAATCTTGAACAGAGTTCGGGCCACCAAGGGCATGGGACGAAACGCATACAGGAGGCCCTGAGACCAGGACATCAGAAAAGCATCTGGTGCGATCCCCAAAGGATGTGGTTGCCTGGAGCAGAACTTGGGTAGCTGCTTGTTTAGTGGACTGGCAAAGAGATCTATCCAAGGGAGACCCCACTTCAGGAAGATCTTTTGAACCACCAAGGGATGCAGCTGCCACTCGTGGGGCTGCAGAATCCTGCTCAACCGGTCGGCCAGGCAGTTCTCCTGGCCTGGGAGGTACACCGCCTTGAGAAGCATGCGGTGCTTCAGGGCAAAGGAACAAAGGTCCTGAGTCTCTCAACAAAGGACCTGGGACCCAGTGCCGCCCTGCTTGTTCACATAAAACATGGCCACCTGGTTGTCTGTTTGAATCAAGACTGAGCGGTGAGCCAAGGCTGGAGAAAAAATTCTGAGAGCCAAGTGGATAGCTCGAAGTTCCAGCAGATTGATCTGTTGGGCTGCCTCCCAGGGAGACCAGAGGCCTTGGGTGCACTTGTCCAGACAAGGAGCCCCCCAGCCCTTTAGAGAGGCGTCGGTGGTGAGGACCACTGAGTATTCTGGCATTTGGAAGGGCATTCCCTGGAGTAGATTGGGTGGATGTAGCCACCAGCTGAGGGAGGCCAAAAGGGGTTTGGACACCCTTATCTTGTCTCGTAAGTGTCCTATGGCTTGAGACCACAGAGACCGAAGGCACCATTGTGCAGGCCTCATATGGAGCCTGGCATTGGGTGTCACATGTACTGTCGAAGCCATGTGATCCAGAAGCCTGAGGCAGAGTCTGGCGGAGACCAGGGACCTGTTCAGAAACTGCTTTGCCACGTCCATCAGCCTTTGAGCCCTGTCTTCTGGCAAGAATGCCTTTGCCAGTTGAGAATCCAATCTTGCCCCTATGAACTCCAAGTTCTGGGAGGGGAGCAAAGTGGATTTTGCAAAGTTTATGACAAAGCCCATCTTTTGAAGCAGAGCAATGGTGTTGAGAGTGTCTTGTCTGACCCCTGATGAGCCAGTCGTCCAGTTAGGGAAAGACAAAAATGCCTTGATTTCTTAGGTAGGCCGCAACCACTGCCAGGTACTTGGTAAAGACCCTGGGAGTGGAGGACAGGCCAAAAGGTAGTACTCTGTACTGATAATGGTTTCCTCCCACAATGAGCCTGAGGTACTTTCTGTGGTCTGGATGAATGAGGATGTGAGTGTACGCATCCTTTAGATCTAAGGAGCATAGCCAATCTTCCTGCTGGAGGTAGGGCAGAAGTGTCCCAAGAGTAAGCATCTTGAACTTTTCTTTCTTTAGGAACTTATTGAGGTTTCTGAGGTCCAGAATGGGTCGAAGGCCACCGGTTCTTTTGGGTATCAGGAAATACCTGGAGTAGAATCCGTGACCTTACAAGTGGGGAGGCACAGGCTCCACCGCCCTTTCCACCAACAGACCATGAAGCTCTTGTAGCAGGAGGTCTGTGTGCAGGGGAGGCCTTGGAGGCTCCCCTGGAAAATGTGGTGGTGGTAGTTGGTGAAAATGGAGGGCATAGCCATTGTGGACTATGTCCAGCACCCAACTGTCCCCGGTGATAAGGGGGGCAAAGAGGGCGAGGCGACCTCCTGTGCAGGGTGGGGAGAGCAGTGGAGGAGAGGCTACGCTCAAGGAGTCAAAACCCCCCACCCTGCTGAGTGGCAGCAGGGGCCTGAGGCTTGGGGGTCCTCTGCCTACGGGGCCCATTACCCTGGCCCTTGGCTTGCTGACCCTGGGGGGCAGCTTGGGCAGCCTGATACTGAGGGTACTGTTTGTAGGCAGTGTCCTTCCTCGGGTAAAAGGACCCGAGCCCTTCTTCTTATGTGAAGGGGCAGAGGTCTTCCTTGACAGCCTTGTCCGGGTAAGGTGCTCTGTCTCGAGCTGAGCGGCCTTCTCGGTCATGGGTTTGCCAAAAAGGTTCTCACCTCGGCAGGGGACATCGACCAACTTGTCCTGAACCCATGGCTCGAGGTCCAATGACTGCAGCCACGCCTGGCGTCGAGCCGCGATGCCGGCAGCCGCTACTTGGGCCGAAGCCTCGAAGCCATCGTAGGCGGCGTGGGAAATGAACTTCGAGCATTCCCGAATCCCCGAGGACAAGGTCTGAAATCTCTGCAAGGGTTCCCCGGAGAGACCAGCAGAGAAGCCGGCCAGTTCTTTGGCCAGGTCCCGCAAGTACATGCCCATGTACAGCTGGTAAGACTGGACACGGCAAGCAAGCAAGCATCGACCCCTGGAAGCACTTCCTACCGACGCCATCGAGGTTGCGGGCCCCCCTACTGGGGGGCACCGCAGAGTGCATCTTCTGGCTCTTCAGACGATGCATGGCCGATTCCACAACCATGGAATGGTGTGGTAGCTGTGCTTTCTGGAAACCAGGGCTTTTGCGGAGTCGATAAATGGAATCGACTCGCTTGCTGAGAACCGGCACCGAGGCCGGGGCCTCCCACATTCGGAAGAGGAGCCGTTACAGCATCGGAGGAACCGGGACAGTAAAGGCCTCCTTCGGAGGAGAGTCGTACTGTAGAGCATCGAGCTCCTCGGCTCGAGGCTCTTCCTCGGGATCCGCAGGGATAGCCAAGGCAGCGGCCATATCCCGGACGAACTCCGAGAACCTAGTGTCCTCCAGAGGGGATCTACTCCGGGGATCAGACTGCGGTGAGTCCGACGGGACGCACCGAGTCTTAAACGTATCGGGAGACTCCTCGTCCTCCGTCTCCCAGGCGGACTCGTCCGAGGAGGAGTCAGGGTCCGACCCCACGGGGCCCCGAGGCACCCGCCCCGACGCCGATGGCACCGGCATCGACACCCTCGGTCCCAAACAGGAGATCGAGGGAGACCTCGACCGAGGATGACTTCGAGCCACGAGGGTCTCGAGTATCAGCTCGGTCTCCGGGGTTGACTTCGAAGTCGACGTCCCGGTGGTCGGGGCAGATGCACCAGACAGGCTGGCCATCAGTGCCCGCTGCTGCTCCATGAAGGCAGACAGTCTGCACTCCAAGGCTGTCATCCTGAGACTCAGCTCGGGAGACGCAGCAGCCACCGACTCGGGCCCCGGCAGCGCCGGGCCCGACGTCGGCTCTCTGGGAGGAGAGTCCACGAGGACTACGGGGCTTACGTGTCCGGCAGACTCCGGCTCCACGCGAGGAACTTTGGCAGGCTTCTCTTGGTCCACGGGCCCGGGACGGCGGTCGGGGGTCTTAGACTTGGCCCTCGAGGGACCAGGGACCTTCTCCGACGCCGCCCTCGCGAGCCGCTTCTTCCTCTTACGTTCCCGGTCGGGGGACCCCTGTCCAAGGAGCTTCGATGGCGCTCGGGATCGGAATCCCGAGATGTCGAGGCCTCAGACGAGGTCCGGGCCTGGCCGGAGGCAGAGTCCGAGAAAAACCTTTCCTTTTGATGCTGTCGACTCTTTAGTGCCTTGGAAGACATCTTCCCACATGGCCCACACGACTTTGGGTCGTGGTCAGGGCCGAGGCACCGAAGGCAGCAGTCGTGTGTGTCGGTGAGAGACAATTTTCTTACACCGATCACACTTTTTGAAACCACTGGAAGCCATTGGGGAAAAAATAGCCCCAGCGAGGTCAAAAGACCAGCCTTCCAGTGAAAAATGAAAAAAAGGGCGCGAACGCCAGCCACGAAGGGCAAAAACCGAAAAATGAAGAAAACGGGCTTGATACCGGTGTACCGAACCCGGCGGGAGGGGAACCGGCGTCGAACCGGAGAAAAAATAGCGAAAATCGCCGAAGAAAAAAATCAGTTTTATAGGAAAAAAAGAGACTGAGGTAAGATGGCACCTTTAGGCGGGAAGGGAACCGCGCATGCATGCCAGCATTCCCAAAGGCTTTCATGGAAAGCTGGGGAAATGCTCCGCAGGGGCTTCATCGGCGCTGATGACACCCATATGTGAGGACTGACTTCCTGCTTGGTCCTGGAGAACCATAGTTTGGGTTGTTCTTTCCTAGGTGCATAACTTTGCATTTGTCCACATTAAATTTCATCTGCCATTTGAACATCCAGTCTTCCAATTTATCAAGATCCTCTTGCAATTTTTCACAATTCTCTTGGGTTTTAACAACTTTGAATAATTTTGTGTGGTCTGCAAATTTGATTACCTTGTTATTCCTAAATGACCTGGAAATGGGAATATGTTAAAAAGCAGTGGACCCATCACTGGATCCCTGAGGTACTCCACTATTCACCTTTCTCCATTGGAAAAATTGGCCATTTAGTCCTACCCATAAGAACATAAGATTTGCCATACTGGGTCAGACCAAAGTCCATCAAGCCCAGTATTCTGTTTCCAACAGTGGCCAATCTAGGTCATATGTACCTAGCAGTTTCCCCAAGGGACACAGGTTGCACAATGCTTGTATTGCTTCAAGCATTGATATCCTGGGTCCCTTCTTAATAATGGTTTATGGACCTTTCCTCCAGGAACTTGTCCAAACCTTTTTTAAACCCAGCTACACTAACAGCCTTTACTATATCCTCCGGTAACAAATTCCAGAGTTTGATTACACGTTGAGTGAAAAAATATTTTCTTTTATTAGTCTTAAATAGTTTACCCTGTAGCTTCATTGCATGTCCCCTAGTCTTTCTATATTCTGATAAGGTAAACAATCGATCTACGTTTACCCGTTCCACTCAGTTCATTAATTTATAGACTTCTATCATATCTCCCCTCAGCCGTCTCTTTTCCAGGTTAAAGAGCCCTAACCCTTTTTAGCCTTTCTTCATAGGAGTATCCTTCCATCCCCTTTACCATTTTGGTGGCTCTTCTCTGAACCTTTTCTAAAATCGCTATATCCTTTTTAAGATACGGCGACCAGAATTGCACACAATATTCAAGGTGCGGTCCCACCATGGAACGATATAGAGGCATTATAATATCTTTTGTTTTATTTTCCATTCCTTTCCTTATCATACCTAGCATTCTATTTGCTCTCTTGGCCGCTGCTGCACACTGGGCCGAGGGTTTTAACATGGTATCCACAATGACGCCTAAATCTTTTTCCTGGGTGGTGGTTCCTAATGTGGAACCTTGCATCGTGTAACCATAGTTTGGGTTGTTCTTCCCTAGGTGCATAACCTTGCACTTGTACACATTAAATTTCATCTGCCATTTTGATGCCCAGTCTTCCAATTTATCAAGATCCTCTTGCAATTTTCCATAATCCTCTTGGGTTTAAACAACTTTAAATAGTTTTGTGTCATTTGCAAATTTGATAACTTCACTCGTTATTCCACTTTTCAGGTCATTTATGAATATGTCAAAAAGCAGCGGACCCAGCACAGATCCCTGGGGTACACCACTATTCAGCTTTCTCCATTGGGAAAATTGGTCATTTAGCCCTACCCTCTGCTTTCTATCTTTTAACCAGTTCCTGATCCACAATAGTACACTGCCTCCTATCCGATGATTTTTTAAATTTCGCAATGAGTCTTTCATGAGGGATCTTGCCAAAGATTTTCTGAAACTCCAGATACAGTATATCAACCGGCTCACCTTTGTCTACCTATTTATTCATACCTTCAAAAAAATATAACAGATTAGTAAGACAAGACCTTTCTTGGCTAAAGCCATTTTGGCTTTCTCCCATTAAACTAAGACTATCTATATGTTCAGTAATTTTGTTCTTTATAATGGTTTCTACCATTTTGTCAGGCTCACCGGTCTGTAGTTTCCCAGATCACCTCTGGAACCCTTATTAAAAACTGGCATTACATTGGCCATTCACCAATCTTCAGGTATTACAGATGATTTTAATAATGTAAATGTCGCTCAATGGGATATTCAGCGGCACCAACATGGTTAAGTGTTTAGTATCAGGACATTCCGGGGTGGAGGCGGCATCCATAGCTAACCAGGCAGCAGTGATATTGAACCACTGCCCAGTTAGCGATATGTGATGGAAGTCCGGTGCAGGTAACCCTGGCCTAATTTTTGCAATGTTAACTAACTGGGCAGTGGCTCAATATCACCGCTGCCCGGTTAGCCGCATGGGAATCCAGTGAACCAGGATATTTAATTCCGAAGCCAGAAATGAACCCAGCATTGAATATCTGGGTTTAATTTCAGCTCCGATAGCCAGCTGTGTTGGCAGTGCTAGCCACAGGCACTGAATATCCCCACCCCTACATTTTTAGGGAGAATTTAAATCATTTGAAAACTGGTTCAAGTTGAAGAGCATAGGAACTATGAAAAAAAATGTGGCTTGCCAGGTGGTTTCATGTTTACTTTTGGACGGGAGGGAGAGGGGGAATATGTAGGGGGTTATCATTCATTGAGAAAGTGATCGAGCAGAGGCATATAGAGTGATGAGTGAAGAGAGCTAGTCTGGGGCCTCATCATGAAGTGCTTTGTAAGTCAGCGTTAAAATCTTATGGCAAATACAGAACATTATTAGAGGCCAATGGTGATGAATCAATAACAGGGTGGTATGGTTGTACTTGCAGTTCTGAGAAAGTATGCAGACAGTAGTATTTTGGATGGTTTAGAGGTATTTTAATTTATAGGAAGGCAAGCCAGAATAAATGATGTTACAGTAACTAAGACAAGAAACTAATATACTAAGAAGGATGGTGATCTGTGCAATAGGATCAAGAAAGGGGAGAATGGCACAGAACTGGCGGAGTGTGAGAAATGAAGATTTCACTACCTGGCTAATCTGAGGATAAAAGAAAAGTTCTGCATCTAGCAGTGCTCCTAGGTATTTGAAGGAAGGCTTGAGAGTCATGGGAGTGCCTTCTAAGAGACGAGCAATTGAGGGCAGGCCAGCGTCAGAGTTGGTTCAAGGTGTAGTCACCCAGACGAACCTTAAGCCTTACACCTATTGTTTAACTTTGAATGCTCTGCTATTTGTTGCTGCTCCTCTCCCCCAAAGTTGTCATCCCGACCTAGGCGAATGCTTTATTTGCCTAGTGGTAGTGGCAGCCCTGATTGAGTGGGTAGTTGAACTTTCAGTAAGCCTCATGTGGGGGGGGGGGGGTAGGTTGTTTAAGGGAGTTATCTTGCAGCCTTGTTGTGATCTTAACTAGGCAGATGTTTACCAGGGATAAATCAACGTAGAGACTGTGTAGACAAGAAGGAGGATATCATCTGTATAAATATATTTAGAGACACCAGAAGTTTGGATAAGAGTTTGCAGGGGGCTTAAGATAATATTAAAAAGGGAGAGAGAGCACTGAACCCGCAGGACAATGGACATGTATTGGAGCGAGAATTATGGATAGTTACTTTGAAGGAATAATCTCAGAGGTACTAGGTAAACCTGGATTAGAGAGACTTAGCAACAAGGATGCCATATGCAGGAGACTTGACAGTAAGCAGACCAGTTAGCCTTCAGGTTGCTTTGCACAGCTTCTGGCTTCTCAGCAACCCCTTTTAACTAAACCCTAATCCTGATGCCTTGCATATGGCCTCAGGGGTCTATCTGGCA
The DNA here is from genome assembly GCA_033557465.1 of Ichthyophis bannanicus. Classification (NCBI taxonomy): domain Eukaryota; kingdom Metazoa; phylum Chordata; class Amphibia; order Gymnophiona; family Ichthyophiidae; genus Ichthyophis; species Ichthyophis bannanicus. Next base: position 166,890,028 of record CM066044.1, on the reverse strand, counting down.
TAATCTTCTCTTCTATGGCCTTAGCTTGCTCCAGGTTACTAATTGGTCTGAAGAGTAAATTAGACTTACCTGCTAATTGTTGTTCCTGAAGGAACTCCAGACTAGTCCCGGACCACTGGGTTGTCATCATCCTCTAGCAGCTTGGAGACTGAGAAACATCATTTCTTTAGTGATGTCACTGGTGTATCCTCATTGGATCCGCCTCCTATCGCCTGACCTCGAATCCTACCTCTATAGCAGGACAGCGCTGCTACGTGCACTCTCAAAGAAGCGGTTGCTAAGCCTTTTTCGAAACTGCCTTGCAGAAAGGCCAAGACCTGCAGAACAGACGCTCGCAAGGGCTCTACCTTCCTCTCTGCACACCAAGCTTCAAACACTCTCCAAATACGCACATAAGCTAAAGATGTAGAACTCTTTCTGGACTTCAACAAGGTAGCTATGACCGGTGCAGAATAACCTTTGACCCTCAGCCTAGCCCTCTCAAGAGCCAAGCCGTAAGCGAGAATCGATCCACCTGAGGCATTCGCAACGGTCTCTGGGACAGCAGATCCTCCCGCAGCGGAAGGCGCCACGGCCTCCCCACTACGAGCCTCAACAGGTCTGCGTACCAGGGTCTTCCCAGCCAGTCCGGCGCTATTAACAGCACCGTGCCCCTGTGCCGCTCTATCCACTCTACCACTCTGCCTATCAACACCCAAGGTGGAAAGACGTACAGAAACTGTCCTTCCGGCCACTTCTGTATGAGAGCATCCAGGCCCTCCGACATCTGCTCTCTTCTTCTGCTGTAAAATCGCTCTACCTTGGCGGACTGGAACATTGCCATGAGGTCGATCACCGGCATCCCCCAATGTCACACCAACATCTCGAACACGTCCTAATGGAGGACCCACTCTCCCGGATCTACCTTCACTCGACTCAGGAAGTCTGCTTCCACATTGTCCACTCCGGCCACATGTGCCGCCGACAGCGCCTCCAGATTCCATTCTGTCCACTCGAACAACAGCCCGGCCTCCTCTTCCATGGCTACACTGCCGGTGCCACCCTGCCGATTGATATAGGCTACCGCAGTGGCATTGTCGGATAGTACCCGAACAGCTTTGTTTTGCAGCGTACTCTGAAACGCTTGCAACGCTAGACATACGGCCCTCAGCTCCAACTTGTTGATGGACCAGGTCTTCTCTTGTTCGGACCATTGGCCCTGGGCAAATCTCCCTTGCACGTGAGCCCCCCATCCTGCCAGACTGGCGTCTGTCATCAAGGGCACCCAAGGAGGCGCCTCCAACGGCATGCCACTGCTCAGAATATCCGTCCTGATCCACTACCGCAACGCCCGCCTCGTCTCTGGAAGCCAAGGCAGGCGTTGCAACAAAGAATCGCGCTGATGAGACCACCTTTGGAGTAGCGCCCTTTGCAACGGCCTCATGTGTGCTCTTGCCCACGGAACCAGCTCTAACGTTGCCGCCATCGTCCCGAGCACCTGCAGATTGTGCCACGCCACTGGTGAAGTTCTGCCCAGAAATTGTCAGATGAGCGATCGTAGCATTCTCACTCATTGCTGTGGAAGTTAAATCCTTCCAGCCTGAGTATCGAACAGCGCTCCCAAATACTCCAGTCTTTGCGAAGGGACCAAATTGCTCTTGGACATATTGACTACCCAACTTAGACTTTGAAGAAGAGCTACCACTCTTGCCGTAGCATCTGTGCTCTTGACCCGGGACTTCGCCCGGATCAACCAATCGTCCAGATATGGGTGCACGAGAATGCCCTCCTTTCGCAATGCTGCCGCTACAACTATCATCACCTTGGTGAATGTTCTTGGGGCTGTCGCCAATCCTAACGGCAGAGCTCGGAACTGGAAATGCCCCATGGGCACTGCAAATCTGAGGAACCTTTGATGCTCTTGTCAAATCGGAATATGTAGATATGCCTCTGATAGGTCCAGGGACGTCAGAAACTCCCCCTTCTGAACTGCCACAACTACCGACCGGAGTGTCTCCATACGGAAGTGCTGTAGCCACAGACATCGATTTACCCCCTTGAGGTCTAAAATTGGTCGAAAGGTTCCCTCCTTTTTTGGAACTACGAAGTATATGGAGTATCGACCGCAACCGCATTGGTCTCGAGGAACGGGCACTATCACCTTGAGAGCGAGTAATTTCACGACCATCTCCTGAACGGCATTGCATTTGATCCGCGACTTGCATGGGGACTGAACAAAAAATGTTCTGACCGGACATTGGAACTTCAATGCGTACCCTTCGCGGATGAGTTCCAACACCCGTCGGACGTAATTTTGGCCCAGGCAGGGTAAAAATCCCTTAAGCGACCTTCGACAGGGACCAGATCTGCCTGGGCCCTCCGGATCTTATTGCGACTTTCGGAAATTCGTGGACGAGGAAGAGGCTCCGAAACCCCTCCCTGCTCCACGAAATCCTCTAAAGGCCTGGTTCCTGGCTGGGAATCTCCCCGTTAGCCTGACCGAACCTTGGATAACAAAAACGCCGAAACTCCTGCTGCTGCCCCTTGCCCGCGGCAGTAGGTCGCACCTGCTTCGGCCGGTCTTCTGGAAGCCTACCTCCCTTGGAATTCCCCAAGTCCTTCACTAACTTGTCCAAATCCTCTCCAAATAGCAACTTCCCTCGGAACGGAAGCTTGCTTAACCTGGATTTTGAGGAAACATCTGCAGACCAATTACGCAGCCACAGATAACGCCGCGCTGCCACCACAGACGCCATGCTTTTCGACAAACCGCGGATAAGGTCATAATGGGCATCTGCCAAATACGCCGCACCTGACTCCAGCCACGCTGCCTCCCCCGAGTCCTCCCCGCTAGGATCGTTTTGCAGTCGCTGAGACCAGCGCAGGCAGGCTCTAGCTACCCAAGCTCCACAAATAGCAGCCTGCACCGACAAGGTATTGATGTCAAACACCTGCCTCAGTAAGGTATCCAGCTTTCTGTCCTGGGAATCCTTGAGAGCCGCAGCTCCCTCTACCGAGATGGTAGTCTTTTTAGTGACAGCCGAGACTGCCGCATCCGCCTTAGGAGACCTAAATAGTTCCCAGTCCTAGTCTATAATGGGGTAGAGCCTACCCATTACCCTAGACCCCTTGAGAGTGGCCTCAGGTAGGTCCCACTCTTCCCGAATCATCTCCCGAATCACTCTATGCATCGGGAAGGCCCTCTGGGTTTTCCTAAACACCTGCAGCAATGGATCCTCCAACGTGGCGTCTTCTGCCGGCTCTGGCAACGGCATGTTTAACGCCTTGAGCGCCTCGCCTATGAGAGCGGGCAATTCGTCTCTCCGAAACACTCTCACAACTCTGGCCTGATCTTCCTTGTCCGTAAGCTCACCTTCCTCCAATTCATCGTCCACGTCCAGGTCCAGGTCCAGTTCTCCCTCGTCCGATAGAACTCCTTCGGAGTCCCCCAACCGCTCACTGTGGCCCAACTTGGACTTTTTTGCCGGACTTTCTGGTGTTCCTGCAACCCCCGAAGTTGCACGCCTCTTAAGCCCACAGGCCTCACCTGAGGTAGTCGCCCCCGGGTCCTTAAGCTGGTTACTAAACGCCTGCTGTATCAGAGCCACAAATTCTTGCAAAAAAATGGTTGCCAAACCTCCTGGTAAGGCAGCCGGTGCCACCAGGGGATCCGGGGCTGAGGAAGGCCCTGCCACGGACTCCTCTAAGCCTACCCCAGACGCCGATGGCTCTTGCCCTACGATTGCAGTCTGCTGACCATCCGCTGCTCCTTCCAGGTCGCGCTCCATCGTGGATGCCTCCTATGTGCACCTTTTACAAATTCCAGTCTCAGTCGAATTGCTCTGTCTGTAACCGCAAAGCAAACAACGCGGCTTGGACAGCATGCCCCCCTTTTCCAGGGCGAGGGGATATAGTGCCTGCAGAGAAATGCACCACCCAAAACCCCCTTAAGCCACACACGGGCCCCTTTATTCTCCTTTTTTTTTTTTTAAACTCACTCTAAAAACAATAAAATTGTGGAACAGACCCGTCCTACCTGCTATACAAACAAAAAAGAAAGGTCTGCCCCAGCGCTGCGTCTTCCCGCGCAAAAAACGGCAGTCCTGTCAGGCCTGCTTTGTCAGCCTGCAGTTCCCGCCCTGCCGCCAGGCGGATCCGGGTAGGATATACCAGTGTCATCAAAAAGAGATGACGTTTCTCAGTCTCCAAGCTGCTGGAGGAGGAGCACAACTCCAAGGTTCGGGACTAGACTGGAGGGACGATAAGGAACTTACAATTGTGTGGACTGAGAAGCTGTGTACCTGGCCTACAAAATATTGGTGGGTTGAAATGCTCATAGGTCTTGTAAGCCAGCCCTGTGAACATATCTCATTAATTTTTTTTTTGGATATCCTATAAAAACAAACAGACTTAATTGAGATCCTTTTGGCCGGAGTTGAAAATCACTGGCATATATTTTCTAGTATGACTATATTCTTCTGATATAAATGAAGTATTTAGGCAAGTCGCGGGGAGCCAAGCCCATGCTGACAGGCTTTCTACTTTGCTGATTTTCGTCCCTGCTCCCTAGAATGGGAATTACATAGCTCATGGATTAATCACAGTCTTCACCCAGCAAGCCAGCAACTGAAATCTTGTATAACAAATTCAGCTCACGGCTCTGTCTGCCTAGCAGCAGGAACCAGATGTGCTCGACTGGCCTGCAGTGCCACTGTCCCTGTATCCTCTTTCATTAAAAAACAGCTACAGCTGATGGATATGAATAATGCTGCTTTAGGATATCTTTCTAGTTCACTTGCTTACATTAGAGGAGCTGGTTATTAAGATGTGTTAATGTTAACACGTGTTAAATACCATAACAGATGTTATTTTAATACAGGCCCCATGTTATTTAAAGGGATCTACTTATTAATGGTGAATTAGCATATTTTAGAAACTAGCCTCCATAAATCTATTTATTTTAAATGAAAACTGGAGCTTGGCCTACGTATCAATATGTTGTTTTGGACTGGTGCAGATGATGGGCATTAAACTTGTCTTCAGCCTTTGATCTTGTAAGCCATGCCATACTATTAGATAGGTTATTTGTCAACGGAGTATGGGAAGGGTGGGGGGGAGGGGGGGCTTTGCAATGGATGGATTCCTTTTTGAATCATAGGACTAATGTAGGAGGATAATCTGGCATGCATAATTTTCATCCTCTGAGGTGCTGAATTGTGAGTTGCCCCAGGAGTTGATTTTATCCCCATTACATTTCAGTGTTTATGTGAGCCTTTGTTTTCGATTATTGGAAGTAGTAGAATTCAATGTTATGCCTATGCTGATGATATCTAGTTTGTAGTTGAAACAGCTCAAGGTCAATATACAGTAGTTCTGTGACTAAATGACTATCTAAAATCTATTGCAGATCGGTTGGAGGAATGAGGTTTAGTACTTAATGCAGCCAAAAGGTAAATGTTATGGTATAGTTATAGGAAACATATACTGAAGATTTGCTTGTTGATACAGGGGTATCAATTGACCTGTAGTTTTGATGTAGAGAATTTAGGAGAATTCTTGGATGATGATTTGTCATTTGCTCCGCATTTATTGGTGGTGATGTGATTTCTGAACTTTTGGTACATGCCTTTGTAACAATGAGAATAGGTTATTGTAATGCTCTCTATAGTGACTTCCCTAAACACCAGCTGCAGAGATTACAATTGATTCAAAATATGGCGGCACTTCTTATTTAGAGGTAGGAGAGATTTGATCATGTGACCCTCTTTAAGTACTATGGACTAGTTGCTGGTTATTTTCAGTGCACAATTTAAGATCTTGTGTCTTGTATTTACAGGGTTGTATATGGAAGGTTCAGATTACTTGAAACAGTTTTTGATCTTGCATGTGCCAGCAAGGTCACTTCGATCTTTCCAACAATCATTTCTGAAAGTGCCAAGGGCTCCGCAATTGCAGTTGACGCTTCTGTGTGCCTTTTCTTATGCAGCATCCACAGGAAAAGCCTTCCTTCGGAACTTCAGTAGGAGATGAATTACCTTACTTTTCAGAAGCAATTGATGACATGGTTATTTTGGGACCTTCCTTGAATAGCAGCAGAATAACTTTGGAGTGGGATGGAAATGGTTGGGGTGGGAGAGTATTTGGTTCCTATAGCCACACAGGTTTGAATGAACGTAGTATGCTGCAGATGCAGAAGTCCCTGTTGTTTGAATCGGACATCATGAAACCACACAAACTCTAGAAATTTGTTTAAAGAGAATGAATCCCTTCCCCCATGTTACATGTTTTTATAATGCTGATGTTTCAGTGTCTTCTTTTTCAACAGTACCAGACTTTATAGCACGCATGGCTAGCATTTCTCCTGTGGGTGCTCAGCAATGTTATCTTGATCTTTTTGATTTCAGCTCTGGATGTTTATGGTGAGTAAGGGTGGCGCTGTTTTCTAATTAATCCAACATTTATATGAGTGCAGTACTGAATCTCATTTTTTAATTAACTTATTTTATTTATTTAGCTTTGTTTATATACCACGCTATCTTAAAGCCAAAGCGAATTACAGGTAACTTAAACATAGCGGTTTACATTGGCAAAAATTAACATATTAGAACATTAGTTACTGAACTTCTGTTCATAGGAGATTAGGTATGTAACATAATATAAACATTGCTGTGTTCGCTGTATTCATGGATGATTAAGTATGTAATATAATATAAACACTGCAGTGTTCATTGGGTTCACATTCTTGAGTGAAGTAGGTTTCATCAAACTGTTCTCTGAATAGGTGAGTTTTGACTTTATTCCGAAATTCTTTTATTTCTGAGATAGCTCTTATATCTTGTGGCAGTGCGTTCCAGAGGGAGGGAGCATAAAATGAGAATGCTCGATTGCGAACAACTTGATAATTAATACCCATGAGCTCAAGAGTAAAAAACTGCAAAAAAGGCTAAACAGATTCGTGTTCCCCTTTGTATGCTAAGCCGCTAGAAGCAACTGTGAGGACGACAGAGAAAGAGGGCTTACACATTCATCAATACAGCCTTTACTTAGAGAATTGATTCTATCAGTAATTTATTAATATGTTAATGCACTTTTATTGCAGTGCTTGGCATGACAGTTTTTTCTGCATGGCATGAAGTATAAGAGAAAGGTTTTCCTTTTAATGTAGTTTGACATAGGGTTACCTGCTGGCTTCAGGTCATGGAACACAGGCTTTGCCAGTCCTGCTTTTACTTCTATTGCATTCAATGGACATAAAACCAGGCATGGCTCAGCCGGTCTGCCATGACCTGGGGTCAGCTGGCAACCCTAGTTTGAGGTGGCTTGTCCCAGTTTATCATGCTATCTAATGCTCTGCCTGCACTGCACCTGTGTAAATACTCCTAATAATGCTTCAAAGCAGCTGTTCACACCAGCTTAGCTTTATCAATGTTATGCAGAATTGCCCTGAGACAGAAATGATACCATTGAGATTGAATTGAAAATTCTTAGTTGATATGAACCCTTGATGAAGGGTTCAATTCCCACTAACACTCCTTGTGGCCTTAGGCAAGTCACTTAACCCTCCATTGCCCAAGGTACGAACTTAGATTGTAAGATAGGGAAATATCTAATGCACCTGATTGTAACTCACCTTGAACTTATGGTGAAAAGGCGCGAACTAAATACTACAAATAAATAAACCTTACAGTCTTTTCCCCTTTCACATCATTTTCTATTATCTCTCTCGATCAATCCCTCTCCTAGGAAAAATATGCAAAAAAATTCAAATTCTAGGGGCAATTCCTAAAACTATATGGGTCAGTGATGAAAGTTTTATTTAAGTGCCTCCAAACAAAATATCAACAGGGACCCTAGACCAGGGGGCATGCAGCTCAGAAGATATAGCAGTGGTTATAAATGGGCTCCATCCTTCTCTAGGCCTCCTTGCACTGCAGGTATTGGTATAAATTCTGCCCAGCAACCCCCACAATATGTGGAGGCTGTGACAAGGCAGAGGCTTTAGAGAGTAAGAAAAAGGGTTTTAAATACTCTTTGTCCTCTGAACCTGCCAGAAATACAGGGCAGGAAGGGGTTAAAACCTCAGCACACAAAGCTTCACTACACGAGAGAGTAGAAAGGGAGCCCCACCCTAGCCCCAGGCTAACCAGGAGAGCTATCCTATCAGGGAAAGGGGTGGACTTACGCCCGATTGGACAACTCAGTCCTCATAACCAGGAAGTAGTAGATTCAAGAAAAGGAGAGGAGGGAAAGCAGAAAGAGGAGGAGGAAGCAGAAAGAGGAGGAGAACGGGAAAGGAGAAGGAAGGAGGAAGGAGCCCCACAGTGGACACAGTGGGGAGAAACTGACTCAAGGGAATTGGATGCAGCCTTGGAGTCAGAGCCTTTTTCCAGAGGGCTAGGAAAGTCACATCCAGGCAGAGACTTGAAGTCCCAAAGAGGCAGAGCTGGAAGCAAAGAGAGCCAGGTGGGAACCAAGTACTTGGAAGATTGCCAGCCACTTTGCCCAGGAACAGCCACGTCTCGGGGGAGGCAGTTGAAAGTGCTTCCTGGAAGGAACAGCCCTCAGCCAAAGGAGAATCAGGTCAGAAACTCCTATAAACCTTTGAAGCAAAGATTAGAGCTCTTACCTAAGAGAGATAGAAGTAACTCCTCAGAGACTTTTCTTAGAACCAGATTGATAAGAGAAAAGCTGGGTAGAAGGGAAACCCCAGCTCATAAAGTACAAGTGTTTCCTTATAATAGAGAACGTGTCAGAAGCTGCAGTTCAGAGTGTAGCCCAGCTGCACGTCAGCAAGCTACTAATTGCCAGCAACGGGACACGGAGCTAGAGTCAGATTTTGAGGACCAGGCTGTATTAAAGGAACTTGTAAAGCAGTGTCAGAAGAGATATGTTCCACCCAACCAGAGAGTGATATCCGGGCGAGACAGGGAAGAGAGAAATCCTTTCTATGAACTGTTTAAGAGGGCCAATAAGCCTGAAACCCTGCAAGTGCCTAGGAGACGTAAGGATAGTAGATGGAAGCAGATACAGACTCTCCTTAAACACTTGAAGTCTGTGGATTCTTTTTATCCTTGTGTTCAAGAAACCCCAGATCTTGAGAGTGAGCCGATGCAGACAGACAATCCCTTATCCTCTAGCAGTGACTCGGAGATGGATTGTGGCATCTGTAAGAAAGAGTTCTAAGGTGAAGTTTAATTGTATCCTAGGTATATAAGGGTGCTGTGGAAGCCTAGTCGTTGTTAAGCACACGTGGAATAAAAACCACAACACGGAGAAGTTTCTTTTTAGAAGTTTTATTAGGAAAGCCTTACTGGTGTTTGGAAGCAATGCTGTTATCCTGGAAAGTTGGAGGAAATATAAGAAGCTGATTTTTGAGTTGCATCTGTACCCTGAGAAGTATCAGGAGGACTGTTTCATTTTGGACTTTATTTGTTACAAACACGTATCTTCTCTTTTGCTCTGTTTTGGGGGAAGAAAGCCTGTGCGACAATAAATATATTGTTCACCCTTAACCTAACTTTGGCTGTCATCACTGGGCTACAACTACATAAGAATACCAGGCAAACAGCACAAACAAAGTAACTTTAACTGAGTCCCACTTTCTAACAGCCTTAATACTGGGGCTGAGTGGTGAGTGGTGTCACAAGGCCCAGGCAAGAAAAGGGCCCACAGAGGCCAGTGATCCTCACACCGCATCGGCAGAGGCACAACATATCTTAAAAAAACGTTTGCCATGCTGCCTCTCTCCTTGTAAAGCACTCTTCCCAGCCTGGAGAAACATCTCCAACTGTGGAGCCAAAGTCTTACAAAACCCAAGACCGGCCCAGTAGCGGGAGATGCTTCTCCGACTGCTGGGAAACAGTGCTTTACAGACAAAGGCAGCAGTAGGCGGAACAGCAAACTTATCTTAAAGAAGGAATCATGTCTGTCAGCTGCCACTTTATTTTAAGCTTTTGAGGGGGAGGAAGAGGAGAAGTGATCTCCCCTTCCCATGGATGCTGCCATCATGGGGGCACTCAGCAATTTTTTCCTGGGAGCCCCTCATTTGAATTTATGCTACTGACCTCAGGGGCTGCTTTGTGGAATTTATGCCACTGATGTGAGTACTTGCAAGTCCAAACTTCACACTGGCTCGCAAGAGAAAGCACATAGCTAATTTCCATTTGAAACTTGCCTAGGGAGATTTGCACCTCCTTTTCTACAGATATTTTTTTCTTTGAAAAACCATGGAATGTATAAGTCTTTCTTATTTAATATGTTCCTCAGTTCCACACATACTTTTATGGATGTATCTTGCCCTTACAGGTTCTACACATAAAACGTATGCATAGATGGGGAGACAGAGTTTTGGGCACACCAGAGGCAAGCACAAAAGTTATATACATAGAGCAGCAAAATTCAGACATTCTGCAGAAAGCTTCTATGCATCATTTAGGCCAGCGAAAAAGCAGAAGCAATAAAACAGTCGCCACTCATATTCGGTAGCAGTGTCATTTAAACAGCTGGAACTGCGGAACTTCACTCACATACAACCTTTTTATTTGCCATCTTAAATACAAACATATGAATATATTTACTCCTCACTTGGTCTGGCATGCTTCCAGAAGGACCTTTGTTGCTGTCATAGAGCTTCCCATTTTAAGCTGTGGGAGTGATGTTAGTGTCCTTTACCTCCTGATGCCGAGTCGGTAAACCTAGTTCAAAGAAGTCCTGATATTTTACTCAGTCACGTGACCTGAAAGGGAAAGGTAATAACCTCTTTTTCAGGGCAAAACAACATGACACCTTTGGAGAAGATGGCATGCAGCTTTTAAAAGGAAGTAAGAAAAAATTGGGGTTGGATGGCTTGGATACATGTTTACCTTTCAAGCCTGCTTCATGCTTTATACTTTCATAAGCGTAGACTTCAAGCCCTTAATAATAGTGATGTTATTTTTAAAGAGTGCAGTGGACGTGTGAAGTTAATTTACTTGGGGAGGGGTTCTCACAGCCGGGCAGCAGAGAAGGAGGTGGGCTGATCCCCAGGCGGCCCCGATGTCATCACCTGGTGGTTAGGCACGCGGCCGTTGGCACGCAGTCATGGCGTGTCCTAAGGGGCATGACATAAGGGGCATTGTAGGCCCACCTAGAGCACTGAGGGAGCACTACTCAGGACCTGAAGTAAGTTTTGATATCTTTGGGAAAGCGCAAGAAGGTGGTGATGATGCCTGTTGGTTTTGCTACAGGTTCAATGGATAAACATCTGAGGCCCAAGGAGGAGAGTAACCCTCCTGCAGGTACTGGATATGCTTCTTTACAGGTTTCCAGGGCATCTCTTAGTTCTCCGGACTGCACTCCACCCTCTCCCCCTCCTATTGTGACTCCACCTGACCAAATGGACCATAATCGGCCATTACAATAGAGTACGCCTTCATATGTATTAACATCTTTTAAAGCTGTGTCCTGGGCACCTCCTCCAGATGATCCCAGGGAAGTACCGGATTCTCAGGTCTCTCTGGCTGACATTTGGAGGGTGTTATTCAGACTGGGCAGACTCTGGTCAGTACCATTTCACAACTATGTACATTCTCACAGGAGACTGTTAAAGGCTGGGTAAAGTTGAGGAGCAGGTGGATTTGTTAGCTAATCAAGTTCTTAAATGTGAAAATCAATGTTCCTCTCTGCAGGCCTTTAGTGCCTCTAGTATTAAGGATAGTCTAATGATACATCATAGATTAGAATTGTTTGAAATATGTTAAGAGTAAAGAATATTCGTTTTTTTAATTTTCCTTTTTGTCTATTGCTCTCTCCGTAGGTACCTAAAGGAGGCCTTGGCTCTCTCCAATGCTGATTCGATGGTATTTTCACAGAATCCACAGAGTGTTTTGGAGTTTTGCAGTCTCAATTAGATCATAATTTGACAGAGTTCCTGGAGGACTCCAGGGTGTTATTTCCACTAGGGCTATTCTTTTGGTTACATTTCTTTCTGAACAAGATAAGATCTCTGTGATTAAAAGTTACTTTAAGAATAAAGCATTAGTGTTTTGTGGTGCTAGGATTCAGTTATTTCCGGATGTCTCAAGGGCCACCCAGGTTCTTAAGCCACGAGTGCTGGCCCTTGGGGCATCCTTTTTTGTATGATATCCTTGTAAGTGTTTGGTTACGCTTCAAGGATCTAAGTTTGTCTTTATGGACTCTCTGCAATTGGAAACATTTCTAGTTGAGCGGGAGAAACAGGTTGAAGTTGGGTGAGACTTGTGGGTAGGAATTTAAAGTGGCTATAATGTTGGAAGCTTTTCCTTTTTTCTTGCTGTAATTTGGCATCTTTATCGTTTTTCTCTCTGAAATGTGGGCTAATGGATATATAAATTGTTTTGCTTATGATTTTGGAAACATTTCTTTTTTTTATGTTATCCTATCGTATTTCTTTTTATACCCGCTTTGTAAGTATTTTATAAATTGGAAATAAAATTTTTTTAAAAAGTTAATTTACTCAATCTTTCAAGAAGGAGATTTTTTTTGAGTGTATAAGAAAGAAGTTCTAGAAAAACTCAGAACTAATGAGGGGAAATTTGGAGCAGCAGCAAGGGTGCTCACCTGCTTTTTAGAAAGGTTTGCCAACCTTTTCCGCTTTCCAAAGAGACCACTTGTCTTTCAAAACAGATATATTTGTTTGTATTTCTAATCCAACTTACTAAACTTGGTCTTAATGAAGATCATGTAACTAAGCAATCTTCATCACACAGGCTAAAATAAAGAAATAATCTAAATAACAGACCATTAAATATAACACCACAGGACAATAAAATTACCGATATACCATACCAAACTCTCTGTAACTGAGACTTATACTTGACCTTCCTCAGAAAATCATGCCATACAGGTAATATCATTAAAATATCCAGTTCTTCTTCAGCCCACTCAGAAACTTATCAAATCATTTGGTAGTCTCAATTTGTCTGACAGCTCATTCCAAAGTCAACCAGCTCCACAAGGGAAAGTTTGCCCCCTTGTACATACTAGGCAGTTTCTTCCCTATGCTTTCTAATAGTTTTATGAATGAGAGAGTTCCTTCTTTTTCTCAAAAGGTGACGAAAGCTCAACCCATTGCACATTTGTTTTCTTGACCGAGGATCTCTAGCAGTGTACTTGATATTCACATCTGTGTACTATATACTGTTTTCATGAAGAAGGAATTTTTACTGCAAAATTTGGAAGGAGTCCATGTCAAGGCGAGGAGAGTGGAGCCAACTCAGAGGGGCTGCAATATTCAGAGGTACAGGGGAGAATACGTAATACGAAAAGAGGATTTCAAATTTGATTCTAGGAACGTTTTGGAAGCAAGGGAGGCCAAAAAGAACACCTGGGACATGTATGGCTAAGCTGTTTGTAGATTTTTGCTGGATTGTGTATTTTTGAGATTCTATAATTCTGGAGAAATTCTAAAGAAAAGGCCTGGCAATCTACTTCTGGCGATACATTCCCAAGAAAACCTAGAGGCAGCTGGGTCGCTAGGAGTCAGCACTGACTTAACAGCACTAAAAAAAAAAAATTCTGGAAGAGGATTTCATTTCCTACCACTTTATATTTTTGCTTCGGTAAACTTTTCCTTAGAGAGAGAGGCAACAAATTATACAGAGGCTAACTAAATTTGATCTCTTTGCGCCTAGAAGCAAGTTGTTTTCCCCCTAATCTGAGGAACCTCCAATACAGCACTGAGTTTTCTTGGCCTTGGCAGTGCCTGAAAGTATGTCTCTTTTCTAAAGGAGATACCCGAAGGACTCAGTGTGAGACTCATAGAGGATCAGGATGTTGTTCACAAGTGTGTTCTGCATGAAATCAATGAGTTTTGATATCTTAGAAGATAATTTTGGAGAGAGGAGGAATCTGGAGGGAGATCCTGCCAACGCTGTGCCTGAATTGGGGTACCCAGTCAGGGCTTCAGGAAGCTGATGGTTGGTAGATGTGAGCCAGGCTTCTGGGTGTATGGGACCACCTCATGGGTAATGTCACCATAGCAACAACATTTTGACTATTTAAATCAAGACTCCGTGCTGCATGCAGTCACGGCATGCAACCGTAGATATGCAACCAAAGGGACACGACCAAAAGGGAGCAACCCTTTGGTACCAATTTAGTATCACTTGATGCCGATATCCTTCCTCACAGGATGGGGAAGAGAAAAACTAAGATATAAAGACCTCCTCAGGTGGTGTGAGAGGACAATCTGGGCTGATGGACAAGCATGTTCAATTAATGCTAGGTAGCCCTTCTGGAATTAATAATTCTCTCCAACTGGCTGGGGTTCATTAAGCCCCTTGGTACAATCTTTGCCAACTCCTCCCTTGGGGGGAAGAGGTCTTTCCTATAAGTTGGTATGAGCTCACTGAGTTCCATGTCTGCAATTTTAATGAACAATCTATTCTAGCTGCCCCATCTTATTTTCTAGCATTTATATAGAGACATTTCAAGGTTTGTTTAAATTTACAATCTTCATAATAGTTGATAGGGGTAATGTGCAATCTTTCAACTATCACTGCTCTTTATTTTCACCACAAGAGCTAAGAACTAGCATGCTAATATTAAGCGCTATAAGTATTTTTACATCACACTTAGACATGTCCACCTTTACTACTGCCCCTCCCAGAGCATTTTGGACATTTAACTTATACGTCTCAAATTTCACCTACATGGCTTATCTTAAATGTGCCTTCATGTCTCAATTCACAGGAATAAATATGTTTCTTTGGACCCTACTCAGTTGGAAGATTTTCTCAAAGGAAAGAATGGTTTATAATTGTGTAATTTAGGGCTGTTATTAATGGAGATGGGAATTTAGATAAACTGCATATTTTTAGGCTTTCCTTATGTACTGATATTTAACTAGAGCAATTTTGTTAAATATTTGCTTTCTGTTCTCCTTCTGAGATGTGGACTGTTGCATGGGAGTCATTTTTGGACTTTTGTTTCCTTTTTTAAAAAATATAATATTTTTAAAAATTCTAAATTAAAAGAGGAAGATAATGTTCTAACAGGATACCCAGGAAGAGGAAGATAATGTTCTAACAGGATACCTAGGCAGTTAAGCCCTTCAGCTATATGCTGAATCTAGTTTATAAAGGCAACCTATGCGTCCATGCGCCTTTATAATATTGCCTCCCTGAAAACTCTTATACAAAGTTACATCTGCTCCAAGGCAGGCTCATTTATTTCCCTAGGTTTGTGTGGATATGCGCATATTTTATAACATACATATATATTACAACTCCCCCCTCACCCCATCCCCCACTCCACTTCACCTCCATATCCATATGCAGTATGTGTACCCCCAGCCAACTTAAGAAGTGCCTATTTCTGCATATTCTGCATATATTCTGGCCACCATTTCCACCAACAAGTTTTAAAACGTCTGTGAGGAAAAGAAGTACTGTGTATGCCTTCAATGCTATCACCAACATGGACAGAATACAGCCAATTGAAGAGAGAGAAAATAAAGCCAAACATTAATTTGGGCCTATCATGCCAAGAAGCTACGAGGGCAGTGTCTATGAGCATCTGACATCCTCGAGTCTGGGATGCTCTTTGAGGCCTTACAGCACTGAATGCATCTGTGTCATTGTGCAAAAGAAAGAGGCGCCGCATTAGATGGTAATCAGTTCTACCAGGGAATGATTGAAGTATCTAACATGCGTTGCTGCTGTAATGTAGTGCTGGGGACCATGCAGGACATGCATTGTGCATGCAACATGCTGTAGTGGGACAAGGAGCCTGTGGGGATCAGACTGCTATTCAACTGCAGGAGAAATTCTTCAAGCTGCAGGAGGAATTCGCAGAACAGTTCTCAGCTGCATGGAGCTGTTATATTTAGCAAACTGGATTATTGCAACTCTCTGTTAATTGACTCTCCTGCCTATAGTTTAAAAAGGCTCCAACTTGTCCAGCATACGGCTGTTAGAATCAGGGATTTTTCAGAGGAGTTATGCGGTGGTACGGAATACTGGCACCTTTTCCATTGCCTGCGAAAACTGACCCATGGTCCCATGTATTAATGAAAGCACTCTGCATATGAGTACCAGCATCTTTTTCTAGGAAGAAAGCAATAGTTAGAATTATGCACAGAGCTAAACATACAGACCATTTTCCTGGCCCCTCTCACTCTTCTGATTCAACAACACTGTGTGTCTGTGTATTATTACCCAGATGACATCATTCTACTACACCATACCGATTCTTCTGCCCCTGATCTTTCACCCCTTAATAATTGTCTCTCATGCATTGATTCCTGGCTATCCTCAAATTTTCTCAACCTTAACCTAACTAAAACACAGGCTATTTGTTTCACGTTTGGCAACCCTACCCCTTCCTTGGCCCCCTCTATTTCATCCTCTCACCTCCCTCTGGTACCCACGTTCTGCTACCTCGGTGTCACCCTGGACTCAGCCCTGTCATTTCATGATCATCTTTCCTCAGTGATCCATCGCTCTTTCTGTTCCCTGCGTCAAATCCATGCTGTCCGACCTTTCCTTGCCACACCCTCTGTAATTACTCTCCTCATTTCACTAGTTATGAACAGGATAGATTACTGTAACGTCGCTCTTGCTGGCCTCCCACAGTATGAACTCCGCAGACTTCAGTTACTACAAAACACAGCAGCCTGTATTGTCATGTATGCCTCCTGTACTAATCACATTACGCCTCTGCTTATCCATCTCCACTGGCTTCCCGTTGCCTATAGGATTCAGTTTAAGATTCTCACCTTTGTACACAAGGCTATTCATTTTACTTCCCCTCAGTATATCACTGACCTAGTCCATCTTCCACCTCTCACCGCTCGCTACGGCACATCCACACAAAACGCATGTCTCTCTCCTCCCCCTCCCTGGCTCACCTTGAATCAACTCACAGTTCTGCATTTTTCTTTCTTGGCACCAAGCTCTGGAATTCTCTTCCTCCGGACCTCCACCTCGAGCCTTCCTTCACCAAGTTCAAGGCTCTGTTAAAAAACCATCTTTTCTGCGTCACCTTTAATCTTCCTCCCCACTCTGTTCCTAGCTGAGGTTTCCCTTGTCCCTCTTCTCTCTCGCTGCCTGGTTCCTCTCTCTGTCTCTACTTTCGCTCTTTTTCTTTGTTTTTCTCTGTCCTATCAAAACTATGGCGTTCTTTTCCTTTCCTGGCAGTGTGCATTTTGATCTTTTGTAAACCGCTCTATTGTTTCTTCGAAGGGCGGTATATCAAGAAATGGAATAAAGATAAAGATAATGATGTCTTTCCTTTACTGAATGAATTGTCATGGCTGCCAGTCCTTTACAGGTTCAGGTACAAATTTTTTCCTTTATACATAGGCTGTACTATACTTGATCTCCATCTTACTTGTTTGCTCTTATCATCCCCTATTGTCTAGGGCAGTTGTTAAGATCTTCATAATCTAAGTTTATCTTACAATTCCATCTCTGCCTCAGTTCCGGCTTGCATTAACCCACTCTGCTGCCTTCAGGTTTATGGCCCCATTGCTTTGGAATTCGTTGCCTCCAGACCTGCGTCGGGAGCCCTCTTTAAGGAAATTTGGAAAAGCATTTGAAGGATCTAGGGCATTGAGATCATGGCGTAGCCAGTAGGGACTCTACCTTCTTTGTTTTCATTGCCCTTGTGTGCCTCTGGTATTTTAGATGTTGTTGTAAGGAATGTTACTGTTGTTCTATGTATTTCCAAGCCTCTTGTGTGTAAATCGCCATGTTGGCTGAATGCAGACTGAATGACGGTATATCAAATCTGTTCAAATAAACCTCCTGAGAGAGATCTATCCAGAAAGGCTGTGTTGGAGGACACAAAGCACCTCAGTCTATGGTCATAAGAACATAACATAAGAACATAAGATATGCCCTGGCTGAAAAGCCATATCCAAAGAACAATACAGCTGCTATGATCAGGTTTTCTAGTTTTACTGCACGTTCTATGCACATGAAGAAATAAAAAAAAATACAAAAAAGGATAGAGCTTTGTTTTTGTCTCTCTGAATCTTTGTCATGGATTGTTTGCAGGCACCTGAGAATGTTCTCCGCAGTTTCTAATTGATTTCCTCGTCTAAGACCTGGCTGGTGAAGAGGCCGAGAAGTTCTAAAGATTGATTGTTTGCTTCAACTCTTGCCAGGAAGCAACTCTTTAATTAAGGAGTTTGAAAGTTAAATGGCACTGTCATCCATACTGCTGTATGTATGTCTGAATGTCTGGGTGGGTGCACCTGTGAGCAGCAGCGATCATCACACGGTGTGGTTTGAGATAAAAACCAAGGTGCAGTCCAACTATAGCAAGCTCAAAGTCCTAAACTTCAAAAACACTGACTTCAATAAAATGGCCATGTACCTAAAGGAGGAGTTGACAGGGTGGAAGGAGTTAAGGGAAGTGGAATTGCAATGGGCTAAACTAAAGGTGGCAATAAAAGGGGCAACAGATAAATATGTAAGAAAAGTAAATAAAAACAAAATGAGAAGGAAACCTATTTGGTTTTCCAAAGAAGTGGCTGCTCAAATAAAGGCAAAAAAACACACCTTTCGCAAAATTCAAAAGCTTGCAAACAGAGGAACACAGAAATGAATACAGGATCAAACTCAAAGAGACGAAAAGAGAAATAAGGATAGCAAAATCAAAGGCAGAGGAAAAGATGGCTAAAGATATTAAGCGTGGTGACAAACCTTTCTTCAGGTATATTCGGGAAAGGAAGAAGATCAGAGGTGGAATCACAGGACAGAAGTGCTGGGAATGGACTCGTGGAAAGGGACATTGAAAAAGCGGAATTGCTAAACAAATACTTCTGCTCAGTTTTTACTAAAGAAAATCCTGGAGAAGGACCAACTGTGACTCCCAAGTATAAAAATGGGAATGAAGTAGATACCACACCATTCACAGAAGATGATGTGTTAGAAAAACTTGCGAAACTGAAAGTGGACAAGGCCATGGGACCGGATGGGATACATCCCAGGATACTGAAAGAGCTCAGAGAGGTTCTTGCAGGGCCGTTAAAGGATGTTTTCAACAGTTCCTTGGAAACGGGAGAAGTTCCTCAGGACTGGAGAATGGCTGATGTCGTACCCTTACACAAAAGTGGTGACAGGGAAGACGTGTCAAATACAGGCCCGTGAGCCTTACCTCGGTGGCGGGAAAAGTAATGGAGGCGCTTCTGAAGGAGCGAATAGTGAACTTTCTCTAAACCAACAGGTTGCAAGATCCGAGGCAACATGGTTTTACCAAAGGACAATCTTGCCAAACAAATCTGATTGAGTTCTTTGACTGGGTGACCAGAGAACTAGATCAGGGGCATGCGATGGATGTCATCAAGCTGGATTTCAGCAAAGCCTTTGATACTGTTCCCCATAGGAGGCTTATCAATAAACTCAGTAGTTTGGGGATGGGTCCCAAGGTGGTAAACTGGATCAGAAATTGGTTGACTGATAGACGACAGAAGGTGATGGTAAATGGAGCTCACTCGGAGGAAAGGAAGGTGATTAGCGGGGTGCCCCAGGGTTCGGTCCTGGGTCCGACACTGTTCAATGTATTTGTGAGTGATATTGCTGAAAGACTGAATGGAAAGGTCTGTCTTTTTGCAGATGACACAAAAATTTGCAACAGAGTGGACTCCCCCGAGGGAGTCCTTAACATGAGAAAAGATCTACAAAAGCTGGAAGAATGGTCTAATGCTTGGCAATTAAGATTTAATGCAAAGAAGTGCAGAGTCATGCACTTGGATAGCAGAAACCCAAGGGAAATGTACGCGATAGGGGGTGAGAGGTTGGTGTGCACGGATCAGGAGAAAGACCTTGGTGTGATTATTTCTGTAGATCTCAAGGTGGCAAAACAGTGCGACAAGGCGGTGGCAAAAACCAGGAGGATGTTGGGCTGCATACGAAGAGGATTTACCAGCAGAAAGAAAGAGGTTCTAATGCCACTGTATAAGTCACAGGTAAGGCCTCACTTGAAATACTGTGTTCAGTTTTGGAGAACGTATCTTGCAAAGGATGTAAAAAGAATGGAAACGGTTCAGAGGAAGACTACCAAAATGATTTGGAGCCTGCGTCAGAAGCCTTATGAGAAGAGACTTGAAGACCGAAATATGTACACTTTGGAGGAGAGGAGGGATAAGGGAGATATGATTCAGACCTTTAAATACTTAAGGAGAAATAATGAACAAACCTCTTCCAGAGATGGGGAAGCTGTAAAACGAGAGGGCATAACATGAAGCTGCAAGGTGGTAAATTGAAAGGCAATGTCAGGAAATACTTTTTCACTGAAAGGGTGGTGGATGCTTGGAATGCCCTCCCGATGGAGGTGGTGGGGACAAACACAGTGACGGAATTTAAAGTGGCCTGGGACAGACACTGTGGATCACTTTACAGCAACAAGATTAAATCAAAATAAACTGAACCATGTAATTTCTCAACAAATAGGGGTGTCCTACATGGAGCGATTGGGGGAGGAGCGGTGTATTCACCCCTAAACAAACAAAGATATGGGGAGGGGTGAAGACATGGGGAGGGGTGCACCTGCTCCTGGTGGGTGCACCACTAAGCAAAGACATGGGAAAGGGTGCACCTACTCCTGTCATATTGCTGGGCAGACTAGATGGACCATACTGGTCTTTATCTGCCGTCATTTACTATGTTACTAGGGTGGTGGATGCTTGGAATGCCCTCCCGATGGAGGTGGTGGGGGCAAATACAGTGACAGAATTCAAAATGGCATGGGACAGACACAATGGATCCATTTATAGCAACAGAATAAAATCAAAATAAACTGAACCATCTAACTTCTCAACAAATAGGGGTGTCCTGCATAGAGCGGTGGGTTCACCCCTAAACAAAGACATGGGGAGGGGTGGCCTGAGGGGTGGCCTGTACAGAGTGGCACCTACTCCTGCCATCTTACTGGGCAGACTAGATGGATCATACTGGTCTTTAACTGCTGTCATTTACTATGTTACTATGGAGTGGAGGAGTAGCCTAGTGGTTAGAGTGGAGGAGTAGCCTAGTGGTTAGAACACTGGCTTGGTAACCAAGCAACCAGGGTTCGATTCCCACTAGCACTCCTTGTGGCCTTGGGCAAGTCACTTAACCCTCCATTGCCTCAGAAGAAAGGCCTGGCAATCTACTTCCAGTGACACTGCCAAGAAAACCCAGGAGCTTCTGGGTCGCCAGGAGTCAGGACTGACTCGAAGGCACACAATGCATGCATGTTAGTGGAGTGGAGGAGTGGCCTAGTGGTTGGGGCAAGGTACTTCAGGCCGGAAGGTCGGGGGTTCAAATCCCACTAGAGGACAGCAACTTTGGGCCGAAGGACTGGGGTTTCTAGTCCCACAGGTGCTCTTGAGGTCTTGGGCAAGCCACTTAACCCGCCATAGCCCATGTTCCCTGTAAAATACTTATCTCCAAGTTATAATGCCCTGTTCAATGTAATTTCAGTTTGTTCAATGTAAACCGCACTGATGCAGAATAGCGCGGTATATAAGAGAATGTAAATAAAATAAATAAATAAATAATAGTATGTGCAAGCTTCTTGGACTTGTGAGCTCAAATTCTGCTTGATCTCTGACCTTAGGCAAATCACATTACCTCCTGAGGAATGGGTGATCCTGCCATAATTGGGTAATAATATTGTAATCACTCCTTAATTCCTATGGGCCAAATATTCAGAGGTGGCAGCTAGTTGCTAGAATGGCTAGCCACAGCCACTGAACATTAGGCCCAGATATTCAATACTAAGGCCATATCCGGCACCCGGCATTGAATATCAGGGTTGCTTGGATAGTGATGAAGCGAACTAGGCAGTGGTGATATTCAGTCGCTGCTTGGATAGCTTCAGTGGCAAAGGTTAGTCCAGCCTGTGCTGCGTCTGACTTTCGCTGCTTTGCAATAACTGAGCTACGCTCAATATTGCCACAGCCCGGTTATCACCAGGTGCTGCCCCCCGGAACACCCCAATGCTAACCAGTTAGTATTGAGGTGTGCAGCAGCCATACCTATAGATATTCAGTGGCACTAACCATGTCAGAACCACTGAATATCCACGATCAGGTGATTAACGCACTTAGCAAGTCTGCTAATAGTGTTAATCCCTTTGAATATCAGGCCCTAAATCTTTGTGCAGTTCCTGTATGGTATCCCCCTGAATGTAGGCACTGTATGCTTCTGAGGTTTAAAACATTAAGGGGCCTACTCAATAAGTTGTATTAGCAAATACAACTTATTGAGTAGGCCCCTTAATGTTTTAGAAGCATACAGTTTTAATATGGGAACTACTGTGCAGGCCCATGTTAAACTTAATGCAGCAAATTGTTACTTATTCCTGCATTATCACCTCATATAACCCCCCCCCCCACACACACACACACACTATTTTGGGATGTGGAAGGGATGGAGAATGGACTGGAGCTGCACCTCACAATTAATGTGGATGCCATTACCATATGTTAACTGTTAACATGGCAGATTACTTTGAGCAAATAAGCCACGTCAAAAAATGCATTGTGTGTTCTAGGGTTAGCGGAACACCTTTTTTGTTGGAGAGGCCAAACTAACCAATCTCCAGTCCTTCTCCCACTCTCTCTTACTGCTGATGCTGTATTGGGCAAAATATTGGTGCAGCCATGGTCCCTGGGACCTGCCTCTGATATGTTCTGCCATGCAATTAATGCATAGTAGTGACTTTTTCTCTATGGTAACTGTGTACACAGTAAACCGTTTTGACTGAAATGATAAAGCAGTATAAAAAAAACTGTTAAATAAATAAAATAAAACTGCATGACACCTTCACAAAAATGCTGGGAGCATCCCCAATAGTTAAGAAGGAGGTTTTGCACTTACTGCACATTAATGTTGGTGATTACCAAGTAGCAACTGCAAAACCATATCACACTTTACCCAATAAGGGCCTAAAGGAATGATTTTAAGTAACCCGCATAAGTGCAAATTGCACAGTCACTTCTGATGCATTTAATTTGTACCTACTATTTGTAGACAGTCAAGTGGGGCAAAATAGCATTAATGCTTTGGAAAATATCACCTATTTACACCCATGAGAATGCTTCTAGTTAACCCTGCTAAAAGAAGATATATCATGGACAGATGAAGTTTTTAGACAAGCCATTTTAACTAGGTCAGTTGGCATTTACTCAGGTCAGCAGCTTTTATAAAACTATGTGGACATTCACGCACGTAAAAAAAGGCACACAGAAAGAGTACACCTACTTTGACACAATCTATACATAGGCATTTCCGGGGGGGTTTATTTGGGTAGAGGAGAGGGGAAGCTATGATGTAAGTACTTATTTTATAAAACATGTAGATACATATATAATTTACACACAAATTTACAGCTTTTTCAGAGCAGGTGAAAATTTGTGCATGGACATTTGTGCACTATTGGAGCTAGTTCTGGGATCTTATCTTATAAAGGCACCTAGGTTGCTTATATAAAACACAAACATAAAACAAAAACAACCAAGGCAATGTTCTTGAATTTTGAGCTTAAATTGATTTTAAAAAGAACCTCAGAGCAACATCAACAGGGGACTAGAGAAAGTTTGTTAGTTGAATGTTATTAACCCAAACAGCCCCTTATGTTCATCATCTGTCTCTCAGGCAACTCAATAGTAATGTCTTTAAATCCCACATGAATGTCACATTCAACAAAAAGTGTATCCTTATAATTCTTCTGCAAAAACTCTATATAAACCCATGCATCAGTTCTATTTCATACAATACAACATTACTTAACTTGCTCTTTGCGTGCTGGCCAGCATTGGCACCTGCATCTCACCGCTTACTTACAAAGTGCATTCCTAATGACTGGTCCTGTTCAGTATCAGCTACTGCAACATGCCACTTCCCTGAGCAGGATATTAACTTCAAAACGAAGGATATTGTCCACCATGACCTGACATCAATGTTTCAGCAGAACACTGTTTTCTTCAGGTGTATTGCTGACAAAGATGCTGTGACAAAAGAGATGCCATCTTAGCTCTACTTAAAGGCAAAGCTCTGCCCAGTTTGTGATGTGCATGCTTTCTCTCCCTCGCGCTCTACTCTCATCAAGCCAACCTTGTATGGAACCTCATTTTAACAACTCAGGTATCCATATATCATAATAATGAACGTCCACAGAAAATTATTTGCTAAAAAGCAGTCTATTCAAACTATAGGGAACAACTGTGTTTAAATAATATATCCATGACTGATCTTTCTGTAGCAGAAACTGGTCTATATTTCCTCCAGATTTGGATTGTTGAGCTTGCTCCAAAACTGCACATTTCAGCTGGAAAAATTATTGTTGTATCTAATGTCAGTGAACTACAAAAGGCATATCAATGGTACTTTTGCTAATCCTGCTTTTGTGCTCAACCAAACATGTTTTAAGTATCTGCTGAGTCTTCCCAATATAAAATAGCAAGTAAGGGCAAATGATGATTAAAACCATTAAAGAGATAATACAGGTCCAGGGGAATTTTTAAAAAACAGGACCACACTTGGGCAAATGCAAAGAATTGCTTGTGACAATTTGAGGACAAAGTTAGCATCGAGTACACCAGCGAAGTCCTAAGGGCACAGGTAAATATCTGCATGCAATGGCTTATAAAAAGGAACTAACATGTCCCTGAGATTGCATTGCTATTTAAAAGAAAAGGCTTAAAATAGGCACCTTTTTTTTTTACTTTCCACGTAGGCTTTTTGTTATAAAATTATCCCTGTAAGGTGCTATGAACATCCAATCATTATTACTAGTAATACTGGGTACAGCTATCACCACCACACAACTTTTGTGTCAAAACTCTCCAAACAGATGTTATGCTGAGCCTTATTCATAAAATCTAAGAGAATCTTTAAGACCAATTTGCTCAACATCCAGTGAATGCACCTTATAGATGATGTTTCCACTGTAACGAATGAGTCAACCTAACAGCTATTAGCTATAGTACGGAAAGCACCAGGCACCAGTAAATTACTGTAACTTTTATACACAAGAGAAATCAATAACATGAAACTGGTACTCAGGGGTATTATATGTCCTGATGATTTAAGGGTTCTTTTGAATGTTATCAATTAGATAATATGGGCAAAAGCACTCAGAACATAGAGTGGCAAAATCCTCTCTGTGGCAGCACTGAATGGTGGTATTCAACAGCATGGAATAACACACTCTTAAAAGCATGGGTCCAACTGGCCTGACTCTTATTTACAGAAAAGGACTTACAAAATACGCCACAGGAACAACTGAGTGGGCACAGTTCACAAGGGGCTATGCTGAGCTTTTTGTATTAAAATACACGGTTACAGGATGCAAAGTCCAGATTTTACTAACATCTTACATCCAGAATATGTTCTCATAAAACTGCTTAAGGGCAATATACAACTTGATCATAATAGCTTAGCAATCAGTTATAAATACATTGCAACATTAAAGTGTATTTTCCCATTAACTCATTTAAATTACCTAAAATCAATAGAGTTTCACTGTGGAACTATGAGAGTCAGGTTTAAGGAAAATTTTGACCTTATCTGCTAATTTTCCTTCCTTGGGACTACCGGACCAGTCCAGAACAAGTGAGTAATGACTGTCTGTCAGAAGATGAAAAGCCTATGAACCAGTGGCATTCTCAGCCCCCTTGGTACCTAGACCGGTTGACCCCCCCCCCCCCCACCCATTGCATGCCACTGCATGCCACTGCATGGCACAATGCATTACACCCCTCCTCTTCCAGCCCACATTTTGAAGGCAGAACAGCAAAGTTACCTTAAAGATGGGTGGCTTGCTACGCTGCTTCCAATCCAGGCCCACACAGCTCTTCTTCCATACAGAGCCTTGCGATTCTGTAGCTCCCCAAAAGACACCAATCTAGCAGAGATGCAACTTCTAGTACTCAAGTAGAAACAGATTAACTCAGGGAACAGCTCTGGTGGTAAGGACCCAACAATCCTCCCAAATTGGAGAGAACATCAACTGGAGACAAAACAGCTGGACTCAAGACCCCTGTGCCCAAGAAATGAGGAAGAACTGCCTATCTAACCTGACACCTTCAATGACAACCCTCCCAGAAGAGATTTCACGAAGGGTATCCTAGTTCTCTGAGAACTGAATTAACACCCCCAAACTAGGGAAGGAGAATGTCAATTAGATAAGGAAGAATGATCCCTTCTAGCCACAGACTAATTCAAGAATCCTGCTAATGGGACACTTTGTAACCACCCCTGACCATCTGATATTGGCATCCCCTGTGCTGCCCAGCCTACTGGAGACTGGACCCAGCCGGAATGTCTCCCTGCAGTAGACAGGAATCTATATAAAGAAGCCTGGAAGGGGAGTACTTCTACATCACGCCCTAGGCCTCATTACTTTCCCAGACCTACTGAAGCCACTGAGGAAACGTGCTAATATGGCACCTGCTACTGTTTGGCCATCTGGTGCCTGCTCGCCACCTGCCTGTCCTGGCAACTAAGTCTAGCAAGGAAACCACATGGATGGGCACAGTATGAGGACCAACACAGTGCCATTCTCTCAGCCTCACTGGTATGCAGGTATAGTCTGACCCAGCATAGCAATTCTTATATTTTATGCTGTTATTTTTCTGAGCCTTTCTCCACCCAACTTCATATCATGGCACTTGTCCTTGTATTTCTTTTTCTATGGAAAATTGCACCTTCCTGTACTTTGACGCTTACTAGATAGTTGAATGCTCTCAGCATATCCTTTCTTTCACTCTGTTAATATATTTTGAGTGTCTTAAGCCCATCTCTTTTTTTTTGACCCAGCAGTTTCCTTAGGTAGGGTCAAAACCAGGGCTGGGAATCTGGCACCATTAGCCTTTAATCACACATGTTCACAGCCATGCCACTGAGCAGGCTCCAC
This sequence comes from Ichthyophis bannanicus, assembly GCA_033557465.1. Taxonomy (NCBI): domain Eukaryota; kingdom Metazoa; phylum Chordata; class Amphibia; order Gymnophiona; family Ichthyophiidae; genus Ichthyophis; species Ichthyophis bannanicus. The sequence goes on along the minus strand of CM066044.1, from coordinate 166,863,181 downwards.
TTTCATTCTTTCAGTATCTCTATGATAGTAGTAGGATATAGCCGCAGAACTGAATACAGTACTCAGGATAGGGTCTCATTAGTGTCCTATTGAAAGGCAATATTACCTCCTTTGTTGTACTGATGGTACCTCCACTTATGCACCTAAGCATATTGCTAGCTTTCTCAGGTTCTTTATTACATTTGTAACCTTTAGGTCATCTAAGGGGATTACTTTGAGGTCTATATCCTGTTTAACAGTTGCAAGTCTTATGGTCCTAATTGATAAATGGCTAATGGATTGTTGTGCCCCGGATGCAGGAGGAAAATAGGTTTGTTGATTTTGTCTGTTAAGTTCACCTATTGAGTTCTTTACCTCTTTCTTCAACCACACGACTGTTTCCAAATGCTTCCATTTACTGCTCTACTTTCGAAAATGGTTACTGCTATGGATTGCCAGGATTCAGCATTGACTCGAAGGCAACCATTGCATATACAGAACATTCTATTTATTTCCACCTCAAGAAAAATACGTTCCCTTCAACTTCTGCTTCCGGCAATTTGTGACTACTTACTTTGCACCTCTTACCATGCGACAGAGGAATTCTACACAGTGGGCATTGTATCACGAACAGTATGACACTATGCTAATGAAGCCTGAATGCCTGTACAGCAGACTATCTTAGAAATTTCAGAAATTACAGAAACTAAGGAACTGTTTTGCTAAAGCTCATTAGCTGGTTAATGGGCACTGTAACACGCAGCTACAGGCAGTCAAGAACATAAGATATGCCATATGGGGTCAGACTAAAGTCCATCCAGCCCAGTATCCTGTTTCCAACAGTGGCCAACCTGGTCACAAGTACCTAGCAGTTTCCCAAAAAACGTAGACAGATTCTACGTTACTTATCCCAGGGTAAGCAGTGCATTTCCCCAGTCTTCTCTTTTTTAATTTAACAGGTTTTATATACCGCTTTATTATTTCAATCAAAGTGGTTTACATTGAAACTTAAACTTGGAAATGTACACTAAACAGGGACATTGATAACTTGGATTTTTCTGAGACAATGGAGGGTTAAGTGACTTACCCAAGGCCACAAGGAGTGCTAGTGGGAATTGAACCCTGGTCTCTGGGTTCCCAAGCCAGTGTTCTTAACCATTAGGCTACTCCTCCACTCTACTTCTTTAATAATGGTTTATGGACTTTCCCTCCAGGAAATTGTTTAAACCTTTTTTAAACCCAGCTGTTGCTCCATCTATTTCAGGTGCTTACATTGCTGTTGTTTCTCAACTCCGTTATCTTGGGGTTTTCTTGGATTCTGCTCTCAGTTTCCACAATCACATTTCCCATGTTTCTAGATGTTCCTTTCTGCGCCTTCGGCAAATCCGTGCCCTTCGTCCCTTTTTGTCCACTTCAGCCATTACCACTCTCCTTCTTTCCCTAATTATTACCAGGTTAGATTTTTGCAACATCATTTTTGCCGGTCTTCCTCAATATCAAAAACACCGTCTGCAATTAATTCAGAATACCGCTGCACGCATGATCCTACAAGCCTCTCCCCGTGACCATGTCACCCCATTATTACATCATTTACACTGGCTGCCGATCGATTTCCGCATTTCCTTCAAGGTTCTCACTTTAACCCATAAAGCCATTTATCTCTCCACCCCCACCTACCTCTCTGACCTACTCACTTACCATACCCCCTCACGCAGTCTCAGATCCATTCACATCAATCGCCTTCACCTCCCAGCACCCTCCAAAGCACACTTACAATCAACCAGGAAAGCAGCATTTTTCTACTTGGCCCCTTCTCTCTGGAATTCCTTGCCTACCACCCTCCATACAGAAGAATCCTACTCCAAATTCCGTTCCCTCCTAAAAACACATCTGTTCTCCCTAGCCTTCCCCACCTAAGCCCGAAGTTTTCACTCCTTTACTCTACTCTCTTTATTCTTCTCTCTTTACCTATCTCTGCTCTATTATTATTGTAATTTCTTCTTTTCTTCTCTTTTTCTAAAATACTGTTATTAGTTTTGTAAACCGCCCCGATGTAATGGGGGGCGGTATAACAAATGTGTATTAAACAATAAACAATAAGCTACATTAACAGCTTTTACTACATCCTCCGTAACAAATTCCAGAGTTTGATTACGGGTTGAATCTTTCTACTTTTTGAAAGAGTAAACAACCGATTTAAGTTTACCCGTTCCTTTCCATTCACTATTTTATAGACCTCTGTCGTATCTCCCCTCAGCCGTCTTTTTTTCAAGTTGAAGAGACCTAACCTTTTAAACCTTTCCTCATAGGAACACTAATGTGCAATAGTGTCTGCACTCAGACACAACACACATTAATCAGAGATCGCGGAACGTGGTCGGGAATAAGCAGAGATTGGCATAGAGAACACATTACTGCTAGCGCTAGAGCAAGGAGGGAGGAGTGACCTGGTGGTTAGGGCAAGGCACCTCAAGCCAGAGGTTCAATTCTCACCTAGGGACAGCAATTTCAGGCCGGAGAGACTGGGGTTTCTAGTCCTATAGGCACTCCTTGTGGCCTTGGGCAAGTCATTTAACCCTCCATTGCCTCAGGTAAAAATGTAGATTGTGAGCCCTTTGGGAACGAAGGAATGTATCCAGTATCTGCTTGTAGTGATTGTAAACCTCTCTAATGCCCTTCAGCCTGGCAGTATATCAAGAAATTGCATATATAAACATAAACAATGGCCAAACACTCAGTGGCAATGCAGATCTTAACATGGGTTCACCAAACAACTTCTCACCGACAATGACTTCTGAACTGTATGCTAAGCCATAATAAAGCCTATAATAGATTTCTGTGATGCAATTTACCATGGGCTTCCAAAGAAAACAACTCTCCCCCTACAACTGGTGCAAAACATTGCGGCCAGAATCATTACTGGAACAGCAAAATACAAACACATAACCCCCACGCCCCATCAGCTACACTTGCTTCCTGTCTCTGTACGCACCAAATAAAAAAACATAATAATAATCTTCAAAACATTAAATAACATCTCTCCAGCAACTCTCCAACACTGATCAGGAAGACACCCCCAACCAGAACAAGAAGGAGGAGCAGACAACACCCCAGAGACCCCACTAAACTTCAGGAAAGCAAATCAATCCACCTGCAATATACAGCCTTCTCCCTGTATGCACCCCAGCTGTGGAACGATCTCCCCACCTCAACACGCACAATCAAAGACCTAGTAGACTTTAGGAAAGCAATAAAAACCCACCTTTTCCTGGAATACTTTGGAGCTATCCCAGAAGGCTATGATCCCTGACAAAATGAACCATAAAACATTGCAACAGTTTCCTTGTATATAGTTAGCAATTGTTAATTGCTTGTTATACCCCAACTAACCTCCAAGTTGTATATCCCTGTTCTATGTAAACCACTTTGAATGTATGATAAGGTGGTATAGAAGACCTGTTAAATAAATAAATAAACTTCTCTATAGGAGTCATTAAGTGAACCTGACATACTGGAGCACATGCTAGGAAAACCCTCCACACGTTAGCTGCCTCTGATAGCTAACATGCAGCCTTTGCCATTAACGCGCATGAGATCAGCATCTTAATGGGAAATCCTTAGCAGCCTTTAGTAAAAGGGGCCCTTAGTGACAAGTACCATACGCTCTTATTCAGACAACTTGATTTGATTCCTGGGCCAGGCATTTGTTGCCTTGGTCAGATGGGGATGACTCCAGATGAGGTTTCTACAGCTCCTAAGAGGGAGAGAGGAGAGTCTCAGCTATCATTCACTAACACCATCTAGTGGCCAGACTTAGAGCGTATTTTGTGGTCCCTGGCTAGGCAGTGTTAGTTTGTTAGTTTAGTTTATTATATTGACATACTGTCTTTCTAGACAATCAAGGCGGTTTACAAACAGCAATAAAGCACAGTTACTTACCTGTAACAGGTGATCTCTGGGAACAGCAGGAATAAGTCTTCACATATGGGTACGTCGGTACCGACGGAGCCTGCGTGGGAACGCTCCCCAGCTTCCCAAAAAGGAAAGCTTTTGGGAGCATCCCACAGCGCCTGCGCGCTGCCTTCCCGCCTTTCCTAACCAACTCTCCTCAGTTCGAGTTTAAAGCTGAGACAATAGAGAGAGAGAGGAAAGGAAAGATAGAAAAGAGATACAACTCCTAGGGGAGGTGGGTGGGTTGTGAAGACTTATTCCTGCTGTTCCCAGAGATCACCTGTTACAGGTAAGTAACTGTGCTATCTCCAGGAACAAGCAGGAATGAGTCTTCACATATGGGGACTCCCTAGCTGAGATGCCTGGGAGATCCCCAAGGATATGAGACCCTGAGAGGGGTCAGCGTCCTCCTATGGATCTCAGGCATCCATCCAGGGAAGGAGGGCAAGAGTTGTTTAAGAATGGAACAGGTGTCTGAGGACAGCCTGACCAAACAAGGCATCCCGGCGGGAATCCTTGTCCAAGCAGTAATGGGCTGTGAAGGTATGAACAGAGGCCCAGTTGGCTGCTCGACAGATCTGGTTGATGGACACAGAATTTAGATGAGCCATAGAGGTGGCCATGGCCCTCACATTATGAGCTGTGACATGGCTTTCCAAAGAAAGGTTCTTACTCTGGTAGGCAAAAGAAATACACTGAGCAATCCAATTGGACAGTGTTCTCTTAGAGACTGGAAGTCCCAAATGAGAAGGATCAAAAGCAACAAAAAGCTGGGAAGACTTTCTATGTTGTTGTGTCCTATGCAAGTAAAAAGCAAGAGCTCTTTTACAATACAGAGTATGAAGATTCCTCTCTGCACTGGATGCATGAGGAGCTGGAAAAAAGACAGGTAAATATACCTCTTGATTAAGATGAAAAGGTGAGACCACTTTAGGCATAAAGTGTGGATTTGTCCTAAGGACTACCTTGTCATGATGGAACCTTGTATAAGGTGGATTAGCCACTAAGGCCTGCAGTTCACTGATGCGGCGAGCAGAAGTGACTGCAATGAGGAAAATAACCTTCCAGGAAAGAAATTTCAAGGAGGTAGTGGCTAAGGGTTCAAAAGGTGGCTTCATAAACTGACCAAGAACCAAATTTAAGTCCCATGCCACCGGAGGAGGCCTAATGGGAGGTTTAGTTAAAGTTAGGCCTCTCATGAATCTTGAAATAAGAGGATGAGAGGAGATAGGTTGTCCATTGATGGGCTTAAGGGATGCTGCAATAGCACTCAAATGGACTCTTACTGAATTTGTCTTAAGTCCTGCACTGGAGAGATGCAGGAGATAGTCTAACAAAGAAGTTAAAGGTAGTGCCAGAGGGTCAAGACCCTTTTCAGCACACCAAATGGAAAATCTTTTCCACTTAAAAGCATAGGAACGCCTGGTGGAAGGTTTCCTGGAAGCATGGAGGATATCCTTCACCTGCTGAGAAAGATTCAAGTCTTGAAGGTCTAAGCCTTCAGTAACCAAGCTCTGAGGTGAAGGGACTTGGGGTTTGGGTGCCACAAAGTCCCTTCCTCCTGAGACAGAAGGTCTGGAGCAGCTCCCAAGTCCAGGGAGGGGGCTTGGGAGAGATGCAGAAGTAGAGGGTACCACACTTGGCGTGGCCAGCGTGGAGCTATGAGGATCATAGATCCTTGATCCCTCTGGAGTTTGAACAGAGTCTTGGGAATTAAGGGAATGGGTGGAAAGGCATACAGGAAGCCCTGACCCCAATGAAGGAGGAAGGCATCCTTGGCCTGAACCCCCTGACACGGAATTCTGGAACAGAACCGGGGAGGTTTGGCATTCCACGGACTTGCAAAGAGGTCTATGTCCGGGGTTCCCTATTCTTGAAAGATTCTGAGTACCTGATCCATGTGAAGGGACCATTCGTGTGGAAGCAGAACTCGACTGAGTCTGTCTGCCCAAGAGTTTTGGATTCCTGGGAGATATACTGCCAGGAGATGGATTTGATGCTCTCTGGCGAAGGCCCACAATCATAGAGCTTCGTTGCAAAGCGACAGAGAGCCAGTTCCTCCTTGCTTGTTTATATAAAACATAGCTACTTGATTGTCCGTATGGATGAGGACTGTCTTGTAGCTGAGGAGGGTATGGAAGACCTTGAGAGCTAGAAAAACTGCTCGAAGCTCCAAGTGGTTGATATGAAGAGAGGTCTCCTGTGGGGACCAAGTGCCTTGGGTGGAGAGGTCTTGTAGATGAGCTCCCCAGCCTGTCTGGGAGGCATCTGTTGTGAGGGTTGCTTGGGGCAACAACTGTTGGAAGGGGGACCCCAGCAACAGATTTTGAGTGGACATCCACCATTGGAGAGACCAAAAGAGATGTTTGGAGGTTGCTATTTGGTCTGAGAGAGCTCCTGAAGATTGAGTCCACTGGGTGGACAAAGTCCATTGAGCTGCTCTCATGTGTAGGCGAGCATAGGGTACCACATGTACTGTGGAAGCCATGTGGCCCAGCAGTTGTAGCATCTCCCTGGCAGTTAAGTGGCTCTTTGACTGAATCTGGGAGGCTAGCTGCACTAGACGTTTGCAACGGGCCTGAGGAAGGTAGGCCCTTGCAGTGGTGGTATCCAACCAGGCCCCTATGAATTCCAGGGACCGAGTAGGGATGAGCTGGGACTTTGGGAAGTTTACCACCAGTCCCAGATACTGCAGAATGCGCCTTGTGTGGTCCAGGGAAATCTGGGCCTCTGACTGTGATGGAGCTCGGATGAGCCAGTCGTCCAGGTATGGGAAGACAAATATTCCCAGAGTGCGTAGAAATGCAGCAACTACTGCCATGCATTTGGTGAACACTCTTGGGGCAGAGGCCAGACCGAAAGGAAGCACTCTGTATTGGTAATGTTTTCCTTGGAAAAGAAAACGCAGGAATCTTCTGTGAGATGGATGGATGAGAACATGTGTGTATGCATCCTTGAGATCTAGAGAACAAAGCCAATCCTGACTTTGAAGGTATGGAAGGAGAGTGCCCAGAGAAAGCATCTTGAACTTCTCCTTGCATAGAAATTTGTTAAATTCTCTGAGATCTAGAATGGGTCTGTATCCCCCTGTCTTCTTTGGAATGAGAAAATAGGGGGAGTCGAACCCTGACCCCTGTTGAAGAAGAGGAACTTCTTCTATTGCCCCTTGGGCAAGAAGGGTAGTTATCTCCTGACCTAAAAGGTCGAGAAGAGATGTGGGAGAATTGAAGTGTCTCACCATGGTGTGGGGAGGAAGGTCTGAGAAATGAAGTTTGTAGCCCTCTCTTATGATGGAGAGGGTCCACTGCTCTGATGTGATTTGCTCCCATCTGGGAGCAAAATGAGCTAACCTTCCTGGAATGGTGAGAGGTTCTGGCTGTGTTAAAGCCAGAAAGGCTAAGTTCTCTAGCATCAAGTCAAAAACTCTGAGGGGGTTGGGACTGCTGGGTTACAGCAGCCCCTGTAGACTTAGGCCTGGCCTGCTTAGGTTGCTGATGCTTAGTGGTAAAGCGACCTGTAAAAGATCGTTGGCCAGAAGTGGAAGGAAACCTGCCCTTTTTGAAAAAAGACTTTTTAAAAGTCTTTTTCTTGGCAGGAATGGAGGTAGATCTTGAAAGTCTATCCAGAGCAGAATTCTCTGCATCCATTTGAGTGGCTTTAATTTGCCACTCTTTGCCAAACAGATTTTCACCTGTACAGGGCAGATTTCCTAAGCCATCTTGAACCCAGGGTTCTAAATCAGAAGCCTGGAGCCAAGCAATTCTGCGAGCAGCTATGGCAATGCCTGAGGCTCTACTGGCACCTTCAAAGGAGTCAAAGGCTGCCCTGTTTGAAAACTTGGAGATGTCTTGAGTATGCTTAAGCCACATGCGGAATTCTTCCCTTTTATCTTCTGGAATAAAAGGGAGGAAAGTGTGCAGCTTTTCTGCCACTTCTTTCAGAAACATACCCATATAAAGGCTATATGAGTTGATTCTGGCAATAAGCATACTGGCCTGGAAGATTTTCCTACCAAAAGCATCCAAGGTCCTGCATTCTCTTCCTGGAGGAGCAGAAGAGTGTCTCTTTGTACTCTTTATCCTCTTCATAGCTGACTGCACCACAATGGAATGGTGAGGAAGCTGAGTTTTCTGGAACCCAGGACAAGGAGGGACACGATACATAGTGTCCAACCTGCGAGAATGAGGAGAGAGAGTGAGAGGAGTCTCCCATAAATCAATCATGTGTTCATGAAGAATCTCATGAATTGGTAAGGTGACTGCCTCTTTAGGAGCCTTAGAGTATCCTAAAATATCTAATTTTTTTGCTCTAGGCTCTGATTCAGAGGTTACTGAAATAGAGAGTCCTTTAGCTACTTCTCTTATGAAGTCTTGAAAGGACAAGTCCTCTGGAGGAGACATTCTTCGTTTTGGAGAAGAAGGCTCCTCAGGAAGGGCTATGGATACTTCAGGAGACTCATCTGATGTATCAGAATCATCAGAGGAATCGAAGTATCGCCTGTCAGGGTGCTCTTCTAATACTCGATATGCGTATCGAGCGGTATCGACATCAGGCATCCCCGGTTATCCAAGTTTATACCCCTGTTCGATGTAAAACCAAACAGAAGTGTGTTTTGGTCATTTTGTTATACTGTGAACCGCGCTGATGCCGAATAGTGCGGTATAGAAGCAACTGTAATAAAAAAAATAAAAAAAGTAGCCCTGGACAAGGAACCGCAGCAGTCGGTATCCTGGTCGATGTCGATGCAGATGCAGTCGGTACCGGCATCGGCGCTGGTGCCGGTACCGGAGCCAATACCAACAACGGAGCTCGTTGCGGTATCATCGGCGTCGCAGCTTGAATGAAGGACTTTATAGCCTGCTGCATGGACAGAACATTCTGATCCATCGACGCCATGAAAGCCTGGATGTCGGTACCGGGAGAAAGTGCCGGTACCCCAGAGCAATCTAGCAGGTGATCGGTCGAGGCCTTGCCATCGATGTCAACCTGTAACCCCATAGGAGGAGCTTTAGAAGCCGGAGCTTCCCGCCGGGGTTGTTTAGCTGGTGCAGGATCCTCGAGGGCAAGCCCGGAGGCATCTCGATGCTTAGAGGGAGATCTACCCTTCGAGGACCTGCTAGGTTTATGTTTGGTTACCTGAGATCCTTCAGGAGAAGAAGACCTGGAAGATGTCGATGCTACTGCTGGTGCCTCAGCGGGAAACAGCACATGGAGCTTAGCTGCTCAGTTCTGTAACCCCCGTTTAGACATTAGGGAGCAGGACGGACAATCCGGAATGGAGTGTTCAGGACCCAAACATTTAAGACACCATTCATGGGTATCTGTAACAGAAATAGTACCGCTACACTTAGTGCATTTTTTGAACCTGGAGGTTGGTTTTTCCATGGGGGAAATTTTCTTGTGGGCCCTGAGGCTTTAAGAAGAAAAATACACCAAGTGAGGAAAAATATCGATTTTTTTTTTTTTTTTTTTTTAAAGAAAGAAAAGACCGGCGGTACCGGTCCGGAGTCGGGGAAGGCAGACACGCGACCAAAGAAATAAAATAAAATAAAATAAAGAACTTCTTCAGCGGTGACAGGGCTGGACCTGCTGGCTCCGCAGCAAAGAAGAACTGAGGAGAGTTGGTTAGGAAAGGCGGGAAGGCAGCGCGCAGGCGCTGTGGGATGCTCCCAAAAGCTTTCCTTTTTGGGAAGCTGGGGAGCGTTCCCGCGCAGGCTCCGTCGGTACCGACGTACCCATATGTGAAGACTCATTCCTGCTTGTTCCTGGAGATAAACATAAATCAATACAGAAGTATAAGAAAGGAACTACATCGTTTATAGGAAAGAGGAATGAGCTAGGTTCGAAGAGGAGGGTTACACTGCCAATCATCCTCAAGAGCCTGGCCCAATTTCTAAGGCAAGAGAGCTTTAAACTTGAGGATCTCATCCCTCTTGTCACAATTTACTGAATAATCGCTTGGAACTGATACCTTTATAATCAATGCCGTTCTGGTGTTTTTCTCCTTTATCACTATATTCAGCATCCTTGCATTCAGCTTTTTATCAATCAGAATGGGAGTACTCCGAGTGATCAGAAACTCTTCATTCCCCATAATTCTGTTAAGATCATGGTCACAGTGCTTTTCTGGTACAGCGATGTTGTAGTATTTACAGTTTCCAGTGAATAAGATGTGACACTTAATTTGGTCTTTCTGTATAGAATTTTTCTGCTATTAGAACTTCATAGCCAGCAATGAAATGAGTAACTGTTTCCAGTAATTTCTTACAGAATCTATCTACAAGGAGGAAGAGTAGTTACTCACCTGCAACAGGTGTTCTCCAGGAGCAGCAGGAATCAGTTCTCACATATGGGGTGATGTCGGCACCGACGGAGCCCCCGTGCGGAGCATTTCCCCAGCTTTCAAAGAAAGCCTTTGGGAATGCAGCGCGCCTGCGTGGTCCCCTTCCCGCCCAAGGGTGCCATCTTGTTTAGTCAGATGACATAGCTAAAAGACAGCAAAAAAAATCTAAATGAATGATATGACCGCAACTCCAGGGGAGGAGGGAGGGCCGTGAGGACTGATTCCTGCTGCTCCTGGAGAACACCTGTTACAGGTGAGTAACTACTCTTTCTCCTGGACCAAGCAGGAAGTCAGTCCTCACATATGGGACTCGCCAGCTCTAGGCTACCGGGAACCCTAAGCTGAAAAAATGGTTCCCTCTCAAGAACCTCAGCATTCGCGAGAAGAATATCCTCTGAAAACGCCCCCATACGGTAGCCCTACACAAGGGCCGGAGGGTAGGAGTTGCCTAAAGCTCAAAGAGATTACGGAGTACCGCCTGTCCGAAAACACTGTCCCTGCGGGACACTCTCCAGGCAGTATGGGCTGCAAATGTCTGGCTTGAAAACTAAGTTGCGGCTCGGCAGATGTCTGCCAACGGAACAGAGCGGAGATGAGCTACTGATGCGGCTTTCGCCCTGACACGATGGGCCGTGACGCTTCCCTGCAAGGAGAGGTCGGCTGCCTTATACGCCCAGGTGATACAATCTGCTACCCAGGTGGACAATGTACACTTGGAGACAGGTAACCGCATCTTACTAGGGTCAAAGGAGACAAAGAGCTGAGTAGCCCTTCGATGCCTTTAGGGTCAAAGGAGACAAAGAACTGAGTAGCCCTTCGATGCCCCCGCATACGTTCTATGTAAAAAGACAACGCCCTCTTACAGTCCAGGGTATGCAAGACTGTTTCAGCCCGGCTGGCATGCGGTCTGGGAATAAAGGTCGGAAAGACCACCTCCTGATTGAGGTGGAAAGAGGAGACCACTTTTGGAAGGAACTTGGGATGGGTCTGTAGGACCACCCTGTTCCTACAGAACCGTGTGTACGGTCTATCAGAAAACAGAGCTTGTAGTTCACTCACATGTCTGGCCAAGTTAAGAGTAACCAGGAAGAGCGCTTTCCAAGAGGGGAAGTGCAAATGGCAAGTAGCCATCGGCTCCAACGGTGGGCAAGTAAGTTGCTGCAAAACCACGTTCAAATCCCACTCAGTCGCCAGGGGATGAACCGGAGGCTTGAGAAGAAGCAGACCTCTGAGAAATCGGGACACCAAGGGGTGAACCGACAGAGACTGTCCTTCTACTGGTGAGTGGTGTGCTGACAAAGCACTGAGGTGGACCCGTACAGGGTTAGACTTAAGGCCTAGGTCTGAAAGGTGAAGTAGGTACTGCAGTACTACTGGCACAAGGCAAGAGAAAGGGTCTTCATTGCGCTGAGCACACCATACCGTAAACCTACGCCACTTGAGGGCATAGGATTTTCTGGTGGACTGTCTCCTAGAGGCCAATACCACCTCCTCAACCTCCTTAGGTAGGAGTAAGGGAGCGAGAACTACCCTTTCAGCAGCCAGGCCATCAAATTGAGGGACCTGAGATTGGGGTGCAGAAGGGAACCCTGCTCTTGAGACAGGAGATTGTGTTGCAACCCCAGAGGGAACGGAATTTCCACCTCCAACTGCAGCAGAAGTGGAAACCACAGCTGCCTCGGCCATCTGGGGGCTACCGGTGAATCTTTAACAGAGTTCGGACCACCAGGGGTGTGGGAGGAAACACATACAGGAGGCCCGTAGACCAAGAGATCAGAAAAGCATCTGCTGCCATCCTCAGGGGATGAGGCTGTCTGGAGCAGAACCTGGGCAGCTGACGGTTCAGTGGACTGGCAAAGAGATCGATGGATGGAAGTCCCCAGCGGAGAAAGATCTGCTGGAGCACCACTGGATTCAACTGCCATTCATGAGGCTGGAGAATCCTGCTTAGCCTGTCCGCTAAAAAGTTTTCTTGACCAGGTAGATAAATCGCTTTGAGAAACATACCCTGCCTGACCGCAACGGAGTAAAGTGCCAGAGTTTCTTGGCACAGGAGTTTGGACCCTGTGCCCCCTTGTTTGTTCACATAGAACATTGCAACTTGATTGTCCATCTGAACTAGGACAGACTGGTGAGAGAGGGCATGAGAAAATGTTTGCAGAGCTAAGCGGATTGCTCGCAGCTCCAAAGGATTGAATTGCTGTGTGGCCTCTCGAGGAAACCACAGGCCTTGAGTGCACGTGTCTTGGCAATGTACACCCCAGCCTTTTAAGGAAGCATCGGTCGTCAGCACCCTTGTGTGTGCTGGAGCCTGAAAAGGTACCCCCCTGAGAAGGTTTGGGAGATGTAGCCACCACTCTAAGGAGTCCAAAAGTGGTCTGGACACCTTTACTCTGTCTCGGAGGTCACCTGTGGCCTGCGTCCACTGACCTCTGAGGCACCACTGAGCAGCCCGCATGTGCAGACGGGCATTCAGAGTCAGAAGTACAGTGGCCCAGGAGCCGCAGGTAGTGCCTGGCGGAAACATGAGAATTGCTTTGGAACTGGTTGGCCACATTCATCAGTCTGTGGGCCCTGTCTTCAGGCAAGTAAGCTCTTGCCTGAAGGGTGTCTAATCTTGCCCCTATAAACTCTAGGTTCTGAGAGAGGAGCAAAGTGGACTTTGCGTAGTTTATGACAAAGCCCAGATGCTGAAGAAGAGAGACAGTGTGAAGAGTGGCTTGTCTGGCCTCCTGGAGAGACTGGCCCCTGATGAGCCAGTCGTCCAGGTATGGGAAGACAAAAATTCCCTGATTCCTGAGATAGGCCGCCACCACCGCCAGGCATTTGGTGAAAACCCTGGGGGCAGAGGTCAGGCCAAAGGGAAGTACCCTGTACTGAAAATGGTTTCCTCCCACAACAAATCTGAGATATTGTCTGTGGTCTGGATGGATGAGGATGTGAGTATAAGCATCCTTTAGATCTAAGGAGCATAGCCAGTCTCCCTGCTGGAGGTAGGGCAGCAGTATCCCAAGGGTAAGCATCTTGAACTTTTAACTCTCCAGAAATTTGTTTAGGTTTCACAAGTCTAGGATAGGCCGGAGGCCTCCTGTCCTTTTTGGTACCAGGAAGTACCTGGAGTAGAAGCCTTGCCCTTGCAGGTTGTGAGGCACTGGTTCCACCGCCTGTTCCTTTAGAAGACTTGCCAACTCCTGAAGGAGGAGATTCCTGTGTAGAGGGAGTCTTGGAGGCTCCCCTGGATAGTAGGAGGGGGGTAGCTGGTGGAAGTGGAGCATGTAGCCCTTTTGGACTATGCTGAGGACCCAGGTATCCCCTGTGATGCCTGGCCACCTGTAGGTGTACAGGGTCAGCCTACCTCCTGTGCTGAGTGGAGCCACCGGCAGAGGAGAGGCTATGCTGTGGAAGTCAAAACCCCTCTCCCTGCTGTGCAGGAGCCGGAGCAGGCGGCTTGGGGGTCTTCTGCCTACGGGGCCCATGCCCCTGCCCCTTGGCCTGCTGGCCCTGTTGGGGAGCTGGAGAGGCCTGATACTGAGGGTAGGTTTTGTAGGCAGCACCCTTCCTCGGGAAAAAGGGCTTTTTCCCCGAGCCCTTCTTTTTTTGAGAAGGGGCAGAAGTATTTCTGGACAGCCTTGTCCTGGTGAGAGTCTCAGACTCGATTTCTGCAGCCTTTTCAGTCATGGGCTTACCGAATAGGTTGTCACCTCGGCACGGGACATCAACCAACTTGTCCTGTACCCATGACTCTAGGTCCGATGACTGTAGCCAGGCCTGATGGCATGCACCGATGCCGGCTGCGGCTACCCGGGCCAAAGCCTCGAAGCCATCATAGGCTGCTCGAGAGATAAACGTCGAGCACTCTTGGATCCCTGTAGACAAGGCTTTGAACCTCTGCAAGGGTTCCTCGGAGAGGCCAGCTGAGAACCCAGCAATCTCCTTTGCCAGGTCCCATAAGTACATGCCCATGTACAGTTGGTAAGTCTGGACACGGTAAGATAGCATAGAGTCCTGGAAGCACTTTCTACCAAGGGCATCCAGGTTCTGGGCCTCCCAGCCGGGAGGCACCGAGGAGTGCATCTTCTGACTCTTCAGGCGGTGCATGGCCGATTCCACAACCATGGAATTGTGCGGTAGCTGCGCCTTTTGGAACCCAGGGCTCTTACGGACTCGATAAATGGAATCAACCCGTTTGCTAAGAACCGGCGCCGAGGCCAGTGCCTCCCACATACGGAAGAGCAGCCGTTCCAGCATCGGAGGAACCGGTAAAGTAAAGGCTTCCTTTGGAGGAAAATCATACTGGAGGGCATCGAGCTCCTCGGCTCGAGGCTCCTCCTCGGCATCCGCAGGGAATGCCAAAGCCTTGGCCATGTCCCTCACGAATTCCGAGAACTGGGTTTCCTCTGGGGGAGACCTTCTCCGAGGCTCGGACTCCAGGAAGTCCAAAGGGACGCACCAGGTCCAGAAGGTGTCAGGGGACTCCTCGTCCTCCGTCTCCCACGCTGACTCCTCCGAGGAGTCGAGCGGCTATGGCCGTGTGGGCCTTGGAGCCACCCGCCCCGACGTCAAGGGCACCGGCATCGACAACCTCGGCCCTGCATGGGAGGTCGAGGGGGACCTTGGCCGAGGATCAACTCGAGACTTGATGGACTCGAGGATCGGCTCGGCCTCCGGGGTCGACTTAGACGTCGAGGTCCCGGTGGTCGGGGCAGATGCACCGGTCAGACCGGTGATCAGTACCCGCTGCTGTTCCATGAAGGCAGCCAAGCTGCTCTCCAAGGCCGTCAGCCTGAGTCCGAGCTCAGGAGACCTCAGCAGCTCTCGACTCGGGCCCTGATGGCGTTGGGCCCAACGTCGGTTCTCCCAGAGGAGAGTCCATGAGGACAACAGAACTTACATGACTCGGGGACTCCGGCTCCATGCGAGGTAGTTTGGATGGCCTCTTCGACTCCGAGAGCCCGGGGCGGCGGTCAGGGCTATGCGACCTGGCCCTCGAGGACCCAGGGCCTCCACTGACGCCACCCTCACGAACTTCTTCTTCCTTTTGTGCTCCCGGGTGGGAGACCCCCTTTCAGAGGAATCACGATGGCGCTCGGGGTCAGACTCCTGAGATGTCAAGGCCTCTGATGAAGTCCGGGCCCGGCCGGATGCGGACTCTGAAAAAATTCTCACACATCGATGCTGATGGCTTTGAAGTGCCTTCGATGACATTTTGCCGCACGGGCCACAGACCACAGATCAGCGGGTCATGTTCGGGCCCGAGGCATCGGAGGCAGCAGTCATGTATGTCGGTGAGAGACATAGGTTTCTTGCACCGATCACATTTTTTGAACCCGCTGGCAGCCATCGGGGAAAAAGGGCCCCTGCAAGGTCAAAAGACCGGGCTGCCAGTGAAAATAACAGAAAAAGCGCGAACGCTAGTCACAAAGGACAAAAAACGAAAAAGAAGTTCCGGACTCGATGCCGGTGTACCGAGCCCAGGCGGGACGGGGAACCGGCATCGAACCGGATAAAAAAACATGAAAAATTGCAGAAAAAAAATCAACTTTTCCCGGCTGATACGAACTATGTCCGTTGGGCTCCACGGAAAAAGAAAGACTGAGCAAGATGGCACCCTTGGGCGGGAAGGGTACTGCGCAGGCGCGCTGTATTCCCAAAGGCTTTCTTTGAAAGCTGGAGAAATGTTCTGCACGGGGACTCTGTCGGCGCCGACGTCACCCCATATGTGAGGACTGACTTCCTGCTTGATCCTGGAGAATGTCTGTTATTTAGGGGGTCCTTCTTCATAAAGGTCATTCTTTCCAAACCATGTTAAAAAGGTGGCTCGGAGCATATATTTCAAATTATGTATGGTCTGCTGTTTGAAGAATTAGTTGGATGCATCTGATTTACGACAATTATGCAGATTTTGGTTATGTATTATCTTGATTATTGCAAACTGGCTCAAAATTCCATTGCAAGAGTTATTATGGGCCTGAACAGACATGACCATATTACTTCAGTTCTTATGACACTTTACTGGTTGCCTGTGTCCTTCCGGGCACAGGCTGTATTTGTCCTTAGTTTATAGAATCTTACATTTTTGTCTGTGTGTTCAATTGTCTTCTTTTTTGGAGCATTAACTATCCTGGGTGTACTTTGCACTCCACATACTAAGGGTTACTTAGGGGTATGTTTACTAAACCTTCTTAATGTGCGCTCTGTGACGTTAGCGCGCGTTAAGGTGCATTAATGGCGCTTTATCAGGCGCTCAGGCACCTTAGCACGCGTTAATGCGCGCAGCGGCGCAAATGAGCACTGAAGGTGGGGAAAGGCTCCCGGAGGGCGGAGGAAGGCTCCCCAGGGGCGGAGAGAAGGGGTCAATGGGTGGAGAGTGGGAGGGGAGAGGCTCCCCGCACACTAACGATGTGAAATCCGAGGCTCAAAACTAACGCCAGTGAAACCCTGGCGTTAGAGCTGATTTAAAGGGCAGAGAAACCATTTCTGTCAGCAATGTACAGCAAAAGCCAGGGAAACCAACAAAAAAGTGATAAGTGTGATACATATGCAAGGAACAAAAGTGCAAAGAAACATTGAAAATGACCCCAACAAAATATAAAAAAAACATAACCAAGCTGGGCAATAGTGATATTAATGGGAAACATCAAAAAGCACTCCCGAGAAAGCTCCAAAAAAAAGATATGAATTTTGGAAGGGTTTACGCTCCGTCCCCATACAAGGTGAATGATCCCACAGTGCAATTGCGCTCATCGGGGTTTCCCTCTCCATTGGACAGGTTTCCTATGGGGTGCACATGTTCCACAACAGCAGGGCGGGCATGTCGGAATGGGCAACTGGACAGATGCTGGCAAAGGGGACACAGAGGGCTGCAGACGGCACATGCTGTACTGCAGCTGGGCCACAGTGCGGACTAGGGTGATGCCTAGGTGGCCCATAGGAATGCTGAAACAGTAGAGCAGCCAGACAGCAACTGATGAGGGCCCAGCATGGGCACGAGGGTGCTTCCCACAGTGTCACAGGGGATAGTACCCAGTAGGGACCCCCAAGGGCACAGAACAGTGGCAGGCGGTGCTGGGGGGAAGCGTGGACACCTATGCAGGCACCCCTACCCCAGAACCCGCACCATAGGCAGCCGCCTACCCGCACACTGGATGGCCTGAGACTGCGCTCCACCAGCACCACCAGCAGAAGGGCATGTCATCAGGGTGGCAGAGGGATACTGGTGGTGGAGGGGGCAGTGGCAGCTGCCCAGAGCAGACCATGGCCTAGCCCTGTGTAGGTGGGTGCCATGCACTGCAACAGACAGGCCCCATCTGATGAACAGTCATGGTATCCCCAGGGAATGTACTGTCTCTGTGGCAACACGGTGGTGCAGTGCACACAGCCAGTGTGTTCAGGAGCAGGTGGTCATAGGTTTAAGTCCCAGCTGTGGTTCCTGCCAATCCAGTTCCCATTTTTTATCCACTACTAAAACGTGCTAATACAGACAGAACCTTTATTGCAGATGACGTAAACATGCCCAAAATACCTACATTTTACCCTACAGAACACAGACACCATAAACAGGCGCATTACCTAGAGCAGAGTCTCCCAAATGCAGTCCTGGAAGGCCAAACACCATTCAGGTTCCATGCTGCCTCTAATAAAGATGCCTGTGCTGCATATCTATGCACCACCCCCATGGTATGCAGATGTATCTCATACATATTTATGAGGGACAGCATGAAAACCCGAACAGTGTTTGGCACACCAGGACTGGAGTTGGGAACCTCTGCCGTAAAGCAGCAGCCAACAGGGGCAGACACACCCACACCCACAGGCTCCATTAGCCAATGCCTCCTGGAGAGGCAGGACATTGGGCCCTGCGTGCATCTCCCAATACTAGCACTTGCATACCGTAGCAATGCCACCCTAAACCTGGGAATACGGTACACAGCTATCAAAAGGTAGCTATGATTACTGGCAGATAGCAATTCCTACGTTAAGCACGGTTTGCTGATTGAGCTCCATTATAGCAACCTTTCTGATTTCTGTGGAGTATGCTTCAGGTCTGGTGTCTGACAGTGTTTACCACCCTGGGGAGTGACCCCCAACAGTATTGCGTACCATATCCATGCCTGCACTGTGCCCAGGACTGGTGTGGTGGCCAGAGCTGCCAAACACCTCTATAGTAGCACAATGCTGGCATAGGAGCGGGAGTGTGTGTCTGTCTATCCAGTGTGTGGTGGCTGCAAACACCCTCCACAGCCCACACTGCCAGCACTGTTGCCAGTATTGGCCGGCCAATGTGCCTAATGAGGAGCACGGTACCATGGGTATAGCCCGGACAGGGTGGCCTGGCCAGGATGCATCTGCACAGGGCATAGGGCAATGGCTGGGACATTGTAGTGCACGGCCACCACCTGCACAGACAGGGTGGCCACAGCATGTTCTGCTGGGAGATCACTCTCACCCTGACTGAGCAGTGACCACGGCATGGCTAGGTTCCCCCATAGTGCTATGTAGTATTTCTTTCATGTGATATTAATGGGTTCCCTTTTGGGGCCCAATCACTGACTTATCTGCTTGGTGTGTATGCTGACATCCCAGTTCTGGGTGCACGCATTTCCACCAGGAACATGCACTATGGACTAGCTAGCAGACTGTCTGCAGCTGGTATGTGTCTTGCTGGAACACCTTGCAGGGTGCAGCGGCTGAAGGCTTGCTGCAGGAGAATATCAGATAGTGGTGGGGTGCAGCTTAGCATATCCAGGCCTAATGTCTGTCTGCTATTGCTTTATGGATGTGTACAGAGCTGCATTGACT
Source organism: Ichthyophis bannanicus (assembly GCA_033557465.1). Classification (NCBI taxonomy): domain Eukaryota; kingdom Metazoa; phylum Chordata; class Amphibia; order Gymnophiona; family Ichthyophiidae; genus Ichthyophis; species Ichthyophis bannanicus. The sequence continues at coordinate 166,844,109 of CM066044.1, read as the reverse complement.
GCCCTGTAGGGTGTCTGTTCCCCAGCAGGACTGGGGTTGATGGTCCCCTCTACTGCCACCATTGCAGGGAGGTAGAATGTGGAACTGTTGGTGGGAGACCCTGTTTACCACCCTCAGCCCCAGGGGGGGGGGGTGGTACATAATCCTCCTATGGGTCCATAAGGGCTAAACCTTGACTGAGAAATACAGATGTATCAAAGGTGTGTCTGCAGACACTACCTATCTCACACATTAGCACTGCTGGGGTCCTGCAGCATGGCCGATTTCTGCTGTGGACCTGGTGCTGGGCGCCCCACCTCACCCTCAGGGTGAGTACAGTACCTGCACAATGTGATGGTGTGTAGCTACTCTGTGCCAGTACCACACACGGTCAGTTCCCCCTACCAGGCCGAGGTACTGTGGGGGTGCATACCCCATCTTGTGATCATCTGTAGACTGCTGATTTGCATGTGCAGTGCATCATGGGTATGGGTGGGTTAACCCTATCCTGGTGACCACAGCAGACTGTTTGTGTGGTGACGTGCAGTCCTTCTGCAGCCAGCCAGGGGTTTGCTAGCAGCTATGGAGCTGTAGCCCACTGGTTACTTCACTGCTTGTGGAGCCAGAGGTCATGGGTTCAAATCCACAGTGGGGCTATTTGATAGGGCTGTCCGAAGCATTGTCTATTTTTAATGTACATTAGTGCTGCCAGCAAAACACCCTCAGGGTACTGTAACCATAAGGTGCCTCAGAAGGCGCCCTATGAAAGCGCCTTATAGGGCACCCTATAAAGCGCCTTCTGAGGCACCTTATGGTTACAGTCCGTATAAGGTGCCTTATAAGGTGTCCTATGGAGCGCCTTATAGGGTGCCCTATAGGGGACATTATAGGGTGCCGTGGCGGACAGTGCACTTTATAATGTGCCCTATGGAGTGCCTTATAGGGTGCCTTATGCGGCACCTTAGGTTACGGCACATGAGGATGTGTTTGCTGGCAGCAATAATTAAAATACAAATAAAATGCCTCAGGAAACAATACTTACATGTCAAAGCTGATGCCTCAGCCAGCCTTATGCATTAGGCACACTGGGGGATCGAACTCATGACCCCTGTATCATCAGTCAGTGTATTAACCATTGTGCTACACTTCTGTTTCTGTTTGGATGTCTGTGCGCCTACTTAAGATTACCACGCGGTAACGCGCTTAATGGCGCTTTGCCAGATAATGTGCGCAGCAGCGCGTGTTATCGCACGCTAATCCCGTTTTGCTACTTTAGACTGAAACGCCCACTCCTTATATGGCATCCTGCACACTAACGCCGGGCGCACATTAAGAAGGTTTAGTAAACATACCCCCTAGTGTTCCTTCTACAGGCCTGAAGTGTAAAGAAACTACCTAGGTATGTGCCTTTTGGTGAGGGGGCTGTTCTGGAAAACAGTACCTTACGTCAGAATTGAACATATCAAATGTCTTACATTTTATCTTTTTCAGAAAGTATTCCATCTGTGAATTAGTTTTATTTGCATTAGGTATCACTCCTTTGACTAAGCTGAGTTGGAACAGGGATATAAAAATAGGGGGAATCTGCCCAGTTATTGTGAATGAAGACAGAGGAAGCTGCTGGCCTGAAAAAAAAACAATAGTAATGAATAGCAGTGATCACTGTTCCCTCTAAGCTGTGCGCGTGTGCGTGCGCACACACCTCACCGAGCGAGCGCACATACTTTACAACAGAGCACACAAAAATCACGGCTCTGATTCTGATAGAAAACAACACAGACATCTTAAAATTTAAAAGTTATGATTGTAATTACTAGAAATTTCCCACTTCATTTAGTAATCGTCTATTTTCATTTAATTTGATTAAAATCAATGTGGTGTACATACTGTATTCTGACGTGTAGTCAAATTTTAAAGTATATAACTCCGAGTGTCGTTATGTGGCGCACAAAAATGTAACCTTCCTTCAAAAGCTGCACACAGCTGATATTTTATGCGCACACAGCCTACAGAAAATTAGAGGGAACATTGGCAGTGATCATGCTATATTTGACAGCATGGTCCCTCCTCATGGTTCAGCAATTCAGTCCACCTTTACACTTTTATTTTTCTTTGTAAGTTATCAGAGGTGCCAATTCTAACTTTTTAGGAAAGGTGCTTAAAAAAAAAATCCAGGGCTTTTTTTTTTTTTGAGAGGTTACATGGTGGTACAGAGTACCGGCACCTTTTTTTTTGCCTTCTAAAATTGATCATTGGTCCTCATGTATTAATTAAAGACCCCTGCATATAAGTACCAGCACCTTTATTTTCTAGGACAAATGAACTGCAAAAATCCAAGTTCATTCATGTTTTATCTCCTTTTCCTCTCTTCTAGTTTTCCCTAGTCCAGAGCAGTTCAACAGCAAATTAAGACATTTTCTTGTTTTTTGTTTATCTCAAGGCTATCTCACATATAAACGTCCACATGTAAGCATACATGATTTTTATATCTTGAGTACCCTCCACTTGCATACAATTGAAGATGTTTCATGCATTGAATGAAAAAATTGGACCAGCTCACTTCCCCAATGGAAAGCAGAATGTTCAGAGGTGATATCAGAGGCTGCTACCAGAATAAAAAGCAAAACTTAAATGTATTGGGGGTCATTTCATTCAGGACGTCCAGGACCCTGTGCTTTCAATCGGAATCGGACGCACAGGGGTAGACACATTTACCCCCTGCGGAATCAGAATCATGACTAGGCCTGTATGTGCAGGCCAGGACCCGATTCCCATCGGCCTGCACGTTCAGGCCCCTGCGCGGCTAACTCAGTCAAGGCTCCTGAATGGAGCCGTGGTGCTATGGTGTCTGGTTGCCATGGCACTACAGCTCCATTCAGGAGCCACAATCCCCAGCCACCAACAACTGTCTCCTTTCCCTGGAGCCCGACCCCCGATCTGGCCTGCCATGGCCAGGGTCAGGCAGTGGGGATGTAGCAGCAAAGCGCAGACAAACCAATGATACCAGGAGTCTGTTCAGAAGGTCCAAATCATTTATTTGTGCACAAGTCTCGAACCAGTCAATTTCAAAATGGCTGAGCAAAGTTTTCAAGCATTACAACAACTTTTATAGACTTCTGTTCTATTCTAGGTATAGAGAAACATTTCATTGGTCCCGGTAACCTCCCGTACCAATTTGTGCAGGGGATGTGCAATCCTATGGGCCTCTCCACAGGCTTCACTTACAGGTCAAGCTAGCCATGCTGGCCTGCTTATGTCAGACACCGTGGATCACAGGCCTGCACCTGCCACAGGGAATCCCCTGCACCCATCTCACCTTTCTCCCATGGCCAGTGCTCCCATCCCCTGACATTTAGGGGGACTTATTCTACCTCCAAGGTAGAATAAGTCTCCATCCAGTCTGCTCTCCTTGGATATACAGAGCTGACAAAATCAGCTCTGTTCGTCCGGGACCCACTGCCTGCCCTAACTCTGCCTCCGCACTGCCCCCTCCTCGTCCCCGTCTAGCCTTCCTGTAGAAACATCTTGTTCATATGGTGAAGTTAGCTGGGGACGCAGAGGGGCCAAAGAGCGGGGATGGACATCCCAATGCAAATCAAAGTAAGTAAACAACTTAAATACCTAAACAAAACCTTAAAACTAAGATGCAGACAACAGTCTAGCAGCGAGATGGAGGCTTTCCAGTTCTTTGCATTGAGTGTCACATGTATGATTTTCTCCAGGTTGGTGAGGTGTCTTATGTGTGCACTAAGTGCAAGAAGCTCTTTGCTCTCACAGGGAACAAGTCCGATCTCTGGAGACTAGAGTAACAGACTTGGAAGACATAAGGAAGACAGAGAGGTATATAGAAGAAACCTACAGGGATGTAGTACTTAAGTCCTACTTCCAGTCTTCTGTTTCCATGGAGGAGAGAGGTCATGTGACAGGAAAGCATCACCCCGGTGTGGCAGGAAGTAATCCTGTAGCTAGGACCTGATCTCCATAGTAACATAGTATATGATGGCAGATAAAGACCAGTATGGTCCATCTAGTCTGCCCAGCAAAGCGGCAAGAGTAGGTGCACCTGCCGCCCCATGCAGCTCACCCCTCTCCATGCCTTTGTTTAGGGGTGTATCCACCGCTCCGTATAGGTCACCCCTATTTGTTCAGATATAAGAGATAATTATGTTTATTTTGATTTTATCCTGTTGCTATAAAGGGATCCACTGTGTCAGTCCCATGCCATTTTGAACTCCGTCACTGTGTTTGCCCCCACCACTAACATCGGGAGGGCATTCCCTTTCGGTGAAAAAGTATTTCCTGATATTGCCTTTCAGTTTACCCCCTTGCAGCTTCATGTTATGCCCTCTAGTTTTACAGCTTCCCCGCCTTTGGAAGAGGTTTGTTTGTTCATTAATACTCTTTAAATATTTAAAGGTCTGACTCATATCTCCCCTGTCCCTCCTCTCCTCCAGAGTGTACATATTTAGGTCTTCAAGTCTCTTCTCATAATCTTCTGATGCAGGCTCCAAATCATTTTGGTCGCCTTCCTCTGAACTGCTTCCAGCCTTTTTATATCTTTTGCGAGATATGGTCTCCAAAACTGAACACAATATTTCAAGTGAGGCCTCACTAGCAACTTGTACAGTGGCATTAGTACCTCTTCCTTTCTGCTGGTAATTCCTCTATATATGCAACCCAGCATCCTTCTGGCTTTTGCCACCGGCTTGTCACACTGTTTTGCCACCTTGAGATCCTCAGAAACAATCATTCCAAGGTCCTTCTGGTCCATGCACACCAACCTCTTGCCCCCTATAACATACACGCACTTCTACTGGACATTTTATTGTTCAGTGTGAACTAGTGTGCGTCATGAATTCATGGAGTGCAGTCTTACAATATTTATTTAAATCTTGGTTAAATAAAGAAATGAACATATTAGTCACTGTACAATACTCTTTTTTTTTATTTTGTCTTTTGATAAATTTACATCTCTATCTTTACATCCTGCAGGACAATCATACAGGGGCAGGTTTGAAATCCCTTACAAGAACTCATATTGGCCACACTAACGTTATACAGTAATTGTCAAATAAAATGATTGATTCTGATTATTATTTTTGCCTAAATAAACTCCCAACAGGTTTGAAGTAGGCCAACACTGAAAGTATTTTTCATGCTGAAAGTCCTTTCTGAAGTCCACATTTATGAGCCATGACAATTTAGCACCATTCTATATCTTCAAATGTTTCCTATTTTCAAAACTAAATACATTATTTTAGAATAGATGGTTCCACCCTTCCCAATTTATTAGAGATGTAGTTTCATTTAAAACGAAATAGGAAATGTCACCAAGGATTTCCTATTTCATTTCCTTTCATACTGAAAATGAAATTTTAATTGCTTTTTTGTTTAATTTCATTTTCAATAAGCAAATAGGCAGCCAGCATCACTCCCTGACACAATTTAAAACAAATCCCCTGGGCCATTTTCCCATCTTTCCTACCCCTTTGGAACTTTTGGGATGCCCCATCTCATACCCACTCTGTAGGGTACAAGTGGGCAGGAGTGAATAAATTCTCCAAAATGGCAAGTGCCTCGAGAAAGCCAGTGCTATTTTGGACTAGAGCACTGGCAGGGCAGGAGCCACTAGGAATTCCTCCTGCCCCCTTTGCATCTTACAGATGAGGGAAGAGGCAGGAGAGTTCTGAGGGGGTCTATGAGATGGTGTGGATGGGGAGGGTGCACTACAACAAACCAGATGAAAAACATAAGCAAATGAAACAAAGGCCCCCCCACCCTCCATGAAATTAAATTTTAAAAAACTCCTCCCCTGCATAACCCTACAATTTAGATACATCCAGATTTATTCTAATATGCTTAGAAGGCCATATCGCACCACCAGCCTGCTCGGAGTTTTATAAATTAACCAAAGGTATATTATTTGGCAATCCAGTAGTGAGCTGATGAGACTCGATGACCATCACTGTAAATAACCTTTATACCTTGAATGAAGAAATGGGGAAGGAAACAAAGTTATCTATGTTCCCTGTAAACCGCTTTGAGAATTTGAAAAGCGGTATAGAAAAAATGTTAAATAAATAAATAGGAGGGATCACTACTACTACTACTTCTTATCATTTGTATAGCGCTACAAGGCATATGCAGCACCGTCCAGACACATGTGAGAGACAGTCCCTGCTCATCAGAGCTTACAGTCTAATCAAGACAGACCACAAACCAAACTGGGGACAAGAGTAAATCTAGGGGAATGATAAAGATATACACATAGGTTGGAGAACAGGAAAATAAGGGGTGGGAGTTAGGATCCAAAAGCAGCCTGTAGAGCTGGGTTTTTATCCTGGATTTGAATAGGGCCAGAAATGGAGCCTGATGTACTGACTTGGATAGACTGTTCCAGGTATATGGAGCAGCAAGGTGGAATGAACGAAGTCTGGAGTTGGTAGTGGCAGAGAATGGCACAGATAAAAAACGATTTGCCAGAAGAGTGGAGTTCCCAAGGAGGAGTGTAGGGAGAGATAAAAGAGGAATGGTAGTGAAGAGCTGCAAAATGAATGCACTTATAGGTCAGTAGCTCAGGGATCTCCTACTAGCTCAGCTCAGGCACCTTTTATTAATTCACTTTTATGCTATTCTTTGACAACGTTCTATTAACAAAGTAGAACCTGAAGTTTGTAAGCTCAAATCCTGAGATTTGTTGCTTAGATAACTAGACTAAAGTACTCAAAAGTATGAGTTCAGCATCTACATTTTTTTTATTGTTCTGATGGAATCTGAAACATAAGATGTCTTTTATCAAAAATGCAGTGCAGATAAGGTACTTGTATCAAGTGCAGAAGAGCCTCTCCAGGACACATGAATGTGGTCATCTCAATCAACTTTGCGTAATGAAAAATAAATGATTATTCAGGTTAAGGAAGTTTTAAAAATGCATGAGCACACGTCTCCATGTTCCAGCCTGGCTGCTGTATCTTCAGCTACACTTGTGCTCCTGATGTTGTAACTTAACCTTCAGCAAGTGAAGGCCTCAAGAGGGATGCAGGGGAAAGGAAGACTCCTTGAAGGACACATTCTGTGCCTTGCAAAAGCAGTGATTTTCCAGTATCACATTAGAAATGTTGGTACCTTCAATAGAACAGTTTGTTATTTCAAATTAAACCTTGATAAGATCTTTTCTCAAAATACACAATTCCCATTGATTCTTAGGGGCATGTGTACTAAAGGTTCTAACACGTTAATGAAATTAAATGTACACAGTCATTTTATTTCTATGGGCATAATGACACTTAACATGCATGAATTTCATTGATGCGTGTTACGCCTTTAGTAAACATGCCCTAAATTAGCTTCTGCCACCCTTTCTGCCGCCTAACTTTCACTACTTAGTGATAACCAGGCAGCAGCTCAATATCGCTACCGCCCGGTTATCACCAGGTGCCGCCTCCACTGTGCCCCTGGAACGCCCCAATGTTAGTCAGCTAGCATCGGGGTATTCAGCTGTGACACCCATAGATATTCAGCAGTACTAACCGCGTTAGTGTCGTTGAGTATCGCAGTGATTGTGATTAACGCGATTAGCAGGTCTGCTAATCATGCTAATCACATTGAATATCCCCCCGTGAGTTTTAAAGAGAGTATACACTAGTCATAGAAACTTGATTAATTTTCAAGCAGAAAAATGTTTTTAAGGGATACAGAAACATTTTGTACCTTGTAGAAAGAGTTAGGAGAATGTTTACTGAGGGGATCATTCCAGAACAGGAATAAGCCCTTTGGATGTGTGGCGTAGACGTGTTTCTAGCAAAAACATCTACGACCGTATTCTGCATGTACATAGTGCTAGCACGGGGATCTCAGAACGTGGGCAGGAGTGGGTGAAACGGGGGAATGGTCAACAGAGGAGACGTGCAGTGCATATTCAGGAAAGACCCATGTACATTCTGTGTGTTTCCCGCAGACGTTCACATTATACCAGCGGAAACGTGGAATAAGGCCAGAACTTTTCTGCTCTGTAATGTGTCCTATAGAGATGAATGGCTGTGACAAAGATATTGTGAACCGGTGTGTCTGCAGTCTGGAAGACCACAAGATGCAGTTGTAAAGAATAGAATGCAGAGGTGGAGGAAGGTTGTATGTTAAGGACACACTACTGAACACCCCTACAGTAATATTCAGAGGTGCAATACTGATTATTCCAACTATGCTAGCAATTGCTGTGTGAGCTAGAGGAGGTGATCTAGGGCACCCTAATAATTCCTGTCTTCTGAGAAGTAGGGATGTAGGGATTATATGTGGGTGAGTATTGGATGGATGCATGTGTGGGTGAGAAACGCAGATCAAATTAGAAGTCCTGGGACCCTATGCCATCATGTTATACCAGCTGTTTTTTAGAGGTACTGTAGATGTATGTTTTATGTGTCTGCAAGTGAGAGTGTGTGTGTGTGTGGTTAGAGGGATGTATTGGTGGACCTGGGGTGCGTAAATGCAATTTTGGGGGGGGGACATCAGTGACTAGCCAGTACCTGGTCCGTAGGGCTGACCGCAGTGTGACCAGGTGCCAGTGTGATCAGCCAGGACACAGCAGAACGAGGTCTCTATGGCTAAATGTCAAAGCATATCCCTGTCAGCGATAAGGGACCCTCAGAATGAGTGCATGCAACAGGGCACACAGCACCATCAGCCGTCTCACAAATGAGACAGATGCTGGTGCCCTTAGGCATCTAGTAGTGCTGCTTGCACTGGTGCATGCACTCAATATGAGGGTCCCTATTTAATGTCAGGGATATACTCTGACATTTAGCTGTAGAGGACCATTTCTGATTTCTTCTGGTTCGTACATAGCATTGTATAGACTTGTCAGAGATGATCAATGCAAGCAGAACTAAAATGTTCACCTACTGCAATGTATGTTGTGCGGCAAGGTATGTCAGGAAAATTATATCACTCTCTACTTGCTGTTATAACATCTCTGAGTGCACATCTGGAGTACCCCAGGGATCTGTGCTGGGTCCGCTTCTTTTTAACATATTCATAAATGACCTGGAAATGGGAATAACAAGTGAGGTTATCAAATTTGCAGATGACACAAAACTATTTAAAGTTGTTAAAACTCATGAGGATTGAGGAAAATTGCAAGAGGATCTTGATAGATTGGAAGATTGGGCATCCAAATGGCAGATTAAATTTAATGTGGAAAACTGCAAAGTTATGCATCTAGGAAAGAACAACCCAAACTGTGGTTACACGATGCAAGGTTCCACATTAGGAACCACCACCCAGAAAAAAGATTTAGGTGTCATCATGGATAAAATGTTAAAACTCTCCGCCCAGTGTGCACCGGCGGCCAAGAGAGCAGATAGAATGCTAGGTATCATAAGGAAAGGAATGGAAAATAAAACAAAGGATATTATAACGCCTCTGCATCGTTGCATGGTACAACCGAACCTTGAATATTGTGTGCAATTCTGGTCGCCGTATCTTAAAAAAAAGATATAGCGTTATTAGAAAAGGTACAGAGAAGAGCCATCAAAATGGTAAAGGGGATGGAAGGATACTCCTATGAGGAGAGGCTAAAAAGGTTAGAGCTCTTCAACCTGGAAAAGAGAAGGCTGAGGGGAGTTATGATAGAGGTCTATAAATTAATGAATGGAGTGAAACGGGTAAACGTAGATCAATTGTTTATGTCATCAGAATATAGAAAGACTAGGGGACATGCAATGAAGCTACAGGGTAACCCTATTTAAGACTAATAAGAGAAAATAATGTTTCATTCAACGTATAATCAAACTCTGCAATTTGTTACCTGAGGATGTAGTAAAAGCTGTTAGTGTAGCCAGGTTTAAAAAAGGATTGGACAAGTTCCTGGAGGAAAGGTAGATAAACCATTATTAAAAGGGACTCAGGATATCACTGCTTGACCCAATACAAGCATTGTGGAACCTGTGTCATTTGGGGAAACTGCTAGGTACTTATGACCAATGTTCCCTCTAATTTTCTGTAGGCTGTGTGTGCATAAAATATCAGCTGTGCAGCTTTTGAAGGAAGGTTAAATTTTTGTGCGCCACATAACGACACTCGGAGTTATATACTTTAAAATTTGACTACACGTCAGAATACAGTATGTATACCACATTGATTTTAATCAAAATAAATGAAAATAGACAATTACTAAATGAAACAGAAAATTTCTAGTAATTAGAATCATAACTTTTAAATTTTAAGACGTCTGTGTTGTTTTCTATAAGAATCAGAGCCGTAATTTTTGTGCGCTCTGTTGTAAAGTATGTGCGCTCGCTCAGCAAGATGTGTGCGCGCGCACACGCGCACAGCTTAGAGGGAACAGTGCTTATGACCTAGATTGGCCACTGCTGGAAACAAGATACTGGGCTTGATGGACCTTGGTCTGACCCAGTAAGGCATATCTTGTGTTCTTATGTTCACAGAGGTCACTTTGCAGGGTCCTGGTCATGCAAAGGACTAACTTATATGGTCTGTTTTGCATCAGCACATCTGTATCATCCATTTTCAAGAATAGTCGGCATGGGTACTACACCGTCAGTGTGAGGAGCAGCTTCGTGGATGCACATTTTAACTGAGGAGGCGTGGTCACACAGAGATGGGCAGCAGCGGAGCCATACATCTTTTTGGAACTCGCTGAGGGCAGGGATGTCCATGCCGCTTGCTACGTATATCCATGTCCCAAGGTTTGTATGTGTCACGTCAAACACGTCTCACGTCAAACACGTCTATGTCCCCGATTCTGGACCCGCGGGCACATCCAGACCCACACATGCAGAGTTAGGGTCAAATGGGGACCATTTTTCATTTAGATGTGTCCGTGGGCCGGACGTGCACATTATGGAATCACAATCCACGTGTTCAGCCCCAAAACGTAGCGCACGAATGGCACTGGACCCACACAAATGATTGGGGGCGGCATTGCATGTCCCCATAAAATTAGCGCAGGTCCAGCACTACTCCTATGCTAAGCTGTTTGCTGCAATTATCACAGGCGCACTTACTGCAACTCACTGAAGTGACGATCAGTGCTTCCACAGTAAATGTAACATAGACAGTGAGTACCTGCTAAAGATGCCCACGCTAACTGTAATGTGCAGTTAATGTACACACTCTGCCCCAAATCTGCCCAGTCTCTGCCCAAAGCTAAGTGGTTAGCACTGGAGTTTTACCACAGATGCATTTTTAGCACACATTGTCACGGTGTGGATCTAGCAGAGCCTATGGAAATAGGTAGAAATGCAGAAAGTGGATCTGACACTGACAGCTCAGAGAAACACATGGCCCAGAGTTGCTATAGGCAACACACACAAAATAGGTCACAAGGTGTGAGAACACGCCCAAGCAGCAGGAAGGCTCAGGGTTCATTAAGTAATGAAGAGCAGCTGAGAGGGGGCGGAGTTGGGGCACACACACATAAACCTAACTCACCTGAAGTTAGGGTAGGTTCAGGTGTGAGTTCGGGAAGTTCAGGTGGAAGTTCGGGTTGGAGTGGAGGTTGGAGTTCAGCCAGCGTGAGAGCCGGAGAGGGAACTACCGAGAGAGCTGGAAAAGCTGAGAGGTTTAGTTCCAGAGCTGAAAGAGACAACCCAGGAGACTGCTTCAGAGAGCAGTGCACAGACACGTCTAAGCTCAGTGATGTTTATCCCGAAGGTAACAGAGGATACAGTTTGGAAGCCAGGCTTAGAAAGCTAATTACCCAAGCAACAGGCACAGAAGGGAAAAGGAGTTCTGGCCTGAGGATATTTTTATATCTGGAGAAAAGCTAAAGGGAAAAGGCCGTAGGAAGCTTCCGTCCTGGTCCACTTCTGTGATCTCAGCTGTACCGAGAAACCCCAGTTTGAGGGAGCAAGAAGGTAAGCTGATTGGCTCTAATAGAGGGAAAGCTGAATGCAGTAACTTTCCATGTAATTGTCAAAGTTGGTGGGGCTCTCAAGAAAGAAACTCCAGTGAATGTGGTAATTGTCCCTCACACACTTTCACGAAGGAAGCAAGGAAGTCTCTGTGCAATGGGGAGAGAATGCTAAACAATAATACTTCTGGCTATCTGAAGGAAAGACAGTTTGAAGGAGAAAGTGAAGAAATGCAGTGTGATATTCAAGGGGGAACAGCCCTCAGATGAATGCATGGACTGTACACTGATTATTGCCGATGATATCTCCTCTTGATGTTAAAGAGGCAGTGGAAACTTTCTAGTCACTGAAGTGAAGGAGAAAGGTTTATCTGTTTGCTTGGAAAAGGACTGTTTAAGATACCTTTTTATTTGGGTAAAGAAGCTGAAGATAGAAGCAATTTTGGTTCATATTTGTTTCCTTTATTTTGTACCAGAAGATGGTCTATTTGCCTTTGTTTTCATAGCTATAAAAGAATCCACCCAGAAGGGGAATAAAAATCCTGTCTTAAAGCCTTACCACCCGACTGCAACTCATTTCTTGGCTAGCCTGTGAAAACTACAATACCCAGAGGGCATTGCAAGGCTCTCTGCACCACTTCCTGGCTGGTTAAAGATAAGGCCCCAGTGTAATACCCTGCTTTAACCTGTGGGGACCCTCGCTGGGTGACAACATACACAACAAATACCACGACAGGCTTAGTGCGTGATAAACCCTGTGCTAATTGATAGCGCGGTTTAGTAAACATACTCCTAAGTGCATATTAACTGATAGCTGGGCTTAGTAAACATACTCCTAAGTGCATATTAAGAACTGATAGCGCAGCTTAGTAAACATACTCCCAAGTGCATATTAAGAGCTGATAGAGCGCTTAGTAAATATACTGCTAAGTGCATATTAAGAACTGATAGCTGGGCTTAGTAAACATACCCCTAACTGCATATTAAGAACTGATAGCGCAGCTTAATAAACATACTCCTAACTGCATACTAAAAGCTGATAGTGCAGCTTAGTAAACATACTCCCAAGTGCGTATTAAGAGCTGATAGAGCGACTTAGTAAATATACTGCTAAGTGCATATTAAGAACTGATAGCTGGGCTTAGTAAACATACCCCTAAGTGCATATTAAGAACTGATAGCGCAGCTTAGTAAACATACTCCCAAGTGCATATTAAGAACTGACAGCACTGCTTAGTAAACATACTCCCAAGGACGTATGAAGAGCTGATAGTGCTGCTTAGTAAATATACTCCCAAGTGCATATTAAGAGCCGATAGAGCGGCTTAACAAACATACTCCTAAGTGCATATTAAGAACTGATAGCACGGCTTAGTAAACATACCCCTAAGTGCATATTAAGAAATGATAGCACAGCTTAATAAACATACTCCTAACTGCATATTAAAAGCTGATAGTGCAACTTAGTAAACATACTTCCAAGTCCGTATTAAAAGCTGATAGAGCGGCTTAGTAAACATATTTCTAAGTGTGCATTAAGAACGGATGGCGTGGCTTAAACAACATACTCCTAAGTGCATATTAAGAACCCTGTGAAAACTTAAGCAAAACAAAAGTCAACTTTTTATTATGAATTACTGAACATGTTTACAATTTAAATACATTAGGAAAAGTAATTTAAAAATACTTACCTGAGAAAAATGCTGTACATTATTTGGAGACCAATCAACTCAAATTTGAGGTAAAGAACCAGGGTGGAAAGGGAAACACTTTGCATAGACGTTATCAATTGCTGGGTTTTATACTTTGCCCTGGTCAAGAGATATTGTAGAACAGTATATTAATATTTATTCTCAAGAGTGGTAACATTTGATTTCATAGTTTCAACCTGTCACCTTAAGCAAGAGGGAGGAGTGACCTAGTGGTTGAGGCAAGTTGCCTCAGGTCAGGGGTTGGAGTTTGAAGCCCATTAGAGGACAGCAATCTCTGGCCAGAGGGACTGGGGTTTCTAATGCCACTTGTGGCCTTGGGCAAGCTACTTAACCCTCCATTGTGTCAGCTACAAAAACATAGATTGTGTGCCCTTCAGGAACAAGGGAAATATATATCATACCTGAATGTACACTGCTTTGACCCAGTGAAAAGCAATGCTTAGTTTATTCTCTAAATAAAGCTGCATTTATTTATGCTATCCCAACCACTTAATTATTGGAATTGGCTAGAGTTTTGTTTCTGAATTCCGATTGTTACTCCCTGCTTCCCATCCCTACCTTCAGAAGCAACGTTGCTGGTGTAAGTAAAATAACCCAGCAGGAAAACAACAAACTTATCTACCCCCTCTGGGATAACATCTGAGCATCCTCAAGCCACCTATTACCATCATCAGCAGGACGGTTCCCAGCCTCAGATGTGTCACTTTAGTTTAGAAAAAATAATCTAGAATACCACTTACATATAACCTGACCCCCAGTTTTTCTTTTTCTTACTCCATTTTCTATTAACATATTCCTAAATGTCAGTAAGTCACTGCAGTTCTTATTCCTTCTTATTCAGGTATTTTATATGCTTCTGAATTTGACTGCAAGCGGCAGTTGGCCAAGAATGGATGTGAGTTGGTTTGTAGTTTTGTTTGTGTCCTGTGATGAACTGACAGACACGGCCTTTAAAGCCACAATCTCTCCAGTTCCTATTATTTGGTTGGGTTTTTTTTATACTAAGTACAGTACACCAATGGTTGGATTATAAAGTGTTTTATTAGGAGCTCATCAAGGAGAGTTCTGAGGTCAGTGCACCGCGCCAAACACCGCCTATCCATAAACAGCTTGCACGCAAAGCCCTGCATACGACATGACGCCTGCCCGCACATTCAATGTTTCTAGTTTCTGAATCAACCTCCCATGAGAAAAAGTATCATAGGCATCTGTAATATCTATTTCAATTATCAGCCAAGTCCCTGATCAGCATAATGTCTTGATGAGTCCAAGACGGCCAGCACTACTGTCTCCATGTTATGATAGGAACGATACCTTGATTGATTGGGACACAAAATAAGCTGTTCCATCACAAAATCCCTTAGCTGGCAGTACACAGCACATTTAATTACCTAATTTAGATATGGAAGTAAAGACATGGGATAGAAATTCTGTGCAACAGAAAAATCCTGGCCAACATCCTTGATAAATGGCCATAAAATAACCTTTTTCAAGCTGCAGGGAAAGGTGCCCAATTCCAAAGGCCAATTCAAAGTGGTGACCAACAGTGCTGGAGCCAGTGATTCCTTTTCCTTATATAGCTCAATAGTAGGGGATCAGTTGCACAAGTCACCATATCCATTTGAGATAACAAATGTGGTATCGCTACTCTGTTCATTAAGTTAAACACTTACAATGAACCATGCCAGCTTCAACACATCCAACATCACAACTGCCACTGTCATTAAGGCAAACAATCTCACCATCATCAGGGATGCTATACACAAGGGGGAGGATATTCAAAGACATTTACATGGTTTGCAGACCAGCAAACTTTGTAAATGCCGCTGGATATCCATGGGTGTCGCTGCTACATGCCCCTATGCTAAGCGTTTAGCATTGGGGTATGTCATGGGTATTTTGGGGTGGAGCAGAGGCAGCACCTGCCACTAACTGGGCCAGCAGTGATATTGAGCCGCTGCCCAGTTAGCGAAAAGCAGGTAAAGTAAGGCATGGCAAAGGCTGGCCTAACTTTAGTTGCAGACGTTAATTGGGCAGCAGCTCATTATTGCTGCTGCTCAGTTAGCTTCTGGCTTCTGTGGCAACCCAGTGGCCAAATATGCTGGGGTTAGTATTCAGCAGTGGCAGCTATGCGCTTTAAAAGTGCTAGCCGCCACCGCTGAATATCCCCCCCCCCCCCAAGGTGCCTAATGTTGGGCAAAGTTTCAGACCAAAGCTTAGGAGTTTAGGTTCACATGAGGAGTTTTGGGTTGGGTGGGGAAAAACAAAACAAAACAGATACATTAAATAGAGACAGTTTTTCTGGATGAAAGTTGCAATATAGTAGAGATACACAGGCCACACAAATAAGTATCACAGTAAAACATGTTTAATGTGAGATCTAGATAAAGAATTTAGCATTTTGGATTTAAAAGCAATCTTATATTTTGCTTTGTTGCATGGAGGCAAGTGGACCTGTGTTTTGGCAATGGTGAGATGCACTGCATCGGCTCATGCTCATGGATTCAATAGGGAACAGGGGGCAGCCTACTAGATGGGCTTCCCTAGAGCCCAAAGCCAAATTGTGAAGATTCAGTAAGTGCCCCGGGCATTGAGAAGTACCCCAGGCATTCACACTTCCCCAGTAGTAGTAGCGGTAGGTAGTTAGTTGACAGCTGATGATAGTGTGTGGGGGAGGATGTCAAGAAGAAGGGGTGGAGTCCTGATTATCACAAAAGAGGACCTCCACTTCAAAGCCCACAAAACCTCCTCCTGAGATGACATAGACCTAATCACCATCTCAAACAAACACCTATCAAGCTGCCTGGCATACCGCTTACCATCCTCAAGCTCCAATGACTTTTCACCTCTTAACGAGGAACCATGTGCTCACAATCTAACTAACAAATGGTTTGTACTTCTGGGAGACCTCAACCTGCCTTGCATAACTACACAGCAGTCATCCAGTTTCCTTGATGCTATGGAAGCCCTCCACATTGAACAAATCATCATCAACCCTAGCCACAGGAAAGGAGGCTTGCTTGACCTCATCTTCACTCCAACTGATTGGCCATTTCACCACCTACTCCTATCCACCCAAATCACACCAATCCCATGATCTAATTATTATTTGGTTACATTCTTCCTACCCCCATTCCCACTAAAGATATTCACGCTCCCACACAGATCACAGCACGCAAATTTCGACTATTTGCCAAAGAAGCATTCCTACACAATGTACTGCTGCTAGTAAATTCAGAACAGACAGGCCTGGGCACCATTTTACAAGACTGGAACAACACAATCTCCTCCTATGCTATAACCTCCAGCACCTCATCAACAAAAAGAACAAAACAATATGACCCATGGTATTCGCCTGACCTCAAGCAACTTAAAAACAAGCTACGAAGACTTGAATGAAGATGGAGACACTCCGGAGACCTAACCCATCAAGCAGCATACAACACTGCACAAGCTGAGTACTGTTCACAGACCATAGACCGCAAGAGAGAACATCACACAAAGCTACTTAAATCCTCCCTTAACCCACCCAAGGAAGCTGTTTGAAATTGCACAGCAACTAATGAAGCCCTCCAGTTCAAACAACTCAGTCACAGCCTTATGTCCACACATGATGGCAAAATATCTCCAGGACAAATCCAACAAAACCTCATCAGGAATTTCCTTCCTAACACCACCTAACAACACAATTGCCACCTGCAAAACCTGGGACAGCTTCCACACCATTTCAGCAAAACAACTGGAAGCAATCATCACCAATATAAATAGCACAACCTTCCCCCCTTAGACCCATGCCCAATCTCATGGGTCAAAATCACTAAACAGGAGCTGAACCTAATTCTACTTAAAATAAATCAATTATCTCTTTCTCAGGGTTACATGCATAAAAGCCTAAAGTGTGCATCTATCAGATCCCTACTGAAGCACCCCACGTTGGACCCCTCATTACCAGCCTCTTACAGACCAGTCTCAAGTATATTCAAAGTTTGCAGCATCTGTAATGGGGACTACATACACTGCCTGAGCCATTAAACAGACCAGGAAGCTGCTACAAATGCTATTAAATCCTTTAGGATTCAGCATGACAGGTTTTCTAGGGCTGTTCTTTATATCCTAGAGCTTTAAAACAGCGAAAGCAACTCACCAAGACAGTGTCCAAAATCTCAAAACAGAAAACCCCTACTGCTCAGACACTCTAACATTAAAGGCATTAACCTAGAAACATAGTCTGAGGGCAGGGCTGGTGCAAAACTGGGGCACCACCAAGAGTATTTGATGTAAATCTTATTCTTTTCAAGAAATGATTATGGAAACAGTACAATGTGTGACTAGACAGTTCGGGGGGGGGGGGGAAATATTAATTTTCAAAGAAAACAGAGAATAGCATCAGGGCTGGCCCAACCATTAGGCAAAACTAGGTAGTTGCCT
This sequence comes from Ichthyophis bannanicus, assembly GCA_033557465.1. Taxonomy (NCBI): domain Eukaryota; kingdom Metazoa; phylum Chordata; class Amphibia; order Gymnophiona; family Ichthyophiidae; genus Ichthyophis; species Ichthyophis bannanicus. Next base: position 166,826,121 of record CM066044.1, on the reverse strand, counting down.
AGGATGGTGGCTTTGGAGGGGTGTAAAACAAAGCTATAGCTCCTGATAGTCCCATTAACTCAAAGAAGCAAGAGCACCTGCAGGGAAAGTGGGCATACACATACATACAAAAAGATTAATAGGTAAAATTATGTTACATAGAAACATGACAGCAGAAAAAGACCACATGGCCCATCCCTCGCATGTCACCCCCCCCCCCGAGTTTCATAATAAGTTCTTTGTAAATTTGTGAGTTATAATGTAAACCGCTTCAATGATAAAGGATAAAGCAGTATATAAAAACTGATAAATAAAGCAATAAATCTAGACTGCCCTTCCATATCAGCTACTACAAGAGCCCCTTTTTTTTCCTTTAGAGATCTTCTGTGTTGGTCCCATGCTTTCTTGAATTCAGATTCTGTCCTCATCTCTACTACTTCCACTGGGAGACTATTCTATACATCTACCTCTCTTTCTGTAAAGAAATATTTCTATACATTACTTCTGAGTCTATCCCCTTTCACCCTCATCCTATGTCCCCTCTTTGCAGAACTTACTTTCAAATGAACGAGGCTCTCCCCCTGTGTACTAATGCTGCAGGGGTATTTAAAAATTTCTGTCATATCTTCTCTATCCCACCTTTCTGTTGTCCAATTATGCACTTTTACAAGACTGTTGTGGGAGGGGTGATGTTGGGATAATCATGATTGTTGAATTTAATGATCAAAATCTTCGGGAGAATTCGTAAGGCTGAAGGTTTTCCTAGGGCACCCAATATCCTTGCACTAGCCCTGAAAAGCATGCAATTTGTCTGACGCATCTCACTTCTCCAATAGCAAGCTTTGGCTGATTTGCATGACATAAAACTATGCTAAGAACAGTAAAATGCAAGCTCAGATCACAGGATCTCTACACCAGCAGCCTTCGGTTTTGTTTCATTCTGTAGTGCTTCAAATGACATGTTTAACAGAATAGCTCCTTTACTCAATAAGGCAACATGCAAATATCTTTTAATTAATTATTGATCTTGTTTGCAAACCCAAGTAGCAGTTCACAAACTTTGTGGCATGCTTTCTCTTCAGTATGCCCTGTTACGCACAACTGGTAGCTCTTTGTATGCCTGGTGCAGACTTAAATGGAGTGACAAGAACAGCGGGTGTGATTGCAAAGCAGGAATTTGCTCTCTGAAAACCTGTGATTAATAGAACTGCTGCAGATCTGGAAGCAAAACAAGCCTCTTTAGAGTGAATGCAGGAGCTGATGTTAATCCAAGAACAATGTGTGGAATTATTGGCTCTAAACTCGTAGAGCTAAGGTGCATTCCTGTCAAGAACAAACAGCGGTGTAGCTGTGCATGTATATAGTATTTTGACAGCTGGCAAGATGGTAAAAAGTTGTTTACAGCTAATTAGTAATTATCTTGTATTTTCTGCAAGCCTCCTCTTTTACAAAATAAATCATGAGCCAATATCTGGAAGGCCACAGCTTTTTATTTCTGTACTATATGAATGTGTAACAACTCTACCCCCTCTAGAGGAGCCCGAAGGTGTCAGATCTTGTGAACACTAAGCAACATTAGGCCTGGCAAGTATCTGGATGGAAGTCTTGAAAAGAAGATTGTCATAACCATAAACACCAAAACCTGCAAAAACAAACAAGGCACTATCACTGCCATGGTTTGGAAAGAGAGATGTTTTCCAAAATCATCTCTATTGGAACCGCACGACTACAGGACTGTCTTCCAAGCAATGCCACTTCCACATATTGACTTCTGCAATGCAATTCTCCAAGGCTTGCCAAAATCCCATCTATTATTGCTACAACTTGCTCAGCACACCGTGGCTAGGGTACTCACCAGGATGTCTAGGGGCTCACACATCACCCCTGTCATGAAAGAGCTCCAATGGCTACCGCTAATAGACAGAATCAAATACAAGAACATTGTCACAATATTTAAAATCCTCCACGACCAGTTCTCTGAGTATTTACAGACCATAATAAAAAAACTCCCCAATAACAGACAAAGGAGAAGCACCACAGAACACCTCCTGGTGTCGCACCCAAACTTCGCAAAATGCAACCAATCTGCATGCAAAAGAGTATTTTCATTGTATGCTCCAACGGTATGGAACTCCCTCCCTGTGAAAATCCTCACAGCCACAGACTCCTGAAAACACACCTGTTCCAAATGCGCTTTCAGGAAATAACACAAGCAAGCAAACAGAATCACTAAACCATATATAAAACATAGCTAAGATATAGCCCACCCTTGCCCCTCACTAACAAACACTCACACCACATCAATCTCCACACCAATATACCTGCTCAGTACTTGTATATATATTGTACTGTATATACTGTATATATCTTATTATGCCTTGGATCATAATGGTTCCTTGCATGATTATATGGGTTGCTTTCTGTAGTAATTGTTCTTTATAATGTGCACACGTTCCATGTAATGTTTTGTTCTGTTATATGTAAACCATATTAAACATTGGAAATGTGGTATAAAAACTTCTCAAACAAATAAATACAACTGTGTGAACAAGCTTGCAAAGGAGATATCTTGTTCAAATAGTCCAAATGATTATTTATTGTTTTTATATTCCATCAGTCCAAAGACAAACTCTGTTTAAGTTGAACTACAAATAAACATGCACAATAAACCAAAGCATAGCTGAAGCACATTCATCACAGCAAGAACATAGTTAAAATTGCATTAGCAGATTTTAGCAGATGGTACTTGCCATTTTTACATTGTGCTATTTTTCACTTGTGAACCCTTTCACAAAACTTATGGAAAATTACTGTTGAGCTAGGAAATTATGCCAATCTGGTGATTAGTGATTCAGCATAAATTAAATTTCAGGTGGAAAACCACATAAATGGGCAATTTCGCAGTAAAACCTAGCTATACCTCAGGAAAGTTTACTTAAGTATTTTTTCAAAAAAAAGGTTAGCAATTTCTTTCTAACTTTTTCACATGAAACACCTTAAATTAACCGCGATCCCCATGGATATTCCTATAGTTCAGTACACTGGTCTCATAAGGAGCTGGACAACAAGGGGAACAGTTTTCAAACAGCCTCTGTAGTTACAAAATAAGCAGAAACATGCACTGCACCTTCTTTTTTTAATGCAGCTAACTTGCAAAGACAAATCATCTGAGTAAGTCAAGTGCATGCTCTGATAGCATCTGCATGCTCTGTGCCTGCTATTTATGTGGGCAGCCAAGGAGGGTTAAATAGTGCACATACTTTGAAACGCTCCATACATGTACTGCTTTCCTCCCTTAGCCTAAACACATGTCCAAGGATGTCTTTTTAACTCGGCTAGCACACATGTTATGGAAGCCCATGTGTACTGGTAGGTAGGCAGAGGAGGGCAGCTTTCAGTGCTGATTTGCCTGGGTAAACGGCTTTGATTATTGCCATCTAATTGGTTTCTCTTGATCCTGTTAGGACTGTCACCCTGCCGGCTGCATGACACAATTTGATGGATAGCATTGTACAACAGCGAATTACATTTTTAGGGGGGGGAAAAAAAAAACTTATAACCGACTGCTTTGCTACATAATTTGGGAGTAATTAAATAACTTCTCGCATTAGTCAAATATATATAGGTACTGTTAACTAATTGGACTTTACGGGATTTGCAAAGTAAAAGCTTCTCTATGCTTTTGCTTCAAAAATTACCACAGGAAACCAGACACTTATATTTCCTCCTGCTATTTGGGGCATCATATTTATGGAGTTAAGAAAAACACATATTTTGGAAAATCAAAAAGTATACACATAGGTTCAAATTCCATTAATGCAGCATCTTGGAATATCCCAAATCCTGCCCCAATTGAAAATGCATAACTTGGACCACATAGGGTGTTGTTTATTAAACAGGACATTTTTGGTTATTATAATTTTTATTTCTTTTTAGTTCTATTTATGTAAGTATGTTTTTACAGTTTGTGGTTATAATTGATCCAGTATTTATTACAAGTTGTCCCACTCATTTAACTCCCGCTCCTGTTCAATTAAATATAGGCACAGTATTTACACACAGCATGGTTTTATACATGAGTTTTTCTTTCTTTTTATGTGATATTACACACCTTTTCATGTTGTAGATATTTTAATAATTTATTTATAATCTTATTGGTTTCTTGTAACAATAATTATTTATTGCTTTTATTGTATTTATTTATTTATTATTAATCATATTACTTTAATGTTTTTAAGTTTTATGTTAGAAGTGCTATAGTTTTAATGTTATAGGTGTAATGTTTCTGTATTTGCAGCAAACCTGTATCCCCTGATGAAGTGACAAATACGAAACACGGCCTGTGTCGGGCTCTCAGGTTTATTAATAAAGTATCCTTGTTTGATCACCAGATATTAAACCCCTACAACTGCAGTATCTATTCACACCCATTAAGCATTCAAATCAGAACAACCTTTAAACTTGCAGTTCCCCTTTCTTCCCTATACTCCTCAGGCAACACACGTCACCTGTGACCTTTTCTAGTGGGTTGGAAGTCTCTATTATCTCTACTTTTTAGAAGCTCTTCCATCAAAGCCCACTCTTATCATTTAGGGGAATGTTTACTAAATTGTGCTAAAAATCAGCAACTAGTTCCAAAAATTAGAGCAGGAGGTGTGGCCAACCCATGATAAATATTGAGGGCATTCCCATCAACACCCATTGTAGTTAACACAGCAGAAAGCCCCCCATCATACTAAACCTGCAACCACGATTAATGGAGGTGCACTTACTGCCACCCAATGAGAAGGCAGTATAAGTGCACTAGTGCTAAATACAACATTGATGATTAGTGCGCGCTGACATGCATGATAATCACAATGGGCAGGCAATGCCCAGTCCCTACCCAATAGCATACTGATATTTTTAGTGCATGGTAATGATTACCACGGTCCCACAATAAACGTTTACCATGTGCTAACTGGTGATGTAATGCCCTTTAAAGCATGACATCAACAGAAAGATTGCCAAGACTTACAGGTTGTTTTTAAGTAGATTCCAATGGGGGACTCGGGTATAGGCTCCTGCTGCTTGCTAACAAGTAACAGTAATGAGGGTTGAGCGATGTGAAAAGTGTGTATGTGGAGGGGGAAACTTGTAGTTTAAGAAAAATTCTACTTACTCTGAGAGTCCTCTGTGCAGTGCTATACCAAGCCATAAATGCACCCTGTGTGACTTGCAAACGTGGCACCCCCCCCCCCCCACGGTATCAGACATTTGTCAGTTGCCCCATCCCTCCATGCCCAGCATCGCCCATCTTACCCCATACCTCTACATGTCCAGCCGGCTCCTCCCCCAGTGCTGCCTGCCCAGTCTCCCTTGCCCAGCCGCCATTTTCCGGTTCCCTTGGTGGCAGTGGCCGCGGTGCTGGCAGTGCAGCAGACCTCCAATTAAAAAAAACAACACGCAGGTCTTTCCGTTTCCACATTTGGATGGCTGGTCAGAGGAGGGAGGGGTCAGACCAACCATGCAAGCTGGAGTTGGAAAGACCTGCTTGTTTTTATTAAATTGGAGTCCGCTCCGCTCCGCTGCCGCGGAAATAGGCAAAGTAGTGGTAGGACAAGGGCAGGCAGTGTGGGGGGGGGGGGGGAGAGCCGAGGCCAGCAGTAGGCAAACCTAAATGTGCTCCTATTTTTTTGCACCCTGTGTGGCTGCACAGCTCGCACAGGCCTAGATACGGCACTTCCTTCATGATCCATTTCCTGCCTGGTAACCCCTCTTTCGCACATAGGAAGTACGCAACCCATCACAGAGTGATTTCTTCCATTCTTGGTGTAATTTTCCTTCTGAATACAACTGGATTCTAGAAGATGCAGGTCAGGATTAATGCATAGGCAAACAGATCATATGTCTAGAATCAACATCTAGAGAGATCCTACCTGCCAAGTCTCCTGCCCAAAAATGATAAATTTGACAGTTCTGAAAGCCTTGGAGCTAGGGAAGGGTTGCCAATCAGCTATTTTAATTAAGGGAGGCCACTAGCTGGCATAATCTTTTAAACTGGCAATGAAATTATCAGTAATCTGTTGACCATCTGCATACCTAGCAGAAGACATGCTTCACTCCTCTCTGCCCCTCCATATGGCTCCAATCCCTCTACAGGCTCCTTGAATCCAGATCTCCCCTCACCCTCCTATAGTGAACAGACTACTACTTTTGGCTCAGGGTGCCATCCCCTATCTCATCTTTCCAAAGAAGCCCAGGAAAACTAGAGACTCTTCCTGAGTATGGTAGCAAGTTGTGATTGATAGAAAGGACTAAATCAATCTGTATTCAGAGACTGTATAGCAGCTCCTCCTGCTCCTGGGTTCTGCATGGGAGGTAGGGCTGTGAGCAGTCTCTAAACTCAGTCACAGCCAGCCTCTGCAGTTTTCCCCAAGCCATTTCAGGAAGTACAGTAGTCCAGTGGTTAGAGCAGCAGACTGAGAACCAAAGAAGCCAGGGTTCAAATCTTTCTAGTATTCCTTGTGACCTTGGTCAAATCGCTTAACCCTTCATTACCTCAAATACAAACTTGACTTATAAGCCCTCAGGGGACCAAGAAACTACCTACTGCACCTGAATATAACTTGCCCTGATCTTTCTACTGAAAAGGTGTAAACTAAATCCAAATAAAAATTGGAGAGAGTCCATGGTAGGAGCACACAAAGTATGCTTGTCTACGGTCCAGTCAGGTGTTAATATAGCCCTGGTTAGATGTTTCACTAAAATATATCAAAACTAAACAGCCATACCCATACCCTCTACTGTCTATAAATCTCTTAATTTACAGTTAGATTATTTTATAGATGTCTTGCGCATCAACACACTCATAGAAGAGACAGCTGCTCACTTACAGCTCCTCAACTAACCTAATTGTTGAAGTCTCAGAACAACAGTCCTGCATGGAAACATTTCAAACAAGTCACTAACACCTAAGGATATATCAAATTCCTTCTTAAGTTGAAATAAACCTAATACAGCTGCTAGTGTTCATTTCCACCTGCTGCAATACAGTATGTGAGCTGGAACATGGGTAGTCCTGAAGGTACAGTATGCACAACTCTTAAAAAGTCCTGTGCTGCCATCTCTGGTTGGGAAAATTTGAAATTCTGTAAAAAGGAATTCTCTCTTCATCTCTGGAGTCTTTGCAAGCTGTGATAACTTTTATTTGACCAACACAAAGAAGTAATCAAAGATATCATACATGGGCTATCAAGACCATAATGGTCCCTTCTTCAAATGGAGATGATGCAAGGTTGTTTTATTTCTAAAATATAAATGCATAGAACAAAAAAAAATACTAAAAGGGAAACAAACTAAATAATCAGTAAGTATTAGCATTTGCACAGCATCTTAAGCCATGGTGCTTCACAACCATCTGCAAACAGGTAGAGTGAAATCCTGCACCAAAGATCTTACTGTCTAACAGGCCAATACAGAAACATAAGAACATAAGATATGCCATACTGGGTCAGACCAAGGTCCATCAAGCCCAGTATCCTGTTTCCAACAGTGGCCAATCTAGGTCAGAAGTACCTAGCAGTTTCCACAAAAGATACCGGTTCCACAATGCTTGTAGTGGGTCAAGCAGTGATATCCTGGGTCCCTTTTAATAATGGTTTCTGGACATTTCCTCCAGGAACTTGTCCAAACGTTTTTTAAACCCAGCTACACTAACAGCTTTTACTGCATCATCCGGTAACAAATTCCAGAGTTTGATTACATGTTGAGTGAAAAAATATTTTCTCTTATTAGTCTTAAATAATTTACCCTGTAGCTTCATTGCATGTCCCCTAGTTTTTCTATATTCTGATGATGTAAACAATTGATCTACGTTTACCCGTTCCACTCCATTCATTATTTTATAGACCTCTATCATCTCTCCCCTCAACTGTCTCTTTTCCAGGTTGAAGAGCCCTAACCTTTTTAGCTTCTCTTCATAGGGGTATCCTTCCATCCCCTTTACCATTTTGGTAGCTCTTCTCTGTACATTTTCTAACATTATATCCTTTTTAAGATACGGTGACCAGAATTGCACAAAATATTCAAGGTGCGGTCACATCATGGAACGATACAGAGGCATTATAATATCCTTTGTTTTGTTTTCCATTCCTTTCCTTACGATACCTAGCATTCTATTTGCTCTCTTGGCCGCTGTTGCACACTGGGTGGAGGTTCCTAATGTGGAACCTTGCATCGTGCAACCATAGTTTGGGTTGTTCTTTCCCAGGTGCACAACTCTGCACCTGTCCACATTAAATTTCATCTGCCATTTGGATACCTGTCCTCCAATTTATCAAGATCCCCTTATAATTTTTCACAATCCTCATGGATTTTAACAACTTTAAATAGTTTTGTGTCATCTGCAAATTTGATAACCTCATTCGTTATTCCCCTTTCCAAGCCATCTATGAACATGTCAAAAAGCAGCGGATCTAGCACGGCATTTTCTGGTGCTTTTCCTGCGCTAGGCTTGCTCTCCAATACAGAAAGCAAGCAAGCGCTAGAAAAACAACAAAAAAGCAACCGTGCTAAACTGCAGCACACTCGGCATGCAAATCACTGCATAAGTAATTGCGCCCGACGTAAAAAACGGTGCTGAAATTTTGCAGTTTTTTAAACTGTTTTTTAATGCTGGATCTTCACATCAGCTTTGAGTAGGCATAAAGATCCAGCCAGGAGCAAAAGTATCATCTGAGGCTTAAATGAATTTCAGCTTAAATAAAAAGAGAAAAACATAAATAAATGAAAATAGAGGGGGTTTCTGACCAATGAAGATTGGTGCCCTAACATTGCAAGCAAGAAAAAAGGATTCAGTTAATGGAACGGAGGGACTAACTGAGGTCTTTTCCCCTTTCTGGTTACAAAAATTAAAAATACTAAATATAATATATTCAATATTTAGCATCAGAGAAAGTATAAAAATGAAAAGGGAATTTTTTGATGACAGGTGATTATGGTGGGATTATATGTGCAAAACTAACCCATTTGGAGAAATTGCCCCAAAGTTTAATACTTCAAAAGTATGATGTCCATTTATGCATTCTTACAAGACTGTTGTGGAAGGGATGGTTTTGGATGATCATGATTGTTGAGTGTATTTATCTAAATCTTTGGAAGGGAATGCATAAGGCCGAAGGCTCCCCTACGGCACCCAATATCCTTGCACTGGCCCTGAATGGCAGATGCAGCATTTGTGCCCTGGTCTCCGGTTTTCCAATCTATTATTCTGACCATTAGGCCTACCATCCTTTCCCAGTCTAGTCCCTTTATCTTTAAGGCACAGAGGGCTAAGAGGGTAGAATAAAAAATCCGTGCTACCTGGTTAGCCCTTTCCTCCACCCCCGCTCCACCCTGGAACACCCCTAACATGCCCCGCTGCTAACCATATAGCATCTGGACGCGTTAGGGACATATCCGGGATTTTCGAAGGGCAGTTAACCTTGTAAATGCCTTCGAAAATCAAGCCCTAAGGTCCCTATTTACTAAAGCATGGTAAGGTTTTGCAGTTAACACTTGTTAATTGCCAAAATTAAAGCACAGCAACTGCAAACACCTCTGTGTTTATTGGTGGGGTGTTCCCAGCAATTTCTCATCCAGGTAATGCAGAGAAAGATTATTTTAAGCACATAGCTACGTACCCTGTATAACACGATGCAGTTAGCTACACATATTCCGCATGGTAAGTCAACAGGTGGTACCCTAATGGCCACTCACTGCTAGGTACAGTCCCTGCCCATTCGCCACCCATTCTTTGTCCTTTCCTGTGTTAGCTGTTAATACTGAAATTACACGCGTTAATGGTCGATGCTAAGGTGCCCGCATTAACTGTTAGCATGTGTTAATTGCTTAGGAGCCCTTCTACTAAAGACGTGCACTTGACGTGTGATTAGCGGCAAATACCACGTGTAAGTGCACCCATCGTGTGCTATTGGGGACGTAACCAGCAAGTTCCCAGCAGCTAGCACCAGAACATGTAGTGCACTTAATACACGTGCACCTAACACCACCCATAGAGGTATCATTATGTGCACTCATGCTAACTGCCACACTGCCACCGAACACATGGCATTTTCCTTCGTGCTAGCAGTCATGTGCTTTCCATGCCCATACTCTGCCCCTAACCCACGCATCCTTCGCCTTAGAGTTTGATGGATGATTACTTCATGTTTTAGTGGCCGGTAATTGGCATGCAAATAGGACCAGCCCAAGGGTTTCTGCCACCCCGGGCAGGAGCCCCGGTCATGTCGCCCCCTCCGAACCCCCATGCACCGAGTCGCACTGCCACTGCTTCCGTCTTCTGGGGGGCTGGCGGCAGGGGATTTTCAGCAGTAGTGCCACTGAACTTTTAACCCGGTTATTCAATGCTGGCATTGAATATCTGGGTTGGCTGGATAGCGCAGCAACTAACCAGGCAGTGGCAATACTCAGCCACTGTCCGGTTATCTACGGTGGTGAAAGTATTAGTATTTAGCTCACACCTTTCCAGTTCAAGGAAAGTTACATTCAGGTACATAAGTTATTTCTCTGTCCCCAGAGACTTTACAATCTAAGTCTGTACCTGAGACAATGGAGCATTAAGTGACTTGCCCAGAACTACAAGGTGTGCCAGTGGGATTTGAACCCTGGTCTCTCTGCTTACCAGGCTGCTGCTTTATCCACTAGGTTGCTCCTCCATCAACTAACTGTCACTGCCATTTGATAACCAGCTAGCGTCTGACTATCACTGAAAAAAGTTTTAAAAAGGTAGTATGAACTGAATGAAATATTTTTCTGAGAGGGAAGTTAATATATATGTATTAGGGAATATTCACCAGCTTTTATTTAAAGCCTGCAAGGCAACATAATATTGAACAAAATACAACTAAGGACTAAGCTTTCTTTGTTACATTGCAGAGCAGTTTTATTGAGAGAAATTACATACTGTATTTATTCAGTCTGCGACTAAAAAGCTGTTTGATTATTTTCATCTAATTTCCATGTATTTTGGTGTGCTGAAAACAAATAAAATATTGAAAAAACTCCTAGACGTCATGATTTGCCACAACATGCAAAATTGTCTTCAAATTTATCAAATTTTTTCAAATTACTATTAATTAATTCAAATTACTATTAATTAATTCACATAAGTGCATTTAAGATATAAAATGCCAAAAAAACCTTAAAGGGGTTGTCCAAGTTATGTAAAAAAATATATAGCACTGTAAATCTGATGGTCAGCAATATATACATAAGCTAAGCAAGTTTTAAGTCCGTGCTTCTAATGGTAGAAGGAGTTAATGGGAGGGAGACACAGAGCAGATAGCAGCAGCTCCGGTCAGTGGGAGGGAGACACAGGGCAGATAGCAGCAGCTCCGGTCAGTGCAGGGGGGCGTGGCCAGCACTGTGACGTCTCGTGTATAGACACAGAGCTGCTCTCTCCTTCATGCCACACTTGTGCACGAATCATCATCAGGTTCTTGGTTCTAGGCTGTTCATACTTTTTCATCGCAATTCGTGTTAGCTCGTCATTCTTCAACCGTTATGTTATGGCTCCGTGAAAGTGTAATAATTCGCCAGACAGTTTCTGTTTCATCTGTGGTGAATATACAGTGTTGAAGCAACAGCAGAATATTACAGACTTTGTGAAAAAAGTATACTTTGCATACTTTGGACTAAACATTGGAGATCAAGATAAAGTCTGGGCACCTCATAAAGTCTGCAAACGGTGTGTTGAGGACCTCCGAAACTGGTTCAAGGGTAAGAAAAAATCTTTCCGTTATGGGATTCTTATGGTATGGCGAGAGCAAAAGAACCATAGTGACGACTGTTACTTTTGTTCATGTGATGTGAAAGGGTTTAATTCCAAATGAAAGCATTCCATTTCATACCCCAATCTTCACTCGGCAATTCGTCCCATCCTCCATGGCACAGATATACCAGTACCCAAGCCCCCTGCTACCTTGGAAGAGATACCTAGCTCCGATGAAGGTGAAGTCATACCTGAACCAGATGACGAATCAAGTTCTGACTTTGAAGATGATACAAGACCAAAATTGTTTTCTCAGGAGGAGATGAATGATTTGGTAAGAGACTTGAATCTTCCCAAAGATGCCGCTGAGTTACTCGGATCAAAGCTGAAAAGCAGGAATTTATTGTTGCCAGGAGTGTCATCTTCATGGTTCAGACATCATGAAAAGGAATTTGTTCCTTACTTCGCCCAGGAAGACAAGTTGGTTTATTGCATCGATGTCGAAGGTCTGATGGGTCAAATTAAAATCCAATATGATTCAGAGCAATGGCGTCTTTTTATAGATTCTTCAAAAAGAAGTCTCAAAGCAGTTTTACTCCACAACGGTTTTTACGCTTCCATACCTGTAGGTCATTCCGTACGCTTGAAGGAAACCTACGAGAACTTGGAATTGGTTCTTCGTAAACTTAAATATGAAGACCATGGTTGGCAAGTGTGTGGGGACTTGAAGGTCTTGTGCATGCTGCTCGGGCAACAAGCTGGGTATACCAAATATCCTTGTTTTCTGTGTCTATGGGACAGTCAAGACCGACAAAATCACTGGACCAAGAAGCGTTGGCAGCCGAGGGTGCTAACAGTCGGTGAAAAAAATGTCCTCCGAGAAACTTTGGTACCTTCCCATAAAGTTCTTCTACCACCTCTCCACATAAAATTGGGATTGATGAAGCAATTCGTAAAATCACTTCCAAGAGATGGAGAATGCTTCAAATACTTGGTCACCAAGTTTCCAGGCCTGTCGGAGGCAAAATTGAAGGAAGGTGTGTTCGTCGGACCAGACATTAGAAGGCTTATAGTTGATGAAGAGTTTGTCAATACCATGACGGATCCTCAAAAAGAAGGGTGGATTGCATTTAAAGAAGTCGTACAGAAACTTTTAGGCAATAACAAAGATCCTCACTACAAAAAGATCGTCTGACGAATGATGAAAGCATTTCAAGCTTTAGGTTGCCTGATGAGTTTGAAAGTGCATTTCCTCCAGTCCCACCTTGACTACTTTCCTGAAAATTTGGGAGCTGTGAGTGAGGAACAAGGTGAACGATTCCACCAAGACATTAAAGAGATGGAAAGGAGATACCAGGGAAAATGGAGCATTACAATGATGGCAGACTACTGTTGGATGCTTCAGAGACATTCCAGATCCTACTCAAAAGCGTAAATGCACCGAGCCTTACAAGGAAGAAGAAATGAGTTTAGTTTGTGTAGGTGAGCTCATTTCAGTTCAAAAAAGGATTTTCATGAAAATATTTTAATAAAACTTTAATTTTATAAGCCTATTTCCATTTATTTTGACGTATTGCCTTATTTAACATAGTTACCTAAATTGTCAGGAAACGTGATGTCCTATGACAAAATGGAGGTCATTTTCGGATTCAGGGCACCAAAAAACAAAGATTACATGGAATAACCAAAACAGCTCTCGAAAAAAAAATTTTTGCAGACCTGGAGCACGCAATGTTATACATATATATTTTCTTCTGGGATCTTATGCAAGGAAAATATGCAACAAGAGAAACTGTGAAATCCTAAATTGTTAATTGTGCTGAATCAGAGTTACCCTGCTGTGAATACTGCTGGTCAGGGTGCTGTATTTCTTTCTCTGGAGATTCTGAGATAGAAGAATTCTATTGCTTGACTAAATCCTTGTTTGCCGAATGGGTGGGAGAAGGTTTCGACAATGACCAGCAACAGCTCCCACCAAGACAGAGACTGGGATGAATATTTATTGACCAGAGTGAAAAGATGAATCTGATTGGCTCTTCTAGTCACATGCTTCTTTGCATGCCAGGTGTTCCGCAGTCATGTTTAGGAATATTCCACACCTACATGCACAGGTAACGCAGTTTTTGCAGATAGCAAAGAAAATGAGTGCACTATTTACATTTTTCTTGTCTTATCTGTTAGCACACTCAGCATACACTATATGCCGCATTAACAGCGCAGCTTAGTTAACAGACCCCTTAAAGAACTTACAACTAACTGCAGATGAACATCAAACTCATATTTCTGTTTTTCCAATGAATTTTGTCATGGGTAAATAATTGGAGAAACTCATTTGAAATTCTGGTCCACTAAGGACAGCTAAAAAGGCAGACAATGCCTAAGGAAAGAGCTGACCACCTCCAGATAAATTTAGAGAAGGATATGGAAATAGCAGAGATATTAATTAATCAGCATCTGTCTTTAGAAAAGAGAGGGTGCATATTGCCTCATTCAAAAAATCCAATTTGCAAGGAGGAAAGCGCAGATATTAGAGAAGTACTTAGATAATAATCATTTAAAGGTCAGAAGTTCTTACTTATAAAATAGAAAAAGACAGAAAAAAGGCAGTGAGTGGCAAAATCAGACTGAATGAGTAGAAATGGGGAGAAAAGTGAAAGAAACATGAAAAATGTTTATAAAAACATTGTAAGATTCTAGACAGGGCCTCTGTTAGGGGACAGGGTGCAAATAGGGCAATTGCCCTGGGTCCTCAAGCCACAAGGGGGCCCTAGCCTTGGGGTGACTTCCCAAATAAGACAAGAGGAATGCTGTGGATTTCAGAAGCAGTGCATAACTAGGGTGTATGCAGTTTGGAATGCTTGCCATTGCCATAAATTATTAATCCCTGAATGAATCTGTGCTTCTCAGGCAAGGCCCCTTCTCCAGCTACCACAAGGAAATGGTCTTTTCAGAACAACTAATATGAGGTTTATTGTTAGGAACTTGTCAGTAAGAGCAACTATTTACAAAAAGAAAGGCAAGAGAACAGAAGTAGAGAAAGACGAGCGTCTGAGTTTTAGCAATAAATGGACCTGCTCTTGTCTTATCTCTGAAGCTTAACAGGGTTGGGCCTGGCTAGTACTTGGATGGGTGACCACCTTGGAATACCAGAGCTGTAAACTCACTGTGCGGAAGAAAGGCCTGGCAATCTACTTCCAGTCGCATCTTGCCAAGAAAGCCCAGGGGCTAGGCCCGCCAGGAGTCAAGATTGACTCGAAGGCACACATTGCATTGTATCACACTAATTTACATAGTATCTCTTCAGGTTAGAAGGCTAATTTGGCCACTATTCTATAACATCACTATATTGATTGAAATGGGCATAGTCACTTCTTTTATTCTAAGTGCGCACACGTCCAGAGAAAGTACAGTAACATCATATAACTAGTCTACTGTTAATATAACTGATGTACATCTACGGATGGCCTCCCTTGTTCATTTCCATGGCCTAAGAATTCACAGATAGGAGATATTCAGTTGGTGCAGTCACCGCTTTAAAGCCGTTGTATTATAAAGCCTGGTAACCAGTTAGCATACATTTTAACGTGTGTGCATGCCAGTGATCATACATTAAATTGCACTGTAATTGGCCATCATGCAAAAGAGCAGGGAATGGGTGGAGCGTAGGCATGGAGAAACCATTACAAGACCAGTTGCTATGTGCTCAGCAGCAATGTGGCAATTGACATCAGCTCACCGAACAACACCTCTATGGGTATCACTAGGTGCACCCGTGTTAAGGGCACTGCACGTTAACGTATTCCATTGCGTGTTAACTTCCAGTAACATGCTGGTCACAGCCCTGACAGCTAATGCAGAGGCTTTGCATCTAACATGCATTTGTAACAAAAGTCAAGTGCAAAACCATAGTGGGCTTTAGTAAAAGGACCCCTAAGTTAAGGGCTGTCCCCAGCACTTAGCATATCTTTTCAGCACCACCAGTATCCATACAGGCAGCTGTACTGGCACCATCCCTCACTTAGTTTGCAGCTTGTCATGTTGTGAGGGCTTGTGTGCATCAGTGATGCTGAGAACTAAGCTATCGGTAGTTTAACTACTGGCAAGGTCTCCCAAGATGGACAGGTCTCAGCTGAGGTGCTAGACCAAGACAAATCACCCAGCTGGGCAGCAGTAGAATAAGATGGTGTTGGTGGCGGAGGATCACATTTCTGTGACAACGGCAACAACACTAGAATTCCTTGTGTGGAAGAAAGGCCTGGCAATTTACTTCCATATCTAGCCACAAAAACCCAAAGGATAGTCACAACAAAACAAATTGCACTATAGTGTTGGAAGATGAGACCCTCCAGCTCGGAAGGCTCTCAACTGGCTACTGGGGAGGAACTGAAGACTTTTCAGAGTAAATCCAGCATTTATGATGTGGCTGGATCAAAGTCCTCGAGACATCTACCTGCTGATGTAGCTGCACATGAAATTAAGAGTCAGAAGCTGCAAAAATGTATTACATATTGGGACATGGAATGTACAAAGCATGAACCAAGAGAAGTTGGAGGTGGTCAAGAATGAAATGAAACGTGTACAACTCAGTCTGTTGGGTGTCAGCGAACTGAAATGGACTGGCATCAGGCACTTTGCATCTGATGATCACATGATCTACTATGCTGGAAATGAAAGACAAAAAAGAAATGGTGTTGCATTTATAATTAAGAAGAAACTTGCAAGAACTGTAATGAAATACAATGCAATCAGTGAATGCTTAATTTCTATTAGTCTACGAGGAATGCCCATCAACACAACTATAATTCAAGTATATGCCCCAACAACAGCAGCAGAAGAGGATGAGGTTGATGAGTTCTATGAACAAGTATAAGCTCAAATTGACAGAACATGCAAACAGGATATCTTGATAGTCATAGGTGACTGGAACGCAAAAGTTGGCAACAAAGAAGGCAAAGTGGTTGGAAAATATGGATTTGGAAACAGAAATGAAGCTGGAGAAAGACTGATAGAATTCTGCAAGACCAATGATCTATTCATCTCAAACACCTTCTTCCAGCAACACAAGTGGCGACTGTACACATGGACTTCACCCAATGGATTGTACAAATATCAAATTGGCTACATCTGTGGAATTCAACAATGGAAAAGCTCTATAATATCAACGAAGACAAAACCTGGAGCTGACTGTAGTACAGATCACCAACTATTAGTATGCAAACTCAAGCTGAAGTTGAAAAGGAGCAAGCCACTCATAAATGTAGCAAAATATGACCCTGAGAATATACCACTGGAATTTAAAGACTACCTGCAAAATCGATTTGCTGCTTTACATATATATGACAGAGCTCCAAAAGAGTTATGGGACGACATCAAGAAGGTTGTGTTAGAAGAAAGTGAGAAGTAAAAACGGCCAAAATGGATGACTGAAGAAACTCTGAAAATTTCCCAGAAACGCAGAGAAGCTAAAGCCAGAGGAGAAAGAGAGGCAATAGCAGAACTCAAAAGAGATTTCCAATGTGCAGCAAGACAAGACAAAAAGAAGTACTACAATGATGCATGCAAGGAAATATGTATTTATTTATTTAACAGGTTTTTTTAGAATAGAAGCAGAAACTATTAGAGGAAGAAATATAAGCAGAAACCTTTAGAGGAAGACAGACATAGTGGATACCTTTACGGCAACAGGATAAAATCAAAATAAACTTAACTAATTTCTCAACATACAGGGGTGTCCTACACAGAGCGGTGGGTTCACCCCTAAAACAAAGACATGGGGAGGGGTGGCCTGCATGGAGCGGCAGGTGCACCTACTCTTGCCATCTTACTGGCCAGACTAGATGGTCCATACTGGTCTTTTTCTGCCGTCATTTACTATGTTACTATGTAACAACTGAGAACATGGTAAACTGTCTTTCTTTCAAAGGAAGAACAAAACTGGCTTTCCTAAAGCTACAAGAGTTGAAGAAAAGATTCCAGCCTCGAATTGGAAAGTTACAAGATGCTCAAGGAACCATGTTGAATGACGCTGAGATCATCAAGAAAAGGTGAAAAGAATATACAGAGTCATTATACGATAAAGATCAAGTGGACCAACAGCTGTTTCAACCTGTATCTTATAATCAAGAACCAACGGTGATGAAAGAAGAAGTCAAAGCAGCATTGAAAGCCTTATCACAGAACAAAGCACCGGGCATTGATGGTATTTCCATTGAAGTAATACAGTAATTGGATGCAGCTGTTACCATACTTATGAAGCCCTGTCAGGAAATTTGGAAGACAACATCATGGCCAACTGACTGGAAAAGATCTGTGTTTATATCAATACTGAAGAAAAGTGATCTGACTGACTGTGGAAATTATCGCACAATCACTCTGATCTCACATTCCAGCAAGATTCTAGTCAAGGTCATTCAGCAGACTACAACCACACCTGGAACGAGAACTGCCTGAAGTTCAAGCAGAGTTCAGGAAAGGGTGAGGAACGAGAGACATCATTGTTGATGTGAGATGGATCCTTGAAAAGAAGTGGAGGAGTAGTCTAGTGGTTAGAGCACTAGCTTGGCAACCAAGACACTAGGGTTTGATTCCTACTAGCACTCCTTGTGGCCTTAGGTAAGTCACTTAACCCTCCAGTGCCTCAAAAAAATCTAAGTTATCAATGTCACCAAGTTTAAGTTACAACATAAACTGCTTTGACTGAAATTATAAAGTGGTATAAAACAACCTGTTAAATAAATAAAACAAAAATATAGCAATATGTGTTTTATTGACTATAGAAAGGCTTTTGACTGTGTAAACCATGAGAAACTCTGGGCCACATTAAGAAACATGGGTATACCAGAACACCTGATCGTTCTCTTGCACAACCTTTACCATTGATCAAGAAGCAACAGTTTGTATGTAAAAAGGAAAAACAGAATGGTTTAAAATCAGCAAAGGTGTTCGACAAGGCTGCATACTTTCCCCCTATCTGTTTAATTTATATGCAGAAAAAATCATCAGAGAAGCAGAACTGTATGAAGGCAACCGAGGTGTGAAGATTGGTGGAAGACTCATCAACAACCTTCGTTATGCTGATGATACCACATTACTCTCTGAAAGCGAAGACTATCTGAAACATTTGCTTCTCAAAATCAAGGAACATAGACTTAAAATGGGCCTGCACCTTAATGTAAAGAAGACAAAGATCCTGACAACTGGAAAAATCAATAAGTTCATCGTTCATGGAGAAGAAATTCAAATAGTTGACAATTTTAACCTGCTTGGATCAACTATCAATGAAGAAACAACAAGCAGTCAAGAAATCAGATGACGCATTGCTTTTGGCAGAATGGCTATGAAGGACCTAGACAAGATTCTCAAGAGCAGAGATGTCTCTCTCCATACAAAGATTTGACTTGTTCAAGCCATGGTATTTTCAATAACGGCATATGGATTCGAAAGTTGGACAGTTAAAAAGATAGACGGGAAGAGAATTGATGCCTTTGAATTATGGTGCTGGCGATGCATACTGTGTATCTCATGGACTGGCCAAAGAACAAATCAGTCAGTACTAGAGGAAATCAATACCTAACCTTTCCTTAGAAGCTCAAATGACTTTGACTTTCATACTTTGGACACATCATGCGAAGAAAGAGATCATTAGAGAAAGATATAATGCTTGACAAGGTAGAAGGTCAGCGCAAAAGAAGAAGGCCAGCAATGAGATGGATCGATATAATAACAGCAGCTATGGGTGCCACTCTGTCAACAATGAGCCGCCAGACTGAAGACCAAACACAGTTTAGGACAACTATCCAGAGGGTTGCAATGAGTCAACACCCACTCGACGGCACTTAACAACAATGGCACCATCCTTTAAGTTTAGTTCTGCTTCGCCTAAACTTAATGGTTAGTTATCTGTTTAGCAGCTTAATATTGCTGCTAAACAAATAATTTGTGGCATCACCTCTGTTTTCACTGTTTATTCAAATTTTTATATTCGGCATAGTACCAACATTAGATCTGTTCAATGCAGTTCTTAGTTCCGCATACATAATAAAAACGTTACAGACAATTCATACTGTACTTCCCCTAACCCAGTCCATTATTACTATATAGTTAATATCTGACCGTTTAGCGATTTATACAGCCAGATATTATCCACATATTTTTTCAAAATCTACAGTTAGAGGAGTTACACACTGAGAAACATGTTTACTAAAGTGCACTAATGGGTATTGCAGGGTTCTGTCTGCACCAAGTGTGCCACGGTAAGATTTACTGTGTGCCAAAAATACGGCCATACAAAATATCCCATGGAACAGAGATTGGGTGGTCCAGGAATAGAGCATGCAGATTGCAGTTAGCGTGGGCATCCTTGTCATGAGCTAACTGGCAATGTTTCCCTTAGCACAGGTTCACTGAACCTCAGCGGGTGACGTTTAATGCACCCATGTTGATACCGCCAAACGACTTAGCACGGGGTGGTGTTAGCTAGGTCTGCACTAATGGCTACTGTACACGAAAAACAACCACATGGTAAAAATCATACCCTAACTGTTCAGTGTTGGTTGGGGGAGGGATCAGGGTGGGTTATGGGTGGAGATAGGGCATGGTCAGAACTAACAGTACTTTACCATGTGCAATAACTGCAATAGCATGGGTGCATTAAGTGCACCTGCACTACTGACAGTCAACTGTGCTGTCCAAAGCAAAAAAAAAAAAAAGAAAAATCTCACAACCAAGGCCATATCCCTATCTGATTCCCCCTGATCACAACTCCATCAATCTCAACTCCCCCCCCCTACACACACACACATCCCTGACACAACCGGGCCCCCCTCCCCCCGGAAATGCAAACCCCTCTCGAAGACACCTCCCTTTAGCTCAATACCGAGTCTCCTCTCACCCCCTAATATCCTCAACTGAGACTTACCCAGGGGTATCACTGAAAGTCTAGCAGATATGGCAACAATGTGATGGAACTGGATGTCCCATCCACTAGAATAGCAGGGATAATCCAGGGTCAGGGTTGGGAAGCGGGTCAAATATTGAGCTGAGGGGGGATTGTGTCCAAGGGGTTGTGTTCAGGGAAGGGCAGGTTTGTCTATAGGGGCTGTATTTGAAGGGAGTTGTGATCAAGAGGAAATCAGATCTGGGAAGTTATGATGGGGGGGATCAGATTGGGGAGTTTGTGATCAGTGGGATCAGATCAAGGAAAGGTTTCAACTGGCTGTCAGGAATTAGATTGGATTGAGGGTGGGGCCTTGGCTGCAAGTTTTTTCTTTCTTAGTTAGGTTTGGGCAGTGCAGGTGTTCCCTTCCCCATAACCTTCATTTCAAGCCCTCTTTCAACAATTTCAGAGCCGCACCTTCAAAAGAATATAAACAGATTGGAGTCCGTACAGAGGGTTGCTGCTACAATGGTTAGTGGTCTTTGTTATAAAGCATATGAGGACAGACTTAAGGATCTTAATATGTATACTTTAGAGGAAAGGCGGGACAGAAGTGATATGATTGAGATGTTTAAATATCTCCATGGCATAAATGCCCAGAAAGAGAACCTCTTTCGATTGAAAGCAAGCTCTGATACAAGGGGACATAAGATGAGGGTGAAAGGAGTAATATGCAGAAATATTTCTTTATGGAAAGAGTGGTAGATGCGTGGAATAGTCTCCCAGTGGAGGTGATAGAGATGAGGACAGTATTTGAATTAAAAAAAGCATGGGACAAACACAGAGGATCTCTAAAGGCAAAAAGGGGACTGTTGTAGTGGTTGATATAGAAGGGCAGATTAGATAGTCATGTGGTCTTTTTCTGCAGTTATGTTTCTATGTTCCTCTGTTCCCTCATCTATTTTTGATGCTCCCTTTCTCCTACCCCCAAGTGCTCTGATCTCTCTAGCCTCCTTTTCCTCTGACCTATCAGATAATGGCGTTCCTTTTTTTTTTCCTGCCTTTGCAGTTCTTGTACTTGTTAACCGCTCTGATGCTCTCACCTGAGCGATCTATCAAGCAAATGAATAGACAATGATAAAGATCAGCAGATAGTGTGGTGAATCTGCCCTATATGCTGATATATTTAACATGGACCCATGCGATATGAATATGCCCTGCGCACTACCACTGACTCCTAATGCAAAATATTACCACACTTTAGTAATCATGCCCCAAAAAAAGAGAAAGAAGAATAAAGTTCTGATCAAAAATGCTTACCTAAAATGAAAATACATTTGAGATCATTTTCGGGGGAAAGGAGGGTCTCTTCCGAAGGGATGGGCTTCACCTTAACCGGGATGGAACCAGGCTGCTAGCATTAACCTTTAAAAAGGAGATAGAGCAGCTTTTAAACTAGATAATAGAGGAAAGCCGACAGTCGCCCAAGAGCGCATGGTTCAGAAGAATGTATCCTTGAAGGATTCCAAAAGCAGAGAGGTTCCAAAAAAGAGTAAAGTAGCCCAAATGCCCTCAAGTATGGAGCAGACAGAGCTTAAATATCCTAAATTACCCATGTCTACCAATAGCCAGATTAATATGAATAAAATACAGTCTCTATTGTATGCAAATGCAAGAAGTCTAAAAAATAAGATGGGAGAGTTAGAATATTTAGCATTAAATGAGAGGTTAGATATGATTGGAATATCAGAGACATGGTGGAAGGAGGACAACCAGTGGAACACTGTGATGCCTAGGTACAAACTATATCATAACGATAGAGCTGATCAAATTGGTGGAGGGGTTGCGCTCTCTGTTAGAGAGGGCACTGAGTCAGAAAGGATTAAAGTTTTGCAGGAAACAAAATTTGCTGTAGAATCTCTATGGATTGAAATTCCGTGTAAAAACTCGGGAAGGCAATGGCAGTGGGGGTGTACTATCGACCGCCTGGCCAGAATGAACAAGTGGATGATGAAATGCTCAAAGAATTCAAGGAAGCTAACAAAAGTTACAGCGCAGTAATAATAATGCGTGATTTCAATTACCCCGGTATCGAATGGGTCAGTGTAACGGCAGGACATGCTAGGGAGATAAAGTTCCTAGATGAAATAAATGACTGCTTCTTGGAGCAGCTGGTTCATGAACCAACCAGAGGTGAAGCCATATTGGACCTAGTCCTTAGTGGAACACAAGATCTAGTGCAAGACATAAGGGTGTTGTGGCCACTTGGCAATAGTGATCATAGCATGATCGCGTTTGATTTAATTAGTGGAGGAGGGATAGTAAGGAAATCCACAGTACTATATTTTAACTTTCAAAAGGGAGACTATGATAAAATGAGGAAAATAGTTAGGAAAAAGCTAAAAGGAGCAGTGGCAAAGGTTAAAGACTTACATCAAGCTTGGGTGTTGTTGAAAAATACTATCTTGGAAGCCCAGACTGGCTGTATTCCATGCTTTAAGAAAAGTGGAAGGAAGTCCAAAAAACTCCCAGCATGGTTTAAAGGTGAGGTCAGAGAGGCTGTTGTTGCCAAAAAAGCATCTTTCAGGAAATGGAAAAAAGAGCCAAACGACGAAACCTGGAAACAGCACAAGCACTGGCAAGTCAAATGCAAGGCATTGATAAGGCAGGCAAAGGGAGAATTTGAGAAGAAGCTTGCTGCGGAAGCAAAAACGCAAAATAAAGACTTTTTCAAGTACATTCGTAGCAAAAAACCTGTGAGAGAGTCAGTTGGTACATGAATGGTAGAAACCATCATAAGGAACAAATGGTAGAAACCATCATAAAGAACAAAATTACTCAGCATGTAGATAGTCATGGCCTAATGGGAGACAGCCAACATGGCTTTAGACAAGGAAGATCTTGTCTTACTAATCTGTTATGTTTTTTTGAAGGTGTGAATAAACAGGTAGACAAAGGTGAGTTGGTTGATATAGTGTATGTGGACTTTCAGAAAGCCTTTGACAAGGTCCCTCAACAGAGACTTTTCGCAAAACTATAAAGTCATGGGATAGGAGGCAGTGTACTATTGTGGATCAGGAACTGGTTAAAAGATAGAAAGCAGAGGGTAGGGCTAAATGGCCAATTTTCTCAATGGAGAAAGGTGAATAGTGGTGTACCCCAGGGATCTGTGCTGGGTCCGCTGCTTTTTGACATATTCATAAATGACCTGGAAAGGGGAATAACGAGTGAGGTTGTCAAATTTGCAGATGACACAAAACTATTTAAAGTTGTTAAAACCCAAGAGGATTGTGGAAAATTGCAAGAGGATCTTGATAAATTGGAAGACTGGGCATCAAAATGGCAGATGAAATTTAATGTGGACAAGTGCAAAATTATGCACCTAGGGAAGAACAACCCAAACTATGGTTACACGATGCAAGGTTCCACATTAAGAACCACCACCCAGGAAAAAGATTTAGGCGTCATTGTGGATAACATGTCTTAAAACCATCGGCCCAGTGTGCAGCGGCGGCCAAGAGAGCAAATAGAATGCTAGGTATCATAAGGAAAGGAATGGAAAATAAAACAAAAGATATTATAATGCCTCTATATCGTTCCATGGTGAGACCGCACCTTGAATATTGTGTGCAATTCTGGTCGCCGTATCTTAAAAAGAATATAGCGTTATTAGAAAAGGTTCAGAGAAGAGCCACCAAAATGGTAAGGGGGATGGAAGGATACTCCTATGAAGAAAGGCTAAAAAGGTTAGGGCTCTTTAACCTGGAAAAGAGACGGCTGAGGGGAGATATGATAGAAGTCTATAAATTAATGAACGGAGTGGAACAGGTAAACGTAGATCGATTGTTTACATTATCAAAATATAGAAAGACTAGGGGACATGCAATGAAGCTACAGGGTAAACTATTTAAGACTAATAAAAGAAAATATTTTTTCACTCAATGTGTAATCAAACTCTGGAATTTGTTACCAGAGGATGTAGTAAAGGCTGTTAGTGTAGCTGGGTTTCAAAAAGTTTGGACAAGTTCCTGGAGGAAAGGTCCATAAACCATTATTAAGAAGGGACCCAGGATATCACTGTTTGACCCAGTACAAGTATTGTGGAACCTGTGTCTTTTGGGGAACTGCTAGGTACATATGACCTAGATTGGCCACTGTTGGAAACAGGATACTGGCTTGATGGACCTTGGTCTGACCCAGTATGACATATCTTATGTTCTTAAACATGGAAGAAAGAGAAACAGAGATGCATTTTCTCCTGTAATGAACTATAAGAAATGCACATTTTCAAAGTTGACATATTTAATTCTTAAAAATGGACCCTCTTTTGTAATTACATTATTATGATCATCTTATTTATCCAATTGGGTTTGTCTCAGTGTCTTTTCTATTTCCTCTTATTGGGATCTTGGAAAAGAACTTAGAAGAAAACTATTTCCATTTTCTTTTTTTTTTTTTTATTTATTGTATTTTGCATTTTACAACAAACATATACACATAGTTGTTATTGTTAATGGAGGTTGTTTCTAACAACCATATGTCACCCACACCCCTACACTGCACCAGTCAGCCATCTTGCAAGCCCTTCAAGGGTCGTTAATCGCCACCAACCATCCCCACAAAGTCATCCAGAGCAGCCCATTTATTCACCGAACACTTCCCACCCCTGGATCTGAAAAATTTGTCATATGCTTTCTCGTATTTACTATATATGCACACTTGATTCCACCAGGCCAGCCAGGATAGCGCTGTTGAGTCTTTCCAGTTACTTAAAATCAGTTTTATCGCTATTGCCAGCATGAAGTTCACTCCAAAAAAATGCTTTTTAGGGAGCATAGGAATGTCTGCCAGTGATCTGAGTCCCAGTATACTCCACGTCAAAGGAGAAGAAAAGTTGAACACCTGCTGTATCCTACGCCATACCGGGGTCCAGTAGTCTTGAAGGCACGGACACTCCAAGAACATATGTCTCAAGGTGCCAAAATCCTTTTTGCAAGACCAGCATCGTGGGTACGCTTCTTTGTTCCACCTTGACAGCTTTACCGGGGTGATGTAAGCCCTGTGAGCGAAAAAAAACATAGACTGCGTTACCGCAGCAGATCTGGAGACCCGAACTATTGGGCCCCAGAAGCGATTCCACACGGGCAGAGACAAGTTGGAGCCAGTCTCTTCCTCCCACACCTTCTGTGGGCCTTTCACCATCCCCGTTCCATGACATCGAAGGGCGGAATATAACCTGGACATGCCTCCTTTCTTGCCTGACACCATCTCTGTTATTTCTTTCAGCTGCCAATCCTCGGAGTAATCACAAGGTTTTTTCTGCCCATTACACAAACAGTGCCTTAATTGTAGCCATTGATAATAACACTTGGACGGGATCCCGAACTCCTTCTGCAGCGAACCAAAGGACTTCCAGCCATCCTCTTCTATCAGCTGGCCTACCATCCAAACCCCTCTGCTCTGCCACGTTCCCCAAGCAAAGGAGGCCTTATTGATCTTCAACAAGGGATTGTGCCATAACGGAAGCTGCCTTGAGAGAAAATTGTCTTTGCCCGCAACCAGCAAAAGACTCTGAAAAGTTCTCTGAGTAGAAATAATGATTCTTCCCACCTTAGCTTCATCAGGGCATAGCATACCCATCAGCAGATGCCCTGGGAGAGGCAGAGCCAAATGTTCTTCAAGTTCAAGCCATACCGGCCGCTGAACTAGGGACTTCTCAGCGGACCACAAACTACCTTGCTTGAGGATAGCTGACATATGATACCAGAGGAAATCTGGGAAGTGGCCACCGCCTTCGAGCTTATTTGCTTTAAGTTTCTGGAGGGCAATCCTGGGAGTTTTCCCATTCCACATAAAGGAGACGAGAATGCGTTCTACCTCCTTATATACTGCACCCGGAAACAGCACCGGGACCATCCCCAGGATATAATTTATCTTAGGTATTAATTTCATCTTGATGGACTCCATTCTTCCCCACCATGTCAGACGGAGCGGAGACCACTGCAATGCGAAAGTCCGGGCAATCTCCTTAATCTTTTCTGCATTGAGTCTAATTGTTTCATCCAAAGGGGCCCCAAACTGGACACCCAGATACTTTATCGGCGAGGATTCCCATCGGAAAGCAAATTGCTGTACCATGTCTGCTGTGGCATATCTGTTCAGAGGGAAGGCCATCGATTTTGCCCAGTTCACACGATAGCCAGCAAACCGGGAGTAGTTGTCAATCAGCTGCACAAGAGGCTGAATTGATGCTGGTTGAAGAAAAAATACCAGGTCATCAGCGTAAGCCGAGAGTTTGATGTGAAGGTCTCGAAGCACGATTCCCTTAACCTCCACAGACTGCCTCACCAGTAATGCTAAGGGCTCCAAGGCTAGGTTAAACAGCAGGGGAGATAGCGGACAGCCTTGCCTGGTGCCTCTGTAAAGAGGAAAGGAGTTAGAGAGCACTTGATTTGCGAGTATCCGTGCAGCTGGGTTGGCATACAACACCCGGACCATACGGATAAACTGATCAGGGAATCCAAACCACTCCAGTACTCGAAACAGAAAGGGCCACTCCAATCTGTCAAATGCCTTTTCGGCGTCCAACGATAGGCCTATCAAAGGCAAGTTCAGCCCTTCCGCAACATCGAAGACATTACAAAGAAGCCGCGCGTTGTCCGCAGTCGATCGTCCACTAACGAAGCCGCATTGATCCGGATATATAAGCAGGTGCAAGACTGCGTTGACGCGGCTCGCCAATATTGATGAGTAGATTTTGTAGTCCGCGTTAAGCAAGGAGATGGGCCTGTAATTGCCCACCAACTTTGGATCTTTCCCAGGCTTTTCCAAGACCACAATAGTAGCTGCAGCAAAGGCTCCTGTGCCATTATCGGCTTCTCGCAACCGTTGATAGTACAACAACATGTGTGGTAATAAATCCTTTACAAAGGTCTGGTAAAATTCCACCGGGAGACCGTCTGGCCCTGCGGCTTTGCCCGTCTGCATTCTCCGCAAGGCCTCCCGCACCTCATCGCTCACCAAATCTCTTTCCAAAGCCTCTTGATGCTCCAATCCCAAACTGGGATGCTCTATCTGCTCCAGGAAGCGCTCCACATCTTCCTCATTCCACTGTATTTCGGACGAATACAGACACTCATAAAACTTTCGAAAGGATTCCACAATGCTCATATTATCCTTCACAACAGCTCCATTAGTCTCCTCAATAACTGCAATGTGGGATTTACCATATCTGGGTTTTAATTTCGTGGCCAACAATTTCCCTGATTTATTCATTTCAGTATAATAACTTGCTTGGGTCTCAAAATCAGACTGTGCCACCTCCCTGCTTAACATGGAGTTGTACTGGAAACGCAGCTTCTGGAGATGCAGTAAGACTTGAGCATTCGCTTGTTTCTGCAACAGTCTTTCCCCCGCTCGGATCTGCTGGTCCAGAGCCGAGATCCTGGCCTTCTCCTGCCGTCTGGCAGCGATGGAAAAACTAGTAATCTTGGCCCTCATTGAAGCCTTGAATGCTTCCCACCACGCCCCTATTGATGTTTCTGCTGGGTCATTAACCTCAAAATATTCTTTAATAGCCTGCTTCACATATACCTTAAAGGTATCATCCGCCAACAGAGCTCTGGGGAAAAACCACCCATTACTCCTCTCTTCGGTCTGCAATAGCTCCACATCCAGGATTATGGCGGCATGGTCAGAAATATGCGTACTTAATATCGCTGCATCCATTATCCTCTGAACTAACAGTCGAGAAACTAGGAAAAAATCATTTCTCGAGAAGGAACCGTGAGGGTGGGAATATAAAGTATAATCCCTTTCGGTTGGGTGAAGAAGTCTCCAGATATCCACCAGACCAAACTCAGACATAACCGGCGTCAGCACCTCCAGAGCTCTGCATTTCCGACTACCTCTAACAGGCTTGCAGTCAATTAAATGGTCCATGACCAGGTTGAAGTCTCCTCCCAGTATAATAGGGATCCCGACATACTCATGGATCACATTTGCCAGGTTTTGGAAAAATTGGGACTGTCGCAGTTGGGAGCATAAATATTCACTAGCCCCAACCTCTTCCCATCCAGGTCGAGCTGTACACTCGCCCATCTTCCCTCTGGATCCATTCTAGTCTTTTGTAAAAGGGCTCCAATAGTCTTCCGAACTAGAATTGCCACTCCGTTCTTCTTTCCCAGAGCAGGGGCATGTGCCGCAAGAACAAACTTCCCTTGTTCCAATTTCAAAGTCTCTTTAGTGACTAGGTGCGTCTCCTGTAGCATTACAATATCGGTCCTCTGCTTCTAGGCGTACACTAAAATCTTCTTATGCTTAGCCGGATGAATAATGCCTTTGACATTTAAGGATAGCACCTTTAAAGGGGCCATTTGTTCATAGGAAAAAAAAAACTTAACCCCGGGCCCGCTCTGGATGTCCCAAACATAAGATGGCTTATATACAGGGCTGACTTCAAAGGGCTTGCAAGGCGACTGGTGCACCACCTCTATACGACTGATAACAAAATTTGGGTGAGCCAACATGCGACATTCAGGCCACAGTGACTATCAGATAACAATAGAAAGCGCCTAACTAGACAATTCCCTCTCCCCCCAAGGTTGCCAAAAACAGAATCATAATTACATAGTAATACCCGCCCCCCGCTAAACATATCAGAATTCTAGCAATCCTCACCCGGCCCTCCCGCTACCCCCTTCAACGCCCCAGTCTCAAGAGTTACCCTGCACATAATCATCTATAGCAATGCAGTGAAAACAACAATCTCAATACAGTAAATCCCCTTCCACCAGAAAAAACAGTCGTCTCCGGTCACCCCTTCTGCCCAGCCAGTAAAACACCCCTAGGGGCCCCTTATCATCCCAGCTAGGCCAGGGAGCAGCACACTGGAACCATAATAGGACTACCAACGTCCCAGTCACTGCATCGCCAGTGCTTCTTGCTCCTCTACAAACCAGGCTGCATCTGCTGGATCCTCGAAAGCTCGGGTGCGATTGTCCAGAGTTATCTTGAAGTGTGCTGGGTAGAACAGCCCATACTTTGCTTGTAGATGTTGCAATCGGGGCCTCAAAGCCAAAAACTGCTTCCTTTTATCGATCGTGGCCTTGCAAAAATCAGGAAAAAAGGAGATGTTGCGGCCCTCAAACGTTACGGCCGAGGCTGCCCGCGCCGCAGCCATTATCTGCGAGACATGCTGAAACCGCAGGATACAGCAAATGATGGGCCTTGTCTGCTGTTTGCGAGGTCCTGTGTGCGCCGGCACTCTGTGTGCTCTCTCGATTTCCAGCGGTCCTGCCAGATTTAATCTCAACGTTTCTGGAATGGCTTGGGTCAAAAACGCTATCAGATCAGTTCCTTCGGCCCCCTCTGGGACCCCTATAATCCTGATGTTATTACGTCTACTGCGATTACTTAGGTCCTCAATGGTCGCCTCCATTCGTTCAATACGCTTCTGGGCCTTCCGACATTGCTCAACTTGGCCCTCGTGCACTGCTAGCGTAGCATCCATTTTATCTAGGCGGTTAGACAGCCTCTCCATCTGTGCCCTCAGATCCTGCAGATCCGCTTGCACTCGGGACATCACATCGCCACTCACCGCAACCATCTCCTTTACCGCCCAGATCTCCCCTAGGACCTCCTTCATCGTCTCATCTGTCTCCCGCGCAGCCACCATCTTTTGCGGGGAAAGCAAGTCTGACTTGCTCCGTTTCGTCCCAGCAGTCTGACTCGATGTAAAATCCAACTTCGTCGGCTTGCTGCTGGACATTATTCCACCACTTTCAAAGTATCAGAACACCTTTAATAGCGACACTTCCGAGTCTCGGGGAGAGGGAAAGTCTCAGGATTCTACAAAAGCCACCGGAGAACCTCTCCTACGCAGCCACCCTGTATCGCCGCTGGCTCCACCCCCCAAACTATTTCTATTTTCTATTTCTTCACACTCCCTGTCTTCTTCATCCTTTCCTTTGCTACATCTCTCTCTGGCATTGATCCTTCTATTTCTCTCATGTGCCTTTTACATAACTATAGTTTCATTCCATTCCTCTTTCTCCTTCCTATAGTCTTCAGTCTTCCTCTTTTCATCGTTCACCTAGTTACTAGCTTTCCGTTTCCTAATCTTACTTCCCTAGTCCTTCCATTCCACATCTGTCTCATTCCTTTGCCAGCATCCTATCCCCTCCCAATCTTTCACCCACTTTCTAGTCTGACATTAACTCCCTCTGCTCATTTTCTCCCCAATCTCATTTACCACCTTCTGCTTCTCATCCCATTACCAGCCCCAGCTCATTCCCTAACACTTATCTCTCCACCTCTGGGCCTTTTCTTATACCTTATCCCCATCTTGGCTTCCATTTCCCCTTTTACTTCTCCCATTTCTAACCTCTTGCATCTGTTTCAAGGAAGACCTTTCCCTTCCTATGGCTCTCATCCATTCCATAGCACTCTCACCTTTTCAACTGCCTCCCAACCCCTTCCTAAACCCTATAGGTCCTTCAAATCTTCTCCCCTCTTCATATTTCTGCACTCGGTCTCACAGCCCTATGCATACCCCTCACACCCATCCACCTTATCACCATTGTTCCCTTAATCTCTGGTCAATTTCTTAATCCCCACTATCCCCCTAAGCAACTCCAAGTCTCCACTCACAATCCTATACAATCCCTGAGTCCCCACTTAAAATCCCAATACCCGCCTATGTTAGAGTCTTTCTTCTGTTTTCTCATCCAGTCTTAGTCTCCACATGTCCTTGCTTTCCCACATCCTATGTCCCTAGTACCGCCCTCCTGCCTTCTACTCCCCTTCCCCAGAACTCACCAATTTACTTCCTTCTCCTATTCATTAACCTTGTCTTTCCTTCTTCTTATACCCCTCCCTCTCAGCCTTCCCTTGGTTGACTTTTCTTCTTCCCCATGCTCCAAAATCTGTCCTCTTCTCCCTTCTCACTCCCCCAGCATCTCCCTCTTTTTCCTACTCTGACCCCAGCATTTGCCAGCATTAGCCCCCTTTCAATTCCAGGACCAAAGCCCATTTCTAGTCCCTCCAGCCCCAATATCAGCCTGTTTCCAGGATCAGTCTATCTCCAGCCCCAATATTGGCCCATTTCCCCATATCAGTCTGCACCGAGCCCCAATATTGACCCATTGCCAGTATCAGTTGGCCCCCAGCCCCAATATCAGCCCATAGCTAGTATCAGTCTGCCCTCAGCCCCAATATCGGCCCATTGTCAGTATCAGTCAATCCCCAGCCCCAATATCGGACTTTGTCAGTATCAATCAGCCCCCCCCAGCCCTGTATCAGCCCATTTCCAGTTCCCCAAGCCTCAGTATCAGCCCTTTACCAGTTCCAGCCCCCTCCCTCAGGTCCAGTCCCAATATCAGTTGTCCTGCCCCCGCCTAGGGCCGGTGACTCTAGAGCAAGGGTGACCTCTACTTTGTCTTCAAGTGTCCTTTTTGACTAAGGTAGCAGCAAGGGACGCTGGGAGTTGTAGTCTAGGTTTACTATCAAACAAAGGTGTTGTGGCACGAGGGTCATTTGAACAGATACATTTTTATTTGGGGTTTTCCCTTTCACACATAGATTCTTGGCTCAAAACATGACACGGATTACTTTCCAAAACAATAGGAAACAGGAGCAATTCAAAGTTAGAAAATAAAGCATATGGCAAACTGTTTCTTCACAGCAAACATTCAGGAGAAAACAACTTTGCATTACCTTCATGCAAAGGTTGTCTAACGTAGGTCCAAGTGATCAATCTCACATAAAGAACAATCCATCTCACAGATATCAGTTGTATCAGGAGTGCTTTCTACGTCAACAATCATCTCCTCGCTGCAATCATTATAATTCGTCTTAGGGTAACTTCTAGCCTGCAGGTCACTGAGAACTTCTTGCAGCTGTTCAATAAAGTTGTCCCTCTGATTAGCAGTAACTTTCTCTAGTGCAGGAAACTGATTTTTACGTAAGCTCTTAGCAACAGCCTTTACATCTGTTTCAAAACACTTACTAAGAATGTTTCTGACTGGAGCTGTTTTCGCAGCAGTGCTATCTCTGATCTTATTAGCACTGTTCTTTAACTGCTGTACAATCTCCTCAGCAAGTCTCTGGCTAGGAATTATGGCAGACGTACCTTTCTCACTCGCAATGCCTTTTCTGTAATCGGAGCTTTCCTCCCTTGTATAGGTAAACTCTTCTACCTTTGCTTCGGGTAGTTTCCACAGAGGTTTTGGCTTTGCTTCTAGTGCTCCTGAGGTAAAGGAAATGGACCTTCCAGAATCTTCCTTTGCTGGTTCTGGGTTCCAAAGTTTCCCTCTTTGCTGCTCTCCTCTTTGCCTTCCTTGCCTGCGTTGCTCTGTCTGCTGTCGTTGCTCGCCTTGTGGCTTCTGTGTGCTCTCTCTCTCTCCACCTCTCTTCCTGAACTCTAGCTCTGAAGCAGGTTTAAAACGGCTTCCTTCAGCAGCCACACCCCTCTGGCTACTCAGGTGCAACTCATTAGAGCTCCACTCAGCTCCTAGGTCACTGCTATGGCTGGGCTCAGTTCTGGTTAGAAGCTTTCGGTTTCTATGGGAACCTGACTTGTCCTTACTCTTAAAGGTACAATGCTCATTATTTTCCCAATCCATCTGCTCAGTATTGCTGTCATTATCACACAGTCCATTTTCAGCCCCTCAGCCCAGTTCCTGCCCCCTCCTACAGCCCCAGTATCAACTACCCTCCCCCTCCCTGCAGCAATACAGCCGCAGGAGCAAAAATCAATGCTCCCCTGCCCCCCCGGCTGTATTGAACACTAATACAGCAATGAGAGCATTTGCTTTTGCTCCTATGGCTGTATTAATGCTCAGCACAGCAGTGCCAGCAGCTTGAGTATAGCACAGCCACGGGAACAAAAGCAAATGCCCCTGTGGCTGTGTTAATGTTTTTAAAACAGCTTCAGCTTGTGAGGCAGAAAGCAAACCAGTAAGGCAGGTTTCCTGCATCCTTATTGTGATGTGCCCTGAGCCAGTGCCTCGCTGGCTCACCTCTTTAGCTAGCCCTGAGGCAAGGTTATGCTTTTCATCCAATTATCATAAAGAGATAATAGTAACTAAGAATTGTTTTTGATAAGTGCATTCAAATTTAAATTGCCCTTATGGTTTGCTACTGTTTGTACTGCTTGTTCTTTGACTTATGTACCACAAAAGCCTCAACAACACTGTGCACTGAGTGCATAACGCATAGCTAACTAATTTCTTTTTACAATTCCATTTTAATGGTACCATCTGCAAATGTTTTTAACGATAAAGACATTTCTGGATCATTGGTGGGCAGACAAATTTGCCCTCAAAATAATCTTGTGAAGCAAAACAGATGGGAATGATTTTCCTTAGTCTGTGAGACTGATGTGATTATAATCATGGGATTGTGATATTCAACATGCCCACAGGACATTTGCTCTTCTTGGATCATTAAGAGTTTAAGGGAGTTGATGGCTCCACCACTATGTGAAATCGTTAATTTATCTTTAGAGCTGAGATTAATGCAATCTTTGAAGTGGGAGCATGCTTCATTTCATGTATCATTTATACACCGCTCTCCCAGTGACAAAGACTGCTCAGTGAGGTGTACAATAAAAATAATGAAAACACAGCAAACATTCCCTCAATAAAACCAACTCTCCCACACCATCCCCTATATATAAATAACCCATCATAGCTTAAAAGAACAACACCCCTTATCACCAGCCCACTTCTTCAGCTAACCACCAAAAAACAATGAATTTTCAACATCCCTCTGGATGGAGCCAGGTCTTTAATTTCTTTGTAACACTCATCAGATCCTTAGATCCTTCAGATCTGTAAAAACTGTCATCCTGTTTCAAGTTTGCTATTCTGGGGAAAGTTACTTGAACAGATGGTGTTTCAACAGCTTCAAGATCAATATGCAAAAGAAATTGGACAAAATAACCTCTTGGATAGAAGAAAATAAATTCTTAATCTACAGAAGTCAGAGGCACTTTGGATATCATCTCCAGAAAAATCATCATCTTTCATTCCTCAAATTAAAGGCACCCCAATATCAATCAAGGACACTATAATATCAATAGGGGTAATGTTGGATAATAAGCTATCATTTGTATCACAAATCTCACAGTCAAGGGTTGATATGTCATCCTTAGAGGAAATCTTACTTAGATTAAAAAAAGAGCTTTAAAAACATTGCTTCATGCTTTGATAATAAATTGTTTGAATTACTGCAACTCTCTATTTGCGAGGGGTCCACAATTACCGACTAAGCTTATACAGAATGTTGCAGTAAAACTCATTTACAATGCAAAAAAATATGACCATATGACTCCTCGTCCTATGGGGCAGCATTGGCTTCCAGTTACAAGTATGATTCAGTTTAAAATCATGATCCTCTCTCATCATCTGTATTATACAGGAATATCAATCTATATTGATCCAGCATAGTTACTCACCTGTAACAGATGATCTCCGGGAACAGCAGGAATTTAGTCCTCACATATGGGTGACATTGGGTACCAATGGAGCCCGCGTGGGAAGCTCCCCAACTACCAATAGGAAAGCCTTTGGGAGCAGTCCACTGTGCATGCGCTGTTGCCTTCTTGCTCTTCTAACTGACTGTCCTCAGTTGAGTGTATAGCTGAAGAAAGTTGAGAAGAAAGAGAGAGAGAGCTACAACTCCTTGGGGAGGTGGGCGGGTTGTGAGGACTAAATTCCTGCTGTTCCCAGAGGTCACCTGTTAGAGGTGAGTAACTACGCTATCTCCAGAAACAAGCAGGAATGTAGTCCTCACATATGGGACTCCCTAGCTGAGAGATCTCGGGGCTGCCAGTGAATCATTGGCCTCGACCTCCCTTAGCCGAGATCTGAAAGAAGTGGGCGGGGGGTAGGAGTTGTGCTAAGTCCCAAAGAGATGTTGAAGGACCACCTGGCCAAAGGCTGCATCCTGGCAGGAGTCCTTGTCCAAGCAGTAGTGGGATGCAAAGGTGTGGATGGAGGACCACATAGCAGCTTGGCATATTTCAGAGATGGGGACTGCTCGTAGGTTTGCAACTGAGGTGGACATTGCCTGGACATTGTAAGCAGTGATGTACCCTGTTAGGGAGAGTCCTGCTTTTTCGTAGCAGAAAGATATGCAATCCGCTATCCAGTGGGAAAGGGATTGTTTGGTTACTGGTAGTCCCAGATGAGCTGGATCAAAGGATACAAAACATTGAGAGGACTTACTGATAGTTTCCGTCCTCTGCATATAGAACTTCAAAGCCCTTTTGCAGTCCAGGGTATTCAGGGAGGCTTCCGCCTGAGAGACGTGTGGTCTGGGGAAGAAGACAGGGAAGTTGACTGATTGATATGAAAAGCGGAGACCACTTTCAGGAGAACGTGTGGGTGTATCTGTTGGACCACCTTGTCATGGTGGAAGCAGGTGTAAGGGGCGTGAGCCACTAGGGCCTGTAGCTCACTGACATGTCTAGAAGAGGTTAGGGCTATGAGGAAAAGCACCTTCCAAGAGACATAGCAGAGCTGTGCTGTAGCCAGTGGTTCAAAGGGCAGTTTGAGTAGTTGAGCCAGAACCACACTGAGATCCCAAGTCACTGGTGGTGGGCGGATAGGCGGCTTAGTTAGGAGGAGACGTTTCATGAACTGTTCTACTAGGGCGGCAGTGGAGATTGGTTTACCATTCAGAGGGGTTTGAAAAGCTGAGATAGCGCTGAAGTGCACTCTTATCGAGTTGTATTTGAGCCTTTGAGAGGAGAGATGGCATAGGTAGTGTAGCAGTGTTGGAACAGATGCCTCAAAGGGATTGCGAGCGTAGTTGGAACACCATGAGGTGTATCTGTGCCACTTCAGGAAATAGGCCTTCCTAGTAGATGGTTTTCTGGAAGAGAGGAGGATATTTTTGACTTCCGCTGACAGAGGAAGGTGGCATAATGCTAAGCTCTCAGGAGCCATGCTGTCAGGCGAAGGGACCAAAGATTGGGATGGAGAAGTGTTCCATCATTCTGAGAGAAAAGACCCGGATCGGATCATAGATGAATCGGTGGGGTCTGAGAGAGTTGTAGGAGGAGGGAGAACCATGTTTGGCGGGCCCTTGTCTTCCTTCAGTTTCAGGAGGGTCTTGAGGATTAAGGGTGTAGGGGGAAACGCATAAAGCAGAGCCAGTCGTCTAAGTAAGGGAAAACAAAAACTTTGTTGATGCGAAGATAAGCTGCTACCACAGCCATGCATTTTGTGAAAACTCTTGGTGCTGATGCTAGGCCGAAGGGAAGAACTCTGTATTGATAATACACTCCTTGGCATATGAACCTTAGATATTGCCTGTGCGATGGGTGGATGAGTATGTGAGTGTAGGCCTCTTTGAGGTGCAGGGAACAAAGACAGTCATTTTGTTGGAGATGAGAAAGAAGAGTTCCCAGCAAGATTATCTTGAATTTTTCTTTTACTAGGAACTTGTTGAGGTGTTGGAGATCTAGAATGGGCCTGAGGCCTCCTGACTGGGATGAAGAAGTAGGAGGAGTAGAAACCTCTGTGATGTTCCTGAGGTGGTACCGGTTTGATGGCTCCCTGGGATAGGAGAGGTAACCTCCTGTTGTAGAAAGGCATATAGGGAGGCCTTTGATGGAGCTTGGTCTCTGAAGTGATGAGGGGGGGAGCTCCTGAAAGTTGAGATGGTATCAATTCTGGATGATGGTAGGAATCCATCTCTCCGTTTCTCCATTGAGTGATGAATTTTGAGAGTCTTCCTGAAATGGACAGTGCATCTAAATGGGATGGACTGGCTATGCTCCCTAAGTGGGAGTCAAAAGAACAATGTGGCGGCTGCTGGCTGCTACTGTGGTTGTTGTTTTGACAGCCTGGGCTTTTTCGCTTGCTTGGTTTCCTGCTGTTTCTGCTGTGAAGGATAGGTAGGCTGGGAATACTGGTAAAACCTCCTCTTTTCGGGATAGAAGGCTTTTTTAGATTGGGCCTTCTTCTTAGAGGGGTCAGATGTTTTCCTCAACAGTCTTTTGAGGGTAGTGTTGTCGGTCTCCAGTTCACCGGCCTTCTCACGCCAGTTTTTTCCAAACTGGTTCTCACCTGTACAGGGGATGTTAGCTAGCTTGTCCTGTACCCATTGCTCTAAGTCAGAGGCCTGGAGCTATGCTAGTCGCCTTGCTCCGATGGCTATGGATGAGACTCTTCTAGAGGATTCAAATGCATCAAACGCTTCCATGTTCATAAATTTTGACACGTTCTGACTGTGAGACAAGACTGCTTGAAAGGCTGGATGTTTTTCTTCTGGGAGGAAAGGTAGAAAGCCTTCCCAGTCCTTATTCAGCCCCTTGAGAAACATCCCCATATACAGGATGTAGGAGTTGATTCTGCTAGCTAACATGGAAACCTGGAAGGTACGGCGAGTGAAGGAATCGAGGGCTCTCGATTCCCAGTCTGGAGGAAGGGATGCATGTTTTTCCCGCTTTTAATGCGGCGCATCACCGATTCCACCACCATGGAATGATGGGGAAGCTGAGGCTTCTGAAAGCCCGGGCATTCAGGGACTCGATACATTGTATCAAGTTGGCAACTTATGGAGAAGATAGTTAAGGGTGTCTCCCACATCCTCAACATTAAGTTGTGGAAGATGCAATGTCCTGGAAGGATGGTGGCTTCCTTAGGTGCAGTAGGGTACTGCAAAATCTCCAGCTCCTCTGCCCTGGGTTCCAGCTCTGAAGCTGCTGGGATGGAAAGTCCTGCTGCCATGTCATGAATGAAATCTTGAAATGACATGTCCTCTGGTGGGGACTTCCTCTAGGTACTGGACTGTGGAGGTGAGGTCTCCGATGCAAAATCTGAGGTCATCGGAGTCTAGGGATCAACGATCAGAGTCTGAGGAATCGCTATCGGACTTCGGAAAGTAGCGGTGGTGCCGGCATCGAGTATCATGGTGATGTCAGTCAATGTCCTCTGGTTCCATCCGAAGCAGGGACCATGAAGGATCCATGCTCGGTGGCAACGGAGATGGTATCGGCATCGGGGGTACTGTCGGTATGAGAACCAGAATCTCAGTGTGCAGGAGTTGTATCGAGGGCATCGAGGACATCAGAACTGTCGGTGCCTGCTAGGATGAAACTGGTGGCGGCATCGAGGTTGAAGTAAATGGCAGGGTCTCTGGGGCTGAGGGCGTTAGGTGCTCGGGAACCTCTCAAATCTGCACCTAGGCTTTGGAGGACAAGTCCTCCCATCGGGGATGCCTAGAACTATGAATGGAGTTAGATGAAGTCCGCGACGACTCCCAGTGTGAGCGGGAAGGTTCACGGGATCGCTCCCTCGATGTCCTAGGGTTAACAGGAGGGTCTTTGGACTTCCGACTTGGATCTTTCGCGATCTCCGAGGGCTCTCGGGGAAGAGAGATTTGTCCTTTTTTGGGTATGAAGGAGAGGGGTTTTTAAATCTCTGTGCCTGGATTCTTTAGAGTGTTGAGAAGATGGAGAACCCAAAATGGAAATGGGTGAGCCGCGGCTCCGATATCGCACGGAAGTCACTACCGCTGTTTAATAAGCATATTCCTTATTGTCCAAGTGCGTTTTTATTTTGAGGTTTACTGGCTCACCCTTTTCCATCTTACCTGAATTTGTAATATCTCGGTTTAGAAGAGTATTTCTCCACTGTTCGGAAGACAGTACCCTCTTGTGCCTCCTAAATATGTACATGGTTTGCTGTGTTTTGTTATATATTTTCTTTAATATGTTCTATGTTGATAGCGCCTATAGTGACAATTTTGGGTCCTTCATATTGACATCCTATGCTGGACCACTATTGATTGACAATTTTGAAGTGCTACTTCAGTGAGTTTATTTTGGTTCTATTTATGAGCACTGTTTATATATCTTAGTTTGTCAGACGGCTGCCTGGGTGAGAATGTTCACAGTCTTGGCAAGTGCATATATCAATATGATTTGCAAGGGATTGTGGGCAATGCAGTCCATTCACACCAGACACAGCTGCTCACAATAATTAGTTGTGCTTGAGGGTAAAGCCAATAAGATATTTATTTATGGGGTTATTTCTCCCAACACAGATATGCTTGGTAGCACATAAATCAGGTTACTTGCTTTCAGTGTTAAACTTGGAAAAACAAAATCAGGAAAACAACATTTGAACTTGTCAGGCAATCAAAGCAAAAGAAATAAGACCTGGTTGGTAACAAACTGGTCTTTTCTGTAGGCTTTAGCTAATATTTTCTTAGCAGTGTATCCAACAACAAACAATATCCACAAAGAAGAGAAAAACTGTTCTTTTCAGGTTAACTTCTTATATCTTCCCACATAGATTCAGAAGTGATTCCCTCAGAGCTCACAAACAATTAGGTAAGGCTCAATTGCTAGCAGTTACCCAGCTGAAACCCCTTAGCTGGCTTGCTTTCTACTGCGTGGCTAAAAATCCTACTCAGGAGCTTTTCTGAGTAGATTAAAGAACAAGTTTGTATTTCTTTGTGATGGTTGCTGTACTTTGTAACAGAAAGTTACCAAAGGAGTTTAGACAGAGAGCAGTCCATGTAAACACATTCTTCATCTGCAATCTCTCCCCCTTCTTCAACAATCCTGGGTTCAATATCATGGATTGGCACAGATGAATTTCTCAATGGAGCACTTTCAGGAGAATACTTGTTTCCCTGCTGTCTTTCAAGGTTATAGCTAGGGCATAGATCAGTGTTCATACCTGAGCTTCCATTGCTGTTAGAGTTCCTCTCTATATAGCCTGGCCAGTATGTAGTCCAGTTCTTATGTCCAGCCTTCCAATCCAGATCCCTGGACACTGGATCTCTCTTCACATACCTTCT
Source organism: Ichthyophis bannanicus (assembly GCA_033557465.1). Lineage (NCBI taxonomy): Eukaryota > Metazoa > Chordata > Amphibia > Gymnophiona > Ichthyophiidae > Ichthyophis > Ichthyophis bannanicus. Next base: position 166,785,694 of record CM066044.1, on the reverse strand, counting down.
GGCACGGGTCTTAGGGTCCCTTCCACGTGCAGCCGTCTCCCTCACAGGTACCGTCTGGAGATTCCTAGCTCTGCAGCACCATTCCTCTGGCTTTCCCCAGTCCAATGGTGTATGCTGGCCCTTGGAATGCCTCCCAGTATACGTACTGCTCCGGACTCTTCTAGACCTCTCAAAGGCTTTTCTCTTCTTTCTTCCAAAGGGTTTCTTGCCCTCTCTGGCTTCTGCTTCTGAGGGTCCTCCAGATGAAACTGAGGATATCCAAGCTGATCATGAAGATGATGATGATCCTGAGGATAATTCTCTGTAGAATAAAAACTCTACCTTTATTCTGCTTAGATGAGTGCTCCTCCCTAACACAGCGCAGCTGTGCTGAATCAGGCCCTGCCCTTTGAGATGAGTGCTTAGGGATTACCTCATAGCCCTCCTGATTGAACACACGTTTCCCCACTTCAGCTCCTCTAATGGCTGTTGGAAACCTGGTGCATTCTGGGACTGGTAGTCTTTTATGGGAAAATTCTGTTTTCTTATTTCTACCAGAACTGACAGGTTGCTTGTTCAGAGTCACTTCACCTTTCCTATAGCTCCTTCCTGAGCTATGATAAGCTTCCTTATCACAGGTTTTATTTTTCAATGTTCTCTTATATTTTTCTATGTTGCACAACTCTTGATGTCTTATATTTGCCTTATTGGAGTTCTTTTTATATACCTAATATCCTTTTTAGTTTTATTTTTTGTGCCATGTTTTTAATTTAAGTAGGTCATCTATTATGACGTGTAATATGAGGTTAAATATAATTGAAACACAATTTCTATGTATTTTTTAGTATAATACAGTGGCATTATTTATGTTCATATTGTCCTCTTATACATTCCCTTGTCTTATGTTTTATTTTATATTCATATGTTTTTATGTTTCTCAAGTGTTTAAGTTTTTTTGTTATTGAAAATTATGTGATTTTTTATGTTTTTGTATTTTATTTTATTTGAAATTCCCACACCCCTGACGAAGGCTGTTGCCAAAACACAGCTGTGTAGGGTAGGAGTACCAGCATTTCAATAAAGACCCATTATTCTTCATTCTCCAGTGTTTGATTTGCCGCCTCGCTCCTATATATTCTTCTCAAGTCTGAATGTGGATATGGCGGAGGTGTGGCAAGGACATTCGCAAGAACTTGCATGTCTCCACCTGATCTCAGAAACCTCCTGGACATCTGGCATTGTGTCTACAAGTCCGGCATTGTGTCTTGTAAGGTTATACCTATTCCAGGCATGAACAGGCACCTGAAAAGTGATCATTTTGTCAGGCAAATGTCTAGAGGGTGTGGAGAAGGAGCTACACTAATACCCCTTTATTTTACAATATGACAACAAACCCTGATGGGGAACAGGGGCTTATGTTTTCATTTTGCTATGCCATTGAATATCCCTATCCTAGTTTGCATGAGATGGACATCCCTGCTCCACATTTTCCTAAGGGATACATCTATGTGGCCACTGATGTCTATGTTGGAGATGTCCATGTTATGAAAAATTGACTGGCAACATAGATGTCCCTGGTGCTTTTCTGCACATTTCACCCTGGACATCCCAGATTTGACTTGGATGTTCCTTCTAAAATGCCAGTTTATATGAAATGGGGGATGCATGAGTAGATTTTTGTCCTGCCCAGGGCACATCCCCATCATGCCCCCATCTACTGTGGATGTGGTGTAGTCATCCACATGTAAATTGCACCCTTTCTAAAATGGCCATTTGCATGTGGTTGCAAGTTACACATGTACATAGCTGCTTACATACGTTTAAATCAAATGTGTGAGATTAAGGGAAAAAATCCCACTCCAAATTTCTTGCCTCTGTTTTCCATTCATGCATTCTGCATATTCTCCTAGTCATTATTTCAGGTGCAGAACTAACTATAGTATATTATTAAAAAATCATCACAAAACAATATTGTGTTATTTGATATTGCTAAAACATGATGATTTAGTATATTCAGCATTTATTTAGTTATTCAAGATGTGGAGCACAGTATTTCTAGCCAGTTTCTTTTCTGAAGGCAGAAACACTAGGTTAGACTAGATTTTACCTTTTGGTTGGTTCATTTCATCTTGCTTGACATTCATCTATTTTTAGTATTGGCTCAAAAGTGATTTTCCTCTGGGGTTCAGTTGCCTAGCAGCCACCTCTTGGCTCATGTGATTAGTTTGGAAGCAGGTAGCTATTAATGTGTTTCTGTGCAGATTACCTGGCATTTTCCAACAAGTGACTGTTCAAAAAAATGAAGTGACTTTGAATTCACAAACTGAAAGCAAAGCCAGGACTTGAAAGTCTATGCTTTAAAAAGAAATAAAACAAAAATTGAGATAGTTGATGCAGTGTAGATCGTTTTCATCGTTCCCTAAATCATTTTCATTAGATGCTCTGTCCTAACACAAAGAAGGAGGTTTTAGTTCCTGAAATCAAGTAAAAAAGCTCCTGAAATCAAGTAAAAAAATGCATTAAGGTAGTCCAATTAAAAGATATCACCATTTTTATTTATTAACCTTTATTTCTATAAATTCAAGTGGACTAACATGAAGACAAACTACATTATTCTAATTGTTCTGTGGCCTTCATAAGAATGCTATTTATATTTCTGCAAAGGTGATCATTTATTTATTTAAAATATTCCTATACCAAATTATGGCTTCTCTTGTAAGTTTGGTTTCTGTTTTAAAATTAAACAAGAATGCAGATTTTATTACTATAAACCAGAGGTTCTCAACTGTCCTTGGGACACACCTAGTCAGTCAGTTTTTCAGATAACCACAACAAATATGCATGAGACAAATTTGCATATACTGACTCCATGTATGCAAATCTCTCTCATGCATATTCATTGTTGTTATCCTAAAATCCTGACTGGCAAGAGAACCCCTGCTATAAACACATGCCCCCAGTTCAGGTATCTCCTTCCCTGAGGCAGCCCTTTCAGAGGTGGATTCTCTATTAACACTCTGGATATGATGGCTAGCATTATCAAAAACGTAAGCATAGCAGCAGCTACAAGCTACAACCTACAACAAAGCCATGGAGGTAACCAGCAAGCAGAAACAATTACAACCCTAACCACCTTACTGAGCAACCAGATGGGAGAGGAATGGCCAGCAGAAAAAAGGAGATGATAAGGCCTCTGTATAAGTCTCTGGTGCAACTTCATTTGGAGTATTGTGTGCAATTCTGTAAACCGCACCTTCAAAAAGATATAAGCAGGTTGGAGTCCGTGCAGAGGGTGGCTACTAAAATGGTTAGTAGTCTTCATTATAAAGCATATGAGGACAGACTTAAAGATCTTAATATGTATACTTTAGAGGAAAGGCAGGATAGGGGCAACATGATAGGGACATTTAAATACCTCCGTGGCATAAATGCACAGGAGCGTCTCTTTCAATTGAAGACAAGCTCTGCTACAAGGTGACATAGGATGAGAATGAAAGGGGATAGACTCAGGAGTAGTATGTGAAAATATTTCTTTATGGAAAGAGTGATAGATGCATGGAACAGTCTCCCAGTGGAGGTTGTGGACATGAAGACAGTATCTGAATTCAAAAAAGCATGGGACAAACACAGAGGATTTCTAAAGGAAAAAAGGAGACTATTGTAGTAGTTGATATGGAAGGGCAGACTAGATAGGCCATGTAATCTTTTTCTGCCGTCATGTTTCTTTGATTCTATCTGCCACCATCTGCTATGTTAAGATCATTACTGAAGTTTGGGATGGAGAAGACAAGGAACTTAGAGGCATGTTTACTAAAGTGCAGTAAAGATTTGCACTTAAAGCATATAAGTAGTAAATATTAATGTACGGTAATTGCAAAGGTCATGCATTAACTATTGGACATGTGGCCAACAAGTCCCCTAGTAACTGCACTGAAAATGCCCTTTCTGTCCGTTAGGTTCATTTGCAATTAATGCAGATGCACCTAACACTCCATCTCAAGATGGTATTAAGTGCAGTCATGTTAGCTGCAATACTGACAGCATGTGATAAGTAGCATCACACTAACCACAATGTGCAGTCGACACCCTCTCTGCCCCGTCATACCCTAAGCAGTTAGTGCAGGACTTTTAATTTAATTTAATTTAATTAACAGGTTTTTCTATACCGCTTCTTCCATTGATCAGATGCGGTTTACATATAACAACAATTAACAGAGCAGGCTGTTTTACATATAACAGTAGTAACTTTTACTGCACTAGCTGCATTTAGCATGTGGTAGCTATTAGCGCAGGCCATTAGCATGCACTAAAATGCATGTTAATGATTAACACATTTTCATAAACATGATCCTAAGTCATCTAGAGCAACCGTTCATTATTAAGTGGCTAGGTTTAGTTGCATAACCATGGTATAGAAGAAGCAGGCCTAAATCCAGGCAGACAAATTTGGAGAATATTCAGCTGCAAATGGTTATTCTAGAAAATTTGCCTAACACTTGATCAGCCAAAAACGTTTACCCTACTGAAGATGTTAGTAGATAAGAACTGCTCAGTCCACCAAATCTGCTCACTTATGTCTGTCTATCTACTGTGCTGCTAGCCAGGTCTTCATTGTTCTTTGGTTGTCTTCTTCCCTTCCCATCTTTGAGACCCTTTTTCTTTACAAATGCAAAATACAAGCTAACAATCTAAAACAGAATGTCATATAGGAAAGCCTATCTGATCAATGTTCAGTGAGGCTTGTTTGTGGCTTTTGAGGAATGGTGTCAAGAACCTCTCCCCCAATGTAGAATAATACCGTGAAGATTATTTGCCTTAGCAAGAAATTATATTCAAGCAGTCAACACAATTGTTCTTTTACAATAGAGCTCCCACCAGGTAAGAAAGCAGTACTTTCAACTGGAAAAGTAGTGCATTTGCAGCAAACCTCTTCAGGCTGATAAAATTGAATTGATGGATCTCTTAACTTCAAATATTTTGATAAGTAAACTACCTAACATTTTCCAACCTTGCAGATTTACAGTCAAACATTATTATATTGAACTTTGAGCTCTATTCTACATTCCTGTCTCCCCTGTCTGTGAAAAAAGTATATTCATCAAATCACTGTGCATTTGCTTTGTTTAATGTCAGCGTGGGATGCTAACACAGTCAGTTTAACATTGTTTAATGTATAGCTAGGAGTTGAAAGGCTGTAGCGGCTGAATGTTGGTATGAACCATGGTGTGTTCTAGATTTCTAATTCCTCTGTGCTTATTCTAAAAGTCTTATGAAAGCCATAAGTTCATTCCATTTTGCTGCCCCCTAGGAGGTCACTTGGTAAACATTTTGATGTCTCCTTCTTCTTATTGTATTTCCTATCCTCTTTCTACCCATTTAATAGTGTACAGGATTAAGAAATCACCATGGTACTTGTGATCGCTTCTTTGGCAGAAAGCTACAGAGGTCTGCCATTGCCTTCTGCAGCCCACAGTACCTAGGCTACCCTGGTGGGTTCCCTATCCAGTTACTACTAGCCAAGCCAGACCTTCCTTGGTTATATGTTGTAAATAGTTTATAAAGCAACTGTACATAGTTCCCCTGTTCTATCCCAAGTTATCCATCCTGTTATAATGTAAGCCTATGGCCGTTCATCTGTGGCAATATTTCTGTTATTTGTAAACCGCTCTGATACGAAATAGCACGGTATAGAAGAACTGTAAATAAATAAATATCCAATATAGGTTCTCCCAGGTTTGCATTGAGGGCTGTAAATGGCCACTCTATGTATGTTGCCCCCTTCCTCCAGGTCTTCTTCAAAGGTTAAATTAGACTTACCTGCTAATTGTTGTTCCTGGAGTAGATACAGTCTAGTCCCGGATCTCTGGGTTGTCCACTTTAATCAGCAGCTTGGAGACTGAGGAACCTCCTTCTTTTGTGATGTCACTAGTATATCCTCCCGGTGGCCACCTCCACTTGCCAGTTTCCTATTGACAAAGCAGACTCACCGGAGCAACAAGTAAGCATGAAAACATGAACAACAACTGAACACTCTCCCTAACTTAACTACCGAAAACAGTGACGGGAAACTCCTCACCCGCCAAGAACCCTATGCTCAACCTTTAAACCCCCGCTGAGGCCCTCCCCTCACCTGTTTGGAGGACCTCCCGAAAGGCCACAGACCTGCCCACCCGAGACTGGTAGCCCCCCCACAAACAAACACCTCTTACCTGTAAGGGTCCCAGATCTTTCGCAGTCAAACTTCAGGCTGTAAACTGCACCAAACTGCACTGGGGAGGGCAACGGGACTAGACTGTATCTACTCCAGGAACAACAATTAGCAGGTAAGTCTAATTTAACCTTCCTGATCGTATCTCCAGTCTAGTCCCGGACCTCTGGGTCTGTACCAGAGCAGTAAACTAACGGGAGGGATTGTCCTTACCAGCCTGAAGGACTGCCGCTCCAAAGCAAGCATCCTGCTGTGCCTGAACGTCCAGTCTGTAATGCTTGACAAAAGAATGCAACGTCGACCAGGCCGCCGCTTTGCAGATTTCTAGCAGTGGCACCAATCTAGCCTCTGCCCAGGACGCTGCCTGCACCCTAGTAGAGTGAGCCCGAAGCCCTTCGGGCACCGGTTTTCCTTTCATCACATACACGGACGCTATAGCCTCTTTGATCCAATGGGCAATAGAAGCCTTAGATGCCGACTCCCCTTTCCTTGCCCCCGCAAAGAGAACAAAAGGTTTATCAGACCTGCGAAACTCTGACGTCCGCCGCAGGTACTTCTTTAACGCCCGCCGAACATCCAGGGTGTGTAACTTATTCGGATCCGAGCCTCCAGGGCCTCTTAGCCTCAATCAGTAATGAAATTTCCTGATTCAGATGAAACGCTGACACGACCTTGGGTAAAAACACTGGAACCGGTTGAAGAACCACCCTTGACTCAAAGAACGAAAGATAGGGCTCCTTACAGGATAACGCCTGTAATTCCGATACTCGCCTTGCAGAACAGATCGCCACCAAGAACACTACTTTTAACATAAGACCCTTTAACGACGCTTGAGACAGTGGCTCAAAAGGTCTCCGCTCCAATGCATCTAGCACGAACAGAAGGTGCCACTTAGGGACTGTCTGCCTAGCTGGGGGCCTTAACAGAGACACCGCCCTCAGGAAGCGTTTTATATCCAAGTGCTCCCCGAGCGATCGGCCCCCTAATTTATCCCTGTAACACGCCAGGGCCGCGACCTGTACACTAAGCGATGCGGCCGCCAATCCTTTAATGAAACCATCTTGCACAAACTCCAAGATCTGTGGAACGGTCGCTCTCAGGGCCTCAACCGCCCTTTCGCTACACCAGCCTTCGAACACTCTCCAGACCCAAACATACGCCAAGGATGTCGACCTTCTCCTAGCCCCCAATAAAGTCAAAATTACCGACGTGGAATAACCTCTGGCCGCTAACCTAGCCCTTTCAATAACCAAGCCGTAAGCGAGAAGTGATCCACGTGCGGCATTGACAGGGGCCCCTGAGATAAAAGGTCCGCCCTGGCTGGTAGACGCCAGGGCTTTGCCACTAGCAGCCTCACCATGTCCGCGTACCAAGGCCGACGCGGCCAGTCCGGCGCTATTAGAATGATCTGTCCCCTGTAATTTTCTATCCGCTGCACCACCCTGCCTATCAGGACCCACAACGGAAAAATGTACAGGAGCTGCTCTTCCGGCCAATTCTGAATGAGAGCATCTAGGCCCTCTGACATCCTCTCTCTTCTTCTGCTGTAAAACCGACTGACTTTCGCTGACTAGAAAGTTGCCATGAGGTCTAAAACCGGAGTGCCCCACTGACGTACAATCATGTGGAAGACCTCCGGGTGTAGAACCCACTCTCCGGGATCCACCTTCTCGACTGAGGAAATCGGCCTCTACGTTGTCCACCCCTGCGACATGCGCTGCTGACAGAGCTAGCAGATTCTCCTCGGCCCAACCGCACAAGTCCTCGGCCTCGGCCTCCAGGGCTACACTGCTGGTTCCCCCTAGTCGGTTGACGTAAGCCACCGCGGTCGCATTGTCGGAGAACACCCGAACTGCTCGTCTTGCGAGATAGACCTGAAAATTCCGCAGGGCCAATGATACAGCTCGCAGCTCCAACCTGTTGATCGACCAAGAGCTCTCTAGTGAACTCCACTGCCCCTGGGCGAACTTGCCTTGAAAGTGTGCTCCCCAGCCCCAGAGGCTCGCATCCGTTGTCACCGGAACCCAACCTGGAGCTTCCAACGGCTTCCCCTTCCGCAGTGATTTGGGAAGCAGCCACCAACGCAGGGCAGCCCGCGTTTCCATCGGACAAGGGAGCCTCCGAGACAACGGGTCCCGCTGATGTGACCAACGCCTGAGCAACACCCTCTGCAATGGCCTCATATGCGCTCTCGCCCAGGGTACCAACTCTATCATCGACGCCATTGTGCCCAACAACTGAAGGTACTGCCCATGCTGTTGGGGCCGCAATGCGTAAGAACCTGCGGACCAGGTTGCGCAAACCCTGCGCTCTTAACTGAGGGAGAAACACTTGTCCCTTCTTGGTGTCGAACCGAGCCCCTAGGTACTCCAGGCATTGGGAAGGAGTCAACTGGCTCTTGGACATATTGACTATCCAACCTAGGCTCTAGAAATGCGACCACTCTCGCCGTCGCTTGCTCCTCTCCTCTCTCGACTTTGCCCGAATCAACCAATCGTCTAGGTAAGGGTGCACTAGAACTCCTTCCCTCCGCAGAGCCGCTGCGACCACAACCATGATCTTGGTGAACGTGCGAGGAGCTGTCGCTAGTCCAAACGGTAACACCTGGAATTGAAACTGTCCAAAGGGGACCACAAACCGGAGGTACATTTGATGGTCCGGCCGAATGGGAATGTGCAGATACGCTTCTGACAAGTCTAGGGAGGTAAGGAACTCCCCCCGCCTGAACCGCTACTATGACCGAGCGGAGGGTCTCCATGTGAAAATGCGAGACTCGAAGACAGCGATTCACCCCCTTGAGATCTAAAATTGGCCGAACCCCTCCGTCCTTCTTTGGGACCACGAAATAAATGGAGAACCGACCGCAGCCGACTTGGCCTGCCGGCACCGGCACTATCGCCTTGAGGTCCAGGAGCCTCTGTACGGTCCCCCGCACTGCCATGCACTTTCTTGGGGACTTGCAGGGAGACTGCACAAAGGCCTCCCGCACCGGAGACCACAGCTCCAACGCGTACCCTTCTCGAATGACCTCCAGAACCCACTGATCTGAGGTGACACGGACCCAGGCGTCGTAAAACTTCTGCAACCGCCCCCCTACGGGAACTAGAGGCACCTGGGTCCCCCGGATTTTATTGCGCTTTCCTAGCATTGGGGAGGGAGGAGGAGGTGGAAGCCCCAAAACCTCTTCCTGCTCCTCGAAACCCTCGAAATGCCTGATTTCTGTTGAAAAACTTGCCTCTCTGGCTGGGATTAAATCTTTGCAAACGAAAACGACGAAACTCCCGCTGCTGACCTTTACCCACGGGAGCCGTCCTCCCAAGCTTGGGCTTGTCCTCCGGCAATCTACCACCTTTCGATTCCCCGAGATCTTTAACCAATTTTTCAAAAATCCTCGCCAAACAAGAGCTTTCCTTTAAATGGAAGCTTGCCCAACCTTGACTTAGAAGAATTATCTGCCACCCAATTGCGAAGCCACAAGTACCGCCTCACTGCAACCGCAGAAGCCATGCTCTTTGACAGCGCTCGCATCAGATCATAATTAATATCTGCCAGGTAGGCCGCCCCAAACTCCAGCCGGGACGCTTCTCCGGTACTGTCACTCTCCTGCCCTCCTGGGACCTTTTGCGCCCACTGCAGGCAGGCCCTGGCCACCCAGGCGCCGCAGAGAGCCGCCTGGAGCAACACAGCATTCACATCAAAAATCTGCCTTACCAAGACATCCAGCTTTCGGTCCTGGGGATCCTTAAGAGCCGCACTACCTTCCACTGGGATCGTGGTCTTCTTGGTAACCGCTGCTACTGCCGCATCAACTTTGGGAGCTTTAAACACCTCCCTATCCTGCTCCACTAGTGGGTAGGGGTGACTCATAACTCTAGAACCCTTAAGGGGTGCCTCTGGAACATTCCACTCTTCCTGAATCAACTCCTGAAAAACCCTATGCACCGGAAATGCCCTTTGAGTTTTCCGAAACACCTGCAATAATGGGTCTTCCAAGGTCTCATCCGCCCCCGATCCCGGGACCGGCATGTTCAACGTTTTTAGCGTTTCCCCAATGAGTGCGGGCAATTCCTCTCTATGAAAAACTCGAACTACCCTGGCTTGGTCCTCCTTTTCCGCGAGCTCACCTTCCTCTAGCTCCTCTTCCACGTCGAGGCTACGGCTTTCCTCATCAGACAGTTGTGCCTCTGAAGCAACAGAGGAGATCTTAAGATCCTCTACTAAACGTGGCCTCTTAGCCTCAATCAGTACACTGTCAGCAATCTGAGACATCGCAGACCTCTTACCCTCGTGAACCTTGCCTTCTTCCTTAGACTGTCCTTGGGATAAGCCCCCCATTGCCTGCTGTAGAAGTACTACAAAGTCCTGAGAAAAAATGGACTCAAGACCCTTGTGCCATGACATCAGGGGGGGGGGGAGATATCCGATGCGGAGGAAGGGCCCGCTACCGGTTCCCCCAGGGGCGAACTGCCTGCTTGCTTGGTTGAAAGCCCACATTCTGCCTCCAGGCGCTCTTCTGCGCCTCGTGGAACACTGTCCATGGCAGCAGCTTCTTTAGAACAGCTCTTGCAGACCCCCGAATCTGCTGCCGAACCTCTTTTAGCCCCGCACACAAAGCACTGGGGCCTAGCGGGCATTTCAACAAAATAGCTGTTTCCCGCCAAACTGGACCCCGGGAGCTCAAAATCGCTGAGATGACACCCCCGCACTGAAAAAACAAACAAAAAAAAATAAGCCTCGACACAGCTAAGTAGCCAAATTTCCCCAAAATGAAATGAACAAGCAATAACTAGACAGTCTCCGATCCCTATGAGCTAGGCCCGAGACTGCCGCGAATCTTCCCGCGTCGGCAACACACGGCTGGGCCCACTGACATTTCGCGCTCAAACGTGCTGACAAGAGAGTGATGCAAACAACTGAACCTCTTACCTCTCGTCGATTTCTCCTGCCCCGACACAGCCCCGAGTTTACAACTTGCGTTTACCCCAAGAGCCAACACAATCTCCTGCCTGGATCCGCATGGGGGGGGGGGGGGAGGAGGGGAGCTCTCAGCCACGGCGTACTGACAGGCAGTACCTCTGTGTCACGCCGGCTGGATCTTGATGTAGCAGCCCAGCTACCAACGGGCTAAATGCTACCTGCACTGCAGTCTACTTCTGCTCCGGTAAGTGAGAAAGCTCCAAACCACCGTGAGCAGGAAGGACTCCTCAGGCGGGGGGAGAGCCTTTGAGTTCCACTTAAAGGTATAGCTCCTGAAAGCTATCTTCTACCTTAACCAGCTTCTTTTCCTTATCTTTTCTTTCTCTTTTTTTTTTTAATAGCCAAATTTCTCCAACACTAACTAAATCTGTCTTAATTGTTCCTCCTGTGAGCCCGGATCTCCCAGGCTCACTGTCCCTTCAGCTGCTTGGAGACTGAGGTAACTGGCAAGTGGAGGTGGCCACCGGGAGGATATACTAGTGACATCACAAAAGGAGGTTCCTCAGTCTCCAAGCTGCTGATTAAGGTGGACAACCCAGAGGTCCGGGACTAGACTGGAGATACGATCAGGAAGTGATATTTGAAGATGAAGCTTGGTTCCATCCGCTTATCATTTAGGGATCCCCTGTGTATATCTCACTCCTTTTTGAATTCTATCACTGGTGTTGTCTCCACTTCCTCCCCCAGGAGGGCATTTTAAGTACCCACCGCCTTTCCATGAAAAAACATTTGCTGACATTGTTCCCGAGTTTTGCTTCCGGCAACTATCACATCCACTAGTTCTAGAGCTACCTTTCATTTAGAAAGTGTTCATTTGTGCATTAATACCTTTCAAGTTTTTAGACCTTTGTATCATATATCCTTTACCCATCCTCTTCTCTCCTCTAATGCACACATATTTATGTTTTTAAGTCTCATCTCATAGATCTTCTGGGGCAGACTTCATACTATTCTGGTTGCTTTCCTCTGGGCCACCTCTAGTCTCTTTATATCCTCACTGAGATAGAACCTCCAAAACTAAATATAGTAATCCAAATGAGGTCTTACCATTGACCTATGTAGAGACATTGTCAACTCCTTTTTTCTGCTGTTTATGCCTGTCTACGCAGCATAGCACCCCTTTGGTTTTGGCTACTGCCTTATCACCCTGTTTCACTATCTTGAGATTATCAGACACTGTTATCCCAAGGTTTCTCTCCAGGTCCACACACATCAGCCTTTTCCCTTCCATTACACACAAATCCTTTGGGTATCTGCACCCCAAATGTATTACTCTGTACAGCAGCAATGGCTGCAAGCAGCCCTGCGGTACTTAACTTTAAACTTTGGCGCCGCGGGGCTTTTGCTTCTACTGTCCAAAGCCTGATGCTGACATCCTGCTGCTAACAGGAAGTCAGCATCGGGTGTTGGAGATGGGGAGGAAGTAAACAGCCCTGTGGCACCGGTTTAAAGGTAAACATCGTGGGGCTGCTTGCGGCCATTGCTGTTGCTGCACATCCCTGGCGCTTCATCTCCTTGCACTGGCCCTGTTCTGCACTTCTTTGCATTAAAACTTAACCTCCGAGCATTTGGCCAGTCTTTCAACATTTATAAATTACTTCTCATGTTGTCTATTCCCTCAAAGACGTGTCCACTCTGTTGCAGATCTTCATGTCATTTACAATCCTTCTAACCCTTTGGCAGTATCAGAACCATTACAAGATGTTGTGCTTATGAGGAAGAGAAATGAAAGCAGGAATATTTGAAGTCATAAGAAACTTACAGAATGGAGGAGTAACCTTGTGGTTACAGCAACAGTTTACTAGCCAAGAAAACAGGGTTTGATTCCCACTGGCACTGTGTGTGACCTTTGGCAAGTCACTTAACCTCCATTGCCTTGGAAGGCCTGGCAATCTACTTCCAGTCATACCTTGCCAAAAAAAAAAACAAGGGCTGCTAGGTCGCCAGGAGTCAGCATTGGTGTGATGGCACTTTAAAAAAAAAAAAAAAAAAAAGGAAACTTAGGGCAATTCTGGTCGCCATATCTTTAAAAGGATATAGCATTATTAGAAAAGGTACAAAGAAGAGCCACCAAAATGGAAAAGGGGATGGAAGGATACCCCTATGAGGAAAGGCTTAAAAAGGTTAGGGCTCTTCAACTTGGAAAAGAGACAGCCGAGGGGAGATATGATAGAGGTTTACTCCATGAAAACAGTAGAAAGATTAGGGGGGGACTCAACGAAGCTACAATGTAACCCATTTAAGACAAATAAGAGAAAATAATTTTTTTTACTCAGTGCATAATGAAAGCCTGGAATTCATTACCGGAGGATGTAATAACAGCTGTTAGTGAGCTGGGTTTAAAGAAGGTTTGGACAAGTTACTAGAGGAAAGGTCCATAAATCTTTATTAAAGAGGACTCAGTAAATCCACTGCTTATCCCAGAACAAGCATTGTGGAACCTATGTACCTTTTTGGAACCTGACAGGTACTTATGACCTGGATTGGACACTGCTGGAAACAGGATACTGGGCTTGGTGGACCCTGGTCTTACCCAGTATGCATTTCTTATGTTCTGATATAGTTCTATGTCAAAACATAAATGTTGAGCTGGAAATACAAGTTCATAGATACAATAAGATAAATCCAAGACTGTCAAAGCCTCTCTCTTCTGATATAGAGATTTGGAGGCAGATTTTAGAAAGGGCATCCAAATCAAATTGGGGACATCCAGGGCAGAATGTGCAGAAATACACCAGGGATGTCTATGTTTTTGGTTCAGTTCAAATATATAGATGTCCCCGACCTGCATGTTCATGCAGCGGGAACGTTCATCTCAGGTAAGCTAGCATAAGGGGACATCCAGTGGCATAGCAAAGTGAAAACATAAGCCCCCATTCCCTGTCAGTATTTGCTGATATAGTGTAAAATACAGGGGATATTAGTGCAGTCCTTTGGTGGGGCCTCATTTAGAGTGTTGTGTGCAGTTCTGGAGATCACACCTTCAGAGGGATATAGGCAGAATTGAGTTGGTGCAGAGGGTGGCAGCCAGAGTGATCAGTGGTCTTCACTGTGAACCATAAGGGGACAGACTTGGAGATCTCAATATGTATACTTTGGAGTAGGGGCGGGATAGAGGGGATGTGGTGGAGACATTTGAATGCCTCCACCTGTGCATGGATGCACAGGGGGAAAGCCTCTTTAAAATGAGGCTGGGCTCTGAAACTGGGGGACATGGGATGGGGGTGGGAGGATGGATTCAGAGGTAATGTGCTAGGGATTTTTCTTTGTAGAGGGAGTGGTGGATACATAGGGTGGTCTCCCAATGGAGGTGGTGCAGATGGGGATGGTGTCTGAATTCTGGAGGGCATGAGACGGGCACAAGGTATCTCTGGAGGAGAATGGGGGACTATTATGGTTGGTGTGGAGAGGTAGACTGTATGGGCCACGTGATCTTTGACTGCCGTTGTGTTTTCTATGTTTCTTTCTCCTTCTCCACACCTTCTAGATGTTTGCCTGACAAAATGAGCCCTTTTCAGATGCCTGTTTGTGTAACTTTAGACGGGATTCTGGACATTCAGTGCATTTCTGAGATCAGGAGGGGATGTCCAGGTTCTTAGGAACACCCCGGCCATGCATCCACCATACCCTCCATTCAGACTTGGACATCCTTGCACTGGGGACGTCCATAGACCCAGTTTCTAAAATGTCTACAGGAACATCTCTGTGATTTGGACTTCTGCATGCCTGTTTGCAGGCATCCAAATCGAAGAATAACACTTTTAAAATAACCTCCATATCGTCTCCTGAATTACACTTGTCTTCTTTCTTAGCTCAAAGTAGGCCTAACTATCTAAACTAGCTGGCATATTCCTACCTAAAAGTTAAATACTTGCTTTCTCCACTACACAGTGTATAGTGATAATTTTTGACGATGTGATCTGTCCTGTACTATAATTACATCAAGTCATTCAATTTGGTTTTAACAAGCACAGATATTATATTGTGTACTAATTTTCAAAGCACTTCTATAGCAACTACAGGGCTTGATGCAGAAACTGCACTAGAGCTGAGAACTAAAGCTCTAGCACGGGGTTTCCTAATGCAAGTTTGGCACAGAGGTTTTGCTCAGTAATGCTGTAAGCAAACAGTATGGGCCCGATTCTGTCCCGCACATACGTCTCCTTTCTATGTCGGGGCTGACCCGGACATACAAAGGAGATGGAGATTCTGATCCTGCGGGGCACATCTAGCCCCGCAGGATCAGAATTGCGAACAGGCATGTATTTGCAGGCTGGGACTGCAATTCAGTCCCAGCCTGCATGTACAGTCGCAGCCCAGCTAACTCAGCCCGAGCTTTTAAATGGAGTCGCGTTCTGTTGCCATGGCACTGCGACTCAATTTAAAAGCCACGATGCCATCCACTTGCTAAAAAGTTAATTCCATGCAGCCGACCCCCGATCCAGCATCCTAAGAATTGGGCTATGGGAAATTAACTCTGCCCCCCAGCCCCTTTTGCGCCCCGATCTAAAAAAAAAAAAGCAACGTCCATTTCACCGGCCCTGGACGTACAAGGCCAACATTAAAATCGGCCCTGTATGTCCAGGGCCGGCGACTGCCTACTGCCCGCCCACACTCTGCTCCTGGGCTGCCTCTTCCCCGTCCCCGACTAACTTCCCCACACAACTGGTGGGGAAATTAGTCAGGGCATGCGGCTGGCAGGAATATTCTGTGCCCAAAAAAACTTGTGCAGATGTGCTGGATTGTAATATGGCACATAAACAGCAATATTATTCGGCGCAGAATAATATATGTGCCAGATAGCAATCCAGGTCACACATATAACATTGTTTCAACACACTTCCTCTGCTGTTTTTGTTCAGCACTCTTTTCAGCGAAACCAGAAAAAAGTTGTGGGTTTGTATGCCGAAGAAACAAGAATAAATCTTTCACAGCACTGACCACAGACCTATGAGCTAACTCTTAATGCCTCTTCAGACCTTGTGTTAAAATCTCAGCACTGAGCTCAGCCTTCTGGTCTTCTGAACACTTCTCTGCATCTACGCTACATAGCTAATTGCTTCATTATGATCCATTTAAATGTATTTAAATTTGTGGTATGCTGCATGCATTTGTGCATTGATTATGCTCATGTTAGATTCCTTCCCGCATTCTGCACCCACACTAGCGCCGAAAATTCTGCGCAAAACACTATTGTTCGTGCTAAAGGCAGCACACTTTGCTGCACTGAGCTGACAGTTTTCCATTGGGCTGTGACTCTGCAATGATTTTACACAGAGAGTGAGAATGCTGGGCCATCTACTGATCTTCAAAGGAACTACACTGGACAGAGAGCAAATATGCTGAAGGTGTTCTCTCATTTTGTGTTTATGGGACACAAAATTAGCACAATTTACTCCCAGTTAATGCTGGAAATATCAAATGTTTGCAAAGCTTACAACACTACATTGTGCTGCATGTCCCGCCGCTGTTTGAAACTAAATATGACTAAGATGGAGCTTCTTATCCTTCCTCCTCAGAGTCAGCTCATAACCTTGGAGTCATCTTTGTCTCTCTCTCTCAGCACATATTCAACAGATAGCTAAAACCTGATGTTTCTTTCTCAATGTAACCATTAACTCAAAAACTCCCAAAATAGGTGCTCAATGAAACAAGTCCATCCAAACACAGAGTCACCTCATATAAAATTTGTATCATAATATAACACCCAGGCAACCATTCATAATAAGAGTATTGCACAAAGAAACAATATTGTACAAAAAAAGTGAATAGGGGACCTCAGTTGGGAAAGCCCTGCCTATTATAGCAATACTGACACAGCTGTGGGTATTATTGACATCTCATCTTTCTCATTCATTGGTCCTCATTCACAAACTGCAATATCTTTAAGTACTTTGGTAGATTGGGTATGATGTCATCATGTTGGAGGTTTCTTTAAGAACCCGGAAGACACTATTATTATGGACCCTTGCTGTGCATATTTCTCCTGAAGCAGCTGTGGAGGTTTAATCCAGGTGAAACTCGAGTCGAGAGAATTTTGAATTTCTATTTCACAGCTGGGTGTTCAGCATTCTTGAAAGTGCTAGAAAGAACTTTGAATTTCAGTTCCATATTGTCTACATGCAGCTAAATGGTTGCTTTTATTTGCTCTAAACAAATCTGAAAAAAAAAGGCTTTAAAATGAATAGTTTGTGAATGAGGACCAATGAATGAGAAATATTGCTATAATAGACGGGGCTTTCACAACTGAGGTCCTCTATTCACTTAGATATATTTTTTGTGCAACATTGCTGTTATGAGTGCTTGTCTTGGTGTTATAGTTCGATTAAAATTTTATATGAGGTTTCTTTCAGAATAGCATCAGCAAAATCTGTCCCTTCCTCTCATAACACATTACAAAGAACCTTGTCTATTCTCTCATCACCTCCCGTCTAAACTATTGCAACTTGCTCTTCACTGGTCTACTGCTGAATCATCTCTCTCTAATTCAGATGTTCAAAACTCATAAGAACATAAGGAATGCCATACTGGGTCAGACCAAGGTCCATCAAGCCCAGTATCCTGTTTCCAACAGTGGCCAAACCAGGCCACAAGTAACTGGCAGGTTCCGAAAGCGGCACACAGGTTTCACAAATGCTTGTCCCAGAGCAAGCAGAGGATTTCCCAGATGCTCTTTAATAATAATTTATGGACCTTTCCTCCAGGATCTTGTCCAACCTTTTTTTTTTAATTTATATATTTATTGGATTTTGCTTCAAATTACAAACATTAAATAAAATTACATAAGATATGCCATACTGAGTCTGACCAAGGTCCATCAAGCCCAGTATCCTGTTTCCAACAGTGGCCAATCTACGTCATAAGTACCTAGCAGATCCCCCAAAAGACACAGGTTCCACATTGCTTGTATTGGGTCAAGTAGCAATATCCTGAGTCCCTTTTAATACTGGTTTATGGACCTTTCCTCCAGGAACTTGTCCAAACCTTTTTTAAACCCAGCTACACTAACAGCTTTTATTACATCCTCTGGTAACAAATTCCAGAGTTTGATTACACATTGAATGAAAAAATATTTTCTCTTTTTAGTCTTAAATAGTTACCCTGTAGCTTCATTGCATGTCCTCTAGTCTTTCTATATTCTGATGATGTAGATAATCGATCTAAGTTTACCTGTTCCACTCCATTCATAATTTATAGACCTCTATCATATCTCCCCTTTTCCAGGTTGAAGAGCCCTAACCTTTTTAGCCTCTCATCATAGGGGTATCCTTCCATCCCCTTTACCATTTGGTGGCTCTTCTCTGTACCTTTTCTAATAATGCTATATTCTTTTTAAGATACGGAGACCAGAACTGCACACAATATTCAAGGTGCGGTCGCACCACGGAACGATACAGAGGCATTATAATATCCTTTGTTTTATTTTCCATTCCTTTCCTTATGATACCTAGCATTCTATTTGCTCTCTTGGCCGCCGCTGCACAATGGGTGGATAGTTTTAACATGTTATCCACAATGATGCCTAAATCTTTTTCCTGGGTGGTGGTTCCTTATGTGGAACCTTGCATCATGTAACCACAGTTTGGGTTGTTCTTTCCTAGGTGCGTAACTTTGCACTTGTCCACATTAAATTTCATCTGCCATTTGGATGCCCAGTCTTCCAATTTATCAAGATCTTCCTGCAATTTTGAACAATCCTTATGGGTTTTAACAACTTTAAATAGTTTGTGTCATCTGCAAATTTGATAACCTCACTCGTTCTTCCCATTTCCAGGTCATTTATGAATATCTTAAAAAGCAGCGGACCCAGCACAAATCCCTGGGGTACTCCACTATTCACCTTTCTCCATTGTGAAAATTGGCCATTTAGTCCTACCTTCTGCTTTCTATCTTTTAACCAGTTCCTGATCCACAATAGTACACTGCCTCCTATACCATGAGTTTATAGTTTTGCGAAAGGTCTCTGTTGAGGGACGTTGTCAAAGGCTTTCTGAAAGTCCAGATACATTATATCAACCAACTCACCTTTGTCTGTTTATTCACACCTTCAAAAAAAACATAACAGATTAGTAAGACAATCTTCCTTGTCTAAAGCCATGTTGGCTGTGTCCCGTTAAGCCATGACTACCTACATGTTCAGTAATTTTGTTCTTTATGATGGTTTCTACCATTTTTCAAGGTAATGATGTCAGACTCACCGGTCTGTAGTTTGCCGGATCACCCCTGGAACCTATTTTAAAAATTGTCATTACATTGGCCATCCTCCAATCTTTAGGTATTACAGATGATTTTAATGATAGCTTACAGATTACTAATAGCAGGTCTGCAATATCATATTTCAGTTCTTTCAACACCCTGGGATGTATACCATCCGATCCAGCTGATTTACTACTCTTCAGTTTATCAAATAGTTGTAATACATCTTCCCGATGTATCGATATTTATTTCAATTCTTCCGCAGTATCACCTTTTAATACCACTACAGTCATGGGTAACATCCCTACATCTTCCTCAGTAAAGACCGAAGCAAAGAATTCATTCAGTCTCTCCACTATGGCTTTGTCCCCTCTTAGTGCTCCTTTTACCTCTCTATCATCTAATGGTCCAACTGACTCTCTCATAGGTCTTTTGCAACGAATGTACTTGAAAGTGTTTATTATGCGTTTTTGCTTCTACAGCAAGCTTCTTCTCAAATTCTCTTTGCCTGCCTTATCAATGCCTTGCATCTAACTTGCCAGTGCTTGTGCTTTTTCCAGTTTTCGTCATTTGACTCTTTTTTCCATTTCCTGAAAGATATTTTTTTAGAAACAACAGTCTCTCTGACCCCACCTTTAAACCATGCTGGCAGTTTTTTGGACTTCCTTCCACTTTTCTTAAAGCGTGGAATACAGCTGGTCTGGGCTTCCAAGATAGTATTTTTAAACAACACCCAAGCTTGATGTAAGTCTTTAAACTTTGCAACTGCTCATTTTAGTTTTTTCTTAACTATTTTCCTCATTTTATCATAGTCTCCCTTTCGAAAGTTAAAAGGTAGTACTGTGGATTTCCTTGCCATCCCTCCTCCATTAATTAAATCAAACGCGATCATGCTATGATCACTATCGCCAAGTGGCCACAACACCCTTATCTCTTGCACTAGATCTCGTGCTCCACTAAGTACTAGGTCCAAAATAGCTTCCCCTCTGGTCAGTTCTGAACCAGCTGCTCTAAGAAGCAGTCATTTATTTCATCTAGAAACTTTATCTCCCTAGCATGTCCTGCCATGGCACTGACCCAGTCAATACCGGGGTAATTTAAATCACCCATTATTATTATTACTGTTCTGTAACTTTTGTTAACTTCTCTGATTTCTTTGAGTATTTCATCATCCATTTGTTCATTCTAGCCAGGCAGTCGATAGTACAACCCCACTGGCATCGCCTTTCCCTTCCCCTTTTTACATGAAATTCCATCAATCCATAGAGATTCTACAGTGAATTTTGTTTCCTGCAAAACTTGAATCCTTTGTGACTCAATGCCCTCTCTAACAGAGCGCAACCCTTCTACCAATTTGATCAGCTCTATCATTACAATATAGTTTGTACCCAGGTATCAGTGTTCTACTAGTTGTCCTTCCACCATGTCTCTGAGATACCAATCATATCTAACCTCTCATTTAGTTCTATATATTCTAACTCTCCCATCTTATTTTTAAGACTTCCTGCATTTGCATACAAGCATTTTAGAGAGTGTACTTTATTCATATTAATCTGGCTATTGGCAGGCAGGGGTAATTTGGAATCTTTAAGCTCTGTCTGCTCCATACTCAAGGGCATTTGGACTACTTTTGTCTTTATTGGAACCTCTCTGCTGATATGCCCTAACTTCATTTTTTTGGTAGTATCCCTTCAAGGATATAGTGTTCCGAACCATGTGCTCTTGTCGGGTTTTCCCTATTATCTAGTTTAAAGCTGCTCTATCTCCTTTTTAAAGGTTAATGCCAGCAGCCTGGTTCCATCCTGGTTAAGGTGAAGCCCATCCCGTCAGAAGAGCCCCTCCTTTCCCCAGAATGTTCCCAAGATCCTAACAAATCTAAAAGCCTCATCTTTGCAACACTGTCTCATCCACACATTGAGACTCCGGAGCTCTGCCTGCCTTTTTTGGTCCTGTGCGTGGAAGGGGAAGCATTTTGGAGAATGCTACCCTGGAAGTTCTGGATTTCAACTTCCTACCTAAAAGCCTAAATTTAGCCTCCAGAACTTCCCTACCACATTTTCCTATGTCATTGGCACCGACATGCACCAACACAGCAGACTCCTCCCCAGCACTATCTAAGACATTGTCTAGGTGGCACGCGAGGTCCGCTATCTTCACACCAGGCAGTCATGTTACCAGGCGATCTTTACATCCACCAGCCACCCAGCTATCTACATGCCTAATGATTGAATCACCAACTATAATGGCTGTTCTAACCTTTCCCTCATGGGCACATGGCCCTGGAGAAACTTCCTCTGTGCAAGAGAGTTTTACATCACCTGGAGGACAGGTCCTAACTACAGGATCATTTCCTGCCTCACGAGACTGATGCTCTCCTGTCACATGACCTCGCTCCTCCATGGCAACAGGGATGCTGCCAGACTGGAGGTGGGACTTCAGGACTATATCCCCGTAGGTCTCGTCTATGTACCTCTGTCTTCCTTATGTCCTCCAAGACTGCTACTTTAGCCTCCAGAGATCGGACTCGTTCCCTGAGAGCAAAGAGCTCCTTGCACCTAGTGCACACGTAAGACCCCTCACCAACTAGGAGAAAATCATACATGTGGCATTCAAGGCAAAAGACTGGAAAACCCCCATCTAGTTGTTAAGTGCCGTTGAGTCAGTGTCGACTCATGGTAACCCTCTGGATAGTTGTCCTAGACTGTATTCGGTCTTCAGTCAGGCAGTTCATTGTTGACAGACTGGCACCAATAGCTGCTGTTATTGTATCGATCCATCTCATTGCTGGCCTTCCTCTTTTGCGTTGACCTTATATCTTGCCAAGCATGATGTCTTTCTCTAATAATCTCTTTCTTCGTATGATATGTCCAAAGCATGAATCTCGAAGTCTTGTCATCTGAACTTCTAAAGAAAGCTTAGGTTTGATCTCATCTAGTACTGATTGGTTTGTTCTTCGGGCAGTCCATGGGATACATAGTATTTGTCGCAAGCACCATAATTCAAAGGCATCAATTTTCTTCCTCTCTATCTTTTTCAATGTCAAACTGTCACATCTATATGACATAATTGAAAATACCATGACTTGAACAAGTCAAATCTTTGTATGGAGGGAGACATCTCTGCTCTTGAGAATCTTATCTAGATCCATCATAGCCATTCTGCCAAGAGCAATGTGATGTCTCATTTCTTGACTGCTTGTTGCTTCTTTATTGATAGTTGATTCAAGTAGGTTAAAGTTGTCCACTATTTCAATTTCTTCATCAATAATGAACTTATTGATTTTGCCAGTTGTCAGGATCTTTGCCTTTTTTACATTAAGGTACAAGCCTATTTTAAGACTATGTTCCTTGATCTTGAGAAGCAAATGTTTCAGATCATCTTCAGTTTCAGCCAGTAATGTGGTATCATCAGCATAGCGAAGGTTGTTGATGGGTCTCCCACCAATTTTCACACTTCTGTTGTCTTCATACAGTCCTACTTCTCTGATGATTTGTTCTGCATATAAATTAAACAGGTAGAGGGAAAGTATGCAGCCTTGTCGTTCACCTTTGTTGATTTTAACCCATTCTGTTTCTTCTTGTTCAGTTCAAACTGTTGCTTCTTGATCAATGTAAAGGTTGTGCAAGAGAATGATCAGGTGTTCGATATACCCATGCTTCTTAATGTGGCCCAGAGTTTCTCATGGTTTACACAGTCAAAAGCCTTGCTGTAGTCAATAAAACACATATAGATATCCTTTTGGTATTCTTTAGCCTGGACAACTTTAACCTACTTGGATCAACTATCAATAAAGAAGCAACAAGCAGTCAAGAAATCCGTCGACGCATTGCTCTTAGCAGAACGGCTATGAAAGACCTAGAGAAGATTCTCAAAAGCAGAGATGTCTCGCTCCATACAAAGATTCAACTCATTCAAGCCATAGTATTTTCAATATCATCATATGGCTGCGAAAGCTGGACAGTGAAAAAGATAGACAGAAAGAAAATTGATGTCTTTGAATTATGGTGCTGGCGGCGAATACTGTGTATACCATGGACTGCCTGAAGAACAAACTAGTCAGTACATGAGCAGATCAAACCTAAGCTTTCTTTAGAAGCTCAGATGACGACTTTGACTTTCATACTTTGGACACATCATGCGAAGAGAGATATCATTAGAGATATGTAAACACAAAGTACTATTGGAAATGTGTATGTTCATTGTTTATTGTAAACCGCGCTGATGCTGAATAGCGCGGTATAAAAGAGACTTTAAATAAATTAAATAAATAAATAAAGACATCATGCTTGGCAAGATAGAAGGTCAATGCAAAAGAGGAAGGCCAGCAATGAGATGGATCGATACAATGACAGCAGCTATGGGTGCCAGTCTGTCAACAATGAGCCGCCTGACTGAAGATCGAACACAATTTAGGACAACTATCCAGAGGGTTGCCATGAGTTGACACAGACTCGACGGCAGTTAACAACAACAGCCTTTTCACAGATTAATCTCACATCTTCGATGATGTCTCTCATTCCTCGCCCTTTCCTGAACCCTGCTTGCACTTTAGGTAGTTCTCGTTTCAGGTATGGTTGTAGTCTCTGCTGAATAATCTTCTGTAGAGTCTTGCAGGCATGTGGGATCAGAGCGATTGTGCGATAATTTCCACAGTCAGTTGTATCACGTCTGTGACTTGATAACTCTGCTTGTTTTGGCATGACTAAGATAACAGATATCCCAACTTGACGCAGGCACTTTACAACTTCATTAGTCATTTTAACCCAATGCGTTGACACTGAAATTGTAAATGCCAGACCAAAGGGGTATAACTAGCAATACTTGGTGTATTTCCTATGCAAACATTTTGTAATTTCCTGAAAGTCCCCATGCCTCTTCAAGATTGCAGCTGCCAAATCTGCATAAAGTTGTATCATCTGGCCTTCCCATTTGATCTGCTCCAGCTTGTGTGCTGCTTTAAGCAGCTTCTCCTTGGCTGCATATTCATGAAAAGATGCTACGATATCTCTGGGCTTATCACTTGTTGGGGCCCAAAGGTCCTATGTGCTCTCTGAAGCTGAAACACTGATTAGAGTCCTCCATTCCGCAGCCTTGACAAGAGCTTGTGCCATGCGCTGCACTATGAGAAGACAATTTTCATCCCTCAGCCTAATGTTGCTGTGTCAGGTGCTGTTCTCCAAGTTCTCCAGCTTTCCAAAGTAGTTTCATGCCTTTGTTTGTCCACTTACTGCTGCAGGAGGCTAACTGGCTCACCTTGCTCCTCCAGACAGTTCTTCACCTCATCCAATCTATGCCTGATCTCAGCTACATCCACATTCAAAGTCTCAAAGCAGCTTGGCTTATCTCCAAACTACTCCTGCAGTTCTAATTGCAAAATATGCAGATTAAAACCCAGAGAATCACTTTGCATGTTTCCTCCATTATGTACTTCACCCACCACATGTTAGTGTGCAGCTGCATTGCTCCCCACCATGTTTTCATCTTTACATAGGTTGGTTACTGCCTGCACCTAAGAAAAAATGCGTAAGTCTATTTAATGCTAAAAAAAAATGCAGGGTCATGCATTTGGACTGCAAAAATCCAAGGGAGCATTACAGCATGTCCACAAAAGAAAAGAAAGGTCTGGGGGTGATTGTTTCTGATTATCTTAAGGTGACTAAACAGGTAGAAAAGGCGATAGCGAAAGCCAGGAGGATACTTGTGTGCATAGGGAGAGGAATGGCCAGCAGGAAGGAGGAGGTGATAGTGCCTTTGTATAAGCTTTTAGTGAGACTTCAAAGCAAAGAGAGCACTGAGAAAGCTTGAAAGAAAATGGGCAAGGAATAAGATACAGGATAACCTTCAGCAATACAGAACTATGCAGCAAGAATACAATGACCTAATCTCCAAATGCAAACAACAATACTACACCAACACCATTATGAAGGCAGTCAATAGACCTAGGGGTATGTTTACTAAACGGCGCTAACGGCGCAGCAGTGGTATTATCGCGCGATAAGTGACGTTATCGCACGATAATGGTGCTTTATCACACGATAACGTCACTTATCGCGCGATAACGCGCCTGCAGCATTAAGGCACCCTAATGCCGTGAAATCCAGCTCTAAAGGGCGGAGTAAGGCTTCCCAGAGGGCGGAAAGAAGGGGTCAATGGGTGGAGAGTGGGAGGGGAGAGGCTCCAGGCACACTAACGCTGTGGAATCTGGGTCTGAACACTAACGCCAGTGAAACCCTCGCGTCAAGGCACATTTGCAGGAAAGAGAAACCATTTACATCAGCAATGTACAGCAAACCCAGGGAAACCTAGAAAAAGTGATAGTTGTGATACATGTGCACAGAACAAAAAGGCAAATAAACATAGAAAATGACCGGAACCAAATTTAAAAACCCCATAACCAAGCTGGCCAATAGTGATATTAATGAGAAACATAAAGAAACACTACTGAGAAAGCTAAAAAAAAAAGATATCATGTTTGGAAGGGTCTACGCTCTGTCCCCCTACAAGGTCAATGATCCCACATTGAAATAGCGCTGATCAGGGTTTTCCCTTTATATTGGGCAGGTTTCTTATGGCATGCACATGTGCCGCAACAGCAGGGTGGCCATGTAGGAAAGGGAAACTGTACAGATACTGGAAATGGGATAGAGAGGGCTGCAGACGGCACATGCTGTGGTGCAGCTGGGGCACAGTGCGGACTAGGCAGATGTCTAGGTGGCACATAAGAATGCCAAAACTGTAGAGCAGCCAGACAGCAACTGATGAGGGCCCATCATGGGCACGAGTGTGTTTCTCCCAGTGTCACAGGGGATAGTACCCAGCAGGTACCCCCAAGGGCACAGAACATTGGCAGGCGGTGCTGGGGGGGAAGCGTGCATGTCCATGTAGGCACCCCTACTCGAGAACCCAAACCATAGACAGCTGCCTACCGGCATACTGGATGGCCTGGGACTGTGCACCACCAGTACCACCGGCATAATGGCATGGCAGCATGGTGGCAGAGGGGTGGTGGTGGCAGAGGGGGCAGTGGCATCTGCCCACAGCAGACCATGGCCTAGCCCCGTTTAGGTGGGTGCTGTGCACTGCAACAGACAGGGTCTGTCTGACGAACAGTCATGGTATCCCCAGGGAATGAACTGTCCCTGTAGCAACAGTGTGGTGCAGTACACACAGCCAGTGTGTTCAGGAGCAGGTGGTCACAAGTTCAAGTCCCAGCGGTGGCTCCTGCCAACCCAGTCCCCATATTTTACTCAGTACTAAACCATGGTAATAAAGACGGAACCTTTATTGCAGATAACAAATATGCCTGAAACGCCTATATTTTACCCTACAGAGCACAGACACCATAAACATGTGCAATACCTAGAGCAGAGTTTCCCAACTCCAGTCCTGGAGGGCCAAACACCATTCAGGTTTCATGCTGTCTCTAATAAAGATGCCTGTGCTGCATTAGTATGTGCCGCCCCCATGGTATGCAAATGTATCTCATGCATATTCATTACGGACAGCATGAAAACCCGAACAGTGTTTGGCCCACCAGGACCGGAGTTGGGCACCTCTGCCCTAGAGCAGCGGCCAACAGGGGCAGAAACACCCGCACCCACAGGCTCCACTATCCAAAGCCTCATGGAGGATCAGGCTGTTGGGCCCTGCGTGCAGCAGCATCTCCCAATACTAGCACTTGCATAGCTTAGCAATGCCGCCCTAAACCTAGGAATACGTTACACATATATCAAAAGGTTGCTATGATTAATGGCAGATAGCAATTCCTAAGTTAAGAACAATTTGCTGATAGAGCTGCATCATAGCAACCTTTCTGATATCTGTGGAGTGTGTTTCAGTTTTGTTTTCTGACAGTGTTTTCCACCCCGGGGAGTGACCCCAACAGTATTGCGTACCATAGCCATGCCTGCACTGTGCCCAGGACTGGTGTGGTGGCCAGGGCTGCCAAAAGCCTCTATATTTGCACAATGCTGGCATAGGTGTGGGAGTGTGTGTCTGTCTATCCAGTGTGTTGTGGCTGCCGACACCTTACTCAACCCACACTGCTTGCACTGTTTCCAGTGTTAGCCTGCCAATGTGCATAATGAGGAGCAAGGTACCGTGGGTATGACCCGGACAGGGCGGCCTGGGCAGGATGCATTTGCACAGGGTATAGGGCAATGGATGGGACATTGTAATGCCCAGCCACCACCTGCATGGACAGGGTGGCCACAGCATGTCCTGATGGGAGGTCACTCTCACCCTGACTGAGCAGTGACCACGGCATGGCTAGGTTCCCCCATAGTGCTATAAAGTATCTCTCTCAAGTGATATATATGGGCTCTCTTTTCTGAGGCCCAATCACTGACTTATCTGCTTGGTGGGTGTGCTCTCATCTCAGTTTTGGGTGCACACATCTCCTCCAGGAACATGCACTTTGGACTAGCTAGCAGACTGTCGGCAGTTAGTATGTGTATGGCTGGAACACCTTGCAGGGTGCAGCGGCTGGAGACTCACTGTGCTCGCTGCTGGAGAATGTCAGATAGTGGTGGGGGGCAGCTGAGCATTTCCAGGCCTACTGTCTGTCTGTCTGCCATTGCCTTATGGATGCGTACAGATCTGCATTGACTGCCCTGTAGAGTGTCTGTTCCCCAGCAGGACTGGGGTTGATGGTCCCCTCTACTACCACCATTGCAGGGATGTAGAATGTGGATCCGTTGGTGGGAGATCCTGTCCCCCACCCTGAGCCCCAGAGGGCAGGTTGGGTGGTGCTACATAATCCGCCTATGGGTCCAAACACCCCCCTCCCCCGTCACTTAAATCATGTGACCATGGCACCCACACAGGATATGCACTATTCTGGGTGCATCATAGTCCAAAAGGGCTAGACGTGACTGGGAAATACGGATGGACACAGGTGTATCCTAGGTGTGTCTGCAAGGACTACCTATCACACACTGGCACTGATGGTGACCTGCAGCATAGCCTATCTCAGCTAAGCCAGGTGCTGTGGACATGGTGCTGGGCGCCCCACCTCACCCTCAGGGTGAGCACAGTACCCGTACAATGTGACGGTCTGTAGCTACTCTGTGCCAGTTACACACACGGTCAGTTCCCCCTACCAGGCCGAGGTGCTGTGGGGGTGCATACCCCATCTTGTGATCATCTGTAGACTGCTGATCTGCATGTGCATTGCATCATGGTTACTGTTGGAGGGTTGCCTATCCTGGCAGCCAGCAGGCTTCTTGTGTGATGCCCTGCAGTATTCTTGTATGCAGCCTTTGCTAATGACCTCACATTGGTGGTGTGGCCTACTGGTTTGTGCATTGCCATTTGTGCTAATGGTCATAGGTTTGATTCCTCTCTGTTCTCTTTCATTTTTATGCCTGTCCTGCACAGCTACTTTTCATTCCTGTGACAGTCATATCTGTGCAGATCTGTGCTGTTAGCACATTGTACCCTTATCACAGTTGTCAACCATCCTTCTGTCCATCTATGTGTGTCTGCCAGCTGTGTGCCGTCCTACCCTGATGTGCATGCTGCTACCCCACGTCCTGCACTGCTACACATTTCTGCATTGCAGCTCTCTCTGGTTACCTCTCTTGTGTGTGTTCTGCATAGCACTGCTACTCCACTGTCATTCTGTCATTACACCTATCCTGCCACTTCTACCTCCTCTGCTGGATACGTCTTCCCATCCTCTGCCACACACTGTCATTATTGCATGGTACATTACCATCACTCTGTGCATCGCTACAGCAGCCCCCGATATGTTTGTCCATTTTTCCAGCTGCCACATGGGCTGGACGCAGATTTGTCTGGTCCATCAGCTCAGATCTACTTCCTTCCATTACTTGTGCATTGTCTTTCCTTGTTGCTCTGTGCAGTGTTAGGGTTACATCTGTGTTTGGCCCATACCTCTCTTGCTTTTCAACTTGAGGGACCTTACTGCCCTTGGTCAACATTTTTGGGGTCACCTATACATCCTTGGGGCATCTTCAGCCACACCTTAGATTCAGCCAGCTTATGGGGTGCCTACTATGGTGCCTTGGGAGTTGGCAACCTTTCGACATGGCCTCTGGGACACATTATAACCCGCCTTATTTATTTATTTATTTACATTCTCTTATATACCGCGCTATTCTGCATCAGTGCGGTTTACATTGAACAAATTGAAATTACATTGAACAGGGCATTATAACTTGGAAATAACCCTCCATAGCCCATGTTCCCTGTAAAATAGTTAAGTGGCTTGCCCAAGACCACAAGGAGCACCTGTGGGACTAGAAACCCCAGTCCTTCCGGCCCAAGGTTGCTGTCCTCTAGTGGGATTTGAGCCCCAGACCTTCCGGCCTGAAGTACCTTGCCCAAACCACTAGGCCACTCCTCCACGCCTTGGCTGATGTGGTGGTTTAGGATGTGCCTTCTGGTGCGCTCTAAAAGGTGCAATAGTTTATGGCACTGGGGTGTGGGTATTTTTAGCTGGCAGCACAGATTGTTGTAGTGTTGCAAGCAGGAAAAGGAATTGCCTCGGCCAACCTTATTAATTAGGCCCACTGGGGGATCAAACTCATGACCCCTGTTTCAGCAGGTATTGTAATAACCAGTGTGCTACACCTCTATTGCTGTGATTGCAGGTCAGCACACAAAGTTAAGGTTAACACGCGCGGCTCCCTCTATCGCGCGATAACCCGCGCTTGCTACCTTAAGACCGGAACGCCCACTCCTTTTATGGCATTCTGCACATTATCGCTGGGCGCACATTAAGACGGTTTAGTAAACATACCCCCTAGAGAGCTTTTCAACATAGTACAGAGACTTCACCAGAGACACGACGCAGCATGACCACGAACACATAGACCCGCAACTGGGCTTCATTATAAAGCATATGAGGACAGACTTAAGGATCTTAATATGTACACCTTAGAGGAAAGGCGGGATAGAGGTGATATGATTGAGATGTTTAAATACCTCCATGGCATAAATGTTCAGGGAGAGAGCCTCTTTCAATTGAAAGCAAGTTCTGCTACGAGGGGACATGGGATGAGGGTGAAGGGAGATAGATTCAGGAGTGATATGCGGAAATATTTCTTTACGGAAAGAGTAGTGGATCTGTGGAATAGTCTCCCAGTGGATGTGGTAGAGATGAGGACAGTAACTGAATTCAAAAAAGCATGGGACAAACACAGAGGATCTCTAAAGGTAAAAAGTGGACTGTTGTAGTTGTTGATATGGAAGGACAGACTAGATAGAAACATGATGACAGAAAAAGACCACATGGCCTATGTTTCTAACTATTTGCAGACTCTATAATTGGCTGTTTACTGACAGATTGTTGTTGTTGAGCCATGTGATCACCTCATCCAGGCAGTTAGTTATGGGGGTAAGGTCCGATGTCTGTATATTTATTGAGGTATATACCATGATATCATCTACATAGATGTGGCAGAAAATCTTGTGTTTCTTGAGTATATTACAGATGGGTTGGAGGTACAGGATGAAGAGGATAGAGAACAAAGAGGATCCCTAAGGTATACCTTGTGTCATGTCAAAGCGTGTCGACTTCTTATCACCACATTTCACCTGCTGTGTTTGGTTGACGAGATAGGATTCAAACCATTTTATTGTGTTGTTACATAGGCCAACTTCATATAATCGTTGTATCATTCCGTAGTATGAGACTGTATGAAAGGCGGCGGATATGTCTATGAAGATTAGGAAGAATCCTTTTTTGATATTGTCTATCCCCCTTATAAGGTTATCCAATAGGGAAGTCATCAGTGTTTCAACATTGTTGCGAGGTTTAAACCCATGTCGGTGAATGTCCATAGGTGCATTCAGGCCAATGTGATCTTGTAGCTACTTTAGAACAGATTTTTCAATTATTTTTGCAAGGATTGGAAGGCTGGAAATTGGACGGTAGGATATGGGATCTGCATGGTTTAGAGTGGCATTCTTAAGAACTGAGTGAATGATGGATTGTTTGTGTTTGGTCGGCATGTATCATTGGTGAAGGGAGAGTTCCACTGTTTTCTGGATGTGCTGGCTTAGCTGATCCTTAGCATCCTTGATCCAAGCCACTGGGCAGGGGTCAGTAGTTGAAGCTGTTGTGTTCAAGGAGTCGATTATTTGTTTAATCTGGAGCACTGAGGGAGTGGTGAAGTCTTCGCACGTTTTTTTTATTTCTGTGTTCGTTGTGTTGTTCCTGCTAATGGGGGGTTTTATGGTGAGGCTCTTGAGCTTGCCAATTACAGAGTCTGCAAATAGTTGCGGGTCTATGTGTTTGTGGTCATGCTGCATCGTGTCTTTGGTGAGTCTCTGTACTATGTTGAAGAGCTCTCTAGGTCTATTGACTGACTTCATAATGGTGTTGGTGTAGTATTGTTGTTTGCATTTGGAGATTAGGTCATTGTATTCTTGCTGCATATCACTGTATTGCTGAAGGTTATCCTGTATCTTATTCCTTGCCCATTTTCTTTCAAGCTTTCTCAGTGCTCTCTTTGCTTCCCTAATGGTAGAGTACCAGGGTGCGCTGATCCTTTTGTAGGTGCGAGGGTGAGCTTGTGTTGTTACTGAGGAGGCTGCAGAAAGCACTTTATTGTCCTTTTGATAAGTTATGAATTTCCGTTTGAAGTGTTCCTCCTTCTTGCAGCTGGCTGAGCTTTTAATGAGCATTGAGAAAGTTATTACATAGTGGTTGGACCAAGGGACTGGGGTGATTGTCAAGTCTATGGACTGATCATTCACCATTATCTTTCTTGGAAAGAAGATGAGGTCAGGACTTGTTCCGTGCTGATGTATTGGAGTGTTCACAATCTGAGTGAACTGGAGAGATTGCATTGCTGTGAGGAAAGCTCTGACTTCTTTGGCAGGTGAGGAGCAAGGATTATAGTCTCCCAAGTTAATGAGTGGTTTATGTTGAGAGTTGTGTGCACAGATTATCTCCAGTATTGTTGAGAAATCCACAGACTTAGCATCTAGTGGTCTATAAGTGAGGCAAATGGTTAGGTAGTCTGTTGCCTGGTGCAAAGTTAGGGGACCTCACGTGCCACCTAGATAAGGTCTTAGATAGTGCTGGGGAGGAGTCTGCTGTCTTGGTACATGTCGGTACCAATGACATAGGAAAATGTGGTAGGGAGGTTCTGGAGGCTAAATTTAGGCTTTTAGGTAGGATGTTGAAATCCAGAACTTCCAGAGTAGCGTTCTCCGAAATGCTTCCCGTTCCACGCGCAGGACCCAAAAGGCAGGCAGAGCTCCGAAGTCTCAATGCGTGGATGAGACAATGGTGCAAGGATGAGGGTTTTGAATTTGTTAGGAACTGGGGAACATTCTGGGGAAAGGAGGGGCTCTTCTGAAGGGATGGGCTTCACCTTAATCGGGATGGAACAAGGCTTCTGGCATTAACCTTT
Source organism: Ichthyophis bannanicus (assembly GCA_033557465.1). Taxonomy (NCBI): domain Eukaryota; kingdom Metazoa; phylum Chordata; class Amphibia; order Gymnophiona; family Ichthyophiidae; genus Ichthyophis; species Ichthyophis bannanicus. The sequence goes on along the minus strand of CM066044.1, from coordinate 166,752,946 downwards.
AAAAAGGAGATAGAGCAGCTTTTAAACTAGATAATAGGGGAAAGCCGAGAGTCGCACAAGAGCACATAGTTTGGAAGAATGTATCCTTGAAGGATACTACGAAAAGCAGAGAGGTTCCAAAAAAAAAAAAAAGAGTAAAGTAGCCCAAATGCCCTCGAGTATGGAGCAGACAGAGCTTAAAGATCCCAAATTATACATGCCTACCAATAGCCAAATTAATATGAATAAAATACAGTCTCTAAAATGCTTGTATGCAAATGCTAGAAGTCTAAAAAATAAGATGGGAGAGTTAGAATATATAGTACTAAATGAGAGGTTAGATATGATTGGAATCTCAGAGACATGGTGGAAGGAGGACAACCAGTGGGACACTGTGATACCTGGGTACAAACTATATCGTAATGATAGAGCTGATCAAATTGGTGGAGGAGTTGAGCTCTATTTTAGAGAGAGCATTGAGTCAGAAAGGATTAAAGTTTTGCAGGAAACAAAATTTGCTGTAGAATCTCTATGAATTGAAATTCCTTGTAAAAAGGGGAAGGCAATGGCAGTGGGGGTGTAGAATCAACCGCCTGGCCAGAATGAACAAATGGATGATGAAATGCTCAAAGAAATCAAGGAAGCTAACAAAAGTTACAGCACAGTAATAATAATGGGTGATTGCAATTTCCCCAGTATCGACTGGGCCAGTGTCAGGGCAGGACATGCTAGGGAGATAAAGTTCCTAGAAGAAATAAATGACTGCTTCTTGGAGCAGCTGGTTCATGAACCGACCAGAGGGGAAGCCATATTGGACCTAGTCCTTAGTGGAACACCAGATCTGGTGCAAGAGATAAGGGTGTTGTGGCCAATTGGCAATAGTGATCATAGCATGATCGCGTTTGATTTAATTAGTGGAGGAGGGATAGTAAGGACATCCACAGTACTACCTTTTAACTTTCAAAAGGGAGACTATGATAAAATGAGGAAAATAGTTAAGAAAAAACTAAAAGGAGCAGTTGCAAAGGTTAAAGACTTACATCAAGCTTGGGTGTTGTTGAAAAATACTATCTTGGAAGCCCAGACCGGCTGTATTCCACGCTTTAAGAAAAGTGGAAGGAAGTCCAAAAAACTCCCAGCATGGTTTAAAGGTGTCAGAGATGCTGTTGTTGCCAAAAAAGCATCTTTCAGGAAATGGAAAGAGCCAAATGACGAAACCTGGAAACAGCACAAGCACTGGCAAGTTAAATTCAAGGCATTGATAAAACAGGCAAAGGGAGAATTTGAGAAGAAGCTTGCTGCAGAAGCAAAAACGCATAATAAAGACTTTTTCAAGTACATTCGTAGCAAAAAACCTGTGAGAGAGTCAGTTGGTCCATTAGATGATAGAGGGGTTAAAGGGGCACTAAGAGGTGACAAGGTGATAGCAGAGAGACTGAATGAATTCTTTGCTTCGGTCTTTACCGAGGAAGATGTAGGGATGTTACCCATGACTGAAGTGGTATTTAAAGGTGCGGAAGAATTGAAGGAAATATCGATACATCGGGAAGATGTATTACAACTATTAGATAAACTCTGACTGGGAGCTCTTAAAAGGGTTTTTTTTGCATATTTTTAAAGCAAGGTTACTTTATTTTTGGTGATAAGCTTGAAGAATGGTCTAGAATTTGGCAGCTGGGATTTAATGTTAAAAAATGTAAGGTCATGCATTTGGGCTGCAGCAATCCAAGGGAGCAATATAGTATAGGGGGTGAAGTACTTTTGTCCACTAAAGAAGAGCGGGACCTAGGCGTGGTTGTGTCTGATGATCTTAAAGTAGCTAAACAGGTAGAAAAGGCGATGGCAAAAGCTAAAAGGATGCTTAGGTGCATACGGAAAGCAATGGCTAGCAGAAAAAAAGAGGTGATAATGCCTCTGTATAAGTCTTTGGTGCAACCTCATTTGGAGTAGTGTGCAATTCTGGAGACCGCACCTTCAAAAGGATGTGAACAGGATGGAGTCGGTGCAGAGGGTGGCTACTAAAATGATTAGTGGTCTTCATTATAAAGCATATGAGGACAGACTGAAGGATCTTAATATGTACACCTTAGAGGAAAGGCGGGATAGAGGTGATATGATTGAGATGTTTAAATACTTCCGTGGCATAAATGTTCAGGGAGAGAGCCTCTTTCAATTGAAAGCAAGTTCTGCTACGAGGGGACATGGGATGAGGGTGAAGGGAGATAGATTTAGGAGTGATATGTGGAAAGGTGAAATTAGTCTTACCTGCTAATTGTTGTTCCTGGAGTAGACCCAGTCTGGTCCCGGACCTCTGAGTTGTCAATCTTAATCAGCAGCTTGGAGACTGAGGAACCACCTTCTTTTCATGATGTCATTGCTATATAGCCCTGGCATCCGCCCACCTCCATCAGTACCCTACTGACAAAGCAGACTCACCAGAGCAACAAATAAGTTAAGACCTCACTTACAAACCGCAAGGTCCAAACCCCACCAATACTGAAACATGACAAAAATGAATCCACCAACCGTGAACCCTGGGGGTGCCCCGACTAATCTCTCCCTTGTCCGACCACCCCCCTACATAAATGACCCCAAAAGGATCCTGCTTACCTGTCAGCAGCACAAAAACAGAGCCCCGTGCTGCAAGCTCTACGGCAACACCGGGTGGGATGCGGGACCAGACTGGGTCTACTCCAGGAACAACAATTAGCAGGTAAGACTAATTTCACCTTCCTGTTCGTAGCCCCAGTCTGGTCCCGGACCTCTGAGTAAGTACCAGAGCAGTAGATCTAACGGGAGGGCCCGGCCGCAACCGCTTGCAGCACCGCCGCCCCGAAACTGGCATCCTGTGCGGACTGAACGTCCAATCGATAATGTCTAATAAAGGGGGACAAAGAAGACCAGGTGGCCGCCCTGCAAATCTCCGCAGGCAGCACAGCTTGGAGCTCCGCCCAGGACGCAGCGTGGGCCCTGGTGGAATGGGCCCGCAGCCCCTCCGGCACTGGTCTCCCCTTCAGCAGGTAGGCCGACGAAATAGCCTCCCGGATCCACCGAGCGATGGAGGCCTTAGAAGCCGCCTCCCCCCGGCGAGGACCCGAGAACAGAATAAACAATCTCTCCGAGCGGCGGAACCCCGCCGTACGCCGTAGATACCTCTTCAAGGCTCGACGGACATCCAGCGTCCGGGAAGCGGAACTCAAATGGTCCGCCCGGAACACTGGCAAGGAAATCTCCTGATTCAAGTGGAACGCCGATACGACCTTGGGCAGGAAGGCCGGCACCGGCCGCAAGACTACCCTGGTCTCGAAGAAAGACAAGTACGGTTCCTTGCAGGAGAGGGCCTGCAACTCCGAGACTCGCCTAGCCGAACAAATGGCCACCAGGAACACGACCTTCAACGTGAGATCCTTCAGGGAAGCCGTGCTCAAGGGCTCGAAAGGCTCTCGTTCCAGTGCAGACAGCACAAGGGGGAGGTGCCACTGCGGAACCGGAAGTCTGCGGGGCGGGCGGATTAACGCAACCGCGCGTAGGAACCGCTTGACATCCCGATGTCCTCCCAGAGAGCTACCGGCTATTCGCCCGCGGTAGCACGCCAGAGCCGCGACCTGCACCCGAAGCGAAGATGCCGCCAGGCCCTTATCGAAACCACACTGCAGAAAGTCCAAGATCTGGGAGAGAGACGTCTTGAGCGCTGCCAAGTGCCGCTCGCTGCACCAGGCCTCAAAGATCCGCCAGACCCGGATATACGCCAGTGAGGTGGACCTCTTACGTGCTTTCAACAAGGTAGAGACCACCTCCGGGGAGTAACCCCGAGATCTCAGCCGCGCCCTTTCAATAGCCAGGCTGTAAGCGAGAACCGATCCACATGAGGCATGGACAGAGGACCCTGCGTCAACAGGTCCGGTCGAACCGGGAGCCGCCACGATTTCTTGACCAGGAGCCTGCGCAGATCTGCGTACCAAGGTCGGCGTGGCCAGTCCGGAGCTATCAGGATCACCGTTCCCCGAAGTTCTCCACCCGCTGGAGCACCCGACCAATGAGCACCCACGGCGGAAAGACGTACAACAGCTGGCCCTTCGGCCAGGGCTGAATCAGCGCGTCGAGACCCTCGGACATCGGCTCTCTGCGCCGGCTGAAGAAGCGGCTGGCTTTTGCGGAACGGAAAGTGGCCATCAGATCCATCACCGGACTGCCCCAACGCCGCGTGAGCATCGCGAACACCTCCGGATGGAGAACCCACTCTCCTGGATCTACCCGCACGCGACTGAGGAAGTCTGCCTCCACGTTGTCCACACCTGCCACGTGCGCCGCCGACACCGCCAGGAGATGCCGCTCGGCCCAAGCAAAGAGGGCCTCGGCCTCCGCCTCGAGGCTCGCGCTGCTGGTCCCGCCTTGACGGTTGAGGTAAGCCACTGCCGTGGCGTTGTCGGAGAACACTCTTACCGCCGATCCTTCGAGGGTCGGTTGAAAACTCGCTAACGCCAGGGACACTGCCTGCAATTCCAAGTGGTTGATCGACCATGTGCGCTCCAGCGGACTCCACAGCCCCTGTGCGAACTGGCCGCGACAGTGGCCCCCCCAACCCGGGAGGCTGGCATCTGTCGTCAACGCTACCCACTCGGGCACTGCCAGCGGTCTGCCCCTCCTCAAGGAGCGGGGTTCCAACCACCAGCGCAGTCCCGCCCGCGTCTCGTCCGGACAGACGAGCCGTTGAGAGAGCGGATCCCGCTGGTGCGACCAGCGCCTGAGCAGCGCCCTCTGCAAGGGCCGCATATGAGCCCTCGACGCCGCCATGGTGCCCAGCAGTTGGAGGTACTGTCATGCCGTGGACTGCCGTCTCTTCAGGAACTGCCGAACCAACATCCGCAACTTCTGCGCCCTTTGCCGGGGAAGGAACACCTGACCGGTGCCCGTGTCGAAGCGCGCTCCGAGGTAGTCCAGATCCTGGGAGGGGACCAACTGGCTCTTCGCCCTGTTGACCACCCAACCGAGACTCTCCAGGAACTCGACTACCCGGGACGTGGCCCGCAAGCTCTCCTCCCTGGACTTTGCCCGGATTAACCAGTCGTCCAGGTACGGGTGTACCAGAACGCCTTCCCTGTGCAGGGCCGCCGCTACCACCACCATCACCTTCGTGAAGGTGCGCGGAGCCGTCGCTAGCCCGAACGGCAACGCTCGGAATTGGAAATGACCGAAAGGAACCGCAAAGCGGAGAAAGCGGTGATGTTCCTGTCGGACGGGAATATGGAGGTAGGCTTCGGACAGATCCAAAGCGGTGAGGAACTCTCCCGGCCGGACCGCTGCAATCACGGACCGGAGAGTCTCCATGCGGAAGTGGGTCACCCGGAGGCACCGGTTTACCCCTTTGAGGTCTAGGATGGGGCGGAGTCCCCCGCCCTTCTTGGTGACCACGAAGTAGATGGGAGTATCGACCGCAACCGTGTTGCGCGGGCGGGACCGGCTCGATCGCCCGGAGGTCCAGCAATCTTTGAACGGTCTCCCGAAGCGCAGCGCACTTGCTGGGCGCCTTGCCGGGGGACCGCACGAAGACATCGCGCACCGGTCGCTGCAGCTCCAGCGCGTATCCGTCCTGGATGACCTCCAGCACCCACTGATCCGAAGTCATGAGGGCCCAGGCGTCGTAGAACTCCCGCAGCCTGCCGCCTACGGGAACCGGCGGCCCCTGGACCCGCCGCATCTCATTGCGGCTTTCGCAGGGCCGAGACGGCAGAGGAGGAGGACGAAGCCCCTCCCCCGAAGCCCTTGCCGGCCCCTCGGAAGCCCCGAAACCCCTGGTTGCGGGTGGGAAACCGGCCCTGCTGTCCACCAGAGGACCGAGGGAAGCGAGAGCGACGAAAGTCCCGTTGAGGGGGTCTGCCGGAGGCGGCTCCACGGCCTTGCTTGGGCTTGTCCTCCGGCAGCTTGCCTCCCTTAGACTCGCCCAGGTCCTTGACCAACTTCTCTAGATCCTCCCCAAACAGGAGGCGTCCCTTGAACGGGAGCTTACTCAGCCGGGCCTTCGAAGCCGAATCAGCCGCCCAGGCCCGGAGCCACAGGTACCGACGGGCAGCCACCGTCGACGCCATACTGCTGGAGAGCCCCCTCATGAGGTCATAGTGCAAATCCGATAAATAGGCTGCCCCCGACTCCAGGCGGGCCGCCTCTACCGAAGTGCCCTCCGCCTGCGTCGGCCGCACCTGCTGGGCCCAGCGAAGACAGGCCCTAGCGACCCAGGCCCCACAAATCGCGGCCTGGAGGGAGAGAGCATTAGTGTCGAAAACCTGATGCAGGAGAGCCTCCAGCTTCCTGTCCTGGGCATCCTTTAGGGCCGCTCCTCCTTCCACTGGGATGGTGGTCTTCTTTATCACCGCCGACACCGCAGCATCCACCTTGGGGGGCGTGAACACCTCCCTATCCCGATCCACCAGAGGATAGAGCCATCCGAGCACCCGCGAGCCCTTTAGGGCCACGCCCGGGACCTTCCATTCCTCCTGAATCAGCTCTTGGAAGACCCGATGGACCGGGAAGGCCCTCTGAGACTTACGGAAGACTTGCAGCAGGGGGTCCTCCAGAGCCTCATCCTCCGAAGGCCCTTGCGCCGGCATATTTAAGGCGCTCAGGGTCTCGGAGATCAGGGACGGCAGTTCTTCCCTCCGGAAGACTCGGACCACCCTGGCCTGCTCTTCCTTGTCATCAAGTTCCCCGTCCTCCAGGTCGTCTTCCGGAGGCCCTCCTTCGACCTCTTCTTCCGACAGGGGCCCCTCCGAGGTTAAGGAGGGCTCCACCGACGCCGTATCCAACCTGAGCCGTTTTTGGTCGGGTTGAACCTCTGCGGAGGGAGCCGAGGCACCCCGCTTAAGGCGGGTCCCCTCCGGGGACGTTGTGGACGGGCGGGAAGGGCCTCCCACCGCGTGCCGCAGCAGGGCCACGAACTCGGGGGAAAAAATGGCCTCGAGTCCGCCTGCCCAGGGTACCTGTGGGACCGGTTCCTTTGCGGGAACCGAGGGTCCCGCTACTTGCTCCTCCCGAGAGGGGCCTGGGGAAGAAATATCCGAGGGCCCAGCCTCAGGCCCCGGCAACTCCCCCACGACCGGCCCGAGGGAATCCAGGGTCGCTGCCTCCCTAGAGCAACTTTTGCATACGCCGGAGTCCGTTAGAGAGGATCTCTTGACCCCACAAATCATACAGAGGGTCTTAGGAGACATGGCCAGAAAGCGCAGGCCCGCCCTAGGCCGACCTCCGCCAAGCGTGCCCTCGAGATCCCCAAAGAGACTGGAACCGTGAGGAGAGAGGGACCCGCTACCCGAAGCAATTTGGGAAGCAGGGCTCTGAAACCACTTCACCGCCGGCAGTCCCGGAAAAGAAACTGGCGCTAGCGGGTTTTTTTTTTACAATTGTCAAATGCCCCTCACTTAAAAGACAAAAGGAAATAGCCCCGTAGTCCCTCGGGGACACCTGCCGCGTCTCCCGTAGAACCAGGCCGCTCGCAGAGGGCTAAGCCAAAAAACGCGGGAGCCAGAGCGCACTCCCGCGCGAGCGCCACGAGGCCGGGCCTGAAAAGCGCGAGGCACAGCCGCGCCGCGGGGAGGATGAGAATCAACCGCTGCAGTCGTCTACCCCCACGCAAGCCTTACCTGGGCTGCCCGCGCAGCGCAGCAGAAGAGGAGACTGGCACCGCAGAATTAACTGCGACGAGACTGAAACTTCCCCTCTTCCGTCCAGCCAGAGGCGCGCTCACAGGCAAATCCTCTGTTTGGCGCGTGGCTGGACGCAACTCCTGCCGGTTGGCAGGTCGGTCCCCCTGCCCAAGCCGGGGAGAGCCGACCCTTCCAACACCTCCGAGCTCCAAGGCGAACAGAGGGAGAGAGAGACTAAAGCACCGGCAGGCACAGGCCCAATACCTTAAAGGTACAGAGTCCTAATTTTTTTTTTTTTTTTTTTTTAAAACACTAACTAGAAAACAAAACCTAATCAAACTAAGCAGACTAAATCCTACACTCAAACTAAGTCTTAGTTGTTCCTCCGGTGAGCCCGGACCCCCGGGCTCAACCTAGTCAGCTGCTTGGAGACTGAGGTAACTGATGGAGGTGGGCGGATGCCAGGGCTATATAGCAGTGACATCATGAAAAGAAGGTGGTTCCTCAGTCTCCAAGCTGCTGATTAAGATTGACAACTCAGAGGTCCGGGACCAGACTGGGGCTACGAACAGGAATATTTCTTTATGGAAAGAGTAGTGGATCTGTGGAATAGTCTCCCAGTGGATGTGGTAGAGATGAGGACAGTAACTGAATTCAAAAAAGCATGGGACAAACACAGAGGATCTCTAAAGGTAAAAAGGGGACTGTTGTAGTTGTTGATATGGAAGGACAGACTAGATAGCCATGTGGTCTTTTTCTGTCATCATATTTCTATGTTTCTATGTAGATAGTCAGGGTTTAAACAGCAGAAAGCCAACATGAATTTAGCCAAGAAAAGTCTTGTCTCACCAATCTCATATTTTTTGAAGGTGTGAATAAACAAGTAGATAAAGATGAGCTGGTTGATACACAGTTGTGGTCAACATTAATGGCACTCTTGCAGTTCAACCCCTTAATGTCCATATCTCCTAAGAAAAAAAGTCTCCAGTGAAATGGCTTTGGACTATATATGCACACATACTTGACACATCAAAGAATCAAATAAAAAAAATACCAATTAAAAAAGGAAACAGTAGGAAATAATATAAAAATTGGGACATTGCAAAGACATGATTATTGGCACCCTTATGAACAATTCAAATCAGTTTGACTAGAAGAACCACATTCCATTGCAGTAAAATTAGATGCACCTGTAATCAATTATCAGTACTCACATGATTTGAATCACCCAATGAATGAATGATAGTTCTAATGTTTAAAATGGTCACATTCGCTCCCTAAGAACATAAGAAATGCCATACTGGGTCAGACCAAGGTCCATCAAGCCTAGTATCCTGTTTCCAACAGTGCCCAATCCAGGTCACAAGTACCTGACAGGTTTCCAAAAAGGCACACAGGTTCCAAATTGCTCATCCCGGGTCAAGCAGTGGATTTCCTGGGTCCTCTTTAATAATGATTTATAGACCTTTCCTCCAGGACTTTGTCCAAATCTTTTTTTAAATCCAGCTACACTAACAGCTTTTACTGCATCTTCCAGTAATGAATTCCAGAGTTTGATTATGCGTTGAGTGAAAAATATTTTCTCTTATTAGTCTTAAATGGGTTACGTTGTAGCTTCATTATGTGTCCCCTAGTCTTTCTACGCTTTGATGGCGTATTTTGAAGATTATTATAAATTAAAATATTAATGTTTTAAAAGAAAGATGTGTAATGAATTAATATTGGAATGAAGGATTTTTCCATCTTCATTCATGGCAGAATGTTTTTGTTCATCTCAGACACGCATTGAATAAAAAAAAACTGCTCGTGTCAGATGCTGAAGATATTGATTCACTTTAACCTATTCTTTTTTTTTAACCTTAGATTTGAGAAAGTCTTCCCATTTTGTCGTTGTGCTTCTCAGCCATTTCAGCTATTGCCTTTTCATCTTAGTTTCCTCTTATCACAGCAGGATAGGATTTAGTCAGCTTAGCATACTAATTGTGTGTCACATCTAAATCAATGCAGCAGTAACAGTAAAATAGTACAACTTAACTTCTCACGAAGACAAGTAAGTGAGTCCAGTTGTATATGACTGCTGCCTCCTCCCCACAAAATATGCAATGTGTTCCGTTGAGCCAATGCTTACTCCTGGTGACCCAACCCCTGATTTTTTTGGCAAGGTGTGACCAGAAGCAGATTGCCAGGGCTTGTTTCTGCACAGTGAGTTTACAAAACCTGGTATTCCAAGATGATCTCTCATCTACATACTAGCCTAGTCCAACCCCATTTAACTTCAGAGATCAGCAAAGAGCAGATTCATTCAGAACTGCTAAGACTCCATTCTTACTAGGACACATTCTGTCTGAGATTTGCCATAACCAAATTGATAAAGTACTCTCACTTTCTGAGCTACAAATGGCTTAACTAAGCATGCTCATAAAGAATATTTGCAAAGTCTCTCTTAGAAAGAGTGCACTATAGTGTAACCTGTCATCCTGTTAATGGAGTGAACTCTTATTTGTTGTCACTTCTGCTTTGCATATCTAGTATTGTGGTGAACAGCGCCCTCCTGAGCCTATGGAAACGGATGAAAATCCTGAGGTTCGGCAGGATTTATGCCTATTTGAGAAACCAAGGAAGAAAGAGAGACTCTATTCCACAGAGCTGAGCATGGAGACCAGCCCAGAGGAGGAGTCCTGCAGTCCTGATTGGGCACACCCTGCCCTTGGAAGGGGCGTGTCCAGGAGAGAACGTGGTTTTATACCAGAGCATGGCTTTGCTAGTCAGATAGAGAAGAGAAAGAAGGAGAGGAGGAGGAATGATTGGAAGTCCAGAAGACAGTATGCTGATACTTGGGAACCTGGCATTGGAAAGAAACCTGCAAAGTTTTATTCAGAGGCAGTGAGTAGAAGTCCCAAGGAGAGAGAACCTAGCCCTGAATTAGACAACCGTTGGAAGGCACAGCCCTGGGAAAGGAAGCCTTCAAGGCAGGCACAAGAAAGAAAACAATCATTCTGTGAAGTACCGTTTGAGCCAGAGAGCAACAAACATTCTAACAGCTGGAGAACGTTGGAGCCATCTGAAGTCAGAACGGCATGGCAACAAGTAAGTGAATGGCCACAAAGTTTCCAGGCTGAACGTAAAGCTAACTCTCCTGTGTGTGAAACATTAGTAAAAGAGACTAGCAGTTACTCTGATACAATTAATCTAAGAGAGAAGAAAATAAACAGCCTTAAGCCAGAGGGAAGTTGTATAGCTGATAGCAATTCCCTACCTCCCAAACAGCAGGCTGAATTGCTCCTACAGAGTTTTAAGCAGTTTTTAGAGTTGCAAGCTAGAAGACAGCCAGTGTTACCAGAAGCCAGTAATTCCATACAGCTTGAAGAATTAACACAAGATAATACAGACTTACCAGATTGTGAGAGCATGGATTGCACGGTCTGCTGTGTAGAGATGCCAAGCTGAAGGAAACTGCTTTTTACTGTATGTGAATTGAATGCTACGGAGCTGTTGTATTGCCTTGCTGAGAAAGCTCTAATTATGTGCACCTGATTTCCCCAGCACTGTGAAGGTAACAGTGGCTGAAAGAGGCTGCAGTGAATCTAACTGACCTCTTGGGGCAAAGTGAGTAATTTGCTTAGAAGTAAAAAGAAGCAGTTATACTTTAAGTTGCCTTTATCCTAAGTTTTCCTGTTAGCATTTGAAGCACCTATTTTGTTTGCATTTATTTGCCATGTGATGGAACAATATCCTTTACTATAATAAATATACTGGAAACCCCATAACTACAACTCTTTATTTCGGAGCGAGAGGAGCAGGAACTACAATACCCAGCATTCCCTGGATACAGGTTACTCTCCTTCCTCACGAAGCATCAGACCGCCGCTCCTGTCTTTAGCCCCAAGGCCGGGCAGGAGCGCCGCAAGTGGCTACGTGGCAGGATTTTCCACGCATGCGCAAGGTGCCGTGCAGAAAACTACTGAAAAGCAACTGCAAGAAAGACCCCGAGTGCAGACCATCCTGAAAGGAAGGAAAGAGTCCCAGCATCGGAGTGTCAGCTGCAATGAGGTTGTGAAAGCGTGAGGCAACACCTCAGCCAGGTAATAAGTGTCCACCTGGGAAAGGATAAGGATACAGGGCTGAGAGTGTTTGCCAGCTAGTTGAAAAAAAAAAAAAAGGAAAAGTTTTTTTTTTTTTTAAAAAGTGTAAGGTACCGCACTTGGTTTTTTTTTTTCTGTCTGTTTGTATTCACAGGTACTAAAGATGTCTCTGGATCCAGCAGAGGTATTTAAATGGATGGCCACTCAACTCGAGAGACAGCGAGACTTGAGTCTAGAGTTCCAGGAAAAGAGTGCTGCTGCCCTTCAGGCTCAGCAGCGACCCCTACTGGACATGCTACAAGCGTGGGTAGCTGAGCAGAAGACGCCACAGGAGAAACCATCTGTTCCCCCAGGTTTTTCTGCTACAGCTGCGCATAGTCTAAATGCAGGGACTATGTTTAATTTTGGCCAGTTAAAGGACAATGAGGATGTTGACAATTTTATTGAGTGTTTTGAAAGAGTGGCACAGTTAAGTGCATGGCCAAAAGAGTGTTGGGCCATCAGATTTGCAGCTTCCCTTACTGGAGAAGCAATGGCTGCCTATAGGAGCATGCCACCCGACCTTGCCGGAAATTATGAGGAGGTGAAAAGAGCGGTCCGGGAAAGGCTAGGCCTTACACCGCTAGCCTACCATAATCTCCTGCGAGCGGTTAAATTAAAACAGGGTGAGACACCGAAAGCCTTAGTATACAGGATAAGCATGTTGTTAAATAAATGGCTTAATCCAGAGAATAGGACTAAAGAGTCTATATTGGAAAGCTTAATTGTAGAGCAATACATGAATGCTGTACCCAATGAAATAAAAACCTTCCTGATTCTGCAAAGCTGCAAAACCCCACAGGAGGCAGTAGACCTCAAAGAACGCTTCTTGCAGGCCAAGGTAGTGGCTCATGAAAGCAGTAGTGATTTAAAGGGGGCAGCAATACCTGAGTCAGAAAGGAAGTGGAAATTTCAGAATGAAGCAAGCAAAATGTGTATGCCAACTGTGAAGGCTAGGTTTCCGCCTAGGAAATGTTTTAAATGTGGGCGAGAAGGGCATATACAGAAGAATTGTTTTAAGACTGCCTTAGTAGCAGAAAGTGCACAAAAAACCCGTGAAGGATTTCTTATTGAGGTAGAGGTGCAGGGAATTGCTACTACCGCGTTATTGGATTCTGGCGCAGAGCAGACAATGCTCTCCAAGGCGCTGTGGCAGCAAGTCCAAGCATCAGGGGTAGCAATTCAGCCTGTTCGTAACGTGAAGATCCGCTGTGTACATGGAGGTACATCACTATACCCTGTATACAACCTTCAGGTGAAAGCGCTAGGTGTGCTTAAGAAAATTCCCATTGCGGTAGTACCCAAGCTACCAAACCCTATGGTTTTAGGAAGGGATTGGCCCTATTTTTATAGAGAAATGAGACAAGGCCTAACCCCTAAGGAAGCCCTGGTAGCTACAAGAGCCCAAGCTAAGGACTCAGAGAAGGGAGAAGACCCTACTGATGAGGCATTTAGAAGTCTTCCTTCCCATGAGGATTTAATAGCCGCACCAGAAGAGAAGGTGAAGAAAACAAAAGCGCAGAAGCGTAATGGTAGACAAGAACGTTCTCAGCATAGGGCAGAAACTCAGGCTGGCCAGGAATTGCCCTGGGTGCCCGAAGAACTAGTTGGGAAATTTCCAACGTTCCCCAACGAACAACTGGACGACCCTGCCTTAGGTCAGGCATTTAAATGGGCCCAGAGTGATAGGGATACCCTACCTAGGTTTTTTCTGGACACCGGTATTTTGTACAGAGAGAGCAAGGATCCCTATACAGGCGATACGCGCAAACAGGTGGTGGTGCCTGCAACCTTCAAAAACTTGGTTTTGAGGCTGGCCCACGACCATCCGGTCGGAGGACACAAGGGCATCCGAAGTACGTTGGATCAGATCCTGGCAAGGTTCTATTGGCCGGGTGTTTTCAAAGAAACAGCAAGGTTCTGTGAAGCCTGTCCAACATGCCAGCGCGTCTCTGCCATCCACCCAAAGGAAGTGCCAATGATATCAACCCCGGTCATTACAGAACCCATCCATAGAATGGCTATGGACATTGTTGGTCCTTTAATCAAGACACCGAGGGGATTTCAATATATTTTAGTGGTCATAGACCAAGCGACACGATTTCCTTGGGCCATGCCACTACGTAATATATCCGCTAAGGCCGTGGCGGCTGAACTGATCAAACTGTTTTGCGAGGTGGGCTTCCCTCGCGAAGTTCTGACAGACAGAGGAAGCAATTTCCTTTCCAAGTATTTAGCCCAAGTTTGGGAAGCGTTTGATATCCGCCATGTCAAGACCTCAGCCTATCATCCACAAAGCAATGGGCTAGTGGAGAGACAAAATCAGACGATTAAAAGGATGCTGCGCCGCAGTTTAGAAGGAAATATGGCCAACTGGGATACGATGCTACCCTTTGTCCTCTACGCTTGCAGGGAAAGGAAGCAGTCGTCCCTAGGGACAGCACCATATGAACTTATGTATGGTCGATCACCCTGTGGGGTATTAGATATCCTGAAGGAACAGTGGGTAGAGCCCGACGTATATGAAGTGGGAGTACCGGAATTTCTTAAGGATCTAAAAGGTCGCTTACGCCGCACCACACAAGTGGCGGAAGTCAATTTAAGACACAATCAACGACGACAGAAGGCCTATTATGACCAAGGCACACGGCCGCGCCAGTTAGCTGTGGGAGACAAGGTCATCGTGATGGTGGCAGGCCAGACCCGAAATTTGAGAGCCAATGGAAAGGCCCATGTACCGTGGTCCGGCCAGTGGGTCCAGTGTCTTATCTCGTGAAGAATAAGAATGGACGCCAACAAGTGTATCATATTAACCTTTTGAAGCCTTGGCATGATAGAACAGCCCTAGCTCAGGTAGCCACCGTAGTGCAAGACAGGAAAGTGATAGAGAGGGCACAGATCAACGCCAGACCCCGGAGTAGAATCACGTGCTGTGCCTCTGGTCAGAAGCCAGCCCGTGATATCTTAACGGGGGGGGGGGGGGGGGATCTGTGGTGAACAGCGCCCTCCTGAGCCTATGGAAACGGATGAAAATCCTGAGGTTCGGCAGGATTTATGCCTATTTGAGAAACCAAGGAAGAAAGAGAGACTCTATTCCACAGAGCTGAGCATGGAGACCAGCCCAGGGGAGGAGTCCTGCAGTCCTGATTGGGCACACCCTGCCCTTGGAAGGGGCATGTCCAGGAGAGAACGTGGTTTTATACCAGAGCATGGCTTTGCTAGTCAGATAGAGAAGAGAAAGGAGAGGAGGAGGAATGATTGGAAGTCCAAAAGACAGTATGCTGATACTTGGGAACCTGGCATTGGAAAGAAACCTGCAAAGTTTTATTCAGAGGCAGTGAGTAGAAGTCCCAAGGAGAGAGGACCTAGCCCTGAATTAGACAACCGTTGGAAGGCACAGCCCTGGGAAAGGAAGCCTTCAAGGCAGGCACAAGAAAGAAAACAATCATTCTGTGAAGTACCGTTTGAGCCAGAGAGCAACAAACATTCTAACAGCTGGAGAACGTTGGAGCCATCTGAAGTCAGAACGGCATGGCAACAAGTAAGTGAATGGCCACAAAGTTTCCAGGCTGAACGTAAAGCTAACTCTCCTGTGTGTGAAACATTAGCAAAAGAGACTAGCAGTTACTCTGATACAATTAATCTAAGAGAGGAGAAAATAAACAGCCTTAAGCCAGAGGGAAGTTGTATAGCTGATAGCAATTCCCTACCTCCCAAACAGCAGGCTGAATTGCTCCTACAGAGTTTTAAGCAGTTTTTAGAGTTGCAAGCTAGAGGACAGCCAGTGTTACCAGAAGCCAGTAATTCCATACAGCTTGAAGAATTAACACAAGATAATACAGACTTACCAGATTGTGAGAGCATGGATTGCACGGTCTGCTGTGTAGAGATGCCAAGCTGAAGGAAACTGCTTTTTACTGTATGTGAATTGAATGCTACGGAGCTGTTGTATTGCCTTGCTGAGAAAGCTCTAATTATGTGCACCTGATTTTCCCCAGCACTGTGAAGGTAACAGTGGCTGAAAGAGGCTGCAGTGAATCTAACTGACCTCTTGGGGCAAAGTGAGTAATTTGCTTAGAAGTAAAAAGAAGCAGTTATACTTTAAGTTGCCTTTATCCTAAGTTTTCCTGTTAGCATTTGAAGCACCTATTTTGTTTGCATTTATTTGCCATGTGATGGAACAATATCCTTTACTATAATAAATATACTGGAAACCCCATAACTACAACTCTTTATTTCGGAGCGAGAGGAGCAGGAACTACAATACCCAGCATTCCCTGGATACAGGTTACTCTCCTTCCTCACGAAGCATCAGACCGCCGCTCCTGTCTTTAGCCCCAAGGCCGGGCAGGAGCACCGCAGTATGCACTGAAAATGGAGACATGCTAAAGCAGTGGGGTGCACAGAAATATTTTACATATTATTTCATCTTAATTTGCTTTGTCCCCCATTTCATTTGCTTGTTCTTTGTTTTGGTTATTTAAAATAAAAATACAAAATTTAAAAAGTCATAAAAATAATTGACTCCCCATTGCTGAAACCCCCTCCCACCTGAACACTCCCTCCAATCTCCCCAACCCCTTATCACTATGCTCTCTCTTCATGGGATAGAAGAAATTCCCTGTTGTTCCTGCTCTGCTGGTGTAGTTGCTTATTGCAAATGAAAGGGAACACTAAGGCGCGCCGTTTTACATTTCTAATGTACAAAATAGTGCAGCCTGGGGTGTCATGCTGTATGGAATAAATTAAAAATGGCACCAGCCTTGGTCTGCTGGCACAATATGCAATAGACAGGAGTGACTGGGGATCACTCTTGCACCATAAAGAGAGATCCTGACAGGGCTCAATGAAGAAAAGGAGGATTTGTAGCAGGATTGGCCTATTGAAAATAAACAAACAATATTCTGTTTGCTTTAAAAACAAATTGAAATGTAAACTTCTTGTTTCATTTCAGGAAAACGTATGTCTCTTTAAAGCTGTACACAACACACTAATGGTGACATTCCTTACAGGGTAATGTATCAGTCTCTCATCATTGCACCAACTGACATAGTTGAGTACTCTGTGCATTACAAGATTAAAATTAATCAGAAAAGACAAATCAGTACATTTAGGGACTCTGTTCTTTGGTGTTTATAAATCAGATATTTTGGTGCTTATTTTACAGCTAATTTGGGTTTCTTTGAGGGCACACAAAAAATTAGCATTTATCAGGATTTTAAGGCCACAGTTACTATTACTAAGTACCTTTTCTAGTGGAATCAAAGATGTATATTTATGGCACTTAGGGGTCATCAGCACAGAAAAGGCACAAACACAGGGAGGGGTAAGAGTACTAGGGAAGAAATTTTCCATATCTGTTAATTTTCTTTCCTTGAATCCTGATAGTCCAGTCCAGATGAGTGGCTTATGCTCCCCAGCTAGCAGGTGGAGGCAGACCAGAGCAACTTTGAGTGATATCATCACTTGTATATATGCTAGTACGGCACTGTTAGAAGCCAGTATGAAACTTCCCAAGCAGAAAGTAAGACTGAAAAACTCAGAAAAAGTATTAATCAACAGCAATAATTTTGTACATACGTTTGGCTCTGTTTTGGTTTCATCAAGCTCTTATACTGAAAATGCAATTAAAAGGCACCAGGCCCCCCAAACCTACAGGAGTAATCTTCCAGGGTGAGTCCTGGACAGACTCTATACTTAGCAAAACAAAAAGAGTACAACGATCTCATCAACCAAACAAAGAGAGACTACCACACCAACTTCATACTCAAATCAAACAACAAACCGAGAGAGCTCTTCGAAATTGTGAAAACACTCACCAAGGAGAACAAATCCGACAGCGAAGTGCAAATAGATCCACAAACATTCGCAGACCACATCCAAGACAAATTCCACTCAGCTCCACGAAGGAATACTAACACAAGCACCAAACCAACCACCACCCCAAGAAAAACTTGGGACAAATTCAGCAACCCATCCACAGAGCAGCTCTCACACATCATCACCGCCCTCAACACAAGCACGGCCCCAACAGACCCATGCCCAGTCACATGGATCAAAACGACAAAGTCAAACTTCATCCACACCATACACAACATGGTGAAAAGTTCTATAAACACAAGGTATCATGCCAGACCAGCTAAAACTCGCCACAATAAGACCAATCCCGAAGAAATCAGCACTCGACAAAAACAATCCAGCAGCCTACAGACCCATCTCAAGCATCCCTCTACTAGCTAAGATTATTGAGAAAGTGGTACAACATCAACTACAAGACCATATCAACAACCACGCACAACTCGACCACAACCAACACGGTTTCCGCCCCAACCATGGAGTTGAAACACTCCTGCTATACCTCTTTAATGACATACTACACCTCATAGACAACAGCAAGAACGGAATACTCATGATCTTCATTGACCTATCATCAGCGTTTGACACAGTCGACCATGGAACACTACTAGCAAGACTACAGAACATCGGACTACACGGAGCCACACTGAGGTGGTTCCACTCTTACCTAACGGACAGACAGATACAGGTCAAGATTGGGCCCAACACATCCCGACCCATAAAAGTCATGCAAGGCGTACCCCAAGGAGCCGCACTATCAGCTCTCTTATTCAACATCTACATCCAACCAATATGCAACATCATAAAAGAGCACGGGATAAAATATACAATCTATGCGGACGACATAATGATATACACACCAATCACCCTCGACAACCCAGACCACACCAAGATAACAGACTGCCTCACACATATGAACACCTGGTTTCAAGACAACAAGACAACGTCAAGAGATCCAAAATAATCCGCACGATCACACCAGTGACCTAACAGCCTGGCGTTCTGGAAACCAACCATTGGTACTCACACAAGTCCTGACCACAGCTACCCACCGCCTAACCCAGAAAGCCACATGCAAGTTCTTTCTACCAGGTACCGGCGTCATTGTGGTAATATCATGTTTCACAGAGCATCACCATTTCCAAAACTGACTTTTCACCACTAACAATTGCTTGTAATTGCAACATACCGCGCCGAGACCAGCCAACACTTAATTACTTGGCCTGTACAATTGCATGTCTTGTCCATCTCATAAAGATAATAACTGAGCTTTGTAATTGCATGTCCTATGTTACTTTCACAGTTTATTATCTGTTAATCTGATATACCTGATATCTGAGTGTTAATTTCTCCGTTCTCAGCTCCATGTATGTTTGCCACATAATAGCATAACCTATTTCAGATTTTTGACTGTTGTTTAACATAACCCATTTTTATGAGTCTTACTACTGTGCCACACTTCATAAAGCTATAAATCTCCACTTATCACTTTTACCATCCCCATAACACACTAAACATTCTAATCCAGGTTTGATAGCTCCTGAGTAGGCAAACGTAACAGGAATCTACATTTCTCCATAGAAAGTACCTCACCCAAGCTACCAAAACCTCCAAATGGCTCCGTCAATCACCGCCCTAGCCATTGGCACCCTCTTTATCCTAGTCTTGTTTAACGAATCCCTTGCTTTACGTCATACATCTCTCCATATTCCAATACTCCAGAGCCATTGAAAAAGATGGGCAGAAGCTCCTTATCTTAACCAAAGAGCTGAAGCCCCCATGCGCCGCTCTCACCTAATACACATAGCTCTCCAACACTCCAAGAAGAATAAACAAGTGGAACCCCCCAACCCCTACGCCTAAATTGTGCACTCATAAACACACGATCCATTCGTAAGAAATGGCCAGTCATCTCCGAAACAATCTCTTCATACAATCTGGATATACTCATGATAACTGAAACTTGGTTATCTGATGAAGATAATGTGATCCTTAATCAACTTGTACCCTCCAACTTCTCCGTCCACTTCCAACATAGAGAGAATAAGAGAGGAGGAGGTATACTTATACTTACCAAGACGGATCTAAAGTTTTACACCGTTGACTCCACAAGCTCAAACAACATAGACGTCATATCCATTAAAAATGAACAGTGCTCCATCAATTTAATATACAGAGCACCCTCTCTCTCTCCTGACGACCTTCCAAACATTTTAGACCTTGCAACCAACACACTCAATCCCAGCACTCCTAATTGGATTCTAGGAGACTTCAATCTCCCAACACTTCACCCCAGTCACGCCTCAGCCTTCCTAGAAGCAATCAACGAACTGGGCTACGAACAAATTGTCAAAGTTCCCACACACAAAAAAGGAAATATCCTTGACATGATCTTTGCCCCTCTGACAGTCCTTGACTCCAACACCACACCTGACGCATCTGTAACTCCAGTACCTTGGTCAGACCACAAGTTAATCACCTTCCCCATTCCCATCAAGAGCAAGACACCATCAAAACTTCAACAAAAGCTCTATCATATCAACAAAAGTATCATCTCGGAATTTCAGAGCTTTCAACAAAGAACTTATTCTTGCTCAAACTTGTCCTCTCCTCAATGACCCCTCTCTCAACCTGGAGAACCTGATCACCGCCTGGAACAGCAATATCAGCATCGTTGCACTACAACCAAAGCAAAGTAACAACCTGAAGAAAAGAAAACCATCTCCCTGGTTCTCCCCGGATCTACGAACCTCCCTCATACACCTAAGGAGATTGGAAAAACGTTGGCGTCGATCACGCTCCACGGAAGACCTAGCAGCCTACAAATCACACCTATTCACGCACAGAGAATCAGTCATCGCTAAGATGAAACAATTCCACACCGATAAACTAAAAAGATCACTAAATAAACCACGTGATCTTTTCAATCTAGTCAAGACCTTAGCTAATGAACCTTCGTCCAAACAACCCGAACTCATTCACCCACAAGCCTTCGCTGAATATCTACAATCCAAGCTGCTAACAACTGACACCATCGCAACAATCCCCGCTCAAGACTCCATCTGCCTATCTAACCTATCCATGTTCTCCACGCCATCAAATAAACATGTCGAGAACATTATTGCTGCCCTTAACACCTCCACCGCACAAACTGACCCTTGCCCAGCTTTTTGGATAAGGGAGCTACAAAGTGATCTTAGCCCTCTCATCACTAGAATGATAAATCTATCCTTTACATCTGGGTCTTTCCCATCAGCCCTCAAGAGAACGTCCATTAGACCCCTCTTGAAGAATCCCAAACTCGACTCACAGAAAGTTGAATCTTATAGACCCATATCCAGTATTCCCTTTCTAGCGAAAGTAATTGAAAAGGTAGCTCAAAGTCAAATACAGGATCACATCGACACTGCATCCCCTCTAGACCAATGCCAGCATGGCTTCAGGGAGTTCCACGGTGTAGAAACCCTCCTCACAACCCTCTTCAACAACATCATCACAGGCATTGACAACATCCACCAAGGCTTTGTACTTATTTTCCTGGACATTGCTGCTGCTTTTGACTCTGTACATCACAATCTGTTACTAGGGCGGCTAAAAGAAAAGGGCATCAACGACACTGCCCTGGCATGGTGCAGATCTTACCTGGATCAGAGGTGGCAGTATGTAACTTCAGGAACAGCAACTTCCACACCTTTCCATCAAAAACAGGGTGTGCCACAAGGGTCATCCCTATCATCACTCTTATTTAACATATACATACAGCCAGTCTGCAACATCATCAAATCCTTCAAGGTCGACTGTCTAATATACGCAGACGACATTCTCCTCTACATGCCTTTTTCCACAACCAACATGGATCTTTCACCGATGACCAATTGCTTTGATGCAGTGTCTGAATGGCTTCAATCCCAAAACCTCCGCATTCAACACAGGAAAACGGAGGTTCTCTTCATCACTAGAGACCCATTGTTCACCCCCCCTTCCCAGATAAAGGTGAAAGAAGCTGATCTCCAAACAAAGCCTTCAATCCGTTACCTAGGGGTCACCTTGGACCAGCATCTGGATATGAAATTACACATATCCAACGTAGTCAGAGCGATTTATCTCAAAATCCGGACACTCCGCCACCTTCGCTCCTTGCTTGATCCTGAAGACTTCCGGACTATATTCCAAGCGCTAACCCTACCGCACCTTGACTACGCTAATGCCGTTTTTCAAGGCCTCCCACACTCCATTTTAAACCCTTTGCAACTTGCCATGAACACTGCTGCCAGAGTCCTCTACGGAGCATCAAGAAGGGACCATGTAACATCTATTCTAAAACAGCTCCACTGGCTCCCCATACACGGGAGAATGTTGTTCAAAACATTATTACTCACTTTCAAAGCTATCAAAGGCATCACCTCCTCCTCTCTAATGAACCTCATTCAAACCGTTCCACCTAACAGATCCAGGAGAACTATATCTACAAACTCGCTAATAATCCCTAAGGCAGCAACGAAATGCTCTCTAGCAACATCTAACAGGGCTTTCAGTTTCTATGCCCCTAAGTGCTGGAACACATTACCATCCGAAATTTGGGCCATCCCTGATTTAACCTCTTTCAGAAAGGCAATCAAATCCCATTTATTCCCCCACTACTACCAGAACATCCAATCACCTTCCTGACCTCCAACCCCCATTGTACACCCAACCTGATCTAAGAATAATACTGTTGTATATACATGTAAATACTTTGTAAATTGTTTCAGTTCAAATTTTCCCCATGTATTATCCAAGTTCTTTTTCCTGTTCAATGTAAAACCAAACAGCTTGTTGTTCTGGTCTTTTGTTGTACTGTAAACCGTGCTGATCTCAAATAGTGCGGTATATAAGAGCGTGTAATAAATAAATAATAAATAAACATGACCATAAACTACAGCAAGACCGAGGCGCTAATCATCACACAAAACTCCAACTTCATCGCCCCCCCGTGACATCAAGATAGGCACCACAACCATACCCATACAATCAGAAGTGAAATACCTCAGAGTGACAATGGACAAAGAACTTAACCTTCAGTCCCACATCAGCAGAACCACCAAAAATACATACCACAGGATGAGACTAGTACGACGCCTCAAGCCCCTCCTCACTCAGGAACACTTCCGCACAGTTTGTCAAGCACTAATAACCCCAATCCTAGACTTCTGCAACCCAATCTATCTAGGTCTAACAAAACAGACACTAAGACCATTGCAACTGGCACAAAACACTGCAGCACGCATAATTGCTGGCACCACAAGACAAGAACACATCACACCCACCCTAAAAGAGCTCCACTGGCTGCCTATCAGTGCCCGCATTAGATACAAGATAATCATAAACATTTTCAAAATCAAACATCAATCATCAGCTTTCAGCCTACACCCACTCATACAACCAGACAACAGCACAAGACCGAGAAGAAGAGGCACATCCAACCGTGTCAACACACCTAAAGATATCAACAGGATACGCAAGGACACCGAAAAACGAGCCTTATCAAAGGCAGCACCAATAATCTGGAACACCCTCCCCGACGAACTGCGTTCAACAACAGACCTTAAGGAGTTCAGGAAACTACTGAAGACAACCCTCTTCATAGAACACTACGGTGACATTACTTAAACCATGCAACAGACACCTCAATTCCCCCCCACGTGTCACTATAATTGTAATTAAGTAAGGAACTGATACCCATAACATTGTAAATAGCACAAGCTGTAAATAGCACCACAAGAATCAACGTCCAGACACACTCACACGCATACACTACTGTGATAAGGAAGCTTATCATAGCTCAGGTAGGAGCTATAGAAAAGATGATGTGACTCTGAACAAGCAACCTGTCAGTTCTGGTAGAAGTAAGAAAACAGAGTTTTCACATAAAAGACTACCAGTCCCAGAATGCACCAGGTTTCCAGCAGCCATGAGGGAGGCTGAAGTGAGAAAATGTGTGTGCAATCAAGAGAGCTATGAGGTAATCCCTAAGCACTCATCTCAAAGGGCAGGGCCTGATTCAACACAGCTGCGCTGTGTTAGGGAGGAGCACACATTAAGACAGAATAAGAATAGAGCTGATTCTACAGATAATAGCTACAGAAAGAGCTTCAGGAAAGGAGACAGCAACAGCTTCAAGCTCAAGCACCAGTATCACCTGGAGAAACAGAAGCCAAGCCAAGCGGATAGAGAAAGAAGGAAACTCTCTGGAAGGAAGAGAAGAAAGCCCATTGGATGGTCTGGGAGAGTCCAAGGCAGTACCTATACTGGGAGGTATTCCAAATGCCAGCAGAGTCCATTGGACTGGAGTCAGCCAGAGGAATGGATTGGCAGAGATAGGAATCACCAGTGGCTACCTGGAAGAGAGAAGACTGCACGTGGAAGGGACTTTCAGACCAAGGCCAGAAGGTATGTGAGAGGAGATCCAGTGTCCAGGGATCAAGATTGGAAGGCTGGACATCAGAATTGGATTACATACTGGCCAGGCTATACAGAGAGGAATTATGATAGCAGGAGAGGCTCAGGTATGAACACTGATCCAGACCCTATCTATAATAGTGAATGGCAGCAAGGGAATAAGCATTCTCATGATAGTGCCTTATTGAAAGACTCATCTGTGCCAATGTATGATAGTGACCCTATGCTGATTGATGAAGGGGAAATTACAGCAGATGAGACTATTAATTACATGGACTGTTCTCTATCCCAATGCTATTGCTAGCTTTCTGTAAGCAAACACATAAGCCATCACAAAGAAACCTAACTTTGTTCTTTATTTCCACTGCAAACAGCTCTTAAAGCAGGATTTGGGTTCACACAGTAGCAGCCAGCCAGCTAAAGGCTT
Source organism: Ichthyophis bannanicus (assembly GCA_033557465.1). Classification (NCBI taxonomy): domain Eukaryota; kingdom Metazoa; phylum Chordata; class Amphibia; order Gymnophiona; family Ichthyophiidae; genus Ichthyophis; species Ichthyophis bannanicus. Next base: position 166,728,488 of record CM066044.1, on the reverse strand, counting down.
TCAGCTGGTCAATTGATAGTAATTAAAGCTGCACCTGATTGTGTGTGTGAGCAAGGGAGAATCACTGCTGGGATCTGCGTGGAAAATAAGCAGAAGTTAACCTAACAAGCAAAGTTTATTCATTTCTTTGTGCCTTTTTATTTGGTAATTATTTGCTAAGAAAACATTAGCTAATTGCCTGACAAGCTGAAGGTTGTTTTCTGATTTGCTTTGTGACTTTATGTTATCCATTTAAACACTGCAAGCAAGTAACCTCATTTATATTGCTACCAAGCATATTTGTGCTGGGTGAATTAAACCCCATCAATAAAAGAAGTATTTTATTGGCCTTACCACTGGTATCACAACTCAATTATTGTCTTCAGCTGTGTTTGGGAGTGAAAGGACTACATTACCCACAATACCTTGCAAGAATCATATGAATATATGCATCGTCAAGATTGTGTAAGTTCTCACCCTAGGCAGCCGTCTGACACTACTCACTGCATGTGCACACTATACACTGTATCTTATTGATTGTTTGCTGTTCAGACCGCCTTGATTGCAGGATAAGGCGGTATAGAAATACGTTTAAATAAAGAAAGAAAGGAAATAAATAGGTAATGAAATTTTCTCCTTCCTTATTATCTTGCTAGATCAGTCCAGAAAGTGGGATGTACCCAAGTGGTCAGGACCCAGGGTGAATGGAAAATGACACTCTGGAAAGAACTGCTCTGCCAAAGGCGCCATCTGCTTCAGCTCCCACATACAACCTGTATTGCTTCACAAAGATGTTCAGAGATAACTAGATAGTTGTCTAACAGATGTCCTCCGGAGTCAGTGTGGTAGACTAGGCCCAGGAGGAGGCATGTTTCCCCACACATAAGGAAGGCTCTTTAATCCAGTGGGCAATTAAGGACTTGGTCGCTGCCTGTCCTTTCCTCAGACCATTGAAAAATGGTCCAACTAATGGAATGAATTAATAAGCTCCATATACTTCACTAAAACCCTCTTCATGTCCAACAGATGCAGTGAGGGGTCTGTCCTCAGGTCCTCCTCTAAGGAGGACGGCAGGATCATAGACTAGTTAAGATGAAAGGAAGACAGTATCTTTGGGAGAAAGGATCGTACCAACAGATGCTGTTGAGATGAGCAGAAAAAACTCCCTACAGGACAAGGCCTATAACTCCAACACCTGTCTGGCAGATGCAACAGCCACCAGGAATACCACCTTCAGGGTCAAATCCTTGAGAGAGGCCACCCAAAGAGGCTCAAAGCGTTGAACACCTTCAACACCAGAGAAACACTCTACTGCAGTACAATGGATGCATGGGTGGACAGATCTGTTTCACCCAATTGAGGAAGCGGGACACATCAGGACACACCACTAAGGACACTCCTTGAACATACAAACATGTCAGCAGTAAAAGACCATATAGCCTATCTAGTCTGCCCTTCCATATCAAATACTATAGTCCCTCTAGAGATCTTCTGTCTTTGTCCCATGTTTTGTTGAATTCAGATACTGTTCTTGTCTCTACTACCTCCACTGGGAGACTATTCCACACATCTACCACTCTTTCCGTAAAGAAATATTTTTGCATATTATTCCTGAGTCTATCCCCTTTTACTCTCATCCCATGCCCCCTCATTGCAGAGCTTACTTTCAAATGAAAGAGGCTCTCTTCTTGTGCATTTATGCCACGGAGGTATTTAAATGTCTCTATCATATCTTCTCTATCCCGCCTTTCCTCTAATACATGTTGAGATCTTTAAGTCTGTCCCAATTTGGTTTATAATGAAGACCAATGACCATTTTAGTAGCTACCCTTTGCACTCACTCCATCCTATTTATATCCTTTTAAAGATGTGTTCTCCAGAATTGCGCACAATACTCCAAATGAGGTCACACCAGAAGACTTATTACCTCCTTTTTTCTGCTGCCCATTCCTCTCCCTAAGCACCCAAGCATCATTCTGGCTTTCATCATCACCTTTTCTACCTGCTTAGGTGCTTTCATGGACAGAAGTAATTTGCCCCCTACACTGTACCACTCCCTTGGATTTTTGCAGCCCAAGTGCATGACCCCACAGTTTTTTAGCATTAAATTTCAACTGCCAAATTCTTGACCATTCTTCAAGCTTAGCTAGATCCCTCCTCATGTTATCTACTTCTTCCTGGGTATCTACTCTATTACAGATTTTGGTATCATCTGCAAAGAGGCAAACTTTACCCAACAGCCCTTCCGCAATATCACTAACAAAGATGTGAAAAAGAATCAGTCCACGGTCAGATGCCTGCAGCACCACTGGAAATATCCTGCTCCTAAGAGTGAGCTCCATTTACCTGTAGCCTCCCACTCAACCAAATTCTAAACCAGTCAGTCACTTTAGGGTCCATCCCTAGGGTGCTCAATTTATTTATAAGTCACCTGTGCGGAATGGTGTCAAAGGTTTTACTGAAATCCAAGTACACCACATCGAAGGCTCTCCCTTGGTCCAACTTTCTGGTCACCCAGCCAAAGAAATCAATCAGATAGGTAGACACTATCTCTGCCCCCAGTAGCACACAAGGGCTGCCAAATGAACTTTGAGAGAGTTCAAAACTAAACCCTGGTCCAACCTAGATGTAAGAACATCAACATAGTGACTATATTTGCTTTTCCTGGCATTCAGGGACTGAGAGGAACACAATCTCTAGAAAACCCTCCAAAACCTCACATAGGCCAAGGATGTTGAGGCCCTTTAGGTATTAAGAAGGATGTCAACTTCCACTCCCGAGTATCCTTTCTTAGGCAGCTTAGGTCTCTCAAGTAGGCTTTTAGGTAGGAAGTTGAAATCCAGAACTTCCAGGGTAGCGTTCTCTGAAATGCTTCCCGTTCCACGTGCAGGACCCAAAAGGCAGGCAGAGCTCCGGAGTCTCAATGCGTGGATGAGACAATGGTGCAGAGATGAGGGTTTTGGATTTGTTAAGAACTGGGGAACATTCTGGGGAAAGGAGGGGCTCTTCCGAAGGGATGGGCTTCATCTTAACCGGGATGGCATTAACCTTTAAAAAGGAGATAGAGCAGCTTTTAAACTAGATAATAGGGGAAAGCCGACAGTCGCCCAAAAGCGGATGGTTCGGAAGAATGTATCCTTGAAGGATACTACCAAAAACAGAGAGGTTCCAAAAAAGAGTAAAGTAGCCCAAATGCCCTCGAGTATGGAGCAGACAGAGCTTAAAGATCCCAAATTACCCATGTCTACCAAATTAATATGAATAAAATACAGTCTCTAAAATGCTTGTATGCAAATGCTAGAAGTCTAAAAAATAAGATGGGAGAGTTAGAATATATTTTATTTTTATTTATTTATTTAACAGTTGCTTATATACCACTTCCTTCCACAGATCAGGTGCGGTTTACAATGAACGAGAAATGAACAGAATAACAAGCCTGTTTTACATGAAACATTAGTTAACTAGGTACAAATTTGTTAAATACATTAAACATGATTGAACTGTGTATGATAAATAATTTGTTATATAACAATCAAACTATTTACATATTTCGAACTATTTACATATTTCTATTTACAGGATTAACAAATAGTTATTAAATCAACTTTTAATTGTGGTTAAATTGAAGAAAAATTGGAATTGGTATTCGCTGAGATATCTATTAGCCATTTCCTGTTAGTGGTAAGGTATTTTCTAGTGTGCCGAAATGGAAGATGAACAAATATGTTTTTAATTTCTTGCGGAGCTCCTTTGCATCGTTTAATGCTCTTATTTCTTCAGGGAGGGAGTTCCATAGGGTGGGAGCTGCATGCGAAAACGCTTTTTTATTAGTTGTTTTTTTTGGTAATTGTGAAATCTTTTGGGATCCTAATTTTATTTGTGTGGCCTCTCCGTAGCGCAGTTTGGGATGTGTCTTTAGTGATAAGTTTTGTTAAAGAGATTGGGGCCATGTTATTTAATGTCTTAAATGTGGTGATAATCAATTTGTGATTTATTCTGGATTGTATTGGGAACCAGTGTAGGTTTGCGAGTATAGGTGTGATGTGTTCAAATGGTGGAACCTTCAATACAATTCTTGCTGCTGCATTTTGGGCAAGTTGGAGTTTCTTAATGTTTTGTTTTGTTGTGCCTAGTAGAGTGAGATTGGCAAAATCAAAGTGTGGTGTAATGATAGCCTGAATAATGCTCAGAAAATCGTGTAGAAGTACAAGCGGACGTAATTGTTTTAAAATTTTGAGTTTAAAGTAGATTTTTTTAGTAATGTTTCTAGTATGCGTGTCCATACTAAGGTTTGAGTCAAGGGTGACTCCTAGGTATTTTACTTCGTTTTTTATAGTAATGTTGTGATTTTGGAGAGTGATGTGTGTTGGAGGTATGTAGGATTGATTTTTAGTTACTATTAATATATCAGTTTTAGAATGATTGATATGGAGATTGTGGTCTTTTAGCCAGATTGTTAATTCAGAGAAGCATTCTGTTAACAGTTGTAATGGGAGTGTTGGGATTGTGAATGGTATATACATCATCATATCGTCTGCGTATATGTGATAGAGGACTTTAAATTTTTTGAAAATGTTGCAGACTGGTTGAATATAGATATTAAATAGGAGGGCAGAGAGGGCGGAGCCTTGGGGGAGACCAATTTCCTGTTTGTATGTTTTAGAAGTTTGTGTGTTAGTTCGGACGGTTTGGGTTCGATCAGTTAGATATGAGGTGAACCAATTATGTACAGTTGAGTGGATTCCTATTTGTTTTAATCTGTTAAGCATTACAGCATGGTGTACACTGTCAAACGCTGCAGAGATGTCTAGAAAGAGGAGAATGAAAGCTTGTTTAGGGCTATCGATACCTCTTATTAAGGTATCAAGAAGTACTGTTAATAAAGGGTCTACACCATGATAGGGACGAAAGCCATATTGTTGGTCATCAAGGGGGGCTGAGTTTTCTATGTGATCCTGTGTTTGAGTTTGAACAACCTTTTCAATTAGTTTAGCCATAAATGGAATACTTGAGATAGGTCTGTAGGAATTAGGTGATGTTTTGTCGAGGGTGTTATTTTTGATTATCGGTCGGATTTGAGCATGTTTGAGGGAAGGTGGTAAGTAGCACTATATATCACTAAATGAGAGGTTAGATATGATTGGAATATCAGAGACATGGTGGAAGGAGGACAACCAGTGGGACACTGTGATACCTGGGTACAAACTATATCGTAATGATAGAGCTGATCAAACTGGTGGAGGGATTGCACTCTATGTTAGAGAGGGCATTGAGTCAGAAAGGATTAAAGTTTTGCAGGAAACAAAATTTGCTGTAGAATCTATGGATTGAAATTCCATGTAAAAAGGCAGTGGCAGTGGGGGTGTACTATCGACCGCCTGGCCAGAATGAACAAATGGATGATGAAATACTCAAAGAAATCAAGGAAGCTAACAAACGTTACAGCGCAGTAATAATAATGGATGATTTCAATTACCCCGGTATCGACTGGGTCAGTGTCACGGCAGGATATGCTAGGGAGACAAAGTTCCTAGATGACATAAATGACTGCTTCTTGGAGCAGCTGGTTCATGAACCGACCAGAGGGGAAGCCATATTAGACCTAGTCCTTAGTGGAACACCAGACCTAGTGCAAGAGATAAGGGTTTTGGGGCCACTTGGCAATAGTGATCATAGCATGATCACCTTTGATTTAATTAGTGGAGGAGGAATAATAAGGAAATCCACAGTACTACCTTTTAACTTTCGAAAGGGAGACTATGATAAAATGAGGAAAATAGTTAAGAAAAAACTAAAAGGAGCAGTTGCAAAGGTTAAAGACTTACATCAAGCTTGGATGTTGTTGAAAAATACTATCTTGGAAGCCCAGACCAGCTGCATTCCACGCTTTAAGAAAAGTGGAAGGAAGTCCAAAAAACTGCCAGCATGGTTTAAAGGTGAGGTCAGAGAGGCTGTTGTTGCCAAAAATGCATCTTTCAGGAAATGGAAAAAAAGAGCCAAAACGACGAAACCTGGAAACAGCACAAGCACCGGCAAGTCAAATGCAAGGCATTGATAAAGCAGGCAAAGGGAAAATTTGAGAAGAAGCTTGCTGCGGAAGCAAAAGCACGAAATAAAGATGTTTTCAAGTACATTCGTAGGAAAAACCTGTGAGAGATTCAGTTGGTCCATGAGATGATAGAGGAGTTAAAGGAGCACTAAGAGGCGACAAGGCGATAGCGGAGAGACTGACTGAATTCTTTTTTTTCTGTCTTTACTGAGGAAGATGTAGGGATGTTACCCATGACTGAAGTGGTATTTAAAGGTGTGGAAGAATTGAAGGAAATATCGATACATCGGGAAGATGTATTACAACTATTAGATAAACTGAAGAGTAGCAAATAACCTGGGCTGGATGGTATACATCCAAGGGTGTTGAAAGAACTGAAATATGAGATTGCAGACCTGCTATTAGTAATCTGTGAACTATCATTAAAATCATCTCTAATAACCTGAAGATTGGAGGATCACCAATGTAACACCAATTTTTAAAATAGGTTCCAGGGGCGATCCGGGAAACTACAGACCGGTGAGCCTCACGTCAGTACCGGGAAAAATGGTAGAAACCATCATAAAGAATAAAATTACTCAGCATGTAGATAGTCATGGAAAATCCTAACACCGGTGAAATTAAGCAAATTATTTTTGTTGGAAGAGCCAACCCAGTCAAGGGGAAGAAATCCCCATACCGCCGTGGCAGATTCCTTTTTAATAAATATTTCTTTTTTAGAAAATTTTTCTTTGTTTTAAAAAAATCAGTGAGCACTTAACTGAAGTAACAGTCCTTCTTCATCCAGAGAGCAATGTAGCAGATGACGTGGCACGTTTCGGGGCCAATCATCATGTATGCCCCTGCTTCAGATCTAAGACTTCGCTCAATGAACTTGCATTGCATGATAGTGCCTCAAAAAGCCGGTTTTTTATCACGGCAGACGTCACGTAACCCAGCCCTCCAACACCCAGCTGTGAGGGACGTCAACCAAAACAGCCAGTCAGAATTAAAAGGGGAAAGGTCACCATTTGAAGACCTGCCCCTATGTCTGAGCATGGCTATCAAATCAACAATTGAAATTAAATGATAGTGTACCAGTCCAGTTGTGCGTTGAGACCATGAGGGGAAACAGAGTTCAAACGATAAATCCATCTTTGCTCCCGATGTTGTAGGATTTGTACGCGATTGCCTCCACGTGGATCAGGTGGTATAAAGTCCAAAATTCTCCAGGTGAGCGATTCAAAGGAATGAGCCTTGGAAAGGCAGTGTTCCACTATGGGCGCTGATAAGGTCTCCGTACGAAGTCTAGATGCATGTTCTCCTAGGCGGACTTTAAAAGGTCTGGTGGTGCGGCCAATATAGTATAGGTCGCATGGGCAGACAAAAAGGTAGACCACACAAGATGTGGCACAATTAGTGTGCCACCGGGCATGATAAACATGATGAGTGTGATCGTCCTGCCAGGACGGACCAGAGATAGTATTATGACAATAGGTGCAACTGCCACAAGGGAAATGCCCCGCATTTTCATGAAACTTTATTGGGCGATCTAAAACCGGTGCAGTGTGAACTAACATGTCCCGTAAATTAGACTGCCTAGAATATGCTATCCGTAGACGTTTGCGAAAACAGGAGTGCAACCCTAAAATAGGCCAGTAGCGATGCAAGATGCCTACAATTTTGGAGGAGCCTCTCATGTAGGGAAACACAGCCGTAACGTCATCTGACAGATTAGAAAGGGAAGAACCCTGTAACATCCATTCCCTATGAACGTGACAAGCACGCTTGTATGCCTGATTAACTACATGAGAGGGATACCCCCTAGCTAGTAGACGAGAGCTTAAATCAGCGGCGTGACGCTTGAAGTCTGCTAACTAAGTACAATTCCTTCGAAGACGAAGGAACTGGCCAAAGGGTAATCCACGCTTTAAGGAGGGTGGGTGGAAACTATCAAAGCGCAGGAGAGTGTTCCGTTGAACTTTCTTATGGTAAAGAGAGGTCTCAAAACCATGTGCTGTCAAAGTTACGGTGATGTCCAGAAACTGAATACTCTGGGTAGCAATCTGTGCAGTAAATTGTATGTTGGTCTTGAACGAATTCAAAACTTGAAGAAACTCATCCAATAGCAGTTTTGTGTCTGTCCATATAAAGAAGACATCATCTAGGAAGCGGCGCCAAAAAGGTATGTATTTAAATAAAGGATGAGGATAGATATGCTGTTCCTCAAACCACCCCATGTACAAGGTGGCAATGGAGGGCGCTACAGTAGCCCCCATGGCGATGCCATATACTTGAAGATAGTATTGCTGCTGATATAGAAAGTAGTTATTGTTTAGCACCAGACTCAAAAGCTCTAAGAGGAAATGTTGAGGAATCCGTTCGGGTAAAGGCCCAGAGCAAGTAGAGAGTCCCAGTAGTACCTCCCTTTGATCAATATTCGTATAGAGGGACTGGACATCCAGGGTAACTAAATAAGTGTGAACTCTGTTTCCCCTCATGGTCTCAACGCACAACTGGACTGGTACACTATCATTTAATTTCAATTGTTGATTTGATAGCCATGCTCAGACATAGGGGCAGGTCTTCAAATGGTGACCTTTCCCCTTTTAATTCTGACTGGCTGTTTTGGTTGACGTCCCTCACAGCTGGGTGTTGGAGGGCTGGGTTACGTGACGTCTGCCGTGATAAAAAACCGGCTTTTTGAGGCACTATCATGCAATGCAAGTTCATTGAGCGAAGTCTTAGATCTGAAGCAGGGGCATACATGATGATTGGCCCCGAAACGTGCCACGTCATCTGCTACATTGCTCTCTGGATGAAGAAGGACTGTTACTTCAGTTAAGTGCTCACTGATTTTTTTAAAACAAAGAAAAATTTTCTAAAAAAGAAATATTTATTAAAAAGGAATCTGCCACGGCGGTATGGGGTTTTCTTCCCCTTGACTGGGTTGGCTCTTCCAACAAAAATAATTTGCTTAATTTCACCGGTGTTAGGATTTTCCGGGTTAGTTATTTACTTGGTTGGTTTTACCGGGAATAGGGTATTAGTGTTTTGTGTAGATAGTCATGGCCTAATGGAAGACAGCCAACATGGTTTTAGACAAGGAAGATCTTGTCTTACTAACCTGTTATGTTTTTTTGAAAGTGTGAATAAACAGGTGGACAAAGGTGAGTCAGTTGATATAGTGTATCTGGACTTTCAGAAAGCCTTTGACAAGGTCCCTCATCAGAGACTTTTGGCAAAACTAAAGAGTCATGGGATAGGAGGCAGTGTACTACTGTGGATCAGGAACTGGTTAAAAGATAGAAAGCAGAGGGTTGAGCTAAATGGCCAATTTTCCCAATGGAGAAAGGTGACTAGTAGTGTACCCCAGGGATCTATGCTGGGTCCGCTGCTTTTTGACATATTCATAAATGACCTGGAAAGGGGAATAACGAGTGAGGTTATCAAATTTGCAGATGACACAAAACTATTTAAAGTTGTTAAAACCCAAGAGGATTGTGGAATATTGCAAGAGGATCTTGATAAATTGGAAGACTGGGCATCAAAATGGCAGATAAAATTTAATGTGGACAAGTGCAAGGTTATGCACCTAGGGAAGAACAACCCAAACTATGGTTACACGATGCAAGGTTCCATATTAGGAACCACCAACCAGGAAAAAGATTTAGGCGTCATTGTGGATAACATGTTAAAACCATTGGCCCAGTGTGCAGTGGCAGCCAAGAGAGCAAATAGAATGCTAGGTATGATAAGGAAAGGAATGGAAAATAAAACAAAAGAGACATTATAATGCCTATATATCGTTCTATGGTGAGACCGCACCTTGAATATTGTGTGCAATTCTGGTCGCCGTATCTTAAAAAGGATATAGCGTTATTAAAAAAGGTTCAGAGAAGAGCCACCAAAATGGTAAAGGGGATGGAAGGTTACTCCTATGAAGAAAGGCTAAAAAGGTTAGGGCTCTTTAACCTGGAAAAGAGGCGGCTAATGGGAGATATGATAGAAGTCTATAAATTAATGAACGGAGTGGAACGGGTAAACGTAGAACGATTGTTTACGTTATCAGAATATAGAAAGACTAGGGGACATGCAATGAAGCTACAGGGTAAACTATTTAAGACTAATAAAAGAAAATATTTTTTCACTCAACGTGTAATCAAACTCTGGAATTTGTTACCGGAGGATGTAGTAAAGGCTGTTAGTATAGCTGGGTTTAAAAAAGGTTTGGACAAGTTCCTGGAGGAAAGGTCCATAAACCATTATTAAGAAGGGACCCAGGATATCAATGCTTGACCCAGTACAAGCATTGCGGAACCTGTGTCTTTTGGGGAAACTGCTAGGTACGTATGACCTAGATTGGCCACTGTTGGAAACAGGATACTGGGCTTGATGGACCTTGGTGTGACCCAGTATGGCATATCTTATGTTCTTATGTTCAAGGGCCAGGCCATTAGCAAGAAGGGAACAGAATTCTCCAGAACCAGAGAACCCTTCAGCAGAAGTCTCTTCTCCTGTGGTAGCAACAGGCTCAAGAGATCCACAGAATGAATAAGCTCAGGTGGGACTGAATTCTTCACAAAAGTCATCTCACAAAGGGCCAAGAGGGGCAGGACATACAGGAACCCCTTCTGGGGCCACTCCTGAAGAGCACTGAAGTCCAGCACCTAGGAATTCTTTCTGTGGTTGAAAGAGTTTTTCATTTTGGGTAGCCATCAGATCGAACACTGACAGGCTCCAGCTCTGCACGATGGCTTAGTGCTCACTCCTCAGGATCCACGGTATTCCAGCTAAAGAAGTCAGCCTGTACGTTGTCAACACACACTATATGGGCCATTAGATGATCCTCTGCCCCAAAACAAAGCTTTACTATAGGGCAATGTGTTTGAATGGGTTAGTTTTGCATATCAAATAATAAATCACCAGAAAAAAAGCGTAATTTTGCTTCAAGTTATATAATCCACTTCAATTAACTTCAATTAAAAGTATCATGAGGGGAAAAGACCTCAGAAATATCCTTCTGAAAACTGAAAGCCACATAGCTTCTCTACAGGAGTCTCACTGGCTTCTGGACTCGTCTTCACAGGACATAAAACCCCTTGTTTAAAGCCACAGTTGATCCGCCAGTATCTGAATCAGGTCAGCATACCATGGGCGCCTCGGCCAGTCCGGTGCCACCATAATTACTAATCCCTGGTGTGCCTCTATCTGTTGCACTACCTGGCCCATGGGGGAAAAACATAGGATATCTGAGGGCCTGGAGGGTCTCTTCTTTCTCTTCTTCTGTTGAAATACCAGCAGGCCTTGGCTGACTCAAACGTTGCCATTAGGTCCATGATCAGTGTGCCCCATCGGTGGACCACCTGCTCGAACACCCCCTGGTTGAGCTGCCACTCTCTGGAGTCCACGTGCACTCGGCTGAGGTAGTCTGCCATCACACTGCTGACTCCCGTTATGTGTGCCGCCGATAACGATGAATCTCTGACGATCTGAACAGCCTTTTGGCCTCCTCCTCAAGGTCCGCACTCCCCGTGCTTCCTTGCCAGTTGATGTAAGCCACCGTGTTCGCATTGTCCAAGTGGACTCGGACTGTCTTCCTCTGCAACCATAGCTTGAAACTTTCTAGCGCCAAGGTCACTGCTCACATCTCGAGCCTGTTGATTGACCACAGGGCCTCCAGCGGACTCCACTGTCCCTGAACAAAGTGTCCTTCGCAATGGGCTCCCCAACCTGACAGACCGGCATCGGTCATCAGCGGAACCCACACTGGGGTCTTGAGTGGCATGCCCCCCCTTCCAGGCTCCCAGGATGCAGCCACCACCTGAGGGCTCTCCTGGTGCTCCATGGGAAGAGGAGTACTTGGGACAGGGTTTGGCTCTGATGGGACCACCAATGGAGCAGAGCCCTCTGCAGCAGTTGCATGTGCGCCCTTGTCCATGGGACTAGCTCGAGAGTGGCCACCATGGTCCCCAGAACCTGCAGATAATGCCTCGCCATTTTCAGGAACTGTCGTAGCTTCTGTGCACAGCAATCTGCAGGAAAACCCTGCTCACGTGGGTATCGAAGCATGCTCCCAAATACTCTAGCTCCTTGGTTGGTCGTAACCGACTCTTTGCCAGGTTGATCCCCCCAACTGAGACTTTGAAGGAACTCTACCACCTGCGCTGTTGCTCATTCACTGTCATCCCTGAACTTTGCCCAGATCAGCCAATCGACTAGGTACGGGTGGACGAGAATCCCTTCCTTGTGGAGAGCTGCCACCACCACCACCATGACATTGGTGAAGGTATGGGGGGAAGTCGCCAGACTGAAGGGCAAAGCTTGAAACTGGAAATGGCCCCTTGGCACCGCAAAGTGGAGAAACTGCTGATGTTCTGGATGGATGGGAGTGTGCAAATATGCCTCCATGAGAATGAGAGATGTCAAGAACGCTCCGCTTCCTACCACCACTATTACTGATCATAGTGTTTCTGTGTAGAAATGTGGCACCCGGAGACAGCAGTTCATGCCCTTGAGGTCGAGAATCGGGCAAAAGGAACCTTCCTTTTTGGGCACCATGAAATACATAGAGTATCGACCGCAGTCGTACTGGTCTCGCAGAACCGATTCCATGGCTCTTAGCTGCAGGAGATGAATCAAGGTCTCTTCTACTGCTGCCGACAACGCTGCTGTCCACTTCGGGTGATCAAAAGAACTCTTGTTCTTCCTCCGGCAGCGGGTACAGGCACGTCATGGATCGCACCCCTTTAAGACCAGCCCCCGGCAGATCCCACTCATCCTTGATCATCTGTCATACTACTCCATGTACCGGAAAGACTTTCTGAGATTTCCACACTGCCTGGAGTAGCGGATACTCCAGCGCCTCTTCCTCTGCCGGGAGGTTAGCGGGCATATTCAGGGCCTTGAGGGACTCTAAGATGAGCGCCGGCAGTTCCTCCTGGTCTGGAATCTCTCTTTCTTCCAACTCCTCCTGCTGATCTAGCTCAGTGTCGAGGTCTTCCCCATCCAGCCACTCCAACAATGGCAATTGCTGCCACTCCTTTGAGCATCTAGCCCGCTTAGACGCCACTTCCCCTGGCTCATGCTCTTTTGTGTCCGAGACCCTCTTAGCCCTTCATTCCAGGGCTGAGGTGCCACTTGCCAAGCCCTGTTGATGTAGGCAGAACGCCTTATGCAAAAGAAAAACTCTAGTGAGAACTCCCCAGAGAGTCCTATTGCTCCCTGGGCTTGAGGGGTGGATGGCTCGGGCATCATGCAGGGACTGGGAGCTGGATCCTTTGAAGGTAACACACCACCCCCCCTCCTCCAGGGTCTCTTGCGACCAGGAGGGACTCTGCCACATCTCGTCCTGCAGGCCCTGCTCCAATGACTTAGCCTCTTGCGTGCAGTCTAGGCAGACACTTGCCTCCGAGACTGCTCCCCATTGGGTCTCACGTATCTTGAGGATTTTTAGATAGCACTGCCGTGTTGTACTTTAAAGATATGTCATGGACCTTGCACTGATCCCATCAGACTCTGACACTTTCTCAGAGTAAAAGTTTACATTTTTATAAGGAGCACAACTTCCCTTACAAGCAATATCACCCTTTGAAAATGGAATAGCTAGTATATTCCAAAATACTCTGTAAATAAGTTACTTTAATATGTTATTTAGCTATTTTTCTAAACACACGTTAAGACTTTAAAAATGAGTTCTATTTTATAATTGTCTTATGTTCATTGTAAACCGCCCTTGAACTCTGTAAGGGGCGGTATATAAAAGCAAATAAATAAATAAAATATCACAAATTTAAAAGGTACATAATCTGGACTAAGAGACAAGGGTTGATCATGTCAAGTCACTCACTGACCATAGTTAGATGGAAGGATTTCATTTGTCTCCTATCCACTGACTGTCTATCTTTCTAGTTATATACATTTCTTAAATGCAGGTACTTCCTGTTTCTCACAGAACAAAAAGCGTAGTTACTCACCTGTAACAGGTGATCTCCAGGAACAGCAGGAATTTAGTCTTCACATATGGGTATCGTCGGTATCGACAGAGCCCACGCGGGAACGCACCCCAGCGTCCAATAGGAAAGCCTTTGGGAGCATCCCACAGTGCATGCGTGCTGCCTTCCCGCCTCTGTACCTCTCTCACTTCAGTTGAGTTTATAGCTGAGACCAAAGGAGAGAAGTAAAGAAAGAGAGAGATAGAGACAAACTCCTAGGGGAGGTGGGTGGGTTGTGAAGACTAAATTCCTGCTGTTCCCGGCGATCACCTGTTACAGGCGAGTAACTACGCTATCTCCAGGAACAAGCAGGAATGTAGTCTTCACATATGGGGACTCCCCAGCTGAAAGATTCCAAGGGGTGACCCCAGCTAGCTGCGAACCCAGGTGAGATGGGTCATGCTTCCTCCCATGGACCTTAGGCATCCAAACTGTGGATGGTGGGTAGGAGTTGTATTAAGTATGGAAGAGATGTTGTAGAACAGCCTGGCCAAATGAGGCATCCCGACGGGAGTCCTTGTCTAAGCAATACTGGGCTGTGAAGGTATGTACCAAAGTCCAAGTGGCTGCTTTGCAGATGTCATCAATAGAGACAGAATGAAGGTTAGCCGTTGAGGCTGCCATTGCTTTCACATTGTGAGCCGTGACATGGCCTTCGAGAGAAAGTCCCTTACTCTGATATGTATAGTATATGCAATCTGCAATCCAATTTAACAGAGTTCTTTTAGAAACTGGAAGTCCCAAATGACTAGAGTCAAAAGCCACAAAAAGCTGAGAAGATTTTCTATGTGGCTTAGTTCTTTGGAGATAAAAAGCTAAAGCTCTTTTACAGTCCAATGTGTGAAGATTCCTTTCCGCACTGGAGGCATGAGGCCGAGGGAAGAATATAGGAAGATAAACCAACTGATTTACATGAAAAGGCGAAATCACCTTTGGCAGAAAGTGAGGATGAGTCCTGAGGACTACTTTATCATGGTGAAACCTTGTATAAAGAGGGTCAGCTACTAATGCATCTTGCAGAAGTGATGGCAATTAGGAAAATAACTTTCCATGAAAGAAACTTTAGGTCTGAAGTGGCTAAAGGTTCAAAGGGCAGTTTCATAAGCTGACCAAGAACAAGATTTAGATCCCATGCCACCGGTGCTGGTTTAATGGGAGGTTTTGTTAAAAGTAGGCCTCTCATAAATCTTGATATAAGTGGATGAGAGGAAATAGGTTGTCCATCGAAAGGTTTATGAAAAGCAGCAATAGCACTAAGATGGACCCTAACTGAATTGGTCTTCAGACCAGAAGTTGATAATTGTAGAAGATACTCTAGTAGCAACTCTACAGGTACTAAAACGGGGTTAAGTCCCTTTTGTGAATACCAGATGGAGAACCTTTTCCACTTGAAGGCGTAGGAACGTCTTATGGAGGGTTTTCTGGAAGCCAGGAGGATATCCTTTACTTGTTGAGAAAGGTTAACATCCTGGAATTCTAGGCATTTAGTAACCAGACCCTGAGATGTAGGGACTGGGGATTGGGATGCAGTAAAGATCCGTTCTCCTGCGACAGGAGATCTGGAGCATTCCCCAACTCCAGAGGAGTGGTTTGAGAGAGACGCAGAAGAAGAGGATACCACGTTTGCCGTGGCCAACGTGGAGCTATGAGTATCATACGACCTCTGTCTCTCTGAAGTTTGAATAAAGTCTTGGGAATGAGGGGAATGGGTGGGAAGGCATAGAGGAAGTCCTGTCCCCAGTGGAGTGGGAAAGCATCTCTTGCCTGACAGTTTTGAGCAGGAATTCTGGAACAGAATCGGGGAAGTTTGGCATTCTGTGGACTTGCAAAGAGGTCTATATCTGGTGTTCTCCAGATTCGAAACACTCGAGCAAGCTGGTATGAGTGGAGGGACCACTCGTGTGGCAGCAGTATTCGACTGGGTTTTTCTGCCCACAAGTTTTGAATGCCCGGAACGTATACCGCAAACAGGTGAATTTGTAACTCTCTGGTGAGGGCCCATATTCACAAAGCTTCGTTGCATAGCGACAGAGAGCCTGTTCTGCCTTGCTTGTTCACATAGAACATAGCTACCTGATTGTTGGTTTGGACCAGTACTGTTTTGTTGCCGAGATGGCCCTGAAAGACTTGAATAGCACTGAAAATGGCTCTCAGCTCTAGGAGGTTTATGTGAAGGGAAACCTCCTGTGAGGTCCAAAGACCCTGAATGAAGAGATCGTGCAAGTGGGCCCCCCCAACCCATCTTGGACGCATCTGTCGTCATAGTGGTTTGGCACAGAGACTGCTGGAAAGGAGACCCTACAAGGAGGTTTTCCAGGGATTGCCACCATTGCAGGGACAAAATCAGACGTGTGGTAGTTCTGATTTTGTCTGTTAGTCGACCCGAGGCTTGTGACCACTGAGAGGAAAGGGTCCATTGGGCTGCTCGCATGTGGAGGCGAGCATAGGGAATCACATGGACAGTGGATGACATGTGTTCCAGCAGTTGAAGCATCTCCCGAGCAGTAAGGAATACCTTCATAGATGCTTGAGATGCTAGTTGTATTATAAGTAGACAGCGTGGCTGGGGCAGGAAAGCCCTCGACTGCCGTGTGTCTAGACTAGCCCCTATGAATTCTAGAGATTGAGAGGGGGTGAGATGAGTCCCAAGTATTGACGAATTCTCATTGCTCGAGAGAGAGAGAAGATGGCCTCTGGAACTGTCGATGCTCGAATGAGCCAATCATCTAAGTAAGGCAAGACGAATATTCCTAGAGTCCTCATAAATGCTGCTACCACTGCCATGCATTTTGTGAAGACTCTTGGAGCAGAGGCTAGTCCGAAGGGAAGAACTCTGTACTGGAAGTGTCTTCCTTGGACCAGGAATCGAAGGAACTTCCTGTGATCTGAGTGGATGAGAATATGCATGTTCGCATCTCTTAGATCTAGAGAACATAGCCAGTCCTGACTTTGAAGGTATGGTAAAAGTGTTCCGAGGGAGATCATCTTGAACTTTTCTCGGAACAGATACTTGTTTAATTCTCTGAGGTCTAGTATAGGTCTGTGTCTCCCTGTCTTCTTTGGAATAAGAAAATAGGGGGAGTGGAACCCTGTCCCCTGCTGGGGTATGGGCACTTCTTCGATTGCTCCTTGAACTAGAAGTGACGTGACCTCCTGCCACAAGAGGTCGGTGGCAGGGCCCTGAGACTTGAACTGTTTCAGAATTGTAGGTGGGGGCAAGTTGAGGAAATGAAGCTTGTACCCCAATTTCACAATGTACAGAGTCCAATTCTCTGTTATTTGTTGCCATCTTTTGGCAAAATGGCATAGTCTGCCTGGAATGGTCAAGGGTTCTGGACCTTTTAGGGGCAGAATGACTAAGTTCTCTAGGTGGAAGTCAAAGACCCTTTGGTGGCTGGGTCTGTTGAGCCGGTTGAGCTTTTTGAACTTGTGGCTTCCTCTGCTGTCTATTCTGTTGTTGTCCCTTTTGGGAAACATAAAGTGGACAGTGAGTTTGATGGGTGTAAGATTGGTAAGGCTTCTTTTTCTTACTGAAAAAAAGGTTTCTTGAATGTTTTCTTTTTTGCTGGTTTGGCTGTAGACTTTTACAATCTGTTCAAAGTAGTATTGTCAGATTCAAGCTGATTAGCCTTGTCCTGCCAGTCCTTACCAAAGAGATTTTCTCCTGTGCAAGGAATGTTTCCCAGCTTTTCTTGCACCCACTCTTCCAAGTCCGATGCTTGAAGCCAAGCAATACGACGTGCTCCTATGGATAGAGCAGAGGTTCTGCTAAGACATTCAAAACAATCAAAGGTAGCACGGTTCATGAATTTAGAGACATTCTGGGCATGTTCGACTAGAATAAGGTAGTCTGCTCTTTTTTCTTCTGAGACATAAGGACTAATGATCTCTAAGTCTTTTGTGACTTCTTCCAGAAACATTCCCATATACAGAATGTAGGAACTGATCCTGGCTCCCAGCATGGAGGATTGAAAACATCGACGGCCAAAGGCATCAAGTGTCCTGGATTCACGGCCTGGAGGATTAGAAGAGTGTGTTTTTGCACACTTGACTCTTCACATGGCCGATTCCACTACCACTGAATGGTGTAGTAACTGATTTTTTTGAAAACCAGGACAACTTGGCACTTGGTACATAGTGTCCAGGCATCGGGAATGTGAAGATATCGTTAAAGGAGTTTCTCATATTCTCAACATCAGATCATGTAAGATCTTGTGAATGGGAAGCATAGCTGCTTCTTTGGGAACCATAGGGTATTGTAGAATTCTTATTTCCTCTGCCCTAGGTTCTTTTTCTGGAATCACAGTGATTGAAAGACCCTTTGCTAAATCACATATGAAGTCCTGGAAGGACATATCCTCTGGAGGAGGCATCCTGAGTTGAGAAGAGGGAGTTGAATCTTCTAATAGATTCACTCTGGTACCGGTAGAATCGTCAGAGTCATCGGAAGACTCAAGTACCGGGTGCTCCTGTGACGCATGGTATCGGTACCGCTCAAAGTCGGTACCGAAGTGTCTCGGCTCCTGATCCCCGATACCAGACATCGACATGGGGAGAAGCAGTCCTGTCGAAGCAGGTATTGGTGGAACCGATACCCGTGGAACCGTCTGTTGCAGTCTTAGCAGTACCGAGGCTGCTAAGAGGGCCGCTAGACTGTGTTCGATAGCGAGGATTCTGAGATCCATCGCTCCTGCCGATGCCTGGGTGCCGGTACCGATGGATGGGGCCACAAACCCAGAGCATGGCACCAGTAGTTCCGCAGAGGTCGAGGCCTCTGGAACATCCTGGAGCCCCGTTAATGCTTTGGAGCTTGAGGACTCCCGCCGGGGCTGTTTTGCCAGTGAAGTATCCTCGAGGGAAACGCCCGAGGCATCTCAATACTTCGAAGGAGATTTTCCCTTCGAGGACCGGCTAGTTTTACTTTTGGTTACCTGAGATCCATGGGAGGAAGATGAAGCCCTGGAAGACGTCGATGCAATTGACATCGTGTCGGAGGCAAAAAAGGTACCGAGTTTTGCAGCTCTATTCTGCCGGCCCCTCTTGGTCATCCTCATGCAAGAGAGACACTCCGTTGGACAATGTTCAGGACCCAAACATTTTAGACACCAATCATGGGTGTCGGTGACGGAAATGGTACCGCCACATTTTAAACATTTTTTGAAACCACTGGCTAGTTTCTCCATGCTTGAAGAAAAAAATGGGTCTGGTGCCCAAAATGGCACCTAGCACCAGAAATAGGGGAAAACCCTGAAGAAAAATATATGTTTTTTTTTAAAAGAAAGAAGAAGAGAACCGGCGGTACCGGTAGGCGTCGAATGAAGGCAGATGCGACCACAAAAAATAAGAAATAAAGGTAGATTTTATTTATTTATTTATTTAACATTTTTTATATACCGCACTATTCATCATCAGTGCGGTTCACATTGAACAACAACATACCTGTCAATACATGACTGATCTAGGTTTACAGATAACAGGGAGGATAAACTGGGTGTAAACTGGGGATAACTATCTACATAATTATACATAATTATATATACATTAGATAGGTTACATCAAAATTTGAGTTTGACAAGAATACAGAGTTATTACGTTTTGATTTTTTGTTCTGGGTTGTTGTTATGTGTAGGAGTTATCTGAGTGAGGTGGGGGCCGGTTCTATTGGGTGTATGGTAGCCTGAAGTGCAGAGTGAATAAGTAGTGCTTGATGGACTTTCTAAATTGGGTGATATCCCTGATTGATCTGATGTTTGGAGGTAGTTTGTTCCAGCATTTGGGAGCATAGGACACAAAAGCTCTGTTAGTAGTTTGTTGTGTCCATTTTGTGGAGATGCTAGGAGTAACTAATTAATTAACTAACTAATTAATTAACTAACTAATTTTCTGCAGTGACAGGGTACCGTGTCCTGTCGGCTCCGCAGAAAATGAAGAACTGAAGTGAGAGAGATACAGAGGCGGGAAGGCAGCACGCATGCGCTGTGGGATGCTCCCAAAGGCTTTCCTATTGGACGCTGGGGAGCATTCCCGTGCAGGCTCCGTCGGTACTGACGATACCCATATGTGAAGACTACATTCCTGCTTGTTCCTGGAGATCTGTAGTTACTATAAACCTCCTGCTTATCTTTAACTTATTTCTGTCTCTGACTTTTTGTCTGACTCTTCTCAGGAGAAAGTCACAATGTCTCAGCAAACTGTCACTTACATCACCTGACCAGGCTCAACAGCTCTCTGAAATCTACCCAGCAACAGACAATAGCACAGTTAGGCCTTTTCCACAGGTCTGCAGCAAGTCATTGTGTACTGAATGTTTTATAAAGCTCAAAACATAAGGATGTGGCATGAAGTGGGGTTCACCCTCCTTGATACCCTCCCACACCAGGCAGTACGTTCTGGCCGGCATGGTGGGTACGTTCTGGCCGGCATGGCACTTCCCAGAAACGCCCTCAACCTGTACCCGGGTAGGTAAAAGAATCCCTAGCACAGTGTACCTCCACCGGCTCAGGCATGGAGCACTAGAATACCTGAACTAAAATAAAATAATAAAAGGATATTTAAAAGGAAACTGCAAATGGCCCCCTAGGAAAAAGTTGCTCTGTCCTGTTTTATTCTCTGGTGGCTGCCTCTCCCGGGTGCCCAAAACACAGAGGGGGGTTAAACACGTGGACCTGAAGAAGAAGAAATCACACCTAAACACAGTGAGGGGAGTTTCCCGTACCGCTGCAGGCTCCGAAACATGCGGCTGCAGGCCACTCTGTCTCCTCAAGTTCGGGAGGTTGCTAGGAGTTCCTGCTGTCCTCCCCCCAACTCCGCTATTACCTTGGAGCCTCTTTGCCACATGGCTTTCCTACTCTTTGCGCTCAGCCTTCCTTCCCGGCTTCGACACTGAGGGGGGTGACTCGGGGCTGCAAGCTTTCACTCCCGTCAATCAACTACTGCCACCGCAGCGGCTCCTCATCCGGTAACAGGTTTGGAAACCGCCAGAAGTCTTGGACTGAGGAAGGCCCCCACAGAACTCCCCCCCCCACCAAAATCCTGGGGGAAGGGGGAGAAGGAATATCCTTCCCTCAGCCCCGTTGTCCCCCGGGTTCTTTCTGATCATTCTGATTTTTTTTCTGCCTTTAAAAACAAAGAAACATGCACCTTAACAGGGAAAATAAAAAGTACACTCTAACTAAAACTATCTCCCCTTAGATGTCCTTTCAGCGAGTCCAGCACCCTGGCTCACTACCTTCTAGCTGCTTGGAGACTGAGTATACTGGGACTGGTAGGTGGTGTCAGTTGCTTAATACACTAATGTCATCAAAAAAGATGACATGCTCAGTCTCCAAGCTGCTGGAAGAGGTACACTACCCAGAGGTGCGGGCCTGGACTGGAGGGACTATAAGGAATGAAAAAGTTGTACATTTATTTTTATTTGTTATTAGTATTTAGCTCACGCCTTTCAAGGCGAATTTCATTCAGGTACAGTATGCATTGAACATATAAATTGAATTAGTACTTTGAGAGATTATTTTTATATGAATTTTTCTTCAAAAATAGATTTCTAAAAATTAATGCAATTAGGATTGTAAAACTGGACCGATGAGAATATGGCAGGTTGGCTACTGCTATAGGCTTTGCTAAGCCTGGATGTATAGCCGTATTATTTATTTAACAGGGTTTATATACCGCTTTCTCTTTTAGTCAAAGTGGTTTACATATAATGTTAACATGTTTGATGGTCCTAAAAATACTTATTTAGATGTCTAGAAATAAAAACGTTTTGGAGGTGGGACATTTGCAGATTATATTCACATATTTAGAAGCATCCAGGGGACCCAAAAGGGGATGCCAATACCTATTTTCCTTATGCTAGCACATGGATTTTATCATAAACCTATGGAGTAAAGAGACTAGTACATGTTTATAAAAGACTTAAAATTATGTTTGTTCACATTACCTTCAACCTCTCTGCAGATGCAGTATCCTGCACAAGTAAGCGTTACAGGAAAAACAGCAACTGCAAAGCTCAAAATTTGCAAATTGTTGCACGGGACCCCTATCTTATAAATAATAGCTAATTCATGCCATCACAGTCTATCAAACATGCTAAAACACTGTATCAATGAGAGAGTCACTATACAATGGAAGTAAAGACCATTATGACAATACTTTCCAAATAAGAAAGAAAAAACATTATGCAATATCAAATTAATGAGGCGAAGAATCCTGTAAGTCTGTTCCAGGGTATTTAAGCCAGAGTTAATCATGCCTGAAGCAGGAGGAAATATATTTGACTAAATGGTTCTAGGAGCACCGTTAGTGAAAGTTACATATTCAGGCAAAGTTTACAATGGGCAGAGCTGATAAGGTCTTTGAGACCGTATGATATTCCTTTTAAGTTCAAATATTGGTAACCAATATTAATACGCCCTTGGAGATGGAATTGGTAATGTAGAACTGATTATTGCGCAAAAGTAAACCTAACAATCCTGGTACAAAGTTAATTACTTTGATATTGCATAATGGTGTTTTGCTGCCATAGAACCCCATTCAGTTTATGCTTGATTTTTAAGGTTTTTAAAATATTTCCTTAAATTTTCTGAAATGCATTCTCTTGTTCTACCCATGTCCAAATGCCCCAATTTCTAAAATGTTCCTTATTGTCAGCCTGTGTAAATGAGTTTTAAAGGGCTGGTGCTTCTTTTCTTTCCAATTTTATATGAATACAACCAATGCTCTTTTGTCCTTCTTGCTGTGTGCTTGCACATGCTAAGAGATCCCCTGCTCTCTGCCTCTGAGGGCCACTGCATCACCAGGGAAATTATGAAGCATCATCTACAGACTGCTGAAAATGAAATGTTTAGGGACAGATTTTCAGCCAGCACAGTAATGGCTTAAGTTAAATGCTCACTTTTTAACTTAATCTGAATATTCAGTGCCTCTATTTGTATAAGCAGCGGCACTGGATATTCGGATAGTGCAGTCACCCCACCAGCATTATCCATTTAGCTTAAGCCTGCTAATCAGCGGTCCTAACATAAATGTACAAATTATGGGCCCAATATTCAGTGCCGATAGCTAGGGCTACTAACGCAGCTAGCTGCTGGTGCTGAACAGTAAACCCGGATATTAAATGCCAGGGTCATATCTGGCCCTGGCATTGAATATCCAGGTTAACTGCTCTTGCTGATCAGTAGCTGGTCAGCAGTGATATTGAGTTGTTGCTCAGTTAGCGATGTGTGACAGATGTTAGGCCAGGGTTACCTGCGTCTGGCTTTCACTGCATATCATTAACCAGGCAGCAGCTCAATATCGCCACTGAATGACTACCGATTGGCTCTTCTTCTGCTCTGCCCCGGAATGCCCTGACATGTCCCAAAGTTAAACGGCTAGCATCAGGGCATGTAAAACCGGCAGCCATGTCAGGGCCACTGAATGTCCCATTCACCACAATTAATGCAGTTAGCAGCTCTGCTAGACGCATTCATCGTTTTGAATATCAGGCACTATTTGTTTAGCAGCTGAATATTGCCCTTAGAGAGCCCTGCTAAAGCGGCTAGCTGCCGCCGCTGCTAAACAATAGACCCAGATATTCAATACTGGGGCCATATCCAGGCCCTGTAACTGAATATCTGGGTTGCCCAGATTGCCATGAAGCTAACCAGGCAGTGGCAATATTCAGCTGCTGCCTGATTAGCTTCAGCAGTGAGAGTTAGGCTAGCCTTTACTGCGCCTGACATTCGCTGCTTAGCAGTAACTGGACAGCAGCTGAAAACTGCCGCTGCCCGGCTATCGTCGGGTGCTACATCTGGAACACCCCAGTGCTAATCGGTTAACATCGGCACATGCAGAGGTGTCACCCACAGATATTCAGCACTAACCATGTCAGTGCTGCTGAATATTCCAGCCAGGGGGATTAATGCAGTTAGTAGATCTTCTAACCGTGTCAATCCCTTTGGATATCGGGCCCATAAATCTTAAGCCCGCACTCATATCATTCCTTTCTTTTAGCTTTATTTGGCTGTTCAGCCAGATTTTTGTCTCAATACTAGCCATAAGTCAAGCCAACTGTAAATAGGTTCTATCTTGTTAACTCCCCTGCATGTTAACTCCCTTCTTTATAGTTCATTACACCCAGTTTAAGTTATGATGTAAACTGTCTTGATTTAAGGGTAAGGCGGTATAAAAATCTGGTTAAATAAATAAATATAGGGCCTGAAAATCCACAGATGAGACAATTATTCATTCACTAGTCACTGGTCTTTGAATATAAGGCAAAATATTGTTATACAAACAAAACAACTTGCCATGCAAACAGGATAATCATACAGAATTCATTTAACAAAACATAAATAATGACAACTAAAAAGAAAATTCTTAACAACTTCTACTTAGATGACAATAAAGAAGATCCAGCAGAAAAACAAAGGAAAAATGGCACAACAAAAGATGTTAAAAGAAGAAAAAATATTCAAAATCAGAAAAGACGCTGAGGGTAAAACATTATCGTTATTTGCAAAAAGTCCAGACCACAATACATTTTCTAGAAATGTTCTCAGGTGTTTGGGGATCAAAGAAAACACATCTAATGCTATACAATTTAATCATCAACAAACAAAGTTCACCAGAAGTTAAAGACACCTATTTTTGTCGAAGCAGGCCGGAGGAGGGTCAGTATTGAAACTCGACCCACACCAGATGGCAAGCTACTTTTTATTCAAGTAAGGTTCACCACCCCAAAAAAACACTTTAAATTCACTTATCTTCCAGTTAAAAAAACATATTGCTCTCAAAAGATTATCATCACATATGTTGCTCCCAAAAGGTCATCTCTGCACGATGTGCACGTTTCGGGCAACAGCCCTGTTTCAAGTGCTTCTCATCTACTCAGAAATACGGCAACTGTGCTGAAAACGCCGTCACCGCGGCTCAGGTCAAACATTCACTCAGGCTGAATGGGTACATTTAAATGGGGAAACAGCCAATAGAAACAGGAGAGTCCCCACCACCAGGGGAATCCCTGCCCCAATTGGTTATCCAGACACGACAGCGTTACCACATCATAGCACACTCTGCCAATCAATCTCCCGATTAAGTCCGTGGGGTTCAACCGTATCCAATGAAAAAATCCATTTTTGTTCAAGCCACTGAAGTCTTCTCTCCCTATCCCCACCTCGCGGGTTCAGAGGCACATGATCAATAATAGTCCACCGAAGATCTTCAAAAGAATGATTATGCATGATACAATGGGCCACCATCGGCACTGAATCCAAACGCTGCCGTAAGCGTGAGACATGCTCCGCTAACCTCTTTTTAATCGGACGAATAGTCCTGCCAATGTACATCAAACCACATGGACACTGCAGAAGGTAAACTACATAAGATGATAAACAGGTAGTTTCCCACCTATGTTTATATATTTTTGAGGTCTTTGGATGGCTCCATGTCTCCCCTGAAAGCGTTGTAGTACAATAAAGGCAGTTATTACAAGGACGATGGCCAGTCAACATCAATCGTGATAGCACTCGGTCAATCGGCAATGATGTCTTAACAAGACGGTCACTAAAATTCTGGCCCCTAGAAAAGGCAATACGTAATGGTACCTTAAAACATTCGTGTAGTTATAAAACCTACCAGTGGGTATGCAGAATACGTAAGATCCCAGAACTACGGTCTGTATATGGCAAAACCCCAGTTATGGATGCATCCAATTTTGACCCTTCATTTATATATTGAGGGTCCAACAACCAATCTCTATGCACATGAAGGGCTCTGCGATAAGCTTTAGAAATAATAGAAGGGGGATAACCCCTGCATAGAAGTCGACAACGAAGATCAGAAGCCTGCTTTTTAAATTCATCAAGAGTTTGACATACTCTCTGTAATCGCAAAAGCTGTCCAAATGGTAAACCCCTACGTAAGGGGCCTGGATGAAAACTCCGAAAATGTAACAGACTATTGTGCTGAACTGGTTTCCGATAAAGCGCAGTAAATAAGCGGCCCGCTTCAATAGAAATCTGCATATCTAAAAATTCAATAGTTGTAGAACTGATATGCTCAGTAAATTGTATATTCTCCCTCAAAGAATTAAGCCAAGTAATAAACAATTGAAGTGATGCAAGATCAGAAGTCCAGATGAAAAAAATATCATCAAGGAAACGTTTCCATAATGAAACTTTCGCAAAATCTGCGGAACATTCTATTAGATTGGTCTCCATGTCAGCCATATACAGGGTAGCGATAGAAGGTGCCACAGTGGCCCCCATGGCGATACCTGCGACTTATTGATAAAAAGTTCCCTCGGATAAAAAATAATTTCTGGTCAACACCAACTCTACCAATTGAACCAAAAAAGGACGAGGCAGCCGATCAGGGGCAAAACCAAACAGATTTTTCAATATACTCAACGCTTCTGCCTGATCTATATTGGTATACAATGATACCACATCCAAAGTGACTAAAAAAGCATTAGTCGGTACCGTAATAGTGGAAAGTATTTGCAGAAGAAGAAGTATTTACAACTACACAAATGTTTTAAGGTACCATTGCGTATTGCCTTTTCTAGGGGCCAGAATTTTAGTGACCGTCTTGTTAAGACATCATTGCTGACTGATCGAGTGCTATCACGATTGATGTTGACTGGCCATCGTCCTTGTAATAAAGCACAGTTACTTACCCGTAACAGGTGATCTCTGGGAACTGCAGGAATAAGTCTTCACATATGGCTACGTCAGTACCGACGGAGTCTGCGCAGGAACGCTTCCCAGCGTCCAATCAAAGAGCTTTTGGAAGCATCCCACCACGCCTGCGTGCTGCCTTCCTGCCTTTCCCAACTGCCTCTCCTCAGTTAAGTTTTAAAGCTGAGACAAAGAGAGAGAGAGAGGAAAGGAAAGATAGATAGAGATACAACTCCTGGGGAGGTGGGTGGGTTGTGAAGACTTATTCCTGCTGTTCCCAGAGATCACCTGTTACAGGTAAGTAACTGTGCTATCTCCAGGAACAAGCAGGAATGAGTCTTCACATATGGGGACTCCCAAGCTGAGATGCCTGGAGTCCTAGCATGTCATAGGTTGGAACATGCTATACCCAACAACACCAGGCATCCTGAGGATGGAGGGTAGGAGTTGAAGAAAGAAAGATGCTGTGGAACAGCTAACCCAGCATAGAACTGCAGACAAGGAGTCCACGTGTGGATGATAATTGTCATCAATGATATGCAAAGAATATGGCAATATGGACCTCCCCTGACAGGATTTCATAGAATTATAGAGGTTCAAGGGATCTACTGGGAACCCAGTAGAGGAACCTCAAAGAAAACCTCACTGTAAGTGGAGGTAATAAACCTGTAGGGAAAACAGTGGAGGTCAGAATCCTGAAAGGTAACAGGTAACCCCAGTAGGAAAAACTGGGGTAGTACAAAAACGGTGGGCCTTCAGCAGAAGGCTTTATGACAAAAAACCGAACTCTTTTGGCAGCAGAGTGGCTCACTCGTAGAACAAAAGAGAAAGGCTAACCGGTTTGGACAAACAGGCACAGTCCTTGTGGGGAGAAAGGGTATGGGAACCCCTTGTATCCCAAAAGAAAGGACAAACGCTGGAGGCATTAGAGCCTGTGATTAGCTGAAGATCCGCAATGTCTCTCCTAACTGGAGTCAGCTAGGAGAGATATTGGGACAAGGAGAGCTTCAGAGGTATCTAAACCGTAAGGTTATGGTGAAAGTTGTTAACTACCACCGAAGTGGTTGTGGAACCCTAAAAACATGCTGGATAGCATAAGAATGGGTAAAGCCCATCTGTCAGAATCATATAGCTATATGAGCCTGGACAGTCAGGTAGATAAATACATATCTACCCATAGTAAAAAATCTCGAGAGAGATATATATTGTGGTAAGGAGAGTGTAGCTCAGCATGGAAATAAAAGAGAAAGAAGAACTTTTTCTTCTTTTCGGGGGATGGGTGCACTAGAACACATACACCACAGCAAAATCCCTGAGAGAAACCAAGAGGGTAGAGCTAGGTTTAAGCCACTCCCAGACGCCATGACAACCCCAGGTAAGAGTAGGAGGTACAAGTGGGTGGAGTCAGGAAGGGAGGTGCCCTGCTCAACATTTAAGTTTGAGAAAACAAACAAAGTTGGGAGAAGCAGTCAAGAGAAAGGCAGCCAAGCAAGAAGCAGCCAAGAGAGAAGCAGCCACAAAGAGAGCAGCAGCAGAGACAAGAGCAGCCAGCACTGCAGCCAAGAAAGCTACAGAGAAGGTTCCAGGCAGAGGACCAAACAGACTGGCAAGAGGGAGAAAGAGAAAAGGTTGGCTTTGAGAAGGCTAAGGCAAGAGTGCTTAGACTCCTCTGAGGAAGGGTCTGTCTGCAGGCAGCAGAAGCCCCAGGAAGGGAAGTGGAGATCTGACCCTGATTCCCTGTCTAGCTCAGAGGCAGAGAGAGTCACAAGCCACAGAAGCCTCAGCCAGGAAGGTGCTACAACAAGACTCCAAGGTATGAGAAAGAAAGCAGTAAAGCCAAAACCCTGTGTTTCTTGCTCTGACTCTGAAAAGAGGTTTAGGCCTGAGAAAACCCGGATTAGGAAGAAGGGGTTGTCAGGAGAAACTGAACAGGAGAAGCCCGTTGAAGTCCTACCTAGAGGAGAAGGGGCCATTCAGTGGAATAGGCTGTTTAACCTGTTAAAGAACATTAAGCATAAAGTGCCTGAGCGTTTTCAAACTTTGCCAAGATACAGCTCAGCAGAAAGCATGGAGGTAGAAGGTAAAGAAAGTGACCTGACTTCAGCTTGTTCTGAGATGGACTGTGATATGTGCATTGTGGCTAAGTAATGAAAGCCTGAGAGCAGTGAGAAGCTAGGAATTGTAAATACATGTGCTTTATGATTATGGAATTGAGAAGCATCATAAAAGGGAAAAGAAAAGAAAGCCTGTGTAAATAAGTCTACTACAACACTGGTTGTAAGCTTTGCTTTAATGGGAGAAGATTATCCTTTATTTTCTTTGACTTGAGTGTACAACTGCTTTAAAGATTTGTTATCCGCTTGCCAAGGAAGCTAATAAAATTCCTGTGTGCTTTGAAACAACCACTTGGTTCATTTATCTCTATACACAACTACAATCCTTGGTAAAGAGGAATTCAAGATGGCTTCCCGTCCCTACTAGGCGACTGCCTGGTAGGGGCGCGACCGCCACAATATATATATATCATATAGATATAAAAGAATATATCTATAGTGAGATATGAAGGGCATAAAATACACACAAATGATAGGCATAGACATCTGTAAGATGTATGCTATAGGTATGCATATTTATATTTATATATATATATATATATATATATATATATAATATTATAATATATTATTATGCCTCTATATGGGAGTATAGAGGCATAATATATATATATATATATATATATATATATATATATATATATATATATATATATATATATATATATATATATATATATATAATATAATATATTATAAATATATAATATATATTATTATGCCTCTATATGGGAGTCTGCAATGAAGCAGACAGAGATATGCCTACACAAATGGTATTCACATAGGAAAAAGAGGAAAGGAAAGATTCATCTAGTAACAAGAAGGAGGAACCTACTTGAGAAGATATATAGAGAATCAATTTCCAATGGTTATGAGCTACAGGGATGCTAGGTAGTGGAATAACCAGAATGGTTACGTGAAAAGCAGAGGATGATATCAGTCTGCAGCCAGCAAGTCCCGAGTATTCTAGAACTCTAGCCTGGTAAGTGAACAGAAGACGCATAAAAATGAGATACCATGCTGACCTGCTTAAGGGCAAAAAGGTATCATGCGTTCTTACCATGAGGACGAGCTGGAAGGAGAAAACATATTCCCAATTGGAAATACTATGGACCAAGCAGGGAATTAGCAACTCCTTAAGCTTTCACGGAAGAGGAGGCCTATGTCCTTTATATTAAAAGGAGAACTTTTCTAGTCATGGGAGACATGACTGAAAAAGCCTTTTTCAACCATCTAGTATAGCTGTTAGAGAAAAAGCCCCCCATGCTCTCTAGCAAGGGCCCATAGTGGAGAGCTTCTTTGTAGAATTGCAGAGAGCATGATGCAGGAGAAAGAGGAGACAGAACTGGCTGCAGGAGAGCCAGTACCTATGTCAACTATGTGCCAAACCCAGGGAAATGGAGATGGCAGAAAGAGAAGACAATCCAACAAGATTGAAGTGAAAAGAATTCCAAGACAGATGATAGCACTGACTTGGAGCCACTACTAAGACCAGTCAGAATGTTAGTGGAGGACAGATCTGGTTGCTGAAGGACAAGAACCAGTGGTCCAAACATAAAGGCTCCTGCATTGGCAGCTGCTTGCCAGACAGCAGAAAGAATGGTACTGTTCAAAAACAGAAAGAACAGACAGAACAAGAGTAGAAAACTCTGGCCATGTCTGATGAACTGCTGCAAGGCAAGAGTGAAGAAGAGGAGTCAACTCAGAGAAGAGAACTCCGCACTGGAAAAGTAGCAAAACTAGAGAGGCTGAAGAGAAAGCCCTCTAGTGAAGGAATACCGCTCTTACAGAGGAAAAACCTGGTAAGAGGGTAAAAAGAATGGAGCTGAAGAAGACTTACAAAATGGTAAGTCTATAGAAAGGAAAAAGACATGCTGGCACAGGAAACTATCGTTTGATAGTGGTTAGACCTCTTTCCCTAGCAGGAAATGTCATGCCTGTAGTTTGTGAAGGTAGTCTGCTGTTCTGTTTTCTCCTATCTGTGCTATCACTTTGTCTATCTGTTTCTCCTACTCTGTCCTATCTTATTAATGGTGTTCTTTTCTTATTTTCCATAACATAAATGTAGGATTGTAAACCGCTCTGATGCTTCTTGGCCTGAGCGGTATATCAAATGTAATAAACAAACATAAACATAAGAAGAGGAGAACCCTGTGATCTAGAAGCATGAACATCCTGACAGCTCATAGAACATAGAAAGAATGGATGTCTTTGGGAAGAGATCCATATTTAGGATTTAGAATGACAGCAGTGGATTGCTTCTATTGAGAAGAAGTAACTGTAGATTCTAACCCCAAGAGTCACAAGCATCTGATGATGATTGATCAGAAACCCTGCGGTTGCTGGGTTTGCTGAGCCTGGTGAGAGGTTGGATTCTGCAGACCAGGACGATGCTTCCCCTGTTTGGGAACATCTGTATGATGGGCAAGTGATGAATAAAACCTTCTTCTCCTGTGGGAAGTTTGGTAGGACATTTCCTACCTACTGGGACAGAAGAAGGTATAGAACAACCCTTAGGAACAGGTAAATCAGTGGACAACTGAGTAACCTGACGTAAAGACTCCTTATTGAAAAGGTTTTCTCCAGTGCAAGGAGTATGTCCCAGTCTTTGTTGTGCCCATTTGTCCAAATCTGAAGCTTGGAGCCAGGCTCTACGTCGTGCCCCTATAGCTATAGCAGAAGTCCTGCTAACAGACTCAAAAGAGTCTAGGGAAGCACGAGAAAGAAACCAAGAGATATTCTGGATATGCTTAAGCAATGAGGAATAGTCTGTACTCTTGGAATCTGGAAGGAAAGGAGTCAAAAGATGTAATTGCTTTGTGACCTCCTCAAGAGATAGACTCATATAAAAAATATATGAGAGAATTCTTGCAGAAAGCATAGATGTCTGGAAGGTTTGACGTCCAAAGGCATCTAGTGTCTTAGACTCACGACCTGGTGGATAAGAAGAGTGCTTTTTCTTACTCTTTACCCACCTCACTGCTGATTCCACTACTATGGAATGATGAGGAAGTTGAGTCTTTTGAAACCCTAAAGAGGGGGGCACTTGATATAAGAGATCAGTTGCCCTGGGAGGTGGGGGTACCCTTAAAGGTGTTTCCCACATTCCTAGAAGGAGATCCTGCAAGGAATGATGCAAAGGAAGCATTATGGTCTCCTTGGCTTTGGTAGAAAGAGAGCCTTGTGCAGGATCATGTCCTGGGATAGGAATGGCAAGGGATCTTGCTATATCCAGGAGGAAACTCTGAAAAGAGGGATCCCCAACAGGAATCCCCCTTGGACAGGTTAGATCTGAAGAACTAGCCTGAGCACCGACAGAGG
Organism: Ichthyophis bannanicus; assembly: GCA_033557465.1. Lineage (NCBI taxonomy): Eukaryota > Metazoa > Chordata > Amphibia > Gymnophiona > Ichthyophiidae > Ichthyophis > Ichthyophis bannanicus. The sequence goes on along the minus strand of CM066044.1, from coordinate 166,696,393 downwards.
TATCCAAATACATAGGAATAGAAGATCCTGCACAGTGCAGTGTGGAATGCTTAAGGGATGGTCGCCGGTAATGGCTGTCAGGAGCATCGACCGTCATTACCACATTGTCCATGCCAGGTATCGACTCCAAGCTTGGTATAGAAGGGAGTGATCCTGTTGAAAAAAGCATGGCAGGAGTTGGCCGCGATGCTACTGTGGATACCGGTACCGATGCCAGTACCGGTACCGATGTCGGAGTCGAGCCCGACAGCGACATCGGAGAAGTCATCGGTGACAGTTCAATCGGCACCGAGGTAACCGAAAACCTGCGGTTGGTATCCTCGGTACCGAGCCACCGGTATCAATCGGTGTCGGTACCAAAACGTATTGGTACCCAGTCTTCCAGACTAGAGATCGATTCCAGACTCGGCATCGAGGGCAGAGAGCCTGATAAGCGAAGCATGGAAGGCACCGACCGTAAAGGTAATGAGGACATTGGTACCGATTTCGGTACCATGTCTGATACCGGTGAAGGAAGGTCAACCAGTTGCAACTCAATCGGCCTCGGGGGAACCGAGAGTTGCAGATCCGAATCATCGGAACTGAGCCTTCGGTACCGCCGAGAGCCGGTACCAAGGCGAGTCGGTACCCAGTCCTCCAGACTGGAGATCGATTCCAGACTCGGCATCGAAGGAAGCGAGGCTATTGATGCACGTCTGGAGGGTACCGACGTCGGTGGTAGTATCGGTGCTGGTACCGATAATGGAAAGTCAGTCTGGAGTGTATCCACCGGTCCCGAAGGTACCGAGGACGCCAGATGACGATCCCTGGTGAGGAGTGTTTCATCCAACACCAGTGCCGATGCCGGGGTATCGGTACCGCTTGAAGTGGATGCCACCACCAGACACGGCTGAGGTATGTTCTGTGAGGGGTGAACCCCAGGAACAACCTGAAACCCCTTATATGCTTTGGAGACGGAAGACTCCCGCCGGGGTTTTGAAGCCAGTGGTCCCTCGAGGGCAAGGCCGGAGCAGTCTACATGCCGTGCATGAGACCTACCACTCGAGGGCTGGCTAGTCTTAACAGACTGTTTGTGGGTTACCTGATCCTGTGTAGAAGAAGAAGGGGACGGTGCCCCGAAGTTGGAGGGCAACCGTGTGTATACCGTGTATCGAGGGAACCTCGATGTTGAAGACCTCTTCTCACCAAACTGTTGTCAGGACCCAAGCAGGTTAGACAACGACTTCGAGGGTCTAAAAATAAAGTTGTACTGCCACAGTCTGAACATTTCTTGGAGAGAGTGGCCGGCAGTTCCATGAAGGAAAAAGAAGAGGCCTTTAAGGCCTAAGAACCCGTGGGACACTATGAAGAAAAAATATCCCGTGGAAAAGGAAGATTTTACAGAAAAAGAAAAGAAAACACCGGCGGTACCGGTGGGGGTCGGGAAGACAGCCGCGACCAGAAGAAAACGAAAGAAATAAAACAAGAATTTTCTGCGGTGACAGGAGGACGTCCTGCCGGCTCCGCGGAAAAATGAAAACTGAGGAGAGGCAGTTGGGAAAGGTGGGAAGGCAGCACGCAGGCGTGGTGGGATGCTTCCAAAAGTTCTTTGATTGGACACTGGGAAGCGTTCCCGCGCAGACTCCGTCGGTACCGAAGTACCCATATGTGAAGACTCATTCCTGCTTGTTCCTGGAGATCTGCCTTTATTGTACTACGCTTTCAGGGGAGACATGGAGCCATCCAAAGACCTCAAAAATATATAAACATAGGTGGGATACTACCTGTTTATCATCTTATGTAGTTTACCTTCTGCAGTGTCCATGTGGCTTGATGTACATTGGCAGGACTATTCGTCCGATTAAAAAGAGGTTAGCGGAGCATGCCTCACGCTTACGGCAGCGTTTGGATTCAGTGCCGATGGTGGCCCATTGTATCATGCATAATCATTTTTTTGAAGATCTTCGGTGGACTATTATTGATCATGTGCCTCTGAACCCGCGAGGTGGGGATAGGGAGAGAAGACTTCAGTGGCTTGAACAAAAATTGATTTTTTCATTGGATACGGTTGAACCCCATGGACTTAATCGGGAGATTGATTGGCAGAGTGTGCTATGATGTGGTAATGCTGTCGTGTCTGGATAACCAATTGGGGCAGGGATTCCCCTGGTGGTGGGGACTCTCCTGTTTCTATTGGCTGGTTCCCCATTTAAATGTACCCATTCAGCCTGAGTGAATGTTTGTTTTTTTGGGGTGGTGAACCTTACTTGAATAAAAAGTAGCTTGCCGCCTGGTGTGGGTCGAGTTTCAATACTGACCCTCCTCCGGCCTGCTTCAACAAAAATAGGTGTCTTTAACTTCTGGTGAACTTTGTTTGTTGATGTGATTTTTCAGTTCACTGGACTGGGTCTATTTGTTGATACAATTTAATCAAACATTTTGAGGGGTATCACAAAAAAAAACAATCGCCAACAGAAGGAATTACTACTTGAAACATCTGCAGAAGCAATGCATGACTGTAAAAACACCAGAAAACAGTCATACTTTCCAACCCATAACCATTTTATCCCTCGCACAGAAGCATCATAATTAAATGTTTATCTGATGAAAAACAAAAGATATTAACAGTATAGCTTAGTTAACTTTCTTCACCTCAAGGACTTCCAAAACTGCAGTAAGATCTAGACTATCCATCGAAACTTAACAACATTTCTAATGATGTTACATTACAGCCTCTTCAACCTTCTCCATGATTCTTAAATGGAAGATAAAAATCCTTATTCAGTGGTTTCTACTGGACTTTGGAACAGTGCAAGTTATATATGTGGGTAAATTATTACTAAAAGACAAAATTTACAGTGGACAGAGCTGATAACTGTGGTACAGAACACCAAGTACTAGTATGCAAACTCAAGCTAAAGCTGAAAAAGAGCAAGCCACTCGTGAATGTAGCAAAATATGAATTTGAAAATACACCACTGGAATTTAAAGACTGCCTGCAAAATCAATTTGCTGCTTTGGATAAAAATGACAGAGCACCAGAAGAGTTATGGGATGACATTAAGAAAGTTGTGCTTGAAGAAAGTGAGACGTCTCTACAAAAGGTGATAAAGCAAAAACAGCCAAAATGGATGACCAAAGAAACTCTGAAAATTGTCCAGAAATGCAAAGAAGCTAAAGCCAGAAGAGAAAGAGAGGCAATCACAGAATTCAACAGAGATTTCCAATGTGCAGCAAGACAAGACAAGGAGAAATACTACAATGACACATGCAAGGAAAAAGAATCAAAAACTAGTAGAGAAAGAACAACTTGCTTTTCTAAAGTTCCGAGAATTAAGGAGAAAATTCCAGCCTTGAATTGGAATGCTAGAGGATGCTCATGGATCCATGTTGAATAATGCTGAGAAAATCAAGAAATGGTGGAAAGAACAGTCATTATACCATAAAGATCAAATGGATCAAGTCATTTCACCCTGTACCTTATGAACAGAAAATAATGATGGTGAAAGAAGTTGAAGCAGCAGTAAAAGCATTATCAAAGAACAAAGTACCGGGTTTTGATGGCATTCCCACTGAAATATTACAGCAATTGGATGCGGTTGTTACCATATTTACAAAGCTCTGCCAGGAAATTTGGAAGACAATATTATGGCCAACTGACCTGAAAAAATCTATGTCTATATCAATATTGAAGAAAGGTGATCTAACTGACTGTGGAAATTATTGCACAATTGCTCTGATCCCACATGCCAGCAAGATTCTACTCAAGATCATTCAGCAGAAACTACGTACAACCATACCTGGAACGAGAACTGCCTGATGTGCAAGCAGGGTTCAGAAAAGGGCGAGGAATGAGAGACATCACTGCAGATGTGAGATGGATTCTTGAAAAGACAAAAGAATACCAAAAGGATATCTATATGTGTTTTGACTACAGCAAAGCTTTTGACTGTGTAAACCATGAGAACCTCTGGGCCACATTAAGAAGCATGAGTATACCAGAACATCTGATAGTTCTCTTGCACAACCTTTACACTGATGAAGCAGCAACAGTTTAAATGGAACAAGGAGAAACAGAATGGTTTAAAATCATCAAAGGTATACGACAAGGTTGCATTCTTTCCCCCTACCTGTTTAGTTTACAAAACAAATCATCAGAGAAGCAGGACTGTATGGAGACATCTGAGGTGTGAAGATTGATGGAAGACTCAACAACATTTGCTATGCTGATGATACCACATTACTGGCTGACAGTTAAGACAATATGAAACATTTGGGGCCTGATATTCGAAAGGCAGTTACACAGTTTACAGCCCCTGTAAGACGTGTAACTGCCTTAGACAACAGCATCTACACAGACAGTGCCATTGAATATTCCCAGCTATGTCCCCTATGTGCCCCGATGCTATCCGGTTAGCATCGGGGCGTGTTGGGGGCAGTGTGGGGTGGAGCGGAGGCGGAGAATGGCGCTAACCGTGCAGCAGCGATATTGGATGCTGCACTGCTAGCGATCGGCGCCTCAAAGATAGGCAAGGAAAACCCTCACCTATCTTTAAGGTGCTGAAGCTAACCGGGCAGCTTCCAAAATTGCTTCTGCACGATTAGCTTTGGCGGTTTCTGGCATCAGCAGCAATCACCGAATATTCAATGCCATCGCCGCGGCACTGAATATTCAGTTTAGGGGTCGGCAGGGAAGGTTGTGCGCCCGTCAGTGCAAAGTCCTTCCAAACTACGGACAATTGAATATCAGGCCCTTTCTTCTTAAGATCAAGGAACATAGCCTGAAAATGGGCCTGCACCTTAATATGAAGAAGACAAAGACCCTGACAACTGGTAAAATCAATAGACTCATCATTGATAGAGAAGAAATAGAAATAGTGTACAACATATGACACAATATTAAGAGGTATTGATAATACTAAACAAGCCTTTATTCTTGTTTTCCTTGACATATCAGCTGCCTTTGACAGTGTTGATCACTTAACAATGTTAAACAGACTTCAAAAAATTGGTATAACATCTACTGTTTATAATTGGTTCAAATCCTATCTATCAAACAGAACCCCAAAATGTAAGAATCCACACCCAAATATCTAACACCTTCAAACAAACTCAAGGTCTTCCGCAGGGATCTGCTTTATCTGCACTATTATTTAACATTTACTTACAACCAGTTTGTAACATCTTTAAACGCCACAATGTCTTTTATCATATTTACGCCGATGATATAATGTTCTACCTCCCATTTGAAATCCCACACCCATCTCTCCAAAAAATAACAGAATGTTTTAATGAACTAACTGAATGGCTCAAAGAACAAAATCTACTTATCAACTTTACTAAAACAGATATTTTATTTATCACTAAAAATCAAACATATATAATACCCCCAAACACGATTACACTAGATACTCATGAAATTAATATAAAAAAAGAAGTAAAATATTTAGGTGTGATACTTGACAATAATCTAAATATGGATTCACATATAAAAATTTAACTAAAATATACATTACAAACTCAAAACACTAAAACAACTATGACCTTGATTCTTCTACAAGATTTATTAACATAATTCATGCTATTAGTACCCCACATTTCGATTTTGCAAATACAATACTTAATGGTATTTCGAAACAAAATATTAAAAAGATACAAATAACTCAGAACTTAGCTGCTAGAACGATTATGAATATAAGCCCACTTGAACATATTACACCAATTTTAGCTGAACTTCATTGGCTACCAATTTACTCCCGAATCAAATATACAATTCTTGTCACTACATTAAAACTTATAAATAAACTTGCACCATCAGCACAAAATACACTGATTAACATAGACATTGATAAACGATCTCAAATGAGCAGAAACAAAAATACTTTAACAAAACCAAAAGATTTTACAAAAGCCAGAAAAAAAAACCAATAAGAGAGCTTTCTCACACTCTGCTCCAATACTCTGGAACAATTTACCTGACAACATTCGCCTACTGTCCGACATAAAAGAATTTAAAAAAAAATTAAAAACTCACTTATTTACATTACACTATATATATACACTCCCAAAACAGAATTCTCAAAGGGATACAGGCTAACATTTATTTTTAATATTATATACCCTATTTTCAAAAATAAATGACACTAATACACTAATTTAACCATACTACACACTCATTTACATGATGATTAATAATTTAACTAGCAATGTATATATGTTCTAATATGTTATACTTGTAATGTTACAATTTTCCTTGTAAAATTATAATTATCTGTTCTATGTAAAATGTCCTGGTATATCTCATACCAATTAACCTACTGTTACATGTAAACCGCACTTGAAACAAGGGAAAGAGCGGTATATAAATAACTGTTAAATAAATAAATAAATAAATAAATAACATTAATCTGCTTGGATCAACAATCAATAAAGAACGGCAAGCAGACAAGAAATCTGATGATGTATTGCTCTTGGCAGAATGGCTATGAAGGACCTAGACAAGATTCTCAAGAGTAGAGATGTCTCTCTCCACAGAAAGGTTAGACTTCTCCAAGCCATGGTATTTTTTTTATTCTTTATTTTTTCAATTATTGTTTTCTCATTTTTTAATTCAACAAATGAACAGAGATATTTGCTCCTCCTCTTACACAAACATTTTGCTAGATTAAAGAACTCTCCAGATATAATAGGCCAACCACCTGTAATGAACAATCACAATATTGGCTATCTCTTCCTTTGTACAGCACTGTCCCTGCACTTTAACTATGCAAGTATCATATCTTTTGATCATATGCGAACAACAAACATAAGTAAGAACTCTTAACCCCTCTTAGCTCCGACCGTCCGGGAAGGAGATGAGGGGAAGGGAGGACCACGGAGGGGGGAAGGGTGTCTCCAAGGACGTCAAAGGTAAACACTTGATTCAACATTTTTCCATTTTTTTATATGTCTTTTGCATATACTTGTTATGTTGTCCCTTTTTTTCCCTCCTCTCTCTAAACATCTGTTGATAGGGACATTCCATAGTACCTCATCAATGACCAAGAAACCCCTCACCCTATCCCCTCTCTGTCCCATTCATTCTACCATTCGACCCTCAGAGGGGCCCAAATCTTGTTAAAGCTTTCCATCCGTCCTCAGATCTTTGCTACACCTCCCACCAATTCCATCAAGTTAACCAATTTTCTAAGCCAATAATTTATAGAGGGGGGCGATACTCTCTTGTGCAGCTATATAAAGCCTCAATGCCAAGAAAAGAAAACCTGCTAAATCTGCTCTGTTTAGAGAGCACTCCTCTGGAGAATCAGTGTAACCTAAGAGCAGAAACAACAAATCTGCCCTATACCTTTGTCCCGTCATGCGCGCGCTGTGTCGTATTAGCTCTTGCCAGAGGGGCCGCACCTGGGGGCAGGACCATATCATATGAATCAGCGTACCCGCTTCCCCACATGCATGCCAACATTGATCCGATTGGCTAAGTCTCATCCTCCACATCATCCTGGGAGTGACATAAGTCCAGAATAGTAATTTATACTGTGAGTCTAAGTGGTTCTGCGAGTTGGCCATCCTAGCTATATTAGACCAGAGGGTAGACCACTGCTCATCCAACCAAGTAGTTCCCAGGTCTCTCTCCCATCCCACTCTGTATTGGAGCACCGGGGTGCGCCCATTGGTTGGGAGACCATGCATCTGTGCCAATGAACCTTTTCCCTTCTTTGGCTTGATGAATGGAGTCTCCAAGGGATGTAGAGAGCCCAGAAAATTAACTTTGTGCGCATTGAGGAAATGCTCCAACTGAAGAATAGAAAAGATACTCTGAGTTTGCCCAGCAGCCTTCTCTATAATTTCATGTCTGTCAAGAATCTTCCTTGTGAAATGCAGTCTACCACCCTCAAGAGGCCACTCTCCTCCATCCACTTAAATCTAGGCTTATCCATTACTGCGGGAGGGAAGAGTTGCCTGTCTGCAAAGTACAGCCGGTTAGGTTTAGAGACAACATGTCCAACTAATTGGCTTCATTAGCATTGCAGTAACGTGCCAGTTTGCTTGATAAATCCAATTCAAGTTGGTTTGCTGTGAGTCAGTGAACCTTTCAACTTAACCCCCTGATGAAACTTGCCAGTTGTGAAACGCGACACGGCGGCCAGATGAAGGCGTCGGGGAATCAATAAGATAAGCAAAATTATTAATATATATCAAGATCAACGAATATTAAGATGCCTGTTCAATAATACAGAATAAAAGAAAGAACTAAGGTCGTTGATGCAAAAGTGGCACGTATTACTGACTTTCTGCAAAATAGTGCCCATTGAGAGTCTGAGACCGGAAGTTCTTTCGTTAAAATATATTATGAGTTACACATATTGATAAATCCCTCCAAGCAATCTCAGGCTATGATCTTATCTTAATTAGTGTCTGCAAAGTACGCCAGACAGATCTTTTGGGTATCAAATCCGACCCACTGTGTTGCCCTATCCCATAAACTCAACGTGTGCTGTACCACTGGATGCTCTTGTACCTGTCTCCCCCTCCTCTCTCTCTGCAAAAATAGCAAGCTCCCTATCTGTCCTCTCTCAACCTGCATTGCCTCTAGAGCTATCCAATGCTGATGCTGATTATATTTCCACCACCAATAAGCCATCCGGACCTGAGCAGCCCAATAATAGATTTTGAAATTAGGCAGCCCTATTCCACCCCTCCTCTCTGGGTCTCATAAGCACCTGTAGCTTCACCCTGGCCCTCTTCCCATTCCATAAAGACTGATTTACTTGCTTATTTAACTCCCGAAAGAAGGCCTCTGGGATCAAACAGGGAAGTATCATAAAGAAATACCACAACTTAGGAGCACATTCATCTTCATCACATTCACCCTAGTAAGTAACAAGGGGGGGAGAGATCTCCACCTCTGCATATCTTTTTTTTACTTTCTTCAACAGGGGAGGGTAATGGAGAGCAAAGAGTCTATCCATCTGCCTAGGTATAGGAACACCTAGATAAGACAGTGCCTCTTTCTCCCACTGATAGGGATATTGCCGCCTCAGCATGAGCTCTCTATCATCCCCTATCTTAAAGGGAAGGAGGACAGGTTTTTCCACATTAGGTTTATAGCCCGAGACCTTCGCATACGTCCGATATTCTTCTTTGAAAACAGCCAGGAAATTTGCTGGATCTCAAGAACAGCAATTTATTATCGGCATATAGTGCCACCTTGTGTTCAATGTCATCTACCCGAATACTTTTAAGGCCTATATTGTCCCTCAGTGACTGGGCAAACGATTCCAAAGAGTGTAAAAAGGAGAGGGGACAACGGACACCCCTGCCTCGTACCCCTTGTCAAACCAAAACTAGTGGTAAGGAACCCGTTAATCCTCAGATAGCAGTGAGCGAACTATATAAAGCCCTTATCACTGTCAGAAGACCCGGACCTAGTTGAAAAGCCTCTAACACGGCTAATAGGTAAGGCCATTCTACCCTATCAAATGCCTTCTCAGCATCTAAAGTGAGAAAGACTGCCTCTTCCTCCGACCTGCTGGAGCATTCATGAACCAGACCTAAGACTCTCCTCACATTGTCTGAAGAGTTACATCCTGCAACAAAGCCTGTCTGCACAATATCCAGAATGATTTGATTCAACCTCTGTGCAAAGACCTTGGCTAGAAGTTTCACGTCAGTATTCAATAGGGAAATCGGTCTGTATGAACCTGGTGCTAAGGGGTCCTTCCCTGGCTTATGGATCAGGACAATATGAGCTTCCAACTAGGAGGGGGAGGGGTTACCCCCCTACTCAGAAGCTCATTAACTATCCGACCTAGTAAAGAGAGGAGAACCTCCTCAAAGGTTTGATAAAACTCGGGGGGGGGGGGGGGAACCCATCTGGTTCCGCTGCCTTTCCCTTAGAGAGTCCCCTTACTGTACTCCTTAGTTCCTCCTCTGAGATTGGACAGTTGAGCCACTCCGCCTGTTCCTCGGTCACTCGAGAGACAACCCTCCCCTGCAAATACTGCCTCAGCTCATCTTCCTCCACCCCTCTCCTGGCCAATTCAGAAGAATATAACGCCTTATAGAATTCTTTATCTTTCTTTATCTTTATTTGCGACATTTGATAGACCGCCCAGGCCAAGGCGTCAGGGCGGTGTACAATACAAACACAGTAAAGGCCACTGAAAAATAAAGACAAAAAAGAACGCCAATAATAATAGGACAGAGAGAGACAGTCAAAAAGGTAGAGAACAGAAAAGGTCTAGGGAGGGGGCGTGGCAAAGTGGGACAGAGAGAGGAAGCGGGAGGAATGGCGGATGTGAAGTGGTTGAGAGGAGATTATGTGGGGTGGGGGGCGCGGCAGGGGGACAAGGCACCACTGGCGGGGGAAGGGAGATCAAAAGCTTGACAGATGGGATTTGAGGAGAGCTTTAAAGCGGGAGTGGAATAGCTCAGTGCGGAGCGGGAGCGAATTCCATAAAGTGGGGCCTAGAAAAAAGAATGCAGAGTGACGAGTAAGTTCCAGATGGGCCTGAGAAGGGGGAGGGAGAAAGAGACGATTACCGAAAGCTGAACGAAGAAGGCGTGGAGTAGGTTGGAGATGAATGGTGTCAGCCAAGTACTGAGGAGTGCTGGTGTGAAGAGCCCTGTGCGCAATGATAAGTATTTTGAAGATAAATCTGAACTTAACCGGAAGCCAATGGAGAGAGAGGAGGCAAGGAGTGATATGTGAACGGGCGGGGGAACAGGTAACGAGACGGGCGGCGGCATTTTGGACAAGTTGAAGACGGCATAGCTGAGAGGAGGGGAGGCCTGCATAGATAGCATTGCAGTAATCCAATCTGGTGATTACAAGTGATAAGACAAGAGTGACCACTGAGGGGGGGGGGGAAAGAAATGACCGAACAGCCCTAATCTGACGAAGATGGAAAAAGGAAGTTTGAACAACAGAGGAAATGTGCTGGTGAAAAGATAGAGAAGAATCCAGAGTAACCCCCAGGTAGCGGAGAGTTGAAACCAGGGGGATAGGGCGGGAGGCCATAATAGGAGGGGGGAGTCCAAAAGAGAACCAAATTGCGGAGGATTTAACGGGATTAGCGTGGAGAAAGTTGAGATCGAACAAGGAAGCAACAGAGGAAAGACACAGGTTTAGTGGGACGATGTCGGGGGGGGGGGGGGCGGATGAAGTGTGATGAACCAGGAGAATATCATTGGCGTAGATGTAAGCAGAAATACCAGATTGTTGTATGAGCAAAGCAAGTGGGGCAAGAAAGACGTTAAAGAGTAACGGGGCAAGGATAGAGCCCTGAGGAACACCACAAATTACGTTGGATGGCAAAGAGGTGGAGGAGCCAGAGTGAACAGAGAAAGTGCGTGTAGAAAGAAAAGAGCAGAACCACTGCAGGACAGTCCTCCCGTACACCAAAATCAGACAGACGGGAGAGAAGAGTGCGATGATCGACAATGTCAAAAGCTGAGGAGAGATCCAGAGACAACCACGAGAGAAAAATCACCACGATCATGAGCACGGTGGAGTTCGGAGAGTAAAGCCACGAGAATAGTCTCCGTGCTGTGGCCGGCGCGAAAACCCGATTGACGTGGGTGGAGTGCGAAAGTGGAATCGAGGTGGGTGGCAAGTTGAGCAAAGACAAGCTTCTCAAGGATTTTTGAGAGGAAGGGGAGATTGGTAACCGGTCGCCAGTTGGCGGGGATGGCGGGATCAAGGGTGGGTTTCTTCAGGAGAGGGCGAACTATGGCGTATTTCCAAATGGAAGGGAAGTGACCAGAGGTGAGACTGGAATTGAAAATGGACAGAATGTAAGGAGTAAGTGCAAGATCTGGATTGAGTAGCCAGGAGGAGGGCAAAGGATCAAGAAGGCAGGTGGTCTGGTGGGCGGATGAGATGGCTTTAGTGAGTTCAGGAGAGGTAATGGGCAAAAAAGTGCGCCAAGTGTGAGGAAAGGTACAGGAAGGGGGTGAGGAAATGGCAACAGGGGAAACAGGAGAGTCAGGAGGAGGGGAAAGGGGAGGAGGACAGGCAGGGAAGGACGAGCGGATGGAGAGAACTTTGCAGGAAGGCCCCCTCTATGTCCTCCCTCTCCATGCAGATCCTCCTTCCCTCATCCCTAATTTGAAGTACAGTTGTCTGAGCGTGTCACTCCTTTAACATTGCAGCTAACAATTTGTCAATTTTGCCCCCCCTATAGTAATACGTGTGCGCTGTCCTTTTTACTTCTAAATCTGACTGTAACATGGTGTTCAGTTCAGCCTTAAGTTATAATTAGCTTCTCTTCTACCTCTTTGGATTGACTTCACATGTGCTCCCTTTCAAGTGCATGAAGCTCTTCACACAGCCTCTCTCGCTGAAAAGCCAGCTTTTTCTTTTTCCTTCCCCCTATTTCAACCATCACCCCCTTACCACTGCCTTTAGCGAATCCCACACTACGGCCAAGGATGTTTGGCCTGTGTTGTTGTCCTCTACATAATCTCAAATTGTTTTGCCTACTTCATTTACCACCCTTTGATCATGTAGAAGCAATGTGTTCAACTTCCAGGCTTTGTTACCTTCCCTCTTAGCCCGACCCCATTCCTATGATAAGGTGACTGGAGGGTGATCTGTCCATATAATATTGCCTATAGTGAATTCACTTACTAATGTGCAAAGAATTGGGTTTAACAAACATTTCTATTCTCAAGTAGGACTTGTAAGCTGGCGAATAAAATGAATATTGCCTCTCAATTGTATTTTTAATTCTCCAAATGTCTACCAAATTGTTTGCCTTAAGAAGTTTGCCCAGTTCCCCTCCACCTCGCCCCCAAGGAACAAGCCATCTTTCTTTGCGTCACAATGTTAAAGCCCCCCCCCCCCATATATAATAGGCAAAGTTGTCCAGCACTCTATTGCTTTAATCAATTGTTTAAGGAAGAGGATCTGACACTTGTTAGGGGCATACAGATATATCAGACACAATTTTGGTCCTACTCCCTGTATTTTCACTCCAACTATGCGCCCTTGCTGGTCCTTCCATGTACAAATTATTTTCCTTTCAAATCCCTTCCTAATAGTGAGGGCCACTCCTGCACTGTTAGAACACCCTGGGGAGTGCACCACATTGCCTACCCATTGAGCCCGAATCCATCCAACCTCCACTCTAGTCAAGTGTGTTTCCTGTAGCATATAAATATCTCCCTTCAGACGGCTCAGTTCCTTCATGACCAACTTCTACCTCCTAAAGGTTTGCATGTCCCTTACATTGATTGTTATGATCTTTATTCTAGCGGTCATTAAATTACTCTGAATACCTCCCCCCCCCAGCCTCCCCCCGCGCCCCAGCCCCCCCTCGAACACCACCAAAAACAAAGTAAAAAAAACCCCAACAACTTTAACACCACTGCACAGATTATAACATAGTAAATGATGGCAGATAAAGACCAGTATGGTCCATCCAGTCTGCCCAGCAAGATGACAAGAGCAGGCACACCTGCCGCTCTGTGCAGGCCACCCCTCCCCGTGTCTTTGTTTAGGGGTGAACCCACCGCTCCGTGTAGGACACCCCTATTTGTTGAGAAATTAGATAGTTAAGTTTATTTTGATTTTATCCTGTTGCTGTAAAGGGATCCACTGTGTCTGTCCCATGCCATTTTGAATTCTGTCACTGTATTTGCCCCACCACTATAACATAACTTATAACATCCCCAACCACTTCCTCTTATTGCCTGGAGGACGTCCTTCAGGCGGGGCCAAGGAGATAATCTTGCTTCCACTGCCGGAGTGCTCCTATGGTGTTGTGTAAGGCTATGCCCCATATCTCTGGCTCCCCGCCTGTGGATAAGTGTTCTTTTTTACTGTCCTCGTGCAGGCCTCTGCACATAAGTCCAATCCGGGGAGGCCAGAGATCCTTCCAAAACTCTCCATGAAGGGTCTCCCCCCCCCCCCCAAGTATAAAAACCCTGTACGCTCCTTGTGCATATTTAAAGTCCGATTGTATTAATGTCTGATCCAAAAAACTCTATTTTGCCAGGTTAATGAAAGATTCTTTAGAGCCCCTCTCGATGTCCTAGAGTGGATTGCCCAGGCTTTTTACCTTTATGAGTCAATCCGGTTCAGTCGCCTCTTCATCACTGTGAGCAAACGACTACACCACTCTTTGATGCATTCCTGCCTTCCTCTGACTGCGGTCAGGCTTGTCCACTGGTGTTTGTTGAAACTGCTTTCTCCTCATCTCGCTCGATTGCCACGGCAGATCGTCCAGGAACTGAGTATGCAAGAACTGTTTTACCTGCTGTGGGCTAGCAAAAAGATGTTCTCGCCCTGCCAAGTAATTTGCAGTTTCGCAGGATATGATAGTGCCTGTGGTATATTATGTGAGTGCAGTCTTTCTTTACTTCTCGGAAGGCTTGTCTGCCTTGTCCAGCTCAGCACTATAATCAGGGAAAATTCACTACTTGGTACCTTGATAGTGCACTGTTCTGACCTTCCACACCTGATTGAGCACCCAGTCCTTATGTCTGTAATTCAGCAGCTTAGCTACTATGGGCCTGGGCTGTGACCCGCCCTTCGGAGGGCTACCTGGGACCCAATGCACTCTTTCTACTACTAGTGATTCAGGTATTTATGTATCTGGGAACACCTTTTTCAGCAAGCCCTCTATGAAGTCTTCCACTATCCATCCTTCCTTTCCCTCCGGCAGCCCCGATATTCTCAAACTGGATTGCCTTGCTCTATTCTCTAGATTACAGTATCACAAAAAGTTTGTTCCACTCTCTAACCAAAAAAGAAGTATCACTATTTTTTGCGGGAAATGGGTCTCAGACTTGATCGGGGAAAACGTCGGAGAGGAGCTTTGCCTCTATAACCGACTAACCCCTCTATTGCATCAACGACCCAATTGTTTCCCCTTATTTCCCTTTTTTTAAAATATATATTTTCTTTATATTGTAAAATAAGTTTAACTCAACGTTCAATGCGCTTAAATCTTCAAATAATGAATAATTTCAAAACAAAGCTGAACGCTTATCTGTGAAGTCCTTGAGGACTGTAATCTCATCCCTGTGATCGCATCCCAATGCAAGTTGACAGCGCCTGTGCGTTTCACCGCTTACGCGGTTTCATCGGGGGAGTATAACATGAGATTAGCTTTCAAACCGCTTGACTCGGTGAGTTCTTATACATCATTCTCACCAGACCCGTCTCACATCCAAAAGACGCCAGCGCATGTGAGACGGGTCTGGTGAGAATGATGTATAAGAACTCACCGGGTCAAGCGGTTTGAAAGCTAATCTCATGTTATACTCCCCCGATGAAACCGCGTAAGCGGTGAAACGCACAGGCGCTGTCAACTTGCGTTGGGATGCGATCACAGGGATGAGATTACAGTCCTCAAGGACTTCACAGATAAGCGTTCAGCTTTGTTTTGAAATTATTCATTATTTGAAGATTTAAGCGCATTGAACGTTGAGTTAAACTTATTTTACAATATAAAGAAAATATATATTTAAAAAAAAGGGAAATAAGGGGAAACAATTGGGTCGTTGATGCAATAGAAGGGTTAGTCGGTTATAGAGGCAAAGCTCCTCTCCGACTTTTTCCCCGATCAAGTCTGAGACCCATTTCCCGCAAAAAATAGTGATACTTCTTTTTTGGTTAGAGAGTGGAACAAACCTTTTGTGATACTGTAGTGTTATTGTTCCAACAAACCCGTCGAATTTTTGCTATTCTCTAGATTGCCTAGCTTTGCAGCAAGTTTTTTAACCAAATGATGCTGCATTGCAGTCTTTTTTTAATATCAAAAGATCATCCTCAGCACTGGAAATACGAGCCTCTGCCTTGTCCAAATGTACAATCATGGCCTGCAAGTCTGTACGGAACCCTTTAAGATCTTCCTAAATGTCTGCCAGCTTCCTGGCGATTACACCATTTCCATTCTTTATGGCTGCAAGTATGACCCTTGTTCTCGTAGGGTTCCGCTTGGCCCTCACCTCCTCTGCTGCGTCCTGCTCCATCAGCAGTGTCCGATTACCAGTTCTTTCAGCATCCGGGGACTCAGTCCTCTACGTCGTGCTTCCGCCATCTTGTGTGAGATATTCCGCCATTGTCTGCTGCCGTGTTGTCTTAGCGGGTTTTCCCGCTGTTGTGGCCACTTTTGGGTTCCTTCTCTGCTCTGGTCTAGTCGCCATGGATTTCCTCACGTTAGGTACCGGCATCGCTTTGACTTGAGCGTGTTAACAGCACTTTATTTTCCAGCAAAGTTGGGAGAGGCGTCCTTCCCCCTACTCCATCCATCATGTGTTCTCCTTCCAAGCCAGGGTATTTTAATAACATCACATGGATGCGAAAGTTGGACAGTGAAAAAGATAGACAAGAAGAAAATTGATGTTTTTGAATTATAGTGCTGAAGAAGAATACTGTGTATACCATGGACTGCTCGAAGAATACTGTGTATACCATGGACTGCCCGAAGAACAATCAGTCAGTACTAGAGAAGATCAAACCTACACTTTCTTTAGAAGATCAGATGACAGACTTTCATACTTTGGACACATCATGTGAAGAGAGAGATCATTAGAAAAAGACATCATGTTTGGCAAGGTTGAAAGTCAACCCAAAAGAGGGAGGCCAGCAATGAGATGAATCGATACAATGACAGCAGCTATGGATGTCACTCTATCAACAATGAGCCACCTGACTGAAGACCAATTATAATTTAGGACAACTATTCAGAGGGTTGCCATGAGTCAACACAACTCAACTGCACTTAACATCAACTGAGCTGATAACATTAATGGAATATCTTGTCTGATGTCAAATTATCTTTGTTGTGGGCTATTGAGTCAATGCAGACTCCTGGCAACCCATCACCTGGGTTTTTATGGCAAGATGTAACTGGAAATAGATTGTCAGGCCTATCTCCTGTATAGCAAGACTACAGCATCTGGTATTCCAAGGTGGTCTCCCATCCAACTACTAACCAGGTCCAACTCTGCTTAGCTTCTGAGATCAGCAAAGATCAGGCTCATTCACGGTGACATGGCTGTAGTCTCAAAGAATCCTTAAGGACACACAATTTTGTTAAAGTTCAAATATCAGTAATAGGTCCTTGAAGAAGTAAATAGTGATATGTAAGTGATTGGTGCTGAAAAGTAACAGCATCCTCTTGGTACAAATTACAGAATTCTTTGCTGCTGCAAAGTTAATTAATCTACTAGGAAGTGGGCCACTAGTACTTTGAGGCTCAATTTCCTAAATGTGGTACACTGCAGTACCCTCAATCAGTGCCCACATGCTCTTGAACAGTTCTGAAGGAGATTTCCATGCTCTGCACTAGTTACAATTGCTTGCCATATGGAATAAAGTATGATGACAGTAGAATGCTCCAAAACAGACAACGATGCATTTGCAAGGAATCCTGTGGATGACATTGTCTGGATTGTGAGCAGGTGGGCCAAAGAACTGGCTCCCCCTGTCCATCTGCTACCAGGAATGCTGGACTGTGCAGCTTCCTTGATTTACTCTCAGATTCTGAAAAACTGCATTTACTGTTAGGGCAGCCATTATAGTTGTTGATTTGATCATCAGGCCTGTAGATAGCTGGGTGGCTGATGGACGTGAGGATTGCCTGGTAACATGTCTGCCTGGTGCGAAGGTAGCGGACCTCACGTGCCACCTAGACAAGCTCTGGGGAGGAGTCTGCTGTCTTGGTAAATGTTAGTGCCATTGACATAGGTAAGTGTGGTAGGGAGATTCTGGAGGCCAAATTTAGGCTTTTAGGTTGGAAGTTGAAATCCAGAACTTCCACGGTAGCATTCTCTGAAATGCTTCCCATTCTGTGGAAAAGAGGGGATTTTCCGAAGGGATGAGCTCCACCTTAACGAGGATGGAACCAGGCTGCTGGCATTAACCTTTAAAAAGGAGATAGAGCAGCTTTTAAACTAGATAACAGGGGAAAGCCAGCAGTCGCCCAAGAGTGCGTGGTTCAGAAGAATGTATTCTTGAAGGATACTAGCAAAAGATTAAAGTTAGGGCATATCCACAGAGAGGCTCCAATAAAGACAAAAGTAACCCAAATTCCCTTAAGTACAGAGCAGACAGAACTTAAAGATTCCAAATTACCCCTGCTTACCAATAACCAAATTAATATGAATAAAATACAGTGTCTAAAATGCTTGTATGCAAATGCTAGAAGTCTAAAAATTAAGATGGAAAAATTAGAATATATAGCACTAAATGAGAAGTTAGATATGATTGATATCTCAGAGACCTGGTAGAAGGAGGACAACCAGTGGGACACTGTGATACCTGGGTGCAAATTATATCGCAAAGATAGAGCAGATCAAATTGGTGGAGGAGTTGTGCTCTATGTTAGAGAGGGCACCGAGTCACAAAGGATTAAAGTTTTGCAGGGAACAAAATTCACTGAAGAATCTCTATGGATTGAAATTCCATGTAAAAGGGGAAGGGGAAGGCGATGGCAGTGGAGATGTACTATAGACTGCTTGGCCAGAATGAACAAATGGATGATGAAATGCTCAAAGAAATCAGGGAAGCTAAGAAAAGTTACAACACAGTAGTAATAATGGATGATTTCAATTACTCAGGTAACGACTGGGTCAATGTCACGGCAGGACAAGCTAGGGAGATAAAGTTTCTAGATGAAATAAATGACTGCTTCTTGAGCAGCTGGTTCACGAACTGACCAGAGGGGAAGCCATATTGCACCTAGTCCTTAGTGGAACATAAGATCTTCTGAAAGAGATAAGGGTGTTGGGGCCACTTGGCAATAGTGATCATAGCATGATCATGTTTGATTTAAAAAACGGAGGAGGAAGGGTAAGGAAATCCACAATACTACCTTTTAACTTTCAAAAGGGAGACTGCAATAAAATGAGGAAAATAGTAAGAAAAAGCTAAAAAGGAGCAGTTGCAAAGGTTAAAGATTTACATCAAGCTTGGGTGTTGATTAAAAATACTATCTTGAAAGCCCAGACCAAATGTATTCCACGCTTTAAGAAAAGTGGAAGGAAGTCCAAAAAACTGCCAGAATGATTTAAAGGTGAGGTCAGAGAGGCTGTTGTTACCAAAAAAGCAACTTTCAGGAAATGGAAAAAGTAGCCAAATGATGAAAACTGGAAACGACACAAGCACTGGCAAGTTAGATGCAAGACATTGATAAGGCAGGCAAAGAGAGAATTTCAGAGGCAGCTTGCTGTGAAAGGAAAAATGCTTAATAAATACTTTTTTCAAGTACGTTCATGGTAAAAAAAAACCTGTGAGAGTGTCAGTTGGAGCATAAGATGATAGAGGGGTAAAAGGGGCACTAAGAGGGGACAAGGACATAGCAGAGAGACTGAATGAATTATTTGCTTCGGTCTTTACTGAGGAAGATATAGGAATGATACCCATGACTGAAATGGTATTTAAAGGAGATGTTGTGGAAGCGGTATATCAAATTTAAATAAACATAAACATACACAGGGGAGATGTATTACAACTATTTGATAAACTGAAGAGTAGCAAATCACCTGGACTGGATGGTATACATCCAAGGGTGTTAAAAGAACTGAAATATGAGATTGCGGACCTACTATTAGCAATCTGTGAACTATCATTAAAATAATTTGTAATACCTGAAGATTGAAAGATGGCCAATGTAACGCCAATTTTTAAAAAGGGTTCCAGGGGTGATCCGGGAAACTACAGATCGGTAAGCCTGATGTCAGTACCGGGAAAAATGGTAGAAACCATCATAAAGAACAAAATTACTGAACATGTAGATAGTCAAGGTTTAATGGGAAACAGCTAACATGGCTTTAGCCAAGGAAGGTCTTGTCTTATGAATCTGTTATGTTTTTTTGAAGGTGTGAATAAACAGGTAGACAAAGGTGAGTTGGTTGATATAGTGTATCTGGACTTTCAGAAAGCCTTTGACAAGATCCCTCATGAGAGACTTTTGGCAAAATTAAAAAGTCATGGGATAGGAGACAGTGTACTATTGTGGATCAGGAACTGGTTAAAAGATAGAAAGCAGATGGTAGGGCTAAATGGCCAATTTTCCCAATGGAGAAAGGTGAATAGTGGAGTACCCCAGGGATCTGTGCTGGGTCCGCTGCTTTTTAACACATTCATAAATGACCTGGAAATGGGAATAACAAGTGAGGTTATCAAATTTGCAGATGACACAAAACTATTCAAAGTTGTTAAAACCAATGAGGATTGTGGAAAATTGCAAGAGGATCTTGATAAAGTGGAAGACTGGGCATCCAAATGGCAGATGAAATTTAATGTGGACAAGTGCCAAGTTATGCATCTAGGAAAGAAAAACGCAAACTATGGTTACACGATGCAAGGTTCCACATTAGGAACCACCACCCAGGAAAAAGATTTAGGCAGCATCGTGGATAACATGTTAAAACTCTTCGCCCAGTGTGCAGCGGTGGACAAGAGAGCAAATAGAATACTAGGTATCATAAGGAAAGGAATGGAAAATAAAACAAAGGATATTATAATGCCTCTGCATCGTTCCATGGTGCAACCGCACCTTGAAAATTGTGTGCAGTTCTGGTCGCCGTATCTTAAGAAGGATATAGCATTATTAAAAAAGGTACAGAGAAGAGCCACCAAAATGGTAAAGGGGATGGAAGGATACCCCTATGAGGAGAGGCTAAAAAGGTTAAGGCTCTTCAATCTGGAAAAGAGATGGCTGAGGAGAGTTATGATAGAGGCCTATAAATTAATGAATGGAGATGAATTTTTGCTGCATAGTTGGACAGAACTTCCTTATTCTCTGTCCCCTCAGTGCTGTTATAATAAACAGGTTTGCCTTGCTCTCACAAATTGTGATTTGGTTCTTTGATGGATAAAAAGGGAATAAAAAAAGAATAGTTTTCTTTCTCATTCCCCTTGCATCAATTGGTGATTCACTAGTAGAATTCTCACCTGCCATATGGAAGGCATGAGATTCTTAATCCCAGGGTTAAGGGTTTGAGCTTCATGTTGGGTGCCATCTGCTCATTCTGAGAGAAACAGGTAGAGTTATCCCCCTACTGGCTGAACCTTGAGAGGGACCTGATGGATCTCATTGTGAGGACTTACTGGCTTTAGCAGTGGTGACGGAGGAATCGTGAGATCATTGAGAGCTCTGAAAGAAGGGACTCTTCTCGCACCTTGGTAAATAAGAGGAATAGGCTCTACCCAGGCTCCTGCTTGACTGAGGGCACCTCCAAGCTCCATGCAAAGCCTTCTGAGAAACAGATCTACTGACTTGGGCCTGACTTCAGGTAGCCTCTGAGGACAGAACTCCTCCAAGTTCTTTACCAAGTTGTCGAGATCTTCCCCAAAGAGCAACTTACCCCTAAAGAGAAGTTTGCTCGGCCACATCTGCTGACCAGTTGCGAAGCCAGAACTACTGCCTAGCCACAACAACTGCTACCATAGACTTGGAGGAAAATCTGATCAAGTCATATACAGCATTGACTACGTATTTGGCTCCCAATTCCAATTTGGCAGCCTCCAGGCTGTCCAGCAGCTGCTGAACCCAGCGCAAAAAGCACCCTGGCCACCAGACCTGCACATTGGACAGCTTAAGATCCCAAGGCTGAGGCTGCAAAGGCATTCTTCAGGTGGGGCTTCTACCTTCCTGTCATGAGACTCCTTAATCACAGTGCTACCTTTCACTGGAATAGTAGTGCACTTGGTCACTGCTGTGACGGGAGACCAAAAACCTGATATATCCCTTGCCCCAAGGCAAGCTGTAACTGAAAAATGACCTTAAGGCCCAGCTCCGGATGTTACCATGAGCTGTTCCATCGGCCTTGATAAAGGAAAAAAAAAACCAGGATGTCTAAAACACTCCAAGATGGGGTTCACCTGAAAAAGCAGTGTAGACATTGGCTGCCATTGCATCCTGGATCAAAACCAAAAGCTCCTCTTGATGAAAAAGTCGGATCACAGAAGATCCTCACCCTCCACTGGGGAACCTCCGCTTCCTCCTCAGACTCACCTTCAGCAAAGGAGTCCTCTTCAATATCCCAACCAACCCCTATAGCGAATAAGGCTGGGCTCCCAGGGAAGTACCTGGGCAAAAGGGCAAGGTGGGGGTGTGCTTAGTACCTTAAGTGTCTGTGGCAGCATCACTCGAGGGCCCGAAATCCCCCATAGGGGAGATCAGGGTCCTGGACCCCTAAAAAGGGGGTTGTCAAGCAACCAAAAATACCTGAAAGCAGTCCATGAAACATTTCATCAGCTGCTGCTCAAAACCAGCAGGGAGGGAGTCTGCTGACCTGAGCCTAAAGGCCTCCTCAGTCCTCCATGTGAAACAGGCATTAAGGACACAGACAAGGCTCCAGAACCAGCAATGGATCCCAACCCCCCCCCATGAAAAGTACTGATGATGCTGAAAAATTTGGGCCCCTGACATTTCCATCACATAGGGGGCAAAAGGAGTCCGTGGCAGAACTGACCCTATCTGTGACAAAGAAGATACAGCACTAGGCACATAGCATGATTGCAGGGTGCCATGCAGTTGTGAGGGACAAAAATGCCAAAAAGAAACAGCAAATAATTGTGAAGGTACTGCTGAAAAAAAACGGCAGCAACACAGTGAAAAGAGAGTCCTGAAAAGAAAATTCCAGCACTTCAAAGGCTGATCGAGGAAACCCGATCAGTGGTTTCTCAAAACCTACATAGGCCTTGGAAGCCCTGCTGCTATATTCAAGCAGAAATATATCTGCTATATTCAAGCAGAAAGAGAACCAAATACAGCCCAATATAAATGAATGGGCTTACTAAGGAATTAGAAAAATTAAAAGAAAATTTTGAAAAGAAGCTTGCATGCAGATAAGGGACAGCAAGAAGGAAAAGAGGCCTGGGCCCAATTTACCAAACCCCTTCAGGGGCTCCATGGGGTCCTTCCGCTCATCTTTAGTCCACCAGTGTGTCAGACCATCACTGCACCCTGACCGGTGTCGGACAAGGGAGCAGGAAGGCAAACCCCTCCCCGCTCGCTGGCCCAAGGTCAATCAGGGCCGAAGAAGAGAGCTTTAAAATTGAAGCGCCATCGGGCATGAAAGCAGAGCACCGGACCATCGCTGCACCCTGACCGGCGTCAGGCGAGGGAGTGGGAAGGCAAACCCCCCTCCTCCCCACTCTTTGGCCCAAGGCCAATCAGGGCCGAAGAGGAGAACTTTAAAATTGAAACACCATCGGGCGTGCCCGCGCCTGAGAGCCTCGCCAGATGGCCCTTTGGCGTGGCCCTTAGGCGTGGAACTAAGGC
Organism: Ichthyophis bannanicus; assembly: GCA_033557465.1. Lineage (NCBI taxonomy): Eukaryota > Metazoa > Chordata > Amphibia > Gymnophiona > Ichthyophiidae > Ichthyophis > Ichthyophis bannanicus. The sequence continues at coordinate 166,673,168 of CM066044.1, read as the reverse complement.
TGCCAAAATTACATCGGAAGACATTCCAATCAATACAGAATTACTCCTAGATCCACATGAAGCCAACAAATCATTGAACTGTACGTGCACAAGGGACTTGGTAACTATCTCATCTTTACCCCTATTGACTGTATAGCTCCTTCTTGTCAAATGCTAAAAAATTTATACGTATAACCTATGTATCAAAGCTAATCATTATCAGTGCAAATCTGTGCTAATCAACTGTAATAGCAGGTAACCTGTCTGTATCTGCAGCTCCTAGTCACACATTTCCATCTCCTATAAATGCTTTGATTACATGTGGTACAAACATTAACCACCCTCATCGGTGTAGCCTTGCTCTCCCCACTAACTAAATATCCTCTCACTCACTACTGATAGCATATTATCCAACAAGATCACACAAAGAAAGCAACCTCTCTCATATAAGACGAAATAGACCAATCCAGCCACGCCAAGATCCCCACACAATCTAGTCAACCTCACTTTAAAAAAAAGGAAGGGTTTCTAGCTACCCTACTTCTCTTACTATTAGCTACCATCTTAATAAAGCAATCAGATGCTACATGCTGTGGCGGAGAAGCAGGCTCAGAGTGCAGGGAAAGAAAGGGGAAACAGTCTTTTTTTTCTAAACCCAAAGAAACTGCAGGCACAGGAAGGGTTAACACCCAAAGTAAAGCCAAAGATCTCCTGCAGAGGAGTGCAGGGCCAGAGACACACCCAGTTCCCATGGAGACCGAGGGAGGAGATGGGAGTGGTTCGGGGGCGGAGTCAAGAGCCATAGGACAGCCCCAAACATTTAGGCAGGCAAGTTTCACTCACAAACGGATTGCACAGAAGTGGAAGGAGACACAGGAAGGGATTGCACAGACGCAGAAGGAGACACAGGAAGGGAATGCACAGAGATGGGCATGGAAGGAGAAACAGACGGGAGCTGAGAAGGAGGATGAGATTGAAAGCAGACACAGAGGCACTGAGACAAGCAGAGTTGTGGCAGCGCCACTGGGATGAAGAAAGCTGACCAAGGACAGGAACAGAGAGGTGAGAAGGCCAGAGGAGAGCTCGGGGGAAGATTCGTCTGAGGAGGAGATATTTTCCAGAAGCTCCAGGTCTGGCCCTTCTCAGTATAAGGGGCCTACAGGAGAACAACACACTACTGGCAAGGTGAGCCCTTTACAAACCTTAAAGAAGTTTTTAAATAGGGAAACCTTTTCCTGCCCTTCCCCCACTAGCTCACGTACTGAGAAGCATAATTGGGAACAAGTGTTGAAAACTTTACAGCGTGTAAAGGCTCCTCAGGCAGACGCTGAGGAGAACAAATATCTGAAAGAGCCCAGTGAGGAAGAAATGGAGCTAGGAGGCACTTTTTATGAAAGTGGGGTCAGATATGGAAATTGAATGTGCTATCTGTGCCAAAGAAGAATAAGGAACTGAACAGGGTTTTAGTAACTGGAGAAAAAACCCCAGGAGTTCTTAATAAGGACATTCTATGCAAAAGCCCATAACTTTTAGCTAGGCTGATCAATGACTGCTTGGCTGATAAAGCTGCATGGTTAACGAAGCCAGAAAGGAGCTAAAAGTATAACTTGTATCTTGAAGAAATATTATTGAATTTTAAAGCCTGTTGGTGGACCAGGGAATGTTATGCTATACCAGCTGTGAAACAAACAGTGAAGTAGTGTACTGCCTCTTGGGGACCGGAGAACAGACTGCTGTTGTAAAGGATTTTTACTTGTGGAAAAGGTGTGTTTAAACTAAGCCAAGCCAAAGACTGTTTAACCAGGCTTACGTTTATGACTGGAGAAGTATCCTGAACTTTATGTTTTGTAGTCTTCAACATTCTTGCCAAAGAATTTAATTTGGTTGGGAAAATCTTATTTCTTGAATAAAAGAAATTTCCTGCGACCTTTGATCTTGGCTCTAATCTATTTAAGACACAACTACATGCTATTGGGCTAACTTTCTATACAAAGGACGGTCGGAGCCCTCTCCCACTACTAGGCAACTGCCTGGCCACACGGGGGAGCTTCGACAATGCACATGGAAAAACCCAATCCCAATCCTCTACAGACTCAGGCAATAACTTGCACCTCAATTATGGTATCCCAGCTATCAAAAGAGACAGCTTCGCCTTATACAGATACAAACAAATGAGACTACATAGACACTCTCGCAACCTAAACTACAAACCACAACAATCAAATGCTCCCTAATAAATGCATGAACTATCCGCAACAAAATACACACCATATCAGACTACATCCAAGACAACAAAGTAGAAATCATGTGTATAATCGAATCATGGCTGATCGATGCAGACAATGTACTCCTAAACCAACTCACACCTGCAACCATGGACTTCCATCACTGTCCCAGAACCCGATGCAGAAGCGGAGGAACCCTCATCGTCTCCAACAAGCAACTAAACCTGAAGATCACAGACAACCTGTCAACTCCCACTCTAAACTCTATAACCCTTGAAAACAAGAACATAATGATAACCCTAATATATAGAGCCCCAAGCTCTGATCCTGATAACCTCTCTCATATAACTGAACTTGCTACAAGATATTCTAACAAAGCAAAACAACCAATAATACTAGGAGATTTCAACTTGAACTCCCTAGCCTTTACACCAGCTACATCATTCATCAACGCCTTAAACGCCATGGACTTCACACAAATCATCGATACCCAAACACATGATAGCGGAAGCACCGTCAACTTAGTGTTCGTCCCTTCCAACCTTCATTCTCACATCAACTACAATGTATCCCCAGTACCCTGGTCTGACCATCATATGATCATCTTCAAATTACTTATCAACCTGACTCAGCCAAGACACAACTTCTCAAATAACCCCCGACACTTCAAAGAATTCAATAAAGACACCCTCTTCAAACAAATCCTACCAACTCTAGATAACAAGTCTATAGATCTCCTAGCACTTATATCTAAATGGAATGACACTATCTCACCAGCAGCCCCTGCATCACCTAAGAATAACACATCTCATAGAGACAATAAAGCTCCTTGGTACTCCTCTGATATAAGACAAGCAAAACTCACATTAAGAAGACTGGAACGTAAATGGAGAAGAACTAAAGATCAGACAGATAGACAAGAGTACAGAGTAAAGCAACAAGAATACAACAAACTGATACTGGACCATAAAAGACAACACCATACAAACAACATAATGAAGTCACTCAACCACCCTAGAGAGCTTTTTGCAATAGTCAAAGACTTAACCAGAACACCCCATAACAACAATGCAGACTTACTAATCCCTGAGATATATGCAATTTATCTACAGAGCAAGCTCAATTGCCCGTATACCTCAACAAACCTGCCCTCACTTCCAGCATCGCCATTATCAAAAAAGGATACTTTGAAGAATTGGACAGCATTCTACTCAATCTCTGAAGAATACTGCACCAACTTATTAAAAGCTCTCAATACAACAACATCACCTCTCGACCCCTACCCCACCACCTGGATAAAAGCTATGTCTCAAGAATTAGCATCAGTGCTATGCAGAATAGTAAACCTTTCCCTTGCACGAGGAATTATGCCACCACAGCTCAAAATCTCTTTAATAAGACCTCTCATAAAAAGCACAGCCTCTGACCCAAGCTCACCATCTTCATACTGTCCAATATCAAGCATACCACTCCTATCCAAGATAATCGAAAAAAACATACAGCATCAACTACAGGAGCATGTGGACTCAAACGAAGCAACATGACAAACAAAATCATCACTCCATCCAGCTTCCAACGTGCCAACCAATCCACCACCAAAAGAGCCCCTTCTCTCGCTTCACCTACACTTTGGAATGCCCTCACCGAACCAATGCACTCAAAGGACCTTAAGGATTTCAGGAAGATGCTCAAGACACTACTCTTTGCCAAACACTATGGCTCCATCAACCCAATCATTGTTTATTGTTCTGTATTGTTTTCCTCTCCCCTCCCTTGAATGTCCCCTCTACACACTTTGATTGAAGGAAAAGGTGGTATATAAAACTTGACAAATAAGCAAATAAATAAATAACACTTCCCCCTCAACCCACAGCAGCACGGATTCCAAGAATCCCACAGAGATGAAACACTATTCATATCACTGATGAATACAGTCCTTAAAGGGATCGAAAATGTAAAACATGGCTTCTTACTTATTTTCATTGATAGTTCTGCTGCATTTGACTCAATATTACACTCATTCCTGGACAGACTGGCAGAGATTGGAATAAGTGACACTCCTCTGACCTGGTTTCGCTCCTATTTAACTGACAGAACTACAGAAGTGAAGATACATAAAGAATAGCAAATTAAGACCATTCGCTCTACATCAAGGCCTATCTCAAGGCTCAGCCTTATCTGCATTACTCTTCAACACATACATTCAACCAGTCTGCAAGATCATACAAAAACACAACATACACTACCATCTATATGCAGACATTATGATATACTCTTCTATCGACACCACAAACTCAGACTTCTCATCCATCACCGCAAGCATGATAGAAGCAACCGAATGGCTAGAACAATGCAATTTCACAATCAACAACAAGAAATCTGAAGCCCTCATAATCACAAGAAACACTTCATTCAACCCACCAAACAATATACTAATTGGAAATTAGTGGATTAGGAACTGGTTAAAAGATAGAAAGCAGAGGGTAGGGCTAAATGGCCAATTTTCCCAATGGAGAAAGGTGAATAGTGGTGTACCCCAGGGATCTGTGCTGGGTCCGCTGCTTTTTGACATATTCATAAATGACCTGGAAAGGGGAATAACGAGTGAGGTTATCAAATTTGCAGATGACACAAAACTATTTAAAGTTGTTAAAACCCAAGAGGATTGTGGAAAATTGCAAGAGGATCTTGATAAATTGGAAGACTGGGCATCGAAATGGCAGATGAAATTTAATGTGGACAAGTGCAAAATTATGAACCTAGGGAAGAACAACCCAAACTATGGTTATACGATGCAAGGTTCCACATTAAGAACCACCACCCAGGAAACAGATTTAGGTGTCATTGTGGATAACATTTTAAAACCATCGGCCCAGTGTGCAGCGGCGGCCAAGAGAGCAAATAGAATGCTAGATATCATAAGGAACGGAATGGAAAATAAAACAAAAGATATTATAATGCCTCTATATCGTTCCATGGTGAGACCGCACCTTGAATATTGTGTGCAATTCTGGTCGCCGTATCTTAAAAAGGATATAGCGTTATTAGAAAAGGTTCAGGGAAGAGCCACCAAAACGGTAAGGGGGATGGAAGGATACTCCTATGAAGAAAGGCTAAAAAGGTTAGGGCTCCTTAACCTGGAAAAGAGACGGCTGAGGGGAAATATGATAGAAGTCTATAAATTAATGAACGGAGTGGAACAGGTAAACGTAGATCGATTGTTTACGTTATCAGAATATAGAAAGACTAGGGGACATGCAATGAAGCTACAGGGTAAACTATTTAAGACTAATAAAAGAAAATATTTTTTCACTCAACGTGTAATCAAACTCTGGAATTTGTTACCGGAGGATGTAGTAAAGGCTGTTAGTGTAGCTGGGTTTAAAAAAGGTTTGGATAAGTTCCTGGAGGAAAGGTCCATAAACTATTATTAAGAAGGGACCCAGGATATCAATGCTTGACCCAGTACAAGCATTGTGGAACCTGTGTCTCTTGGGGAAACTGCTAGGTACATATGACCTAGATTGGCCTGGGCTTGATGGACCTTGCTCTGACCCAGTATGGCATATCTTATGTTCTTATGAAATTGTCCAGTCCCAATTAAGAATGAGGTAAAATATCTGGGAATACACCTGGACCAAAGGTTCAATTTCCAAACCCATATCAACAAAATCACCTCCAAAGTCTACTACAAAATTAAGATCCTACAGAACCTATGACCCATATTAGAACTGAACCACTTCAGAATTGTCTGCCAGGCAATAATCACCCTGCAGCTAGACTACAGCAATATGATACTTCATGGCCTACCCAAGAGCACAACCAACACCCTGCAACTGGCACAAAATTCTGCTGCTAGATTAATTACTGGATCAAAGAAACATGAGCATATCACCCCCGTCTTAAAAGACCTCCAGTGGCTACCCATCAGATCCAGAATAGAATATAAAGCCATAATGATGACATACAAGATATTAAATAACCAGTTCGCTCAATGTTTAAATGAAATCAAAAGAGTACCAAACACACGTTCAAGGAGGACGTTCCACCAAAACACCCTCTCAACACCATCCAACTCTTCACAAAGATTGTTCCACAGAGCATTCGAATACTATACACCTCCACTATGGAACTCACTCCCACACCACCTAAAAAATATTAGACATTGCCGACTTCAGAAAATATCCAAAAGCCTACCTTTTCAACAAGCACTACAACAGCATATGAAGCACACAACCACTGGATTGAAATCCCTACACAACTGCCCCATAACAAGATGTCGTCCAGCTTAGTATCTATATATTATAAATAGTTATAGTGTTGTAAACAGTTAAATGTAAATAGCTCTTGTAAGATTTGTTCTGTTTCACTGTAAACCGTTTACATAAATTGAAAAGCGGTATATAAGAAATGTTAAATAAATAAATAAATAAGTAAACAAACTATTGAGAAACAACTTTGAGGAACAAGACGTCTGTCAGCCCCAGAAGACAAGGGCGTACCTGCACTCCGAGCAACATTCGGTTTTACCAGACTCAATCCGTGTCCACAACACTGTAGTGTGGCCCAGGAAAGTCAGGCCTATCTGCATATCTTGCCACCTGCTGGAGGCAAGCAAATACTGACTTCTCTTAGTGCTGCACCACCAGATATGTGGCATCATTGAAAAATGTGCAAATCTGCCTCTGCCTGCTGGCAAATAAGGAATTATGATTTCATCTCTCTCAATTTGGATTTCACCTCCGCAATCACTGCATGGCTGTCCTTGAGCAGGTCTTTAACTTGCAAAATGTCCTGCATTACTGAAGCCAGAAAAACGCCTTGTGCTTTAGGCCCTGAGGCCTTGCAAAGCAATGGGTGATCTGATTTGGCTCTTTTAATATCTCTCTACTGCTGCAAAATCTAATTTAACAACTTTACTCATCGATTCTCTAGACTCAACCTGACCACAGGTGAAAACCAAGACTAGATAACAGCTTTCCCTGGAGAAGTGCTCACTCTAAGTAGGTATCTTGATGTGCTGCTCACTGGCGCCCTCTGTTTACTGTAATTTCTAAAGGTCAAGCTGTGCACTGTTTAAGTGAATTGTGTGTAAAAGATGTAAATGTATAAACGATTTTAAAGCAAGTGAAGCACTGTGAGAATAAACAATGTTCTTTTTCCACCACACTTGTTTTTCTAGCAGGTGCATGTATTCAATCTCAATAGCAATTTCCTAAATATAAAGCTTTATTATGCTTTATGGTTTGAAGCACTTAGGAAAGTCAGCTTTTCACAAAATAAAAATTATTCTTTCATATTGATGTTATAAATGATTAGTGTTGCCTGTAATAATGGATTTCTCTGTTTGCCACTGATTGTTAAGAGAAATTAAACCATATACAGAAAGGTCAAAAGGGGCACTGTTAACTTCATGCCATGTCATCCCAGTTTATATTTAAGCAGTTTTTCTATACCACCCCTTCCAGAGATCAGAGGCGGTTTACATTAAACAAACCATTTTACAAAGAACATGAGATAAAGCACAGTTACTTACCTGTAACAGGTGATCTCTGGGAACAGCAGGAATTAGTCTTCACATATGGGTATCGTCGGTACCGACGGAGCCTGTGCGGGAACGCTCCCCAGCGTCCAAAAGGAAAGCTTTTGGGAGCATCCCACAGCGCCTGCGCGCTGCCTTCCTGCCTTTCCCAACCGTCTCTCTCCAGTTCGAGTTTTAAAGCTGAGACAAAGAGAGAGAGAGGAAAGGAAAGATAGATAGAGATACAACTCCTAGGGGAGGTGGGAGGGTTGTGAAGACTAATTCCTGCTGTTCCCAGAGATCACCTGTTACAGGTAAGTAACTGTGCTATCTCCAGGAACAAGCAGGAATGAGTCTTCACATATGGGGGGACTCCCCAGCTAGAGATGCCTGGGAGATCACCCAGATTGTGAGTCCCTGGAAGGGCTCCATCTCCACCTATGAATCTCAGGCATCCAGTCAGGGATGGAGGGCAGGAGTTGATTAGGTATGGAACAGGTGTTTGAGAACAGCCTGACCAAACAAGGCATCCCGGTGGGAATCCTTGTCCAAGCAGTAATGGGCTGTGAAGGTATGAACCGAGGCCCAGGTGGCTGCTCGACAAATTTGGTCGATGGACACAGAGTTTAGATGAGCCATAGAGGCTGCCATGGCCCTCACATTGTGAGCTGTGACATGGCCTTCCAGAGAAAGGTTCTTACTCTGGTAGGCGAAGGAAATACACTGAGCAATCCAATTGGACAGAGTTCTCTTAGAGACTGGAAGTCCTAAATGGGAAAGATCAAAAGCAACAAAAAGTTGAGAGGACTTTCTATGTTGCTGTGTTCTTTGTAAATAGAAAGCAAGTGCTCTTTTGCAATCCAGGGTGTGAAGACTCCTCTCTGCACTTGATGCATGAGGCCCTGGAAAGAAGACAGGTAAATATACCTCCTGGTTCAGATGAAAAGGTGAGACCACTTTAGGCATAAAGTGTGGATTAGTTCTGAGAACTACCTTATCATGATGGAACCTTGTATAAAGGAGGATTAGCCACTAGAGCTTGTAACTCACTGATACGGCGAGCTGAGGTGAGTGCAATGAGAAAAATAACCTTCCAGGGAAGGAATTTCAAGGAGGTAGTGGCTAAGGGTTCAAAGGGTGGCTTCATAAGCTGGCCAAGAACCAAATTTAAGTCCCATGCCACTGGAGGTGGTCTAATGGGAGGTTTAGTTAAAAGAAGGCCTCTCATGAACCTTGCTATAAGAGGATGAGAGGAAATAGGTTGTCCATTAAGAGGCTTCAGGGATGCTGCAATAGCACTCAAATGGACTCTGATTGAATTTGTTTTAAGGCCTGCATGGGATAAATGCAGCAAATAGTCTAGTAACGAATTCAAAGGTATTGCAGAAGGGTTAAGACCATTTTCTGCACACCAAATGGAAAATCTTTTCCATTTAAAAGCATAAGAGCGTCTGGTGGAAGGCTTTCTGGAAGCATGAAGGATATCCTTCACTTGCTGAGAAAGGTGTAAATCTTGAAGGTCTAGGCCAGGAATGGGCAAACTACGGCCCGGCGGACCTTTTAATCCGGCCCGCGGAGCGCTAGCTAATTTATTCATTTATTCACCTCACTTTCTAGAGGACGCAGCGTAATCTCGCGATGGCCGGCTAGTGTAGTGCAGAATCCCAAAATGAGTGGGGCAAAGAAAAGAAAAGTGGACAGTGAATGCAGAGTGTTTAATAAGGAATGGATAGCAAAATATTTTTTTACGGAAGTCCGATCAATGGCTGTATGTCTCATATGCCAGGAAACTGTTGCGGTTTTCAAAGAATATAATATCAGCCGTCATTTTGCCACGAAGCATGCTACCTATGCTAGCAAGCAGTCGCCCCAAGAACGGGGGTCTACAGCTCGGAGGTTGATGGCTAAATTACAGGCTCAGCAAAATTTATTTCACAGACAAACTGCGATTCAAGAGTCAAGTACCAAAGCAAGTTTTATGCTCTCATTCAAATTAGCAAAAGCTAGTAAACCCCTCTCTGAAGGAGAGTTTTTGAAAGAATGCATGATAGAGACCGCAGGTCTTTTGTGTCCAGAGAGCAAAGACAAGTTTGAAAAACTCAGTTTATTACGCAGGACAGTGACTCGTCGTGTGGAACTGATTGATGAAGACATAACAAACAAGTTAAATAATATTGCAGAGTCCTTTAAATTATATTCGCTAGCACTGGACGAAAGTACAGACATAAAAGACACAGCTCAGCTCTTAATTTTTATCCGAGGGATTAGCGACAGTTTTGAAATAACAGAGGAGTTTTTGGCCATGGAGCCACTTAAAGGAAAAACACGGGGAAAAGATTTGTATGACCGGGTGTCTGCTGTCATCGAGAGTATGAAGCTACCTTGGAGTAAACTTGCTAATGTCACTACGGATGGATCTCCAAATTTAACTGGTAAAAATGTGGGATTGCTGAAAAGAATTCAGGATAAAGTGAAAGAGGAAAACCCTGAGCAAGAAGTTATTTTTCTCCACTGCATCATACACCAAGAATCTTTGTGTAAATCTGTATTACAGCTTAGTCATGTTGTGAATCCAGTTATAAAGCTTGTTAACTGCATACGAGCAAAAGGACTTCAGCACCGTCAGTTCATTGCATTTCTGGAGGAAACCGACGCAGACCACCAAGACTTGCTTTACCACTCTCGTGTCCGCTGGTTGAGTTTGGGCAAAGTGTTTAAACGAGTGTGGGATCTTAAAGAAGCGATTGATACATTTTTGGAGTTAAAGGGGAAGTCTGATGATTTTCCAGAGCTGAGCGACAAGAATTGGCTGTGTGACTTTGCGTTTGCTGTTGACATTTTTTCTCACATGAATGAGCTTAACGTCAAGCTACAGGGAAAAGACCTGTATATTTACGACATGTATAGTAATGTAAATGCCTTCAAAGCCAAAGTTGACTTTTTTTTCTAGGCAAATTTCAAAGAAAAACTTCTCTCATTTTCCCACACTAGCCACACAGGAAAAGGCCATCCAAAATGTGAATAAATATAGCAAATCACTGAATGACCTGCATGAAGAATTCTGCCGTCGGTTTTCAGATTTGGAAAAAATTGAAAAGTCACTTCAGCTGGTGGCCTGTCCCTTGTCACAAGACCCAGAAACAGCACCACAAGAAGTGCAATTGGAACTAATCGATCTTCAATCTGATGCAATCTTAAAGGAGAACTTCCACTCTCTTCCACTAAAAGAGTTCTATGCCTCACTTAAAGATGACTGTTTTCCAAACCTCCGGGGGATGGCACAGAAGATTCTGGCCTTGTTTGGCTCGACCTACGTGTGTGAGCAGACGTTCAGCGTCATGAACATCAATAAATCCCATCACAGATCCCAGTTAACTGACCAACACCTCAGATCTATTCTGCAAATTGCAACAACAAAGCTATCTCCTGACTTTGATGCCTTAACAAAAAAGGGAGACCAACAACACTGTTCCCACGAAAATTGAAGGTACTATTTTATGAAAGAAATACATTGCATAAAAGTTTTGTAAAATAACTCTTTTTATGCTTTTCTACCTTAAATTAATCTAAACATTTAATGTTACAAATTTAAATTTAATTTATATTAATTCACACATACACACCGTCCATCTACTCTTGGTCCGGCCCCCGGGTCCAATATATGAACCCATTGCGGCCCTCGAGTCAAAAGGTTTGCCCACCCCTGGTCTAGGCCTTCAGCAACCAGGCTTTGAGATGAAGAGACTGAGGATTTGGATGCCACAGGGTTCCCTCCTCTTGGGAGAGGAGATCTGGAGCAGACCCCAGGTCCAGGGAGGGAGCTTGAGAGAGATGCAGAAGTAGAGGGTACCACACTTGGCATGGCCAATGTGGTGCTATGAGGATCATAGATCCCTTGTCTCTCTGAAGCTTGAACAGAGTCTTGGGGATGAGGGGAATAGGTGGAAAGGCATAGAGGAAGTCTTGCCCCCAGTGAAGGAGGAAGGCATCCCTGGCCCGAACTCCCTGACACGGAATCCTGGAACAAAACCGGGGAAGTTTGGCATTCCACGGACTTGCAAATAGGTCTATGTCTGGGGTACCCCAAATCCGGAAAATCCTGGCTATCTGGTCCCCATGGAGGGACCATTCGTGTGGAAGCAGAACTCAACTGAGTCTGTCTGCCCAAGAGTTTTGAACCCCTGGAAGATACACTGCCATGAGATGGATTTGATGCTCTCTGGCGAAGGCCCACAATCTCAGAGCTTCGTTGCAAAGCGACAGAGAGTCTGTCCCCCCCTGCTTGTTCACATAGAACATGGCTACCTGATTGTCCGTATGGATGAGGACTGTCCTGTAGCTGAGCAGGGTGTGAAATACTCTGAGAGCCAAGAAGATTGCTCTGAGCTCTAAGAGGTTGATATGGAGAGATGTCTCCTGTGGAGACCAGATGCCCTGAGTGGAGAGATCTTGAAGGTGAGCTCCCCAACCCTTTGGAGAGGCATCTGTTGTAAGGGTTACTTGGGGTAGCACCTGTTGAAAGGGGGACCCCAACAACAGATTTTGAGTGGATTTCCACCAGTGGAGGGACCAAAAGAGGCGACTGGAGGTTGCTATTTTGTCTGACAGGCAACCTGATGCCTGGGTCCATTGGGTGGATAGAGTCCACTGAGCTGCCCTCATGTGAAGGCGAGCATAAGGAACCACATGCACTGTGGATGCCATGTGGCCTAAGAGTTGTAGCATCTCTCGAGCAGTTAAATGGGATTTTAACTGAATCTGGGAGGCTAACTGCACCAAGCGTAGGCTCTTGCAGTTGTAGTATCCAGTAAGGCCCCTATGAACTCTAGAGACCGAGTAGGGGTGAGATGGGATTTGGGAATATTGATCACCAGTCCCAGATACTGAAGAAGATGCTTTGTGCAGGCCAGGGAGGTCTGGGCCTCTGACTGGGATGGAGCTCGGATGAGCCAGTCGTCCAGATATGGGAATACGAATATCCCCAGAGTGCGTAAAAATGCAGCTACTACTGCCATGCATGTTGTGAACACTCTTGGAGCAGAGGCCAGACCGAAAGGAAGCACTCTGTATTGGTAGTGCTTTCCTTGGTAAAGGAACCGAAGGAAACTTCTGTGTGTTGGATGGATGAGGACATGGGTGTACGCATCCTTGAGGTCTAGAGAACAAAGCCAGTCCTGACTCTGGAGGTATGGAAGGAGAGTACCCAGAGAAATCATCTTGAATTTCTCCTTGTATAGAAACTTGTTCAACTCTCTGAGATCTAGGATGGGTCTGTAGCCTCCTGTTTTCTTTGGGATTAGAAAATAGGGGGAGTAGAACCCTGAACCCTGTTGAAGAAGGGGTACTTCTTCTATTGCCCCTTGGGCAAGAAGGGTAGCAATCTCTTGACCTAGGTCGAGAAGAAAAGTTGGAGAGCTGAACTGTTTCACCATGGTGTAAGGAGGAAGGTTCAAGAAATGTAGTTTGTATCCCTCCCTTATAATGGAGAGGGTCCAGTGCTCTGCTGTGATTTGTTCCCATCTGGGAGCAAAGTGAGCTAACCTTCCTGGGATGGTGAGAGGCTCTGGATGTTCTAGAGCCCGAAAAGCTAAGTTCTCTAGTGGAAAGTCAAAGGCCCTGAGGAGGCTGAGGCTGTTGGGCCGTAGCAGTCCTCGCAGCCTGAGGCTTGGCCTGTTTTGGTTGTTGCTGCCTCTTTGTAGCAAAATGACCTTGAGAAGAGGCCTGACCATAACCAGAAGAAAATTTCCCTTTTTTTGGGAAAGATCCTTTCTTGAATAACCTCTTTTTGAAAGGAGTAGTAGTAGACTTTGAAAGTCTATCTAAAGCAGAATTTTCAGCATCCATCTGGGTGGCTTTTGCTTGCCAATCTTTGCCAAACAGGTTTTCCCCTGTACAGGGAAGGTTGCCCAGACCATCCTGTACCCAGGATTCCAAATCAGAGGCTTGTAACCAAGCTACTCTGCGTGCGCCTATGGCAATAGCCGAAGCTCTACTGGCACCCTCAAAGGAGTCAAAGGCTGCACGGTTGGAAAACTTGGATACATCCTGAGCATTTATTTATTTATTTTTATTTAACACTCATTTTTATACCGCATCTTCCATAGATCAGTTGCGGTGTACAAACAACAACATTTAACAAAGCTAAGTTTGTTTTACATAGAACATCTTAATTTTACATAGAACATCTTAACATATCAAAAGTAAACAAGGTGAGTTTTTTGAACTGGGACCGTGTAAAAACAGTTAACTAACAAAGTGGAGTATCTATATACGTAAGACAGTACATAACTGATACAACTATATACATGCGTAGGTATTAGGGCATAAGAGATAGGATCGTCAATTCGTTAGAGCTGAGTGTTGTCCGTTTAGGTGGGAGGTTTGTGCTTTAAGTGGTCATTTACCTGATTATCCTTTGTCTATGTTGAATGCAAGGTTTTCCATGGTGTTGTAGTGTTTAGTGAATATATACTTTTTTAATTTTTTGCGGAATTCCAAGATCTCTGTTAGTGAACGTAGATCCTCTGGTAGGGAATTCCAGATAGTTGGGGCTATGTGTGAGAAAGCTCTGTTGTTGGTCAATTTATGTGCTTTTATGAAGTCCTTCGGGGTCTTTAGTTTATTTAACTGTTCTTTTCTATTAGTAGGCTTAGGTGTTTCTTTGCATATTAGATTACATAGAGTAATCGGCGCCATGTCGTTTAATGCTTTAAATGAGGTTATTATTGTTTTGTATATTATCCTGCTTTGTATTGGTAACCAGTGAAGTGATGCAAGTATAGGTGTTATGTGTTGGAGAGAGTTTATTTTTAGTATAATTTCTTGCTGTTGCATTTTGGGCTAATTGAATTCTTTTAATGTTCTGTTTTGAAATGCCTATAAGTATTAGGTTGGCGAAATCAAAGTGAGGGGTTATGATAGCTTGTGTTATATTAATGAAATCATGTACAAATACAAGCGGACGTAGTTGTTTGAGAATTCTAAGCTTGAAATAGATTTTCTTTAAAGTGTTTCTAATATGGGTTTCCATTGTAAGATGTGTATCTAGGATAACACCTAGATATCTTATTTCGTTTTTTAAGCATGTTTAAGCCAGGTAATATTTTCTTCTCTCTTATCTTCTGACATAAAAGGAGATAAGGTGTGTAGATGGTCTGTAACCTCTTTTAGAAACATCCCCATATAGAGACTATAGGAGTTGATTCTGGCTACAAGCATACTGGCCTGGAAGATTTTCCTGCCCAAAGCATCTAAGGTTCTGCATTCTCTTCCTGGAGGAGCAGAGGAGTGTCTTTTTGTACTCTTGATTTTTTTCATAGCAGACTCTACCACAATAGAGTGGTGAGGAAGCTGAGTCTTATGAAATCCAGGACAAGGAGGAACACGATACATAGTGTCCAACCTGCGAGAAAAAGGAGAGGTGGTAAGAGGAGTTTCCCATATACCTAACATGTGGTCATAAAGAATCTCATGTATTGGTAAAATGGCTGCCTCTTTAGGAGCCTTAGGATATTGAAGAATATCCAATTTTTTGGCTCTGGGCTCAGTTTCAGAGGCTACTGCAATGGACAGGCTTCTGGCTACCTCCCTGATGAAGTCCTGGAAAGACAAGCCCTCAGGAGGAGACATTCTCCTTTTTGGAGAAGAGGGTTCCTGAGGACGGATCTCCGATGCTTCGATGGAAACCTCTGATGCATCAGATTCTTCAGAGGAATCGAAGTATCGACTGTCTGGATGCTCTCGCAGAGCCCGATACGAGTACCGAGGGGTATCGACATCGGGAGTCATTGGTACCGAATCGGTACTAACAGGCATCACTGGATACCGTATCGCTGCTTTCGATGCTGATGCAAGCGGTACTGGTATCGGAACCGGAGCTGGATCCGGAACCGGAATCGGTATCAACAATGGAGGTTGTTGTTGTACTGAGGGCGTCGCAGCTTGTATGAAGGCCGTAATAGCCCGCTGCATGGTCAGAATATTCGGATCCATCGACGCCACCAATGTCTGGATGTCGGTACCGGGAACCGCCGGTACCCCAGAACATTGTAACAGGTGATCGGTCAAGGCCGTGCCATCGATGTCAACCTATGACCCCATAGATAATGCTTTGGAAGCCGGAGCCTCCCGCCGGGGTAATTTTGCCGGTGTGGATTCCTCAATAATAAGTTCGGGTACATCTCGATACTTAGAGGGAGATGTACCCTTTGAGGATCGACCGGACTTAAGTTTTGTTACCTGAGATCCATGGGATGAAGAAGCTGCTCTGGAAGACGTCGATGCCACAGAAGCTGCATCGGAGGGAAACAGGGTACTGAGCTTGGCTGCCCGATTCTGTAACCCTCTTTTAGACATCATGGAGCAGGACTCACAATCCGCGATGGAATGATCAGGACCTAAACATTTTAGACACCAGTCATGGGTGTCTGTGACAGAAATAGTGCCACTGCACTTTGTGCACTTTTTAAACCCGGAGGCGGGTTTTTCCATGAGGATAAAGACTGTAGGCCTAGGGCCACAGGAGAAAATGCACTGAAGCAGAAAGAAAAAATTTTATAAAGAAAGAATAGAGACCGGTGGTACCAGTCCTCGAGAAGGCAGACATGCGACTAAAGAAAATAAGAAATAAGAAAATAAGAAATTCTTCAGCGGTGACAGGAAACATGACCTGCTGGCTCCGCGGAAAAGAAGAACTGGAGAGAGACGGTTGGGAAAGGCGGGAAGGCAGCGCGCAGGCGCTGTGGGATACTCCCAAAAGCTTTCCTTTTGGACGCTGGGGAGCGTTCCCGCACAGGCTCCGTCGGTACCGACGATACCCATATGTGAAGACTCATTCCTGTTTGTTCCTGGAGATCTATGTAGTTACAGAAAAAAACCCCATTCAACTATGTACAATGTATCCTCTTGCCTCCGGACATTTAGAAGGATATCAACAACTATATACATGTGAGTAAGGGTTATGGCTAGACGGGGTGAACAATTGTGCATCAGTCATTGTTGTTAAAATGTTCAACAAAGAGAAGTGTTTTAGCTCTTTCCGAAATGTCTGGAGGTCTTTTATTGAGTATACTCTGTGTGTTTCTTCCACCCCTTATTTTTCTGTTTAATTTTTCTGTTTCTGTCTTTTAAATAACGAGGAAGACACTAGAATTCTGAACTTTAACATGTAATGTAACCTGGTATGCTGACACATAAATGTAAAATGGATGCCACTGAAAAAAGAAATCATATTCATAAATGTAAACAGAACTGAGCTGACATGGAAAATGTGCTGCTAGATTCCAAACATGGCATTTCAGAATGCAATTCAATGCAATATTGTAGTTTTGTAGCTACATTGTTAAAATTAAACTAATAAAAATATTTGAACTGAAAAAAGAGCAGCTGTGACATTACTTGGGAAGCTACACAGAGAGGGGGCAACCAGGGTGAGATCATTTAGGTGTCCTTTTACCAAGCACTGCTAACCAGTTACTGTGCATTATAGCATATGATAATTAACCATGGTGATTGCTAATGTGTGGGCATGGCCAGATACTGACCGCCAAAACACACATTAACTGGCACACAAGCGCTAATGTGAAGAGTGGGCAGGTTAGAGGTGGAGTGTGGGTGAGGAGAACACATTAGAATGTGAACACCATCAATGTGGCAATTAGTACAGTTGTACCTAACAATACCTCTATGAGTATCATTTGCTGCACCTGCCTTAGTTGTGTCACATGCCCCTGAATTAACACAGAGGCTTTGCATTTAACTTGTGTTTCAAGTGCACATTAAATGCACAGCTTTACTGAGTTTTAGTGTCTGTGGGAATCCTGGGCCTGATATTCAATGGCAATTAACACAGTTAGTGCTGCTGAATATCCCCATATACCGCCACTATATGCCCCGGTGCTACACAGTTAGCACCAGGGCATTCCAGGGGCGGTACTCATTGCTAACTGGTCAGCGGTGATATTGAGCAGCTGCCTGGTTAGTGACCCCTGGGTAGAGATAGGCATGGCAAAAGCTAGCCTGTCTTTACCCGCAGGAGCTAACTGGGCAGCAGCTCAATATTGCTGCTGATTGGTTAGCTTCCAGGCTGAATACCCAATGCCAGTGTCAGGATATGGCCCTGGCATTGAATATCTTGGTTTAGTGTAATTGCGCTAACCGCTACATATCAGGCCCCCTATTCCTAGCATTGCACTACAGGAAGTTGAAATCCTTTTGGTTCTTGTGCTCCACTGTCTCAAGTGAGCATATGTAACTGAGAAATATTTTTCTATTAATATTATATACATGGACTGAATTGGTGTGGGTTATGACATTGCACTAAGAAGTAAACTGGAAAGACAAGCATTATCTGCTGCCACCTTCTGCTGCTTTGAAAAATGATACTGCCATGCAAATCCATAAAGTATTTAACAATTTCTATTTCTAGCTTGCCTTTTCAAAGTAGAAAGCCCTTTCCCAAGAAGCAATGGGATATAAAATAACTTACTTTACATTGGGGGGTTTTCAACCCAGTCCTCAGGCTTTTAGGATAGCCACAATGAATACGCATGAGACAAATCTACATACAGAACCTCCATTTTATGCAAATCACTCTCATGCATATTCATTGTGGTTATCCTGAAAGCCTGACTGGCGGTTAAGTGTGTCCCGAGGACTGGGTGGAGAACCCCTGCCCTAAGTCATAAGAGGAAGTTATGGTTGAGCCCTGGTACTCAGTCCTAATCACTAAGCCACTTCATCTTTTCTCAATTACACAGGTACACTAAAAATTTTTTTTTTTAAACTGCCTCTAATGTTTCGATTGATTTTTACGTTTTTTGGTGCGCTGAATCCAAATCTGGTAACCAATTTGCTCCATCACGTACAGATTTTTTGCTACATTGGGTTAGCAGTTTGAGGTGAATGTTTCAGATTGAGTGCGATCGAGATAAAAGTTTCTTGGATGAATTCTTTATACTAATTGTTTAGTAGTTATTCACATAAGAATAAAGAAAATTGTAACAAGGCAGCACATAAGATAGAGTAATGTCAACAAAACACTCTGTGAGGGTAGCAAAATTGTCTGCACTTAAAACAGCCACATACATGTGCACAAACATTGAGCATATAAGAGCGAGGTTAGACACAAAGCAAGCAAAGAAATGTGCAAAAAATGTTGTACAGGTATGTATGTAAGAATAGAAAAACGCAAACCGCACCATTGCAATACATGAAGACAAACACCCGATGGTGTGAAAATAAAAATTCTAATAAATGAGATCCGACACTGTGGTAATAACTAGCAAATTTTTATTTCAAAGTTTAGTAAAAACACGATATTTGTCACACAGTTTTAGATTTTTAAAGTCATTCTTGGGTCAATCAATCTCCTGGTGGGCCCGTTTCTTCTTCCCCCGAATGCTTCTCTTGGTGCGCTGCTTGGCGTATTTTTCATCTGGGGTTTCCCGCAGCAGCAACCAGCAGAAATCAGCCATCATAGTGGTGTTCCATCTTCCTTGGTACCTTCTCTCTGCGTCCTTGATGTCCTGGTGAAACCTTTCACCTTGTTCTTCACTGTACGCCCCCAAGTTTTCGGGAAAGTAGTTCACATGGGAGTGCAAGAAATGGACTTTCAGGCTCATGTTACAGCCTTGTTCTTTGAAGGCATTGAGCTCCTGGCAACAATATCCTTATAGTTCTCATCCCGCCTGTTCCCCAAGAATTTGAGAACAACATCCTTGAAGGAATCCCAGGCTTCTTTTTCCTTCTCAACATTGTTTCAGCGAATGCTCCATCTGAAATGAGTTTCCTTATATCAGGGCCAACAAACACTCCTTCCTTTAGCTTTGCTTCAGAAAGTCGGGGGAACTTTGAGCAAAGGTACCGAAAGCAACTCACCATCTTTGGAAGGGACTTGATGAATTGCTTAATGAGACCCAACTTAATGTGGAGAGGTGGTAATAGAATTTTATCACGAGGTACCAAGCTCTCATGAAGAACATTTTTCTCACCGGGTCTCAAATACTCCCGAATTGGCCAGTCTTTTTTCCCCCAGTGTAGGTCGCGGGCCCGGCTATCCACAAGCAAATGAAGCAGGGATATTTTGGTGAAACCGGATTTGCTGCCCTAATAGCATGGATAGAATTTTAAAGTCTCCACAAATCATCCACTTATGCTCATCATAACGAATCTTCGAAGAAATCAGGGCCAAATTCTCGTATTTTTCTTGGAGAATAACAGAGTGAGCAATAGGAACTGAAGCGAATGTGTTGCCATTATGAAGAAGAACACCTTTTATGCTGTCTTTTGACGAATCAATGAACAGCCGCCATTCAGCAGGATCATACTTGAGTTTAAACTTTTCCATCACTCCGTATATATCGTTGCAAAATACCAAATCTTCCTCTTTGCTGAAATACTTCAAAAATTGTGTCTCGCGGTTGCGGTACAATAAAAGTTGTTCCTGGTGACAATAGATTTTTCTGTTTAAGCCGAGAACCTAGCAGTTGGGCAGCATCTTTTGGGAGTCCTAAATCCCGGACTAAATCATTCAATTCAGCTTGAGAGAAAAGTTCAGGTTTCGGATCTGGTTCAGTTTTCAAACTCGGAAGTACTGGACTCATCGGGAAAAGCCTCTGATGAGTCTCATCATGATCAGAACCGTCCACACAAATATGATCCAAGATTTTTGGTGGTTCAGGCACAGGTACTTCGTTGCTATGAGCATAGGCCTAATTGCTGAGGGAAGGATGGGGTAACTTATTACGTTCTTATTTTTTAAGTTGTATCCTTTCACAATGCAAGAGCAAAAATAGCAGTCACTGCTGTGGTCTCTTTGTTCACGCCACATCATAGGTATTCCGAAACGAAATGCTTGTTTTTTTACCTTTCATCCATAAGCGTAGATCTTCCTCACATATCTTGCACACTTTGTGAGGAGCCCACGGTTTGGTCTTGATCGCCTAACTTCAAACCGAAATAGGCGAAATATACTTTTTTAATAAATGCAGAATGTTCCTCTGCCGCTTTTTCACGGTATATTCCCCACAAATAAAACAAAAACTGTCCGGAGAGTTGACGCAACCTCTGGCTCTGTGAGCCATCCAAATACACAGCACTGCAAACTACAAACTGTAGTGAACCACTTCGGAATAAAGCTGGATTACGACTGAGCAAACAAAAGGTAATAATGAACTTGCAAGAAACTCAAATTTGACAGGAACGTTCATGTCGCAACCACTGTGTTTGAGCGAGCGAACGAGGCGAGGCGAACAGGAAAGACATGCGCCAGCGCGAGTACTGGATTTAGCCCCCCCGCCTCCCAGTTTGTCCTGTTAATGTATAAAAATGAATACAAAACACTCTAAAATATCATGAGGGAGTGTTTCTAGTTTAGTTAACGATTACAACCCCTATTTTGGGCAAAGATATGATACTGCAGTCGGCTAAAAAGAAATTATGTGTACATTCCTTATATGGGTAAGAAATCTAATTTTGCAAGAAAACGTGACGTGATGGAACATTTTGGCTATTTTTCCTGGATTCAGCACCCCAAAATCTATAGGAATCAGTTGCAAAACTGGAGGCAGTTTTTTGGTAGTGTACCTGTGTTATTAGCAGCAGTTGTCTCGTCTGCTCCTATCAATAATATAAAATTATTGCACTTAACTGTAATTTGTAAAATGAAAAGCAATGTGCTGTTTTGTGCTAACTACTTTTAAATTGGTTTCTTAGGTACATGAAATTCATAGCCACTAAGATAACCCAGTTCCAAGAAGGGAGGGCCAGCCCTTGAGCTAAGTAATTGCCTAGGATGGCACAATCTTATGGGCAGCAGCAGAAAGTAGCCCACTTAGCCATTGCTGCCCCCCAAATGCTGCAGGACAAGTGTCCCCCTTCCAGGTGCAGCTTCTTTCTTTTTGATATTTCTAAATGTCAGCACTGAAGAAGTAAACCAAGCCCCCACGGCGCCTTGTAGTCAACCGTGCTCGAAGCCCTTGCTGGTCCTGCCCCCACAGCAGCAGGAAGTGTGTATCAGGGAAGGCAGGAATGACAGGGGCTTTCAGTATGCCTGTACCTGAGGCTTTGTGGTAGCATTTACATTTTCCATGCTAACATTCAGAAATACCAGAAAAGAGCTGTGTCTAGAAGGTTTGAGGGGGCAAACTGAGGTGCAGGGAGTGCAGTAGCAGCAATAAAACTTTGAGCCAAATGGGGCAGGAGGATAATACATAAGAGGGACTTTCTGGCCAGTCTGGGTTATGAACTTACATCTGAAAGCACTGTGATATTGTAGTTTCTGCTTCTATATTTTGAAATCAGTGCAGCAGGTCCCATAATGTACTATGATATAGTTGTCACTAATTGAGGTCTGTCCTAATAAAATCTCACTGACCAGGAGCTGCTGGGTTGCCAGTAGTCAGCACTGACTCCATGGTAGGTGCGCACACACACCAGGAATACGTAACTTTGCAGTTATAAATTGTGAATTTTGATGTTCATATTTTATTTTTCTGTGGAAATAGTATGCTACATCTACTTTATGAATGATTTACACATGATCAAGGTCTGTACTCTGCAAGATGTCATGTATGCAGGGCCTACCCAACCACTAGACCAGTGGTTCTTAACCTTGTTGGAGGTACTGAACCCCACCAGTTTCATATGCACATTCACCGAACCCTTCTTTATTAAAAAATAAAATATGATTTTTTTTCAAATTCAAGACATAGGTATGTGTTTTACTGGTTCACAAAATGAATCGTGCATTAACATCACTGTGTTCAAAGAACAAAACCAATACAATGCATGAACTCACAACAAATTACATATATAAAACTTTTCACAAAGACATGACCTTTTTTAATACTACCACACTGAAATGGTTTTAATTTTTAACCTTTTGTATTCCAATAATGAACTTATTGTATTTATGCTGTTTATTATTTTTAACATTTTAACACACACCCATCACCTAATTTCCATCAGGCTACACCGCTACAATAATAATGAATATTTACTGCAAATCAGTGTGACTTCTGCTGTTGCCTTTGAGAGACCAGTTCAGAAATGCGTGGCTTCACCTTGGCAAGTGCCACTCTCATGTCATTTTCACAGCAAAGTGTTCCTTTTCTTCGTTTTTATGTCCAACATCCTCAAAGGATTGCTCGCAAAGATATGTTGTAACAAATGGTATAAAAATTTCCAGGGCTTTCCTAGCAATAACAGGATACGTTACCATTTGTTGACACCAAAACGTTGAGAGCGTTGTTGTTCTGAAGAGTTGCTGTTGAACCTGGCTCTGCTGAATTTCAATGATTTAGTCGAGGTATTCATCATTGACGTCTGCTGTCTCAACACCAAACGTGAACGGCTGTATCACCCATGCTGGATATGACTCTCTTGTAGGGAAGTATCCGTCGAGAGACTTTGCAAGCTCATCTAAGTGCGTGGCAATTGCTTGCGTCAGTTCTGTGGGTACAGAAATGTCTCCGATTCCAGACACATCTTCGATCTTACTTACACAGTCGTCCAGCAGGGGAAAGTTTGCGAAGTTATCGTTCTCTGTTCGTCGTTTCCATAACGGTAGCTTTTTTTGAAAAGCCTTCAGGTTTTCTTCCGCTTCGATGATGTTGACTCCACCACCCTGCATCTGCTGATTGAGATGATTGAGAGATGCGAATATATCAGCCATGTACGCTAAAATGAGAATGAACTTAGAATTTTTGAAGCAATCTGCATGACGATGTTGGTGCTCTTGCAAAAACAGGGCTAATTCCACACGCATGGCAAAAACACGATTCAGCACCTGTCCCCGGGATAACCACCGAACATTAGAATGGTACAGAAGTACCTCGAATTCAGAGCCCATTTCTTTACACAGCCCACTGAAGATGCGGTGCCTCAGTGCACTATTACACACATAGTTCACACATTCCACTACAATTTTTAATACTTCTGTCATTTCTGGAGGCAAGGTATTTGTTGCCAACGCATGCCTGTGCAGAATACAATGCGCACCAAAACCAGACTTTCTTCCCAACATGACTGGAGCTCCGTCCGTACAAACTGCAGAAACCATATCCCATGAAAGATTGTTGTCTCTGAAGAAGTCATCCACAAGTTTCTTCACATCGGCTGCCTTAGTTGTTGTAAGAGGCTTACAAAATAAAAAATCTTCCTTTATCATGTCGTCTTTCACATAGCGCACAAATACAGCAAGCTGACTTAGATTAGAAACATCTGTGGTCTCGTCGAGTTGGAGGCTGAATTTTGCGGGGCTTGAAATCAGACCTGCAACTACTTGAGCCAAGATGTCTTTGCTCATGTCCTCTATTCTGTCGCTGATGGTGTCATTTGAAAGAGGAATTTGGGATAATTTAACTTCGGCCGCTTTTCCCAGCATCAGATTCGCCATCTTCAACACAGCTGGTTTTATGAGCGTTTCACCAATGGTGTGTGGTTTGCCCTGCTTTGCGATCAGGTAAGCAACTTCGTACGATGCTGTGAGGATCGGTTTGTTGATGGGTACAAAGCCGAGAGCAGGCAGAGTAGCCTTTTCATCGAATCTGGCTCTCTTCACCTTGAATTCAGCAAGCGTTGTGTTCTTGTATTCCCCATCTCCAAGCAATGTAACGTGATCACCTGCAGCCAATGATGGCCAAGCGGGGCGTGTTGTCACGAATCATATGAGTCGGGAGCATGTCTTGTGTCTTGACCTCCGCCGAACCCGAGACTGACTCACCGAACCTCTAGGGTTTGATCGAACCCAGGTTAAGAACCACTGCACTAGAAAAACTAAGTGGTTGCTTAGGGTGAAACTTCTGAAGATTGTCAAAAAGCAGATCATTCAAAACTAATCAATAGAGTTTTGACAACGAAGGTGTGTGTGTTGGAAGGTAAGGCTTAAGGTCTGCCTAGGGCGCCAACAGTCTGAACCAGCTCTGGGGCCCACCCTGCATATATGAACAGGAATGAACATCTTTAATACAGCATAAGCCAAACTGCCCTGGAGGAATTATCTATATACCGTCGGCGGTTAGGTTATGAACTTTGCACATTAAAGGCCAAGAAAAGTAACGTTTAAACATTTACAGGCAGGTACGTTCTCTTCCTACATAAAAGTTCGTGCAAGAGTAGCCACAATTGTCAGCTATTTTCGACTAAAGGCCTAGGAGACAGAACTAATTGCTCCCCTACCAGGTCCATCTTCTCTACGAGGTCAGTCAGCGTCTCCACGGACCATATATCTCGAGTCGAATGCCCTGACAGCTTGGAAAAAACTTCTCACAGCAGGCCAGCGAGGTGCTAGTCACCCGCTCATTCCTTCCCAGTTCTTATTTCTTACAGGCCACTAGCTTTGAACTCCCCGCCAGTATCCCAGCATGCCTTTCCACAGCGGGTGGCAGGAGCAGAGAGACGGCGCAGAGGAGGCAGCTAGCCGCCGCTACTGAGGGGAGACGGAACTTCTCCGTCTTTGGCAAGCGCGACCGAAGAGGACCATAAAAGCTCCCAGGATTCCGTTCTTACTTTCCTCCTCCCATTAACCTTCATTTTTTTGGTCTCGTTAGTTCTCTCTTTTATTTTTATTTTTATTTTTATTTTTTCATAATTTATAATAATAATTCCAGTATATGGTTTCTGACCCTCAGGTTCGGGTGCTGGCCATGCCGTCTCGGGGAAGGTAATGAGCCGCAGAACCCCTGGGTCTCGGCTGAGCGGGAGCACCAAGCAGTATCACCGGAGCTGGAATGACTGGCAACCCAGGTCGGTTTCGTTTTCCTGCAGACTGCGGGGTGGAGGGGGAAAACCTAGGCCTCGGCCTCTGGCCGGAGTGCTAAAGGCGGCTACTTAGAGGCCGCAGATGACGGAGGGGCGGCTTCCTGGGTACTGCTGTCTAGCCAAAGGAGAGTCTTAAACGAGCGTTTCGCCACCCAGGCAGATTTCACGGTGGGTGCAGTTGATTTCAGGGACTATATCGCCTTCTTGTCCCCTTCCGTAGGAGGAGGCTGGGTGTGCTTCTGTCTGGTCACCGATTTAAGGCCTACTCGTCTTTTAACACACTAGGTGGAATTAAAAAACGAAGTGGACTGTCACTTATAAGTGTTTTCAGAATCTATCCCCCCCCCCCCCCCGAGATTATTTTAATTTTGTGGAGAAACTGGAAAAGTTCTCCTCGGCTTGCTTCCTCTGGATATGTTTGCGTTTTACCCTGGAGAAAGCAAGGTAACCTTTATTCTGGATTCTCATTTTGTCCCTTCTAGTTACGTCTTTAGCGATGTAGGTGCACCTTTAGTAGTAGTAGTAGTAGTAGTCGTCGTAAGGTAAGGGCTGTCTAAATCAAAACTAGACTGCGGCCCTATGCTCGTTCCGATTAGTTTAAATTGGATTTATGGTGGAACAAAATGGACATGTTACGTTTCTTAGTGATGTTTAAAAGTATTACTTATGCTTCATAGGATAAGTGTACGTAAGCTTCCGTGCTTTTTTTCATTCAAA
Source organism: Ichthyophis bannanicus (assembly GCA_033557465.1). Classification (NCBI taxonomy): domain Eukaryota; kingdom Metazoa; phylum Chordata; class Amphibia; order Gymnophiona; family Ichthyophiidae; genus Ichthyophis; species Ichthyophis bannanicus. The sequence continues at coordinate 166,646,966 of CM066044.1, read as the reverse complement.
GTTTATGCTAATCAAGATACAACGCGTAAAAGGAAGCAGCCGTTCAAGTGACGTGTCTCACAAAACTGCAACTTTATTTGCCATTTATCTAGTTATACGATTTTGGCCTGCAAATCATCAATGGTTTTGGAGATATTCTCTTTACATCAGGAACGTGTACATTGTAAAGCATAGGCGTAGTGGAGACTTTTAGAGGTTTTTTGGCATTTAACCATTTGGATAGCAAGATATTTAATCTCAGGACTATACTGTACTTGAAAATGGCACTTTTAGATAGATGGAGCTGAAACATTTTTGTTTATAAATATAAAAATAACAAACATGTTAAGTTGTATAAATTACAAATTTAGGTTTGAATAAAGAATTCATGACACTAAGCTAAGTAGCAATGCAAATACATAGAAACATATGAAGGCTGTTGACTTTCTGATCTCAACTGTACTAATAATTCATTGCATGTATGCCATATTTTCTGTTTAGATTTTCTGCATTGCACTCGCTCCTTTTTTCTGTTTGTCAGACTTGACAGCACTACTTGTGACAGGTTACCCTACATAAGAGGTCTAGAGTTTGACTATCATGTTGGAATTTTAAGATTTTTGTACATAGTTGAAATACTGCATCCATTACATAATGTGCAAACTTTCAGAAGTATACATGGAAAGTAATGCTGTGCTTTTGCTTACTGATTAACTTTGCTGTAAACTTTTTTTTTTCTTAAGTTTGCGATTTCTCTATTTATATCAGAATCCACCTTGAGCATTTAAGATAAGGTGTACTATATATCCAAAGTATTCATGTATTCAGGTATTCACCATATTGATTACAGTGCTACAATCCATTTCATACACCTACATCATAAAGAAATTCAGACACTGCAGCACTTTTCCTAAGCATAGCTAAGTCAGTTAATGTGCATTATAGTGTGTGGCAACTAGCTGCAATGAACTCTAATGCAAGGAATGCCGGTTAGTGACCACCAAAACCCATGTTAAATAGCACTCGCAGGCTAATGTAGAGAACGGTCAGGTTAGGGGTGAAATGTGTGTGTGTGTGTGACGAGCACATTAATGTTAACACTATTGATAAGGTCGATTTGCAAAGGGCTATGAAACTGAATGCACAAAAAAACCCTCAAAAAGCTACCAAGGGGAATGCTAAGGAAAGAAAAGACAAAAGACGAAAAAAAATATACCTTATCCGTTCAATTGAGCAGTAAGTGTTACAGGTCGTTGATGCGAGAAGGCATTCTGCTTTGGATTTATCAGATGGCGTTGCCAGTGTGAGTCTGAGACCTACGCTTCTGCTTTAACACTATTACCGTTTTTATAAGGTGATGATAGATGGAAGCAGTCTAATCTTTCCTTAGCATTCCCCTTGGTAGCTTTTTGAGGGTTTTTTTGTGCATTCAGAGCACATTAATGTGCCATCATTGTTAATGTGAGTATTGTTAGGTGTACCCATGCTAATTTATTTATGCACACGTTAATGTACTTGGTGACATGTTAACTACCGAGAACATGCTGGTCATGCCCCTGACAGTTGAGGCTTTCCACTTAACCAGGTATGTTTACTAAGGCCCAACTGGTAACATGCTTATGGGTTGCATTACCAGCATGACGGACCTGTGCTAACTTCAGGGGGCATTTGTGTGTGTACCCCTGCAATTAGTAAAGTAAGGGCGGTACGTATAGTTAGCATGAGGTGTTGGTACCTACGCAAGCTGTGCTTTACTGTCAGCGCCTCCATTCCACCCATGGGCCACCCAGTCCCAACCGCATCGTGCCCAACCTGTGTAGTATGAGATTTTTGGTGCTGGAACCCATGCTACTTTTTAGCATGGTGCCCAAACCTCACCCTAAATCCCGTGCTACTAGGTTGCACACTTTAGTAAACATGGCCCAACATGTGTTACAAACACTTCTTAAATGCACAGCTTTACTGGGATTTAGTAAAAGGGCCTCTTAATGTATTGTATCTTAGTTCTTATGCTTTCATTTTCTTTTAAACAAATTGGAGCCGATACTCTGACAGTCAGCACTTTTAAAGCATGTGGTGGTGGCGGCGGCGGCGGCGGCGGCTGCTGCTGCTTTAATTACGATCACATACTCGGTGCTGAGCAAGCTCCTGTTCTGAATATCTGGTTTTGCTGGACTGAGTGCTTGCTATCCAGTTAATGGCTCAATATCACTGCTAATCAGATAGCTGCCAGGACCACCCCTGCGCCGCCCACAAATTGCTCTGGTTTTAACTAGGCATCTTTCCTGCATTCTGTGGTGATATTCAGTAGCACTATTCAAATAGTGCTGTGGAATATCAGGATCACATCAGCAACTAGGGTTGGGGCCAGAAATTGATTTATTTTGACATCCCCTCTTCAATCAAAAGAAGTGTTCAGCTGTCCCTGAACTATTATGATATATAACTTTAAGTGCATGATATAATTTGTGGCTATAAACGGCCACATTTGTGTAGGGGTTCATGTGAAATGCAGAGGGACATTCAATTTTCTAGTTTTTTATATAGATGGTGGAAAAGTTACTATTGGCCAGTTTTGAAATTTTGCATTAATTAAAGAAAGGTGCTACTTTTATTATAATGCAGCATATCTTGATGAGATGCTTTGGTACCCACATGATTATAGACCATGCTAAATTTTGGTCTTGACACATTAAGATATAATGTTTTGTAGTAGATCTGCATACCTCGCTCAAAGTCTAAAAAGTTATATTCTGTCAAGATCTGTAATATCTAGCCAGAGTTATCGGCTAATGCCTAGGCAAAAGATTTGTAAGCAGCAATGGAGATCTAGGATGGTTTTCTGTAGTAACACCACAACTCTGGAGCAACTTGCCACTGGAGCTAATACAGGGAACTCTTATTTTGTTAGGTGGTAAGGAATTAAATTCCTTTCTGTTTACAGCTCTTGTTTAACGAATTAGTATAGGGCAAATCAAAACTGAAAGGAAATGGGAAAAGTGGATTACAACTCCTGTTTTATTTTATGTTTAAATGGTAATTGTTTTGTTTGTTTTATTGTACACTACTTTGCCTATGGAACAGGAGGGAGGGAACAAAGTCTTCTTTTTTTTTTTTTTTTTTTAACAACTTGATATTGCTTTCAAAACTAGGGCAGAAAGATAAAAACATAAATTACACGTGTGCCTCCTTTTTTTGGATATGGCAGACTTGTACTGGCTCCAAAATTACAGAAGTTTTTTCTGCTGTGGTTGTATTTTAAATCTAGGGGTATGTTAAACAGCAGTAAAGTTTCCAGCGGTAAGGGCAGCATTAAGGTACCTGAAGCCATATAAGGCAGTGGGCAGGTAGAGGGCATTATGGCGTTAACGGGGCACCTTGGCCGTTTTAAGGCATGTTAACAGGGCATCGCACATTAAGGTGACAGGCATGCACCTTAGGGCATGTTAAGGCTGACAAACATGCCTTAAGGTGCCATAAGGACCTTAAGGCGCCCTAGCTTAGTGCGCCTTGACGTCGTTAAAGCACCTTACAGCCCTTAGGGCACCTTAAGTTGACAAGCATGAACTGTAAGGCATAAAAACGGCTGTAACCCTAACGCTGGATAGAGCACCAAGGAAAGGCAATGAACAAGTGATGGAAGGAAGGAGAGGTGGGAGCTGAGGGACCTGCCATATCTGTGGGCACCCTATGTGGCAGCTGGTAAAGCGGACAAATATGTTGGTGGCAGCTGTACTGATGTACAGAGTGGTGCCAATGTAAAGTTCTGCAATGACAGTGGGTGGCATAGGATGGGGAATACGTGCCCCCCCCCCCAGCGGAGGCAGAGATGGCAGGATACATGCGACAGGAGGACAGAGGAGTAGTGGTGCCGTACAGATCAGGCACAGGAGAGGCAAGCATGAAGAGCTGCAATGCAGAAAAGGGTACCAGTGTAGGGCATAGGTTAGCAGCCTGCATAAGAAGACAGGACTTACACAGCTGACAGAGGCAGATAGATGGGCCAAAGGATGGATGGCAGCTGAGGAGAGGGTGTTATGGACTGGCAGCACAGATCTGCAGAGCCCTGACTGTTACAGGCATGAAAATGATCTTGGCACAGTCACAAAAGGAACAGGTAGGAATCAAATCCCTGGCCCATGCCTACAGAGACTTTGAACTAACCAGTAGGCTATACCTCCACACCTTGCTGCACAGCAATGTCTGTATACAAAAAATCTGCTGTGTGTGTCGGTATAGGTTAGTCCCAACAGCACCCATGATGCAGTGCACATGCAGAACAGCAGTCTACAGCTGATCACTGAATAGAGAATGCACTTATCCATCACCTCAGCTCAGTAAGAGGACCTGACAGTGTGTGTGTGATACAAGCACAGAGCAGCTGCAAACAGTGCTACTGAGCAGCATCTGTGGTCACCTTGAGAGTGAGGATGTGCGCCCAGCACCAGGTCTCCAGTACCTGCCCATGCTGCAGATCCCCATCACTACCAGTTGGTGGCATGTATTATCTGCAGTGTGATATACTAGTCACCTTGTGCCCTGCTGTATGCACCAGTCTCATCTGGCCCTGTTGGACCGGGACCCATGCAGAACAGTGTTAGAATGCTGATGCCATGGCTGCCTACTACCAGGAGGGAGGGTTGTCTAGACCTGCATGGGGTTTATATATTTTATGTAGCAATGCTTACATACCATTGGTGCTCAGTCGGATGCATTATAAATTTTCCTAGTCCCCGAAGGGCTCACAATGGAGGGGTAAGGAGCTTGCCCACAGCCACAAGGGGTGCTTGTGGGACCAGAAGCCCCAGTTCCTTGGGCCAGAGGTTGCTGTGCTCCAGTTGGATTCAACCCCTCAGCCCAAGCTAACATACTCCAACCAGCAGGCCACACCTGTTACCAAGGCCCTGTCAGCCCTACTGGGAGACCACACTTCCCACCTGGCTAGGTCTAACATTCAGCTGCAACAAGCACAGTCCCCACCATGAACATACCAACTGCAGACAGTCTGCTGGCCAGTATGTATTGCATGTATGGGGGGGAGGCATGTGCACCCAGGCTTGGGATATACAGCACAGTCACCAAGCAGGCAGATCAGTGATTGGGACCCCCAGGAAAGGAAGCACACCCATACCACTAGATGCAGACCCTATATGGCACCATGGGGACACATAGCCATGCCATGGTCACTGCTCAGAGTGAGTGTCCTCCCAGCATGACATGTTGTGGCCACCCAGTCCATGCACATGTCGGTCGGGCACTACGATGTACCAGCCATTGCCCTACCCCGCTGCAGATTCATCCTGGCCAATCCGCCTGTTTGGGCCATACCCACAATACCTTGCTCCTCCTCATGCACATTTGCAGGCTAATGCTGGAAACAGTGTAGGCAGTGCAAGACTCTGAGGTGTAGAACGCCACAAAACAAGGGATAGCATCACACACACGCGCGCACACACCAACACCGGAGATGGGTGGCAGTCCTGGCCACCACTCTGGACCCAATCTCAGTGCAGGCATTGCTAAGGTGTGCTCATCGTGCAGGAGTTGGTCGTAGTGCTCTGATGCTAACTGCTGCTCTGTGTGCAGGAGCCAACAGCCTGACTGTCCATCCAGCTGTGGATAGTGGAGTCTGTGTGGGTGTTTGTACCCCTGTTGGCTGCTGTATTGGAGATTGCACATGGTGGTGGTGTATCCGCAATGTGGGATAAAAAGTTGGGACATGCACTAAAGGATGCACAGCCAGTACCCCAACCAGTGATCCTCTGCTCCCACATGAATATGTCTGTCCCTGGAGCCAACATGTTTACCATCAGACAGACCTTGACATGTTGCACTGGACACGGTGCACTGGAACAGGGCATAGCCTTGGTCTGCTGCAGGCGGGTGCCACTGCCCTCTCCACCACCAACCCCTCCCCCTCTGCCGTGCTGTCGGTGCTGGCAGTGTGCAGTCCCAGGCCATCCAATGTGTGGGTAGGTGGGTGCCTAGGGTGTGGGTTCTGGGATGGGGGGGGGCATACATGGACATCGGCACATCTTCCCCCCTCCCATCACCACCTGCCGATGTTATGTCCCTTCTGCCGGGAGGTGGGTGTCAAGTTGGAGGTCTAGAGACTATTGGCTAGAAAGGACCAGGTAAACGTAGGGTAGATTGTTCTATGCCAGCAGACTGTGGACAGGCTAGGGGACATGCAGTACGGCTTACAGTATATCCATTTTGGACTACTGAGTGTAAATATGTTTCAGATGACGTGTGGTCTAACCCTGCACTGCCTTACCAGGGGCTATAGTAAAGGGTGTTTGTTTTGCTGGGTTTAAAAACAGTTTAGGATGTTTCCTGGGGAAGGTCCGTAGACCCTTGTTAGAGTGGTCCCCAGATTTGCACTGCTTGCCCCATTACCGGCATAGTGGTTCCTGTGTGATGTTTTGGGGTACCTGCTAGGTATGTGTCCCCTGGATGGGACACTGGAACACAGAATACTGGGCATGTTTGACCTTGGTTAGATGCTGTCTTGCTGTTTTTCAGTGTCTGTGTTCCTAGGTGACTGCCTAGTCTGCCCTGTGCCCCCACTGCATGACCCACCTGCACCCCCCTTTGCCCCATTTGCACCATTACCATCACCATAGTGCCCTTTTCTACTTGGGCACTATGCTGTTGCTGCAAACGGAGCACTACTATCACTTTTCTTGGACTCTGTGCTGTACATTGCTGACATTGAAATGGTCTCTCTCTCCTGCAGAAGTGCATTTGCCGACAGGTTTTCACTGGCAGTAAAGTCCCATTGTTAATGTTACAGCGTTAGTGTAGCAGGGCTTCTCCCCACTCACTCCCTGCCCATTGACCCCTGTTCTCCATCCTCTCCCCACCCTCTGGGACATTTTATTGTTGCCAGTAACATTAATGTGTGTTAACATGCGTTAATGTTACATTAGGTAATGTTAACGTTACAAATACTAAATTAGTGCCGTTTAGTAAACATACCCCCTAGTGTTTGCACATCCTGGATCCAAACACTTGTTGCTTTTTGTGATGGAATTTCCCCCATTGGGAAGAGTGTTGTGAATGCATCATACTTTGTTGGCCTGTGAAGCAGCGACACAAAACTGATTTGGATCTCTTTTGGCAATGCTGCTCGTGGTCTTTCTTGAGGAAATAAGGAAAAAACCAAAACTTTCTTGTAAAAATATTTTTGCCTTTATGCCTAAGTGATCATAGTTTAGTAAAAATGATATTGGTTAATTTTTTTTTAAGTTTTACACACATATATACTAATTCTCACATCTGTCATTTAAAATTTATTTGGAGGGACAAATGAGTTTTTGTATTGCACAATAATTTGTATGTATTTCTCAGTATTGCTGCCATGGGTTCATGTTTAGGCTGAAACATTAGACAGGTCGGTGATGAAGTATGGTGATCAGACTTCAATAAGCTTATTCAAATATTAGTTGTGTGACACTAATCTGTACTTGAGGGTCATGCTTATACTAACCAGCTTTTAAAATTACTTTCTGGAAATTGATGGGCTGTTCTCCATCTGTTTAAAGAAATGGTATCTGCATCTTCAAGTTATATAATTCAAGCTTAATGTTTATTGCCAGCCACAATAATAAATAAACTGTGGAGATGAGACTATGGGGTCTGTTTACTAAGTGGCACTAGCAACTTCTGTGTGATAAACAGACCCCTATGTCTAGGTCAGAACGTACTCTGTTCTGTTGGTATTTTAGGAATGGCTCTGCTTGGCATGGAACCATTTCTAAAATGCACATCCACATGTAGCAGGAGGAGCTGTTTCAGAAATATACATGTCAGAAAAGTTGACGGGGGGAAATTTAGGAACTTACACATGCAAGTGCTGGCATTTCAGAAAGAACATGTTTCTCTGACATTTTGCAGACCTCTGTGCAGATGCTCTTAATTAGAGGCCTGTATCTTGACACCATTTCAATTCAGTGAAGAAGGGTGGAAATATTAGGATTAATGAAAAACTGGCCAAAATGAGAAATTTTTTTATAAATAGGTCTGGGAGCAGATTTAAATCTAGACATGCCTGATTTCACAATTGCACATTCATTGCTTATATGAAATGGGGAATGTTTGTGTAGGCCATGCCCCCAACATGCCCCATGCACATTTGACATGGTATAGTCATTCTTCCGTAAATTGGACTTTTTCTGAAATGGCCACTTACATGTGGCTAAGATTTACATTTGTAAATTATGAATAGGACTTCTAAAATAATCCCATCATTTAATAAAGGGGCATACTTACTAAAGTATGGTAACTACCGCATTCTAAGAGCAAAAGCTAGCATACGTTAAATGGAAAAAGCTGTGTGCTAACTGTTGTGGGCCTGCCTAGCATGTCCCCTTCCATTTACCGCATTGAAGAATACCCCACCACACACTAACTTTATTCACAATACAGATACACTTAATTCCACCCATTGAGGTGGTGTTTGTGCAGATGCACTTAACTGCAACATTTGATAATTAGCGTGCAATAACTATTCCACGTTAACTGCAGTGTAGAGTTAATACCAACCCATTCCTCGTCTAGTCATGCTTAAGCAATTGGTGTGGGATTTTTACCTTGCTGGCCGTTTTTAGGATGTGGTAGCTGTTACTGTGATACCACGCCAACTACTGACTGCACACTAAAGCACACATTAACTGTTAGCACACTTGAGTAAACATACCTCAAAATGTTTTGCTCAATTTCTGAACAGGCAACTTGTCTTGGGAATTGCAGCTTTAAAATGCTATATCTTGTTATAAGAAACCTATTGCTTTACACCAGTGGTTCCCAACCCAATCCTCAGGTACCACCAGGCCAGTCAGATTTTCAGGATATCGACAACGAATATGCATAACTGGCCTAGGGGTACCTAAGGACTGGGTTGTGAACCACTACTTTTAAACAAAACAAAAGCATGATAACAGGTAGTTAAGACTTCAGTCTTCCAACCTTGATCAGAAAGGCTATGAATATAATCTCTTCCTGAATTCCTGCTTTATGCTGATAGTAAAGATAATGGTGTGAGGCTGGGTTGTCAGCATATGCGAATCTTGACAGTCTGCCTGACTTTTTATTAATAATCTAATATTTCTTTTTCCTAATGGTTGTACACAATTGAATGTACTTTGTCAGATTCACTCCCTTATGCACAAAGACATAGTAACATAGTAAATAACGGCAGATAAAGACCAGTATGGTCCATCTAGTCTGCCCAGTAAGATTTCAAGAGTAGGTGCACCTGCTGATCTGTGCAGGCCACCCCTCCCCATGTCTTTGAAGGTGAACCCACTGCTCCATGTGGGACACCCCTGGTTGTTGAGAAATTGGATAGTTAGTTTTATTTTGATTTTATCCTGTTGCTATAAAGGGATCCACTGTGTCTGTCCCATGCCATTTTGAATTCTGTCACTGTATTTGCCCCCACCACTTCCATCGGTAGGGCATTCCAAGCATCCACCACCCTTTCAGTCAAAAAGTATTTCCTGACATTGCCTTTCAATTTACCCCCTTGCAGTTTCATGTTATGCCCTCTAGTTTTACAACTTCCCCGTCTTTTGGAAGAGGTTTGTTCATTATTTCTCTTTAAGTATTTAAAGATCTGAATCATATCTTCCTCCCAGAGTGTACATATTTAGGTCTTCAAGTCTCTTCTCATAAGGCTTCTGACGCAGGCTCCAAATCATTTTGGTCGCCTTCCTCTGAATAGTTTCCAGTTTTTTACATCCTTTGCAAGATACGGTCTCCAAAACTGAACACAGTATTCCAAGTGAGGCCTCACCAGTGACTTATACAGTGGCATTAGTACCTCCTTCCTTTCTGCTGGTAATTCCTCTGTATGCAACCCAACATCCTCCTGGCTTTTGCCACTGCCTTGTCACACTGTTTTGCTACCTTGGTGTGATTATTTCTGAGAATCTCAAGGTCCTTCTCCCAGTCCATGCACACCAACCTCTCACCCCCTATCGTGTACATTTCCCTTGGATTTCTGCTTCCCAAGTGCATGACACTGCACTTTTACATTAACTCTTAACTGTCAAGCATTAGACCATTCTTTCAGCTTTTGTAGATCTTTCCCTCATGTTATCCACTCCCTCAGGGGAGTCCACTCTTTGCAGATGGCACAAAAATTTGCAACATAGACAGACTTTTCCATTCAGTCTTTTCAGCATTATCACTCACAAATACATTGAACAGTGCCAGGCCCAGGACTGAACCCTGGGGCACTCCAGTAATCACCCTCTTTTCATCCAAGTAAGCTCCATTTACCATCACCTTCTGTTGTCTGTCAGTCAACCAATCTCTGATCCAGTCCATCCCCAAACTACTGAGCTTATTGATAAGCCTCCTATGAGGAACAGTATCAAAGGCTTTGCTGAAATTCAGGTAGATGACATCCATCGCATGCTCCTGATCTAGGTCTTTGGTCACCCAGTCAAAGATCTCAATCAGATTTGTTTGGCAAGATCGTCCTTTGGTAAAACCATGTTGCCTCGGATCGTGCAATCTGTTGGTTTTGAGAGAGTCCACTATTCGCTCTTTCAGGAGCGCCTCTGTTACTTTTCCCATCACAGAGGTAAGGCTCACGGGCCTGTAGTTTGTCACTTCTTCCCCGTCATCACTTTTGTGAAAAGGTACCACATCAGCCCTTCTCCAGTCCCAAGGAACCTCTCCTGTTTCCAAGGATCTGTTGAAAACATCCTTTAACGGCCCTACTAGAACCTCTCTGAGCTCTTTCAGTATCCTGGGATGTATCCCATCTGGTCCCATGGCCTTAACATAGGTAGTCCTTAACTCCAGGGCTGTGCAGCTTTACACATCTAAGGCCATGATAACTAGACTGTCCTAGCACCAGCAATGGGGCTGCACTGCTCATGATTTTACTGACATTTTTATGCAAATGACTTCTTTTGCAGTCAAAACTTTCCTGGTGGTTGACAATCCTGGCTGTGGACAGAGCCGGGCAGGGAAAGGGGCTGTGGAGGGGATTCCTGCTCCACCTTCCCTCCATCTATGTTATTTCTCTAAGCCCTGTAGCACTCCTTGCCTAGTGAGGTCAGTGGGGAGCTTTCTATTGCTGGGCTCTGCTTCCCGATTGGGTCGACAGTGTTTTTGTGAGCTGTCAGACTCTGGCTGCTGTTTCCCTGCCGCGGGGGGCTTCATGGCGACTTGGGAGAGAAGCTACTGGCAGGAATCCAGGTATTTCAGTTTGTTTTTGCTCCGGATCGTGGGGGAACATCGCAGAGGATCTGCAGGGGTTTTTCTGCAGGTTGAGGCCTCCTCTTCTCCCCCCCCCCACCCTCCCTCATGCGAAGCTGGTTGCTCGACTTTTTTTTTTTTTAATTTTTTGGTGCCATTTTCTTAGTGCTGCCTTTTTTTCCCCCGTGTTTTTTTTTTTTTTTCTATCCATTGTATTTTGCTGTGCACAGTCTGTTTAGGATGGCAGGGCAAGGGAAATTGGCAAATTGTTTTGTTTTGGAGGTCCTCCAAGCCTATTCAGTATCTGTAGATAGGCATTTGGGGGTTTTGGAAAAAAAAGGGATTTTTATTTCCGGTCACAAGTACTAACGGTGGCTGTGGGTTAATAAGCTGGGTGTGTACAGTCCTCGGATATCCTAACAAGGATTGTCCACTCTAATGCTGGTGCAACCACAGTGTCTGGTTTGGTTTGTGGAACCCGCAGAGGGACCGTTTCGGTGGACGGCATGTGTTGTGGCTGCACAGCTGAGGTGGTACAGATGGAGCACAAGTTGCAGGACCACAGTAAGGAGGAACTTCTCCCCAAACTTCAGGTTCCTGGGGAGGAGGAAGAGATGGGGCAAGGGGCCCCTCTCTCCCCACAAGCATCTACTTCGGCTAGACCCAGGTACAAGCGCTCCTCTGGGGACGGCGGTCGAGTTTATGGAGGAGTTTTCCCTGGATTTTGTCCTGCTGTTACATCAGGCGTTTTGCCTTTGTAAGCAGGGTGCTGTTCCGGACGGTTTGTGGGGTGGGGGGGGGGAGGGGGGAGGGGGGGGCGTCCCGGAGCGGTGAAGAAAGTGGGGCAGACAGCGGTCTCACACGTTCGACCAGGCCCTTTCTTCAGAGGTTTTGGATGAGGATTTGTTAGAAGGGGAGTTGGAGGATCCAGGAGAGGGCCGCAAACCAGTCAGGTTTTTGGGATATCCCTAATGAGTATGCATGAGATATATTTGCATGCACTGCCTCCATTGTATTTGAATCTATCTCATGCATATTCATTAGGGATATCCCGAAAACCTGACTGGTTTGTGGCCCTCCAGGACTTGATTTGAGTACTTCTGATCTAGAGGAAGGTGAGATCCAAGAGCCAGAGGATCAAACCCGGATTATTCAGGTATTTAGGAGAGAGGAGCTCTCGGCACTGATATCGGAGTCATTGCAGGCCCTTAACCTTACGGCGTCAGTGTCAACAGAGGAAGATAGTGTGGAGGATCCACTCATTCAGGTGGTGAGGAAATCCCAGGCGGTGTTCCCCGTCCATAAGGTGGTTAAGCAGATGAGTGGAATATGCCAGAGGCAGCTCTGAGGTGGTAGGTCCATGGCTCGACTCTATCCATTAGCAGATCAGGAACGAGAAGTGTTTCGCTCCCCCTAAGATAGATGTGGCGGTTACGGCGGTTACGAAGAAGACTACTATTCCAGTGGAAGGTAGTGCGGCCTTAAAGGATGGGCAGGACTGTAAGAGAGATTCTATGGTGAAGCAGACCTTTTGAGGCCAGTGCTCTTGCGATACAGGTCTCCATATGTGGAGCATGGGTAGCGAGAGCCTGTCTTCGTTGGTCTCAGCAGTCACAGGTGGCAGAGATGACACAAGGACTTGTCCAGACTGGAGTCTGGAACATCTTATCTAGCAGACGTGCATTATGATCTGATCAGGACTTTGGCAAATAGCATGTTGTTGTTAGTGGTGGCACGCAGGTATATTTGGCTGCAGAATTGGGCAGCCGATGGTTCCAAGTCAAGGCTTAGTAAGCTTCCTTTTAAAGGGAAGTTACTTTTTGGTGAGGATCTTGACAAATTGGTTAAAGACTTGGGGGAGTCCAAAGGTGGTCAGTTGCCGGAGGACAAGCCAAAGGCGGGGAGGCCTGGTTTAATGTTGCGGGGCCAGGCTCGTGATTTTCACCGGCTTAGGGTGTCTCGATTGGGAGCTTTTCAGAGAGGGCGGTATCCCTTTCGAGGCCAAGGCTTTAGAGGTTTCCGAGGAGCGGGCAGAGGGTTTGCAAGCCCTCCGCCGGCCGGTTTCAAGAAGTCGCAATGAAACGAGAGGGGCTCAGGCGGCGCTACTTCCAGTAGGGGGTTGGCTACAGGAATTTTTGCCCACCTGGGTTCAGATAACGTCCGATCAGTGGGTATTGGAGGTCATTCGAGAGGGTTATGCTCTCGAATTTGCTCCACTGGTTCGAGACTCGTTTGTTCTGTCTCCTTGCAGGGGGCGAAACAGAGTCAGCGGTTCGGGCTACCATGTTGCAGCTCAGACAGCTGCGGTCCGTGGTGCCGGTTCCTCGGGACCAATGCGGATCAGGTCAGTACTTGATTTATTTCATAGTCCCGAAAAAGGACGGGACCACTGTTCCCTCTAAGCTGTGTGCGTGTGCGCGCGCACACACCTTGCCGAGTGAGCGCACATACTTTATAACAGAGCGCACAAAAATTACGGTTCTGATTCTGATAGAAAACAACACAGACGTCTTAAAATTTAAAAGTTGTTGTGTATTTACGGTTTTCACAAGTTCTACAATATTTTCTAGTGCAATCAATATGGTGTACATACTGTATTCTGACGTGTAGTCAAATTTTAAAGTATATAACTCCGAGTGTCGTTATGTGGCGCACAAAAATTTAACCTTCCTTCAAAAGCTGCACAGCTGATATTTTTATGTGCACACAGCCTACTGAAAATTAGGGTCCCGTCCAATGTTCCCTCTATCGTCCGATTTTGGATCTCAATGGCGTCAACCATTCTGAGGGTGACCCATTTCCGTATGGAAACCCTAAGGTCCATCATGGTAGCAGTTCATCAAGGGGAGTTCTTGACATCGCTTGATCTCACAGAGGCTTACCTGCACATACCGATTCGAGCGGAGCATCAAAGATTCTTACAGTTTGCGGTGCCATGGGGTCATTTTCAGTTCTTAAGCACTGCTCTTCGGGTTGGCGCCGGCTTCCCAAATGTTTACCAAGGTGATGGTGGTAGTAGTGGCATTTCTGCGCAGTGAAGGGGTGCTCGTTCATCCCTACCTGGATGACTGGTTGATTCGGGCGAAGTCCCGAGCGGAGAGCGAAAAAGCAACGACCAAAGTAGTGCAGTTCTTGTAGAGCCTTGGTTGGGTAGTCAATGCCGCCAAAAGTCGATTGGAGCCGTCACAGCCGTTGAAATATCTGGGGGTTTGGTTCAACACGAAGGTCGGAGCAGTTTTCCTTCCAGAGGCTCGGGTTCTAGGAATGCAATTCCTAGTGCTAGGTTTCTTGAAGCAACGAGCGCTGACAGACTGGTATTATCTTTGGGTGCTAGGAACCATGGCGGTGACCCTCAGTCGTTCCTTGGGCTCGGGCACACATGAGGCCTTTGCAGAGGTCTCTGCTTGGTCGGTGGTCACATCAGGAGGATTCGTTGAACAAGCACTTGTCCTGTCCGAGACAGGTTCGGGCTTCTCTCAAATGGTGGCTGCAACGGGAAAAGCTAACAGTGGGAATGCCATTGGAGCAGCCACTATGGGTCCCGGTGATGACGGATGGCAGCCTGGTGGGCTGGGGGGGCCATTGCGAGGGGCGCTTCGCTCAAGGTTTGTGGAGCGTGGAGGAAGCTCAGTGGTCCATCAATTGGCTAGTGCTACGGGCAGTGGCTCTGGCTCTGGCTCTAAAAGCGTTCGAGTCGCTGTTAGGTCAAGCAGTGAGAGTGCTGTACGACAATGCTTCCACGGTGGCATATCTCAACCAGCAGGGAAGAACGGGCAGAGTGGCGCTGGAAAAGGAGGCGGGAGCTCTATTCGATTGGTTGGAGCCTCGGCTTCGGGCGCTTTTTCGGCAGCTCACAAAGCCGGTACAGACAATGTATGGCCGGTTACCTCAGTTGGGTTCACGTGGACCCGGGGGAGTGGGAGCTGAATCGGGAGGTATTCAGGCAGTTGGTGCTCAGATGGGGGGTGCCAATGATAGATCTCATGGCAACTTGTCAGACGGCAACGGCCAGCCGTTTCTTCAGCAGAAGAAGGGAAAGGATGTCCCACGGGATCGATGCCTTAATTCAACAGTGGCAGACGCAGGGCCTTCTGTATGTCTGTCCTCTGAGTACTCATAGGCCGGGTGGTGCAGCGGATAGAAAAGCATCAGGGGGCCGTGATCTTAATAGCGCCGGATTGGCTGCGTCAGCCATGGTATGCGGACCTGGTAAGGCTTCTTGATGGTCAACCGTGGCAGCTGCCAGTTCGAGAGGATCTGCTGCTTCAGGGTCTGCTTTGGATGCCACAAGTGGCTCGGTTCTCGCTTACGGCTTGGCCATTGAAAGGGCTAGGTTGAGGAAAGGCTATTCATCAGCGGTGATACCTACCTTGTCAGCTAGAAAGCGGTCGACTTCCTTGGCTTATTTTCACATTTGGCGTATCTGTGAAGGCTGGTGTGAAACTAGGCAGCTTTTGTCTGTCCTTAGCTTCAGTTCCAGAAGTGAGTTTTCTCCAGGATGGCTTTGATAAGGGGTTGGCAGCCAGTTCTTTGAGAGTACAGCTGGTGGCTATAGCTTGTTATCATGGCAAGATTCAGGGTCGTGCTGTAGGAACTCATCCAGATATTTTGCGTTTTTTGAGAGCAGTGTCACGTTTGCGGCCTCCTCGCTGGGTGTTGATTCCTCCGTGGGATCTCAATTTTGGTGTTGGGGGTGTTGACGAGAAGGCCTTCTGAGCCTCTCGACAAAGCTTCAGTTAAGGATTTAACTTTTTGAAGGTGGTATTTCTGGTGGCTATCTATTCGGTGCGGTGAGTTTTGGAGTTGCAGGCTTTGTCTTGTAGGGAGCCCTTCTTGATGTGTTTCAAGGAAAAGGTGATGTGTCCAGTGCCGTCCTTTCTGCCGAAGGTCGTGTCGCCCTTTCATTTGAATCAGTCTGTTTCCTTACCAGTACTGAGACCTTCAGGTCAAGGAGGAACGGACCGGGATTTACGGTTGCTGGACGTGAAGAGAGTGCTCCGTCTGTACATGCAGGTTTCAGAGGTTTTTCATAAGTTGGAGTGCTTTTTGGAGGTCCACATAAAGGTGAAGTGGCCTCCAAGGCGTCCATTGCCAGATGGATTAAGGAAACAATAGCTTCAGCGTATCTTTTGCACGGCCGTCAAGTGCCTTTAGGGTTAAGAGCGCATTCGACAAGGGCTCAGGCCATGTTGTGGGCGGAACATGTTGAAATCTGTAAGGCGGCTACGTGGTCCTCCTTGCACACCTTTAGCAAGCATTACCGTCTGGATGTGCAAACGGCAGGGGATGCCTGTTTCGGATCAACAGTTTTGCAGTCTGGGGTTTGTTTGTTTTTTGGGTCCCTCCCATTAGTGTACTGCTCTGTTATATCCCAGCGGTGGGACGACTGAACTGGAGGAACGAAAAGGAAAGAGAAATTAGACTTACCTGTTAATAATTGTTCCTTGAACTCCAGTTCAGTCCCATTTCCCACCCAGAGGGGTGAGTCAGTAGATGATTTCATGGCATAGGAATAGCCGGGCACACAAAGTATAACGGTAAGTATCTATGGCCCATCCTGGGTGGTAAGTGACGGGTTGGCTGTTAGGCTACCTTCTTTAGCCTTTTTTTCTTAGATTTCATACCTTTTTTAATGTGGGTTTTGTTCTTGGAGGGGGGTGGAGCAATTATCCCCTTCCCTCAAGGAGTTATTAGGGGGCGTTTAAGCCTCGAGTTAGAATTTATAATGTTTATAACTACTTATGTGTTGCTCTTTAGAGTTTGCTTCGTCAATAGGTCACTGGAAGCTGGTGGGAGGTGCCACCAGTAGGTGTATCAGACTTCTGACATACCCAGTCTCCATGCTGCAGGAAGAGGTACACTACCCAGCGGTGGGGGGACTGAACTGGAGTTCCTCAAGGAACAATAATTAGCAGGTAAGTCTCTAATTTCTCTTTGCTGTGGAGAGCTTGGCCGGTGGTGCAGCAGCATCTGAGGCAGCCGCAGGAGGGTTTTCTGGCAGGGATCACCCTGCAGGGGAGGCCAGAGAATTCATGGTTTTGATGGGAATGGCCACCATTTGCTGCTTTGGAGACAAGGAAGCTCCCTTTTTTGCAGCCATTGTCCCTGGAGCCGTATGAGACCCTTCGGGGGGGTGGTTTGCTGGGCGGTGGTGGGAAGTCGAAGTCCCCTTTTTCCCCATAGGTTTTGTGCTGCTATTGCACCAGGCCTTCCTGATGCAACAGGGGCATGGTTGGGGGGGGGGGTCTCCAGATTTGGGTGCGCCCCCCCCCTCTCCTTGCCAGGGGAGCTGGTGGCCCTGATGGCAGGGAAGCACCTGTTCTGGGAGGTTCCCCAAGTTTGAGGATGTGGCCTCATTGGCATTGTTAGGATCCCTCAGGGCCCTGGAGGGTTCATCTGAATTTGTGGAGGACCTGGATTCTGAGGAATTGGAGGAGAGGGAGGATTCCTCGGCTGTGTATTTTTCACAGGGACGAGCTCCACTCCTTGATTGTTAAACCATTAGTGGCTTTGAGGATTGCAGACGATCCACTGCAAGACCCCTTGGAGCAGATGGAGGATCTGCTTCTCGAGGATATTAGGAAGCTTTTACGCTCCTTCCCCATCCATTGGATGATGAAGTCTATGGACCATTTGTGGCTCCTGTGTGGTGCGTGCTTGTGTGCATTGGTCACAGAAGATCCCTGAGGTGGCACTGGCTGAGGCAGTTGCCCACGAGGAGGCGGCTCAGTTAGCCTGGCACCGCCTTCCTAGCGGGTCTCCTTTTATGATTTACTCAGGGCATCTGCCAAGTCCATGGTGATGTTTCCGGTGGCTGTGGAATTGATCAGCAGATTTAGCCTCCAAGATGAGGCTGAGTAAGCTTCCTTTCTGGGGGAGGCTGCTTGGGGAGAACATGGAAAAATTGGTAAAGGATCTGGGGGACACTAAGGTGCCTCGGTTTCTGGCGGACAGGCCCAATTTGGCAGGCCATGGATTCTCTTGGGGCTAGGGGCGTAAGGTGCAGAAGATTTTGCCCAGCCAGAGGGCTGAACCCGCAGATGTTCCCAGTTTCTGCCAAAAGGCCCCTCCTTTTGTGGAAGTGGTTGAGTTGGCAGAGGTAAGGCTGCAGGAGCCTCTGGAGCCACCAAGGCCTCCCAGTGAAATTTCTTTTTGGGGGAGGGGGAGGGCCCAGGTGGATGCGCAGTCAATAGACAGCTGCCCAAGTCGATTCTATCCTACTTGGGCCCAGATTATGATGGACACCTGGGTATTGGGGGTGATCCGTGAGGGTTATGCCCTTGAGTTTGCGAGGCCCCTCGCAGAAGCCTTCATGGTGTCTCCTTGTCGAGCCCCTGCCAAGGCCTGGGCAGTCCGGACGATCCTGTGTCTTCTGCAGCTTCAAGCCATCACCCCAGTGCCCCCAGATGAATGGGGTGTGGGCTGTTACTTGATTAGTTCCTTGTGGCCAATTCTAGATTTGAAAGGGGTAAATGGGGGCTCTCTAGGTATGGAAATGCTGCGGTCTGTCATTGTAGCCATCTGACAAGGGGCGTTCTTAAAGTACCTAGATCTGTCTGAGACATATCTGCACATTCCATTCGCCTAATCAACCTTGACAGCCCAGACTACTCCAAAATAGCGGACTGCCTACAACAAATGACAAGCTGGTTTCTAGAAAACAACTTGACCATAAACTACAACAAGACAGAAGCACTACT
Source organism: Ichthyophis bannanicus (assembly GCA_033557465.1). Taxonomy (NCBI): domain Eukaryota; kingdom Metazoa; phylum Chordata; class Amphibia; order Gymnophiona; family Ichthyophiidae; genus Ichthyophis; species Ichthyophis bannanicus. The sequence continues at coordinate 166,628,070 of CM066044.1, read as the reverse complement.
CATCACTCGAAACTCCGCCTTCACCCCCCCTCCCACTTTCAAGCTGAACAACATTACAATACCAATAAAGCCTGAAGTAAAATACCTCAGAGTAACTCTTGACAAAGATTTGAACCTACAGTCTCACATCAGCAGAACCACTAGGAATGCACACCTCAGAATGAGAACCATCAGACGCTTCAAGCCAATTCTCTCACAGGATCACTTCCGCACAATTTGTCAAGCTCTAATCACACCCATTCTAGACTACTGCAACCCCATTTTCCTTGGGCTCCCAAAACACACACTCCATCCCTTGCAGATGGCACAGAACACTGCCACATGCATAATAACTGGTTCCTCAAGGCACAAACACATCACCCCCATTCTCAACCTCCTCCACTGGCTCCCAGTCTGCTCCCGAATACGATATAAAGCACTACTAAACATCTTTAAAATCAAACAGAACTTCTCAGTGAATAGTCTGCAGCCCCTCATCAGATCTGACTCGGGCACCAGACCCAGGAGGAGAGGCACCTCAGACACCATCACTACCCCCAGAGCATTCACCAAAGTAAGGCAAGCTACTTCAAGAAGAGCACTATCTCCTGGCTGCGCCCACTCTCTGGAACTCCCTCCTGGACGACCTAAGATCAACTGTGGGCCTTAAGGACTTCAGGAAGTTGCTCAAAACTATGCTCTTCATAGAACATTATGGCGACATCACGTGACCTGACCTACAGTCTGCATCCCAAGCGTTACTGACCTCTCCTCTGAGCACACACCCCCTCCCACCTTACCCTGCGCCATCCCCTTGTATATAGTACCTTGTACATAGCTCACTCTGTAACTAGCTTACCAAGAAATCATTTATACATTACCGACACACACATTCACTCACCGATAGAGCACTGCATGCCCACACCCACTGACATTGCAACTTGTTTTGGTTGAAGTGTAAACCGCTTTGATTTCAGGATAAAGCGGTATATAAATCCTTTTAAATAAATAAAATAAAGCATTGGCCGTTTCTGCAGGGGCTCTTCCAGTTTCAGGCTGTTCCCTTCAGGCTTACCACCATTTCCCAAGGGTGTTCACCAAGGTGATGGTGGTATTAGTGGGGCATTCTGGTGCACTTGTATTTGGTCAGTTGGCAGGAGAGTTGGGAGGTGACAGCCAACGTGATCCATCAGCTGGAGGAGCTAGGCTGGGTTGTGAATTTTTGCCAAGAGCTGTCTATCTCCTTCGCAGTCCTTGGAGTACCTGGGCATCAGTTTTGACACTCAGCGGGGTATGGTCTTTCTTCTGGGGGGGGGGGGGGCAGGATAGCAAAGTTGCAAGGTCAGGTGTGGAAACTGCAGGCAGTTCCTCACCCAAGAGTTTGGGACTATCTGCAGGGGCTCAGTTCAACGGTGGCTTGCCTAGTGCCTCGGGCTTGTCTCCACGTGGCCCTTTCAGGTTGCATCTTTGGCACAGTGGTTCCTGCAAGTGCAGTTGATGGAAGTTCGCCTTGCTTTCCAGGGTGAGGCCCGGGCAAGTCTGACCTAGTGGCTGGACTCGACAAACCTTATGGCCAGGATGCCCCTCAAGATCCTGGACTGGGTTGTGGTGACGATGACCGATGCCAGCCTTTTCGATTGGGGGCCTGTTGAGGCCACATGGCCCAGGGATAATAGCTGCCAGAGGAGAGCCAATGGTCTATCAATCGCCTGGAGACAAGGGCAGTCCGTCTCAATTTGTATTTTCTCCCCATCGTTCAGTGGCAAGCAGTGAGAGTGCTGATTAACAATGCCACAGCGTTGGCATACATCAACTGACAGGGCAGTACTCTGAGATCACTAGTGGTGGCAGAGGTGGTTCTGCTTCTTCAGTGGGTGGAGATCTATCTGCTCTCGTCAGTGGCACATGGTGCTGTAGAGGACAGTGTGCAAGTAGATTATCTGAGCCATCATTTGTTGGACCCAGGGGAGTGGTCCCTGTCTGAGATAGCCTTCCAGGCGATTGTGGAGAACTGGGGCATTCCCAGGATGAACATTATAGTGACATTGGCAAATGTTAAGGCTTCCAGGTTCTTCAGTGGGTGCTTGGATCCCATGGCGGAAGGACTTGACTTGCTTGTCTAACCCTGGCCCAGCGATGGGCTTCTCTATATGCACCCCCTCCCGGCTGCTGATTGGTGGGGTTTTGCAGTGGATTGAAGCCCACGTGGGTCACGTGATGTGTTGCCCAGGCAGCTGTGGTATGTAGACCTGGTGCGGCTTTGGGCAGCAGAGCCCCTCCTTCCTCAGGAGTCAGATTTTCTAACACCAGTGTCCTGTCTGGATGCTAGACATGGATTGATTCTCTCTTATGGCCTGGCCTGGTTTTGAGATGCGGGGTGTACTCCCTTCAGGTGGTTGATACCTTGCTGCAGTAGCGGAAACACTCTACTTTCTTGGCTTATGTGTGGGTTTGGTGCATTTTGAGGCTTGATGCAGAGAGAGAGAGATTGGGGGGAGGGGTCGTCCTCTACAGGCTGTTCTCATGGACATTTTGGCTTTCCTGCAGGATGTTCTCAACAAGGGTTTCGCCTTTAAACTCCTTGAAGGTACAGATTGTGTCCCTAGCTTGCTTCCGGGGCTGGGTACACGACGAGTCTCTTGCCTCTCATCATGACATGGTCTGTTTTCTGCGAGAGGCCAAACATTTGAGACCCCCTTGTTGTTGTCCCCTGGTTCTGTCCTGGGATCTTAACTTGGTTCTCTGTGTGCTTATGGGGCTCCCATTTGAACATCTCTTTGAAAGACTTAATGCTGAAAGTGGTGGTTTTTGTGGCAATTTCTTTGGCGTGCCGTGTCTTGCAGATGCAGGGAGCCCTATTTGGTGATGACCAAGGAAAGGGTGGTCCTTCGCCCTGTTCCTTTTTTGCCAAAAGTGATTTTAGCATTTCACCTTAATGAGGCAGTGACTTTGCCGGCCTTTACAGATTCCCTTGGTTTGGCTGAGTCTAGGAATGTGCGCTTGCTTGATGTCCATCAGGCACTTAAGGTGATGCGGTGTTTCGGCTTGAACACCTCTTTGTGCTGTTTGGTGGGCCTTGCAAGGGCGAGGCAGCTGTTAAGGCAGAGGTTCCTAAGTCTGCCTCCCAGCTGGTCAGGTTTTGAGGATATCCACAATGAATATGCATGAGAGAGATTTGCATGCACTACCTCAATTGTATGCAAATCTCTCTCATGCATATTCAATGTGGATAACCAGAAAACCCAACTGGCTGGGGAGATCCTAGGACAGGTTTGGGAACCCCTGTACTAAGGTGTCTATATCCCATTGGATTTGCATGCTATTGAATCAGCTTATTTCCTAAAAGGGTATGGTGTTCTGGCAGGGTTGTAGGCCCATTCTGCTAGGGCCCAGGCATCTTTTTGGGCGGAGTTTAGTCTTGTCCCACACCAGACTATTTACAAGGCAGTGATGTGGTCGTTGCTTTGTTCCTTTTCGCATCATTACTGGTTGGATGTGCAGGCCCATCAGGACATGGATTTTGGGGCTTGAGTGCTGCAGGCCGGAGTTTCGGTACCGACCTCGCAATAGTACTACTTTGTAACATCCCATGTGTCAGGACTGGACTCTGGGGACTAACTGGAAGGTGAAACTGAACCTTTCCTGCTAATTTTCTTTCCTGGAGACCTTCCAGTCCAGGACCCTCCTAGGATGGCTTGTCTTTCTGGTCTTGCTGACGGCTAGAATGGGTGATTTTCCAGACCAGTTGGTTTTGGCATTTCCGCTGTGCTGTTAAACTGCTTGCTTTCTCTGTTGCGGACCTTGGTTCTGGGGGAGGGGGAGGGCCTTACCTTGACTCTGTTGCCAAAAAGGGGGGGGGGGAAAGCCTAAGGATAATGGCATCGGCATACTGCACACGTTCTGGTGCATGAGTTGTTGTAGGGCTGGTGGAGATAATGGGGTTCTGAGTCTCCATTCTGTTGCTTTTTTTGAGGTTCATACTGGCTCTGCCGGGGAGTACAGACTGACTGCTGAAGAGAGGTTTGAGCTTGTTTTTCTCAGTCTCCATCTGTTGGTGGATGAGCATAACCCCCACATAACTGGACTGAAGGGACTCCAGGAAAGAAAATTAGCATTTTTGTGTGTGTGCATATCTCTGTATTGTATGGGCCACTTCAGTGTATAAGGAGGAAAATGAAAAAGTGCTGTTTTGATAAGTGCAATTCCATAATTGCTATGTTACTGTGAATCAGTGTTAATATGCTGCAGCTGTTGTAACTGCTTTGCTATAGAAATGCATTGAGGCATTTTTTTTGGGATGGGGCTTCATTTCTCTTCCATCTTCAAACCTAGAGAACTTTTTGCAATTGTAAAAAATCTAGTCAACGAACCAAGCTCTGATAAAGACATTCAGATCAGTCCTCAAGTATATGCAGATCATCTTCAATTGAAAATAGGCCAAACACCACCTTTAAAACAACCTGAAAACAACAGCCTTATTTTACCAAGTACAATTTGGAACAAGTTTTACACTCCCTCGACTACACAACTTTCAGACATCATTGCTGCACTTAACACAAGCACTGCACCCACAGATCCTTGCCCTGTACCTTGGATCAAAGCTACCAAGTCAAACTTTATTAATTTTATTCACAATCTTGTAACTAACTCCTTAACTCATGGACTCATGCCAGAACAACTTAAATTAGCAACAATTAGGCCTACCCATAAAAAAACCAACCTTGAAAAAGACAATCCAGCTGCATATAGACCAATTTCCAGCTTACCACTCTTAGCAAAAATTATTGAGAAGGCAGTACAGCTACAACTTCAAGACCATATTGATGAACATGCGCCACTTGATATACATCAGCATGGCTTCCGCCCCAACCATGGTGTTGAAACGCTCCTACTATACTTATTTAATGACATCACTCAAACAATAGATAATTTCAACAAAGGTACCTTAATGATCTTCTTAGATATTTCAGCTGCCTTCGATACAGTGGACCATGCAATCCTCTTAACAAGACTAAAGAGCATCGGATTAACTGGCACCGTCCTAAAATGGTTTGAATCCTACCTAGTTGATAGACAGTTCCAAGTTAAAATTGGCCTAAACACTTCACGTCACATAGTAATCAAACAAGGCGTGCCGCAAGGATCTGCACTCTCTTCACTTCTTTTTAATTTGTTTATCCAACCAATCTGTCACATAATAGCAGATCATCAAATAGATTACACGATTTATGCGGATGATATCATGATTTACACTCCAATTGATATCAACTGCCCAGATTACAGCAAAATTTCAAACTGTATTACCAGCATTTCAAATTGGCTAACAAATAATAACCTTGCAATAAACCTGAACAAAACGGAAGCACTTATTGTAACTAGAAACACCAGCTTTATCCCTCCACCTTATATTACATGCAACAACACAAAGATTCCAGTTAAGGACGAAGTAAGATACCTCGGAATAACCCTCGATAAGAAGCTAAAACCTGCGTTCTCATATAAGAAAAAACTGTTAAAAACGCGTATTACAAAATGAAGATAATTAGACGACTTAAGCCTCTTATCTCTTATGATCACTTTCGAACAGTCTGTCGTCAGGCACTCATTACTCCCATTCTGGATTTCTGCAACCCTATTTACAATGGACTGCCTAAGCATGCTCTCAAGCCACTTCAAATGGCACAAAATACAGCAGCTAGAATCATCAATGGATCCTCAAATTATGAACACATTACCCCCATCCTTAAAGAACTCCACTGGCTCCCAATAATCCTTCGCATAAAGTATAAATTAATCATAAATATATTCAAAATGAAACACAACAGTTCTGCAATCGGCCTTCATGCCCTCTTACCTCCATGATATCAACAAAAGACCAAGAAGGTTATCCACTTCTAACACCCTCAGCACCCCAAAAAACTACTCTAAATCATGCAAATTTACCTCACAAAGAGCAATTGCTTTGGCCGCCCCTTTAATTTGGAACTCTCTCCCTCCTGATTTACGCTCACATGATGATTTAAAAGACTTTCGTAAACAATTGAAAACTACACTGTTCATTGAAACAATATGGATCAACAATTGACTAAATATATTATATTTATTTTAATTATTTTAACTAATTTGCCTTATTGTTAACCCTTGTTATTTTTTTCCTATATTACCATTGTACTGTTATGTTTATACTGTGTTTGTTTCCCTTGCCTATAACCTTTGTATTTCTTGTGACCGCTTTGATTGAAGGAAAAGGCGGTATAGAAAACTTGTTAAATAAATAAAAATAAATAAATAAATCTCTCACCACATGCGGAAACTAAACTTTTATACAGCACAGGAACTTCCCCCAGCTCACCACTTCCTTTGTGACCAGATGAGCATGCCAGTGAAAACTAAGAGTTGATAGCCTTCCTTGTAACTTCCAAACATTTAATGTAGAAATTGATAGAATCATGAAAAAGCAGACAATTGTCAATTAACTTCCCAGGTGATGAGCATATCTAAGAACATAAGAACATAAGACATGCCATACTGGGTCAGACCGAGGTCCATCAAGCCCAGTATCCTGTTTCCAACAGTGGCCAATCTAGGTCATACGTACCTAGCAGTTTCCCCAAAAGACACAAGTTCCACATGCTTGTACTGGGTCAAGCATTGATATCCTGGGTCCCTTTTTAATAGTGGTTTTATGGACCTTTCCTCCAGGAACTTGTCCAAACCTTTTTTTAAACCCAGCTATTACTATCAGCCCTTACCACATCCTCCGGTAACAGATTCCAGAGTTTGATTACACGTTGAGTGGAAAAAATATTTTCTCTTATTTGTCTTAAATAGTTTACCCTGTAGCTTCATTACATGTCCCCTAGTCTTTCTATATTCTGATAGCGTAAACAATTGATCCACGTTTATCTGTTTCCACTCCATTCATTAATTTATAGACCTCTATCATATCTCCCCTCAGCCGTCTCTTTTCCAGGCTAAAGAGCCCTAACCTTTTTAGCCTCTCTTCATAGGAGTAGCCTTCCATCCCCTTCACCAATTTGGTGGCTCTTCTCTGTACTTTTTTCTAATAACGCTATGTCCTTTTTAAGATACGGTGACCAGAATTGCACACAATATTCAAGGTGCAGTCGTACCATGGAGCAATACAGAGGCATTATAATATCCTTTGTTTTATTCTCCATCCCTTTCCTTATGATACCTAGCATTCTGTTTGCTTTCTTGGCCGCCGCTGCACACTGGGTGGAGGGTTTTAACATGTTATCCACGATGACTCCTAAATCTTTTTCCTGGGTGGTGGCTTCTAATGTGGAGCCTTGCATCGAGTAACTATAGTGTGGGTTGTTCTTTCCTAGGTGCATGACTTTGCACTTGTCCACATTAAATTTCATTTGCCATTTGGATGCCCAGTCTTCCAATTTATCCAGGTCCTCCTGCAGTTTTCCACTTTCCTCTTGGGTTTTAACAGCTTTAAACAGTTTTGTGTCATCTGCAAATTTGATAACCTCACTCGTTATTCCCTTTTCCAGGTCATTTATGAATATGTCAAAAAGGCAGCGGACCCAGTACAGATCCCTGGGGTACTCCACTATTCACCTTTTTCCATTGGGAATATTGGCTATTTAGCCCTACTCTCTGCTTTCTATCTTTTAACCAGTTTCCCGATCCACAATAGTACACTGCCTCCTATCCCATGACTTTTTAGCTTTGCCAAAAGTCTCTGATGGGGGACCTTGTCAAAAGCTTTCTGAAAATCCAGATACACTATATCAACCGACTCACCTTTGTCTACCTGTTTATGCACACCTTCAAAAAAACATATCAGATTAGTAAGACAAGATCTTCCTTGTCTAAAGCCATGTTGGCTGTCTCCCATTAGGCCATGACTATCTACATGCTGCGTAATTTTGTTCTTTATGATGGTTTCTACCATTTTCCCTGGTACTGACGTCAGGCTCACCGGTCTGTAATTTCCCGGGTCACCCCTGGAACCCTTTTTAAAAATTGGTGTTACGTTGGCGACCCTCCAATCTTCAGGTATTACAGATGATTTTAATGAAAGTTCACAGATTACCCAATAGCAGGTCTGCAATCTCATATTTCAGTTCTTTCAACACTCTGGGATGTATACCATCCGGTCCAGGTGATTTGCTACTATTCAGTTTATCAAATAGTTGCAATATATCTTCCCGGTGTAGCGATATTTCTCTCAATTCCTCTGCAATATCACCTTTAAATACCACTTCAGTCTTGGGTAACATCCCTACATCTTCCTCAGTAAAGACCGAAGCAAAGAATTCATTCAGTCTCTCCGCTATAGCCTTGTCTCCTCTTACTGCCCCTTTTACCCCTCTATCATCTAACGGTTCAATTGACTCTCTCACAGGCCTTTTGCTACGAATGTACTTGAAAAAGTCCTTTATTTCGTGTTTTTGCTTCCGCAGCAAGTTTCTTTTTCAAATTCCCGCTTTGCCTGCCTTATCAATGCTTTGCATTTAACTTGCCAGTGCTTGTGCTGTTTCCAGTTTTCATCATTTGGCTCTTTTTTCCATTTCCTGAAGGTTGCTTTTTTGGCAGCAACAGCCTCTCTGACCTCACCTTTAAACCATGCTGGCAGTTTTTTGGACTTTCTCCCACTCTTCTTAATGCGTGGAATACAGCTGGTCTGGGCTTCGAGGATAGTAGTTTTAAATAACGCCCAAGCTTGCTGTAAGTCTTTAACCTTTGGAACCGCTCCTTTTAGTTTTTTTCCTAACTATATTCCTCATTCTATCATAGTCTCCCTTTTGAAAGTTAAAAGGTAGTACTGTGGATTTCTTTACTATTTGTTCTCCAATAATTAAATCAAACATGATCATATTATGGTCACTATTGCCAAGTGGTCCCAACACCCTTATTTCTTGCACCAGATCTGGCGTTCCACTAAGGACTAGGTCCAGTATGGCTTCCCCTCTGGTCGGTTCATGAACCAGCTGCTCCAAGAAGCAGTCATTTATTCCATCTAGAAACTTTATCTCTTTAGTTTGTCCTGCCGTGACACTGACCCAGTCGATACCGGGGTAATTGAAATCACCCATTATTACTACCTCTGTTGTGACTTTTGTTAGCTTCTGTGATTTCTTTGAGCATTTCATCATCCATTTGTTCATTCTGGCCAGGCGGTCGATAGTACACCCCACTGCCATCACCTTCCCCTTCATAAGTGGGATTTCAATCCATAGAGATTCTACAGCAAATTTTGTTCCCTGCAAAACTTTAATCCTTTCTGACTCAATGCCCTCTCTAACATAGAGCGCAAACCCCTCCACCAATTTGATCAGCTCTATCATTACGATATAGTTTGTATCCAGGTATCACAGTGTCCCACTGGTTATCCTCCTTCCACCATGTCTCTGAGAGTGCAATCATATCTAACCTCTCATTTAGTGCCATATATTCTAACTCTCCCATCTTATTGTTTAGACTTCTAGCATTGGCATACAAGCATTTTAGAGACTGTATTTTATTCATATTAATCTGGCTATTGGTAGGCATGGGTAATTTGGAATCTTTATTCTCTGTCTGCTCCTTACTCAAGGGCATTTCGGCTACTATACTCCCTTTTGGAACCTCATTGCTTTTGGTAGTATCCTTCAAGGATACCTTCGTCCGAACCATGCGCTCCTGGGTGACTGTCGGCTTTCCCCTAATTTCTAGTTTAAAAGCTTCTCTATCTCCTTTTTAAAGGTTAATGCCAGCAGTCTGGTCCCATCCTGATTAAGGTGAAGCCCATCCCTTCGGAAGAGCCCCCCCCGTTCCCCAGAATGTTCCCCAGTTCCTAACAAATCCAAAACCCTCATCCTTGCACCATTGTCTCATCCACGCATTGAGACTCCGGAGCTCTGCCTGTCTTTTGGGTCCTGCACGTGGAACAGGAAGCATTTCGGAGAATGCTATCCTGGAAGTTCTGGATTTCAACTTCCTACCTAAAAGCTTAAATTTAAGCCTCCAGAACTTCCCTACCACATTTTCCTATGTCATTGGTACCAACATGTACCAAGACAGCAGACTCCTCCCCAGCACTATCTACGATCCTATCTAGGCGGTGCGTGAGGTCCGCTACCTTCGCACCAGGCAGGCATGTTACCAGGCGATCCTCACGTCCACCAGCCACCCAGCTATCTACATTCCTAATGATTGAATCACCAACTATAACAGCTGTCCTGACCCTCCCCTCATGGGCACGTGGCCCTGGAGAAACGTCCTCAGTGCAAGAGGGTTTTACATCACCTGGAGGACAGGTCCTAGTTACAGGATCACTTCCTGCCACACCAGGGTGATGCTCTCCTGTCATGTGACCTCTCTCCTCCATGGCAGCAGGGATGCTGCCAGACTGGAGGTGGGACTTCAGGACTATATCCCTGTAGGTCACGTCCATGTACATCTCTGTCTTTTCTTATGTCTTCCAGGTCTGCTACTCTAGCTTCTAGAGAACGGACTCGCTCCCTGAGAGCAAAGAGTTCTTTGCACTTAGTGCATACGTAAGACCTCTCACCAACTGGGAGAAAATCATACATGCGACACTCAATGCAAAAGACCGGAGAACCCCATCTCGTTGCTGGACTTCTGTCTGCATCTTAGTTTAAAGCTTGTGTTTAGGTCTTTTAAATCTGTATATACTAAGGATTGGTGTAGATGCTTATACCAATAAAAGTGTATCTAATACCCCTAATACACCTTGTATACCTGAAGCTTAATAATTAAGCTCAGATCCTCCGTGTATGACTGATTTGGATAACGAGCTGCACCTGAGAGCAGCCCCTTTCTTCTAAGATGTGCAAGTACCTATAAAGGTACAATTAGCCAAGGGGTGGGTGGGTGCTGGAGAGGGAGGGAGGGAGAAAAGTCCTACTAAAGAGGGCAGTTACAAGGTACCCTGTCCTGAACCCTCAGCAGGAAGGAGGGGGGTACCACATAAAGCCCAGTTAGTTGAGAGAGGCAAGGTAAGTTACAGCTGAGAAGGGTAAGAGAAAGTTTAAAAGGTAAACCTCTACAGCAATGGAGTGGGTGAGGAACCCAACTATGGACAGATAGAGAGCTATCTGACAGAGCCCCCCCCCCCCCAAACCTTTGAATCTATGGATGTTCCTAATTTTGTAAATTCCTTAATGCAAAAGTGCTGCCCTGCCCGGCGCTTGTCCCACCTCCCCAGAAGTGCCTGCAGCCGCGATCCGTCAGGTATCCAGCCTGGCAAACAGTAGCTTTTCCACAGTGCACACCTGCAGTAACATACTCAACCTCCGCGCTGTCATCTGTACCATAGGGTAAGTTTCCTCTAGTCGCAGGTACTACACTACTCGGCCTCTGGGTCTTTCTTTTGCTCTTCATTATGGCCCTTTATTCCAGTACACTGAGGTTGGCAGCCTTTGCCTTCAACTCCTATCTTTATCAGGTCTCCTCTTGGACACCTGCAAACTTGCTAGCTTGCTGTAGTCATGTCAGCTCTCACACTTCCCGGCAGCCATTATTTTCCACATTATTTGGCCTAGCACTTCTGAACTGCAGATCCCTTCATTCTAATTCACTCCTTGCTAAAGACCTCCTTCAGCAACATTCCCCTGATATGCTTTTCTTAACGGGAAGGTGAGGACTCTCTCCTTAACTGGTGTCTACCCACAGATTTTTATTTATTTTTTTGCCTTCTCTACCTCCAGAATAGGTCGGTTTGGTGGAGTGGCTTCTCCATCGCTCCAACCTCCCCTATTATAGAAATTCACGCACCTACTGTCCATCATCCTGCATCTCTTCTGCTTCATTTTTGAAGGGGACCCTGCTCTTTACTTTCTTCCCTTATTGCCACCAGATCTCTGGGACTCTGACTCTGACTCTCTCTCGGAAACCTCTCTCGCTTATTCTAATTTGGTAATCCTTGAACTTTAATGTCCAGCTGGATTCCCTCTCCAGACCTAAGGACCGGACTTTTCTCAGTTTACTCAATCTCTCACTTACTCAACACATTCTATGCCCCCACTTACACCGCTGGTCATACACTCAACTTTGTTCTGACATCTACCGATACTCTGTTCACCCCCTTCAGCTTTTTCCACCCTCCCGCTCCCCTGGTCGGAACTCTATTTTATCTTTTTCTCCATCTGCGTCTCTGCAATAACTTTCAGATCAAGCGAGCACAGACTCTCTACTCCCTGTGGGCCTTCTATGCTTCAACAGTTTCCATCCTCGGACACATTATTTCCATCTAATTTTCCTGTTCAACCACCAGATTATCAAGTTCACACTTGGAATACTGTGCTTACCTCCCACACTAGACTGGTTAGCACCATTATGCCCCACTCCTGCACCAATTCAGCACAACCACTCCCCCTGGTATCATTCTGGTCTCTACCTCCTATGCATGCAACTCTGTTGTGCCGAGCATCAATGGCATAGGCATCCATCTAACATTCTATCCCAATCCTGCCATTGTCATAGTTAGCAGTGTACCCAGCAGATCGACGGTAGATAATCCTATTACATTAATGTCATTTCCTCATCCTCCAACTCATCCCGGCAGCTTTACTCTATTCTCTGTACTCTTTCTGCATCTATAGCTTCTGCCTCCCAATCATCCTTGGGTGCCTCACCGAACCCGGCGCAATTGGCTTTTTTTTTTTTTTCCCCCATAGATAAAGTTGGCCAACTGCAAGTGTCTTTTGTTACCTGTCCTCCTCCCTTGCCCGCTATGCCACCCCTTATGTCGCCAACCAAAGAACCCCTCATTTTGCCTTCCTCCAATCCTGCTCAGACCCACATCTGGGCCTCTCTTTGCACAATTTCCGGGACAGAACTGCAAAGTTCTTTCCACCTCACGAAAAACAACCTGGATCCCATCCCATTTCATTGGTTATCTTCCCTTGCCCTTCTTCCAATTATCCTGAATATGTTTAATTATAATTTGTCTTCTGGTACTGTCCCCACTCTCTGGAAGTCTGCTGTTCATCCAATCCTTTAAAAAACAAAAACAAAAAAACCCCCCAATGCTGGATTCCACAATACCTGCACATTGGTGTCCTGTTTTAAAACATCCCCTTTTCTCTCTAAAGTCTTAGAAAAACTAGTTTTCAACCAGCTGTCATCACACATTGATTCTGTCCACATCCTCCACCCTCACCAATCTGAGTTCGGTCAGGTCACAGTAGCGAAACCATCCTTCTTTCTTTTCTAAATGGACTTCATGTCTCACACAATCGTGGTGATATTTCCCTGGCTGTTTTATCTAGACTTTTTTCCTCTGCTTTTGATTTAGTCAATCACACTACCTCTGCTCGTGTCTTAATGACTCTGGGATCCAGGGTACTGTCTTGTGTTGGTTCCGCTCTTTCCTTACTGCTCGTTTCTTCTCTGTGTACTTAAAATTCTGCCACCTCAGCTGCAGTACCTCTTGTGTGTGGTGTTAAACAGAACCCTGCGGATTTACCTCTCCTTTTTCAGTGCCTTCCTGGCTTCTCTTTCTCTCCTTATACAGAAATATACCATATCAGCATATTATGCTGATGACATTATCCTCCTTTATCATTACCAGTCCCATTGCATCTGATTTGACACCGTTTAACATCTGCCTCAAACATATCTCTACTTGGCTCTCAAGTAACTACAGTATTTACATCTCAACTCCTCTAAATCTGCAGCTATGTGGTTTTCATTTAGTACTCCCTGTACCTCTATCACTCCTCCCCCTCAATTCCACTCCCATCCCTGTGGTGTCCTCCCTCTGCTACCTAGGCGTCATCCTGGATACTGCACTCTAATTCCAAGAACATCTTTCATCCCACATTTGCCGCTCCTCCTTTTCACTGCATCAGATTAGAGCAGTTCGACCATTTCTGACCACCTCCTCTGTCACTAATCTCCTCCTGTCACCTCCTGTGATAAGCAGTTGGCCTATTGCAATGTCACATTGGCAGGCCTGCCTCTGCACCAGTTGCAGCATCTACATCTGCTACAAAACACAGCAGCTTGCATCGTCACTAATGCCAAGTGCTGAGATCAGATCACGTCACTCCTCTTATCCGTCTCCATTGGCTTCCTCTCCATTATAGAATTCAATACAAATTCTTGATCATAATACACAAGGCCCTCCATACTTCCACCCCACAATATCTGACTAATCTTATCTCTACACATCCCTTATCACCAGCTCCAGTCCATTCTCATAAATCGTTTCTCTACCCTCACCATCACAAGCTCACTTAGAACTCTCACGTCACTCTGCTTTCTTTTCTTTTTTATTCTTGGCCTTGCACTATGGAAGTCCCTGCCATCTACACTTCGTCTTGAAGCTGACATCCCACATACCAGTATACATTAGCCTCTTGTCGTAAGAACATTAGATACTAGATCAGATCAAGGTCCATCAAGCCCAGTATCCTGTTTCCAACAGTAGCCAGTCTAGGTCACAAGTAACTAGCAGTTTCCCTAAAGGACACAGGTTCCACAATGCTTGTATTGGGACAAGCAGTGGATTTCCCGGGTCCCCTTTAATAATGGATCCTTCCTCCAGGAACTTGTCCAAACCTTCTTCTTTTTTTTCTTTTTTTTTTTTAACCCAGCTACACTAACAGCTTTTAATGCATCCTCCAGTAATGAATTCCAGAGTTTGATTACTCCTTGAGTGAAAAAAATATTTTCTCTTATAGTCTTAAATTGTTTAACCCTTTGAAGGCCTACTTTAAATTTTTAATCCACATTCTGAAGCTGGGTTAATTTTTGCATATTTCAGGAAAATTGTACCCGTCTTATTCAATATATTCTAATAGTGATTTTCCTTCTGCTATGGTCATGTATTATATACCATTTGATAGGAATATTTAGTCAAAATATTGGATCCCGAGAGTTTTGGGCTCGGCCTGGAAAGGGTTAAGCCATCAAAATATAGAAAGACTAGGAGACATGCAATGAAGCTACAGTGTAACCTATCGATCTACGTTTATTCATTCCACTCCATTCATTCATTTATAGACCTCTCTCTCAAATCTCCCCTCAGCCATTTCTTTTCCAGGTTGAAGAGCCCTAACCTTTTTTTTAGCCTCTCCTAATAGGAGTATTTTTCCATCCCCTTTACCATTTTGGTGTCTCTTCTCTGTACTTTTTCTAATAACACTATATGCTTTTTAAGAAACGACGACCAGAATTGCTCACAATATTCAAGGTGCGGTCGCACCATGGAACGATACAGAGACATTATAAAATCCTTTATTTTATTCTCCATTCCTTTCGTTATGATTCCTAGCATTCTGTTTGCTTTCTTGGCTGCCGCTGAACACTGGGAAGAGGGTTTCAACATGTTATCCACGATGACTCCTAAATCTTATCTCCAGGAACAAGCAGGAATGTAGTCTTCACATATGGGTGACGTTGGCACTGACAGAGCGCACGCTGGAACGCTCCCCAGCGTCCTATAGGAAAGCTTTTAGGAACATCCCACTGCACCTGCACTGCTGCCTTTCCGCCTTTCCAACTCTCCCTCCTCAGTTTTTCGTTTTCCACGGAGCCGACGGAGCAATTCCTGTCACCACAGAAAATCTTTTTATGGTGCGTCTGCCTTCCCATTGACACCAGCACCGGTATCATTGGTGTTCTCTTCTATTTTCTTGCCTAAAAACAAAAAACCACAAGATTTTTTTCTTGGAGGGCCTTTCCCTCTAGGTGCTTAGGCTTCATTTTGGGCCTTAGGCCCCTTTCTTCCTCAAAATGGAGAAACCAACTAGTGGTTTCAAAAAAAGTGTTCCAAATGTAGCTGTACCATTTCTGCTACAGACACCCATGACTGGTGTCTTAAATGTTTGGGACCAGACCATTCATTGTCCGAATGTCTCCTTTGCAGAAATATGACAAAAAGGGACCTGCAGAATAGAGCTGCGACACTCAGCACCCTCTTTGCCTCGGATGCAATGTCCGTGGCATCGATGTCGTCGTCCAGGGCTTCATCTTCCTCCCATGGATCTCAGGTAACGAAACCCAGGTCGTCTTCGAAGACTTGGTCAGTCCTCAAAGAGTAGATCTCCTAAGCATCGAGATGCTTTAAGTTTTGCCCTAGAGGAGAATACACCGGCCAAACAGCCCCGACGGGGGGTCCTTGCCTCAAAGCAATCGGGGTCCCAAGATGTTCCCGAGGCATCCACCTCTGGAGAGCTCTTGGTGCTGTGTTCTGGAATCGTGACCTGCTGTTCGGGTACCGATACCCAGGCATCGGCTGGCTCCATGGATCAACGTATCCTAGCCATTGAGCGGAGTCTTGCAGCATTGCTGGCAGCCTCTGTACTGCTAAAGCCTCAACAATTGGTTCCGCAGCCATCAGTACCGGTACCAGAGGTATTGGCATCGACCATTGCACCGCTCTCCACGCTACCACCCATGCCGGCCCTGGAATCAGTGTCTGGCACCGAGGGTCTGGTACCGAGGCATTCCGATGCTGATTTCGATTGGTACCGTCGTCGGGCTGGATGGGAGCACCCGGCCCATCGATACTTTGAGGAGTCAGATTCCGATTCTTCTGATGAATCCATCGGTACCAGAGAGGCTCTTCTGGAAGATCCTGCTCCATCTTCACCAGAAGACATGTCTCTTCAAGACTTCATACTGGGTGTGGCTTGGGGCCTCTCTATTACGGTGACCTCCGAGAAGGAACCGAGAGCTGAAGAACTTGAAATTCTTCAGTATCCAGCAGCCCCTAAGGAGGCTGCGGCCTTACCCATTCATCGGATATTGCATGACCTCATGCTTGGGATATGGGAAACACCTTTAATGGTGTCTCCACATTCTCGAAGACTCAATACCATGTACTGGGTACCGTAGTGTCATGGTTTCCAGAAGACTCAGTTACCATACCATTCCATGGTTGTGGAATTGCAATGCATCGGATTAAAAGTGCTAAGTCACATTCATCTAATCCCCCCCCCCCCGGGCTGTGAGGCAAGAACTCTTTGCCTTTGGCCGTCTGCTTTCAGGCCACCATGTTGTCGGCCAGAATAAGTTCATACATACTCTACATGGGTATGTTTCTTTGGGAGGTGACCAAAGATTTGGAACTAATGGCTCTTCTCCTAGAAGACGAGGGCTGATTTCCTGACACTTGTTAAACATTCCCAGAATGTTTCCAAGTTCATGAACAGAGCAACTTTTGATTGTTTCGAGTGTATTAGCAGGACTCCTGCTATTTCCATCTGTGCATGTCGGATTGCTTGGTTACAAGCATCTGACTTAGAATGGTGGGTGCAAGATAAGCTGGGAAATATTTCTTGCACGGGAGAAAACCTCTTTGGCAAGGATTAGCAAGATAAAGCTTCTCAGCTTGAGTCTGAGAATACCACCTTAAACAGGCTCTCTAGGACCACTGCCAACCCAGCTAAGAAAGACAGACAGTTAAGAAACCCTTTTTCAACAAGAACAAGTTGTGTGTTTTTTTTTTTTTTTAAATCCTTCTTACACCCATGCTTTCCAGAAGGGATAGCAACAACTGAAGGCTCCAGCCCCCAGAGCTCAACCAGCTCAGCAGACCCAGCCTCCATAGGGTCTTTGACTTCCTGCTAGAGAATTTTAGCTATCCTATCCCTGGAAATTCCAGAGCCAGTCAACATCCCATGCAGACTGTTACTTTGCCAAAAGATGGCACCAGATAACATCAGAACATTGTACCCCTCCGTCATTATGGAGAGTGTCCAAACTTCACTTCCAAAGTGTGCCCCCTCCCTCCACTCCGAGTTCAGCTCCTGGCCCCCTCTTACCACACTCTTGTGCCAGGAGATCACCACTCTTCTCGTTTCAGGGTGCGATGAGGAAGTGCCACTTTCCCAACAGGGCCTGGGCTTCTACTCCCCCCTACTTCCTTATACCAAAGAAGAGAGGAGGATACAGGCCCATTCTGGACCTCCGAGAATTTAAACAAGTATCTGTTCAGAGAGAAATTCAAAATGATCTCTCTCAGAACACTTCTCCCATACATCCAGAGTCAGGATTGGCTATGTTCCCTAGACCTAAAGGATGCATATACACACATCCTTATCCACAAGGATCACAGGAGGTTCCTTTGGTTTTTCTTTCAGGGAAGACATTACCAGTACATTGGCATCTTCTGCCCCAAGAGTCTTCACAAAATGCATGGCAGTAGTAGCAGCATTTCTAAGAACTCTAGGGATATTTGTCTTCCCTTACTTAGACAACCGGCTCATCCGAGCATCGTCTGCTCCAGAGGCCAGCTCTGCTCTCTCTCACTCAATGCAGGTTCTTCAACATTTGGGGTTTGTAATAAATCTTCCAAAAATCCCAACTCACTCCTTCTCAAACCTTAAGAGTTCATAGGGGCTCTTCTAGACACGCAGCAGTCAAGGGCTTTTCTGCCACAGGTATGCTGCGCTCGAATAGTTCAACTGGCTTCTCAAGCAGTTATGAAAACCTCCCTTACTGCTCAAGAAATGCTTCAGTTGCTCGGTCATATGGCTTCCACTGTACATGTGGTTCCCTATGCTCATCTACACATGTGTGCAGCTCAGTGGACCCTAGCTTCGCAGTGGACTCTGGCATCAGGGCGTCTGGGGGATTAAATCAGGAACTCTGCACGCCTCATTTCGTCCCTCCTATGGTGGCAATCACCAGAAAACCTATGCGTAGTCACCTTTTCAGAAGCCACCACACCAGTCCACCCTGACAACAGATGTGTCCAAATTGGGCTGGGGAGCCCATCTGGACAATCTGGGCAATCTCTCCACTCAGGGACTTTGGACTCAGCAGGAGGCTCAGCTTCACATAAACCTGCTAGAACTCGGAGCCATCTTCAATGCTCTGAATGTTCCAGGGCTACCTCTGCTCCAAAGCAGTTCTAGTCCAGACGGCAATCGGGTTACCATGTTCTATGTGAACTAACAGGGTGGAATAGGTTCTCGGGCGTTGTGCAATGAAGCCCTACACCTATGGTCCTTTGCCATATGCCTTCAGATATACCTACTAGTGGTGTATCTCCCTGGCAAGCAGAATCTCCTGGCAGACGAACTCAGTCGAGTACTGCTGCCACACGAATGGTCTCTCCATTCAGAGCAGATTGCTCAAATCTGGGGAACCCCAGATATAGATCTGTTTGCAAGTCCTCAGAATGCCAAACATCCCCGCTTCTGTTCCAGAATTCCTACTCAGAACAGTCAGGCAATGGATGCTTTCCACCTCCACTGGGGTCAGGATTTCCTATATGCCTATCCACCCATTCCCCTCATTCCCAAGACTCTGTTCAAGCTTCAGAGAGACAGGGGCCATATGATCCTCATAGCCCCACGCTGGCCATGACAGACGTGGTACCCATTACTTCTACATCTCTCTCAAGCCAAACCTCTGGAGTTGGGATGTGCTCCAGATCTTCTATCCCAGGAGAACGGGACGCTTCTGCACCTGAATCCTCAGTCTTTGCACCTGATGGCGTGGCTGCTGAGAGCTTAGAACTCCAGGATATCAACCTCTCAACAGGTTAAAGATATCCTTCTGGCCTCAAGGAAACCTTCCACAAGGCGTGCTTATGCTTTTGAAGGTTCTCAATTTGGTGTTCAAAAAAGGATCTTACTCAAGCAACGCCTCTACTGGAACAGAAAAAGGATTATCTCTTCCACCTTTCATCCTCTGGACTTAAAACTAATTCAGTAAGAGTTCACCTTCGTGTCATCGTGGCTTTTCATATGCCATTTGATGGATAACCTATCTCCTCTCAACTGCTTGTAGCACGTTTTATGAGAGGTCTACTCTTAACTAAGCCTCCCATTAGGCCACCACCTGTGGCATGGGATCTTAATCTTGTCTTTAGACAGCTCATAAAACTGCCCTTCGAACCCCTAGCCACTACATCCCTGAAGTTTCTTTCTTGGAAAGTCATCTTCCTAATTGCCCTCACTTTTGCCAGACGCATCAGTGAGCTTCAAGCTTTAGTGGCTGACCCACCTTATACACGGTTTCACCATGATAAGGTAGTCCTTAGGCTCATCCCTACTTTATGCCAAAGGTGGTTTCACCTTTTCATTTGAACTAATCGGTTTACCTGTCTGTTTTCTTCCCTAGGCCTTATGCCTCCTAGTGCAGAAAGGAATCTACATACTCTGGATTGCAAGCGGGCTTTGGCATTTTATCTTCAGAGAAGTAAACAGCAAAGAATGGAATCAAAAGCAACAAAAAGCTGTGAAGCCTGTCACCTTGACTGGACCGGTTTCTAAGAGAACTCTAAGTTCATTGCAGACTGTATCTCTTTTGCCTATGAGAGTAAAGGACTTTCTCTCGAAGGTCATGTCACAGCACACAATGTGCAAGCAATGGCTGCCTCTATGGCAAATCTACGCTCTGTGGCGATTGATGAAATCTGCAAAGCAGCAACCTCGTCCTCTGTCCACACCTTTGTGGCCCATTATAGCTTGGACAAGGACTCGGGATGCCTTGTTTGGCCAGGCTGTTCTCTAGCATCTCTTTCAGACTTAGAACAACTCCTACCCCCTTCCCCTCCCCCCCCCTCCCCCCCCCCCCCCAGGTTTCGATATCAGAGATCCTTTGGAGGAAACATGACCCAATTCAGCCTGTGTTTCACTGCTCTCTCTCGGGTCATCTCCCTGGCATCTCCAAGCTAGGGAGTCCTATATGTGAAGACTACATTCCTGCTTGTTCCTGGAGATAGCGTAGTTACTCACCTGTAACAGGTGATCTCCGGGAACAGCAGGAATTGAGTCTTCACAACTCACAAGTTCTAGGGGAAGAGGGTATCTTTCTTTCTCTCTCTCTCATTCTCAGCTACAAATCCAACTGAGGAGGCAGAGTTGGAAGGGCGGGAAGGCAGCAGCAGAGAAGGCGCAGTGGGATGCTCCCAAAAGCTTTCCTATAGGACGATGAGGAGCATTCCCGTGTGTGCTCAGTTGGTGCCGATGTCACCCATATGTGAAGACTCAATTCCTGCTGTTCCTGGAGATCACCTGTTACAGGTGAGTAACTACGCTTTTCCTGGGTCGTGGTTCCTAATATGGAACCTTGCATTGTGTAACCATAGTTTGGGTTGTTCTTTCCTAGGTGCATAACTTTGCACTTGTCCACATTAAATTTCATCTGCCAGTTGAACGTCCAGTCTACCAATTTATCAAGGTCCTCTTGCAATTTTTCATGATCCTCTTGGTTTTTAACAACTTTGAATAATTTTGTGTCATCTGCAAATGTGATCACCTCACTCGTTATTCCCATTTCCAGGTCATATACGAATATGTTAAAAAGCAGCAAACACAGCACAGATCCCTGGGGTACTCCACTATCATCTTTTTCTACCCTCTGCTTTCTATCTTTTTAACCAGTTCCTGATCCACAGTAGTACACTGCCTCCTATCTCATGACTTTTTAATCTCGCCAAGAGTCTCTCATGAGGGACCTTGTCAAAGGCTTTCTGAAAATCCAGATACACTATATCAACCAGCTCACCTTTGTCTACCTGTTTGTTCACACCTTACTAATCTGTTATGTGTGTGGGTTTTTTTTGTTTTGTTTTTTTTAAGACAAGACCTTCCTTGGCTAAAGCCATGTTGGCGGGGAGGAGTAGCCTAGTGGTTGGGGCAAGGTACTTCAGGCCGGAAGGTCGGGAGTTCAAATCCCACTAGAGGACAGCAACCTTGGGCCGGAAGGACTGGGGTTTCTAGTCCCACAGATGCTCCTTGTGGTCTTGGGCAAGCCACTTAACCCTCCATTGCCCACGTTCCCTGTAAATATTAGTGTATGTGTCTCATATCCCCGCGTGTTAAATGTATCCCCCAACTGTGTTGTGACCGCTTTGATTGAAGGATAAGGCGGAATACAAAACTGTCTAAATAAAATAAAATAAATGTTGACTGTCTCCTATTAAGCCATGAATTACATGTTCAGTAATTTTGTTCTTTATAATGGGTTTCTACCATTTTTCCTGGTACTGATGTCCCTTTTTTTTTTCCTTTTCAAAAATTGGCTTTACATTGGCCATTCTCCAATCTTCAGGTATTACAGATTATTTTAATGATACTACACAGGTTACTACTAGTAGGTCTGTCATTTTCATATTTCAGTTCTTTCAACAGCCTTGGATGTATACCATCTGGTCTATGGGATTTGCTACTCTTCAGTTTATCAAATAGTTGTAATACATCTTCCTGGTGTATCAATATTTATTTCTTTCAATTCTTTTGCAGCATCACCTTTAAATACCATTTCACTCATGGGTAACATCCCTAAATCTTCCTTAGTAAAGACTGAAGCAAAGAATTCATTCAGTCTCTCTGCTTTCGCCTTGTCCTCTTAGTGCCACTTTTTACCCCTCTATCATCTAAAGGTCCAACTGACTCTCGCAGGTTGTTCTCATATTCTCTTTGCCTGCCTTATTAATGCCTTGCATCTAACTTGCCAGTGCTTATGTTTCCAGTTTTCGTTATTTGGCTCCTTTTTCCTTTTCCTGAAAGATGCTTTTTTTGGCAACAGCTTCTCTGACCTCACCATCAAACCATGCTGGCAGTTTTTTGGACTTCCATCCACTTCTCTTAAAGTGTGGAATACAGCTGATCTGGGCTTCCAATATTAGTTTTTTTTTCTAACAAAACCCATGCTTAATGTAAATCTTTAATCTTTGCAAGTGCTCCTTTTAGTTTTTTCTTAACTATTTTCCTCATTTTATCATAGTCTCCCTTTTGAAAGTTAAAAGGTAATACTGTGGTTTTCCTTGCTGTCCTTCCTCCATTTATTAAATTAAAATGCAATCATGCTATGATTACTACTGCCAAGTGGCCCCTTTATCTCTTGCACCAGATCTTGTGTTCCACTAAGGACTAGGTTCAGAATAGCTTCCCCTCTTGTCTGCTTCTTGGAGCAACTGGTTCATGAATAATCACTTATTTTATCTAGAAACTTTATCTCCCTAGCATGTCCTGCCATGACACTGATCCAGTTGATACCGGGGTAATTGAAATCACCCATAGCAGCATAGTATATGACGGCAGATAAAGACCAGTATTGTCCATCTAGTCTGCCCAGCAAGGTGAAAAGAGTTAGGTGCACCTGCTGCTCCATGCAGGTCACCCCTCCCCATGCCTTTGTTAAGGGGTGTACCCACTGTTCCATTTAGGTCACCCCTATTTGTTCAGATATAAGAGAGAGTTATGTATGTTTGATTTTTTTTCCTGTTATAAAGGGATCCACGGTGTCTGTCCCATGCCATTTTGAATTCAGTCACTGTATTTGTATTTGCCCCCATCACTTCCATCAGGAGGGCATTCCAAGCATCCACCACCCTTTCAGTGGAAAATGTTTTTCCTGACATTGCCTTTCAGTTTTACCCCCTTGTAGCTTCATATTATGCCCTCTAGTTTTACAGCTTCCCCATCTTTGGAAGAGTTTTGTTCATTAATACTCTTCAAGTGCCTGAATCATATCTCCCCTGTCCCTCCTCGCCTTCAGAGTGTACATATTTAGATCTTCAAGTCTCTTCTCATAATCTTCTGATGAAAGTTCCAAATCTTTTTGGTTGCTTTCCTCTGAACCATTTCAGCCTTTTTATATCCTTTGTGAAATACGTTCTCCAGAACTGAACACAATATTCTAAGTGAGGCCTCACCAGTGTTTGGTACAGTGGCATAGTACCTCTTTCTTTCTGCTGGTAATTCCTCTGTATGCAATCCAGCATCCTTCTGGCTTTTTCTACTGCCTTGTCACACTTTTGCCACCTTGAGATCCTCAAACAATCACACCGTGGTCCTTCTCCTGGTCCGTGCACACCAACCTCTCATCCCTTATTGCATACAATTCCCTTAGATTTATGCTTCCCAAGTGCATGACACTGCTCTTCTTCACATTGGTCCAATGCTTGGCAGTTAAGATTTATTCTTCCAGCTTTTGTAGATCTTTCCTCATGTTATCCACTCCCTCAGGGGAGTCTGCTCTGTTGCAAATTTTGGTGTCATCTGCAAAAAGACAGACTTTTCCATTCAGTCCTTCAGTAATATCATTCACAAATACATTGAACAGTGCCGGTCCCAGGACCGAACCGTGGGGCACACCGCTAATCACCTTCCTTTCATTGGAGTGAATTCCGTTTACAGTCATCTTCTGTCTGTCAGTCAACCAATTTCTGATCCAGTTCTCACCACCTTTGGACCTATCCTCAAACTGGAGTTTATTGATTTACTTTTCCTCATCAAAGGCTTATCAAAGGCTTTGTTGAAATCTAGGTAGATCACATCCAGCACATGCCCTTGATCTAGTTCTCTGGTCACCCAATCAAAGAACTCAATTGGATTTGTTTGGCAAGATCGTCCTTTGATAAAACCATGTTGCCTCCGGATCATGCAACCTATTGGTTTTGAGGAAGTCCACTATTCCTTATCGTCACTACAGTCCAGTCCCTTTACTTCTGGGTTGCGTAACCCTTCCAGCAGCTTGGAGGCTGAGCCCATCCTTTTTGAGGATGGTGCGGTATAAATACCAGTGGCACCACCCACAGAGCCCAGTATTCTCAGCCTCCAAGCAGCTGGAGGGTTCCGTAAGCCACGGGCTTACTGGAGTCTTCCTTTCTTTATTTCACCCTAGATTTTATTTTCAATTTAATTTTCAAGTTAATTTGTTGATTTCCTTTGATTTGAGATAAGGGTTTTTCTTCTTAGCTGTTCCTTTAAGGTTTCCTGTCTCCTTCCTTCCCCCCTCCCGGCCCGTTTGCCAGTTCCACGGAGGAGGAGGTTTGCCTTCTGGGTGAATCGCGAGGGCTCCTCGCCCTCTCCTACGACCAGCTGCCCGCAGCAAGGAGAAAGATCGTGCTGATTTCCCTTGTTTCTTCTTCCCAAGCCGGTCCTGCCTCGCGCCGAAGCCCTCAGGCGGCTGAGCGCTTGAGGCAGCAACAAGGGGCTCTCCCGCGATCTCCAGAGGAGGGAGAGATCGCGGAGTAGTCTTGGAGCGATCGGAGAACTCGCAGCCTGCTTTGGGGCCGAGGGCAACGCCGTGCTAATCCCGGCGCTGGCAATTTGCTCGGCGGCGTGAGCAGAGCCGACGACTGCCGGTTTCGACTCCACGTGGCTCAGGCCTTCCACGTGTGAGCGGCCGGAGCGCTCCCCTCTCCACCGGAGATACGCTGAGCATCTTCAAAACCGCAAGTACTGGGAAATTTTCCCCATGGTTTGAGTGCTAGTATTTGTTTTAATTTGTAGGTTACTTGAATTTTTACTTGTTTGTTTTTATTTATTTATTTCCTATCCTGAACGGCATAGTGAGTGAGGGGGGGCTGGGGGGGATCTATTTTATTGGATTTCCCTAGAGGCCTCTCACAGCCCCGTTGGGTTTGGTAGCATTTTGAATTTGGAAATATCATAAGGGCATTTTCCTTTCCAGACGGGAAGAGCCTCTCTAAAGTGGACATGACTGGCAAAACAAGGTGCCCTTCTTGTGGCACTCGTAGGGGCACTGATTCCGAGTCAGGAGTTTGCAGGGCTTGTGCTGCAGAAGCAGCTTCTGCGGAACAAAGTGTTTTTACCCGTGTCCCAATCCACTCAGGGGTCTGGGGACCTGGCGGAAGGGGTGAAGGTTTCCCTTCCTCCCCCTCTCTCTACCACGGTTTTACCGGCTTCGGCCCTCTCCCCCTCCCCCTCTGCGGTGGTGGAGGAGAGTTCCGGGGACCCCTTCTCCCCCGAGTTTGTCCTCTTGCTGCACAAGGCTTATTGCTTGCGCAGACAGGGACTCGAGGCTGGTGAGCCGAGTGTACTAAAGGGGAGTGAAGGGGGAGGAGCTTCCAAACCATGGAAGTCAAGCTCCCAAGATTCAGTTATCCCTCCTAAACGTGCATGGCTACTGAGTGAGGAGCCTCCCACATCCTTTTCGCAGGATATTCTGGAAGAGGAGTTTTCGGATAAGGATGTAGGGGAGGATGGAGAAGAACTTGAGGAGGGAGAGATTCCAGAGGAGGATCAATCCCGCATAGTGTGTGTCTTTAGGCGAGAGGAACTCTCAGCACTGATTAATGAGTCCCTCAAGGTTCTCAATGTATCTTCGGAGGTTCCATCAGAGGAAGAAGGGTTGGAAGACCCTTTAATCCAGGCTGTGAGGAAGTCTCAAAAGGC
The DNA here is from genome assembly GCA_033557465.1 of Ichthyophis bannanicus. NCBI lineage: Eukaryota > Metazoa > Chordata > Amphibia > Gymnophiona > Ichthyophiidae > Ichthyophis > Ichthyophis bannanicus. Next base: position 166,601,998 of record CM066044.1, on the reverse strand, counting down.
CTTCCCGGTTCACAGAGTGGTACGCCAGATGATCCAGGAGGAATGGGATCAACCAGAATCAGGCCTGAGGGGAGTGCGCTCAATGTCTCGGCTGTATCCTTTGCCAGAACCGGATAAAGAACTGCTGAGGTCTCCCAGGATGGATGCAGCGGTTTCTGCAGTGACAAAGAAGACTATCCCGGTAGAGGGTAGTGCTGCCCTGAGAGACGCTCAGGATAGAAAACTGGACACTTTACTGAAGCAGGCCTTTGACGTCAGTGCTATTGCCTTGCAGACCTCGGTTGCCGGGGCCTGGGTAGCCCGGGCTTGTTTGAAGTGGTCCCAACAACTACAACTAGCTGAGTCCCCCTCAGGGGACTCCCAATCTATTTCAGCCAAGTTAGAGTCCGGGACTGCCTACCTGGCAGACAGTCAGTACGACCTCATCAGGAGCCTAGCTAAGAACATGGCCTCGGTGGTAGCAGCTAGGCGATATTTATGGCTCCGTAATTGGGCAGCAGATGCCTCGTCGAAGGCGCGCCTGAGTCGTCTGCCCTTCAAGGGGAAGCTACTGTTTGGCGAAGACCTGGATAAGTTGGTTAAAGACCTTGGCGAATCTAAGGGAGGCAGACTCCCGGAGGACAGACCAAAACAAACTCGCTCGCTGGCTCCGGTCCGTAATCAACCGAGGGATCCCCGGAGATTTCGTCCAGCCCGATCGAACCCCTTTCCTAGGGGCCGTTTCCCTTCGAGGGGTCAAAACGTCCGAGGGTTTCGGGGGGCAGGAAGAGGCTTTGGGTCCTCCTCCGCCTCCGTGGGACCTAGAAAACCTCAATGACAAACCGGGGGTCCAGGGGGGCGGACTGCTAGTGGGGGGCCGGCTAAGACTGTTTCTTCCCGCCTGGTCCCAGGTCACGGCCGATCAATGGGTCCTGGAGGTAATCCGAGAGGGTTATGCTCTCGAATTTGCAAAGCAAATACTTCCGGCCTTCATTCAGTCTCCCTGCGGTTCCCCGGTAAAGGGGGCAGCGATAGAAACAACTCTTTCTCGACTCATAGCGCTCGGTGCTATGGTCCCGGTGCCACCGGAACAATGCGGTTCCGGTCGGTACTCGATCTATTTTGTGGTACCAAAGAAGGAAGGTTCTTATCGCCCGATCCTGGATCTAAAGCAAGTCAATCGCTGTCTCAAGGTACCTCACTTCCGGATGGAAACTCTAAGATCCGTCATCGTGGCCGTAAGGAGCGGGGAGTTCCTGACGTCATTGGATTTGACGGAAGCCTATTTACATATACCGGTCAAAGTCCCACCAACAGTTCCTGAGGTTCGCGGTACCCAGAGGTCATTTTTCAATTCCAGGCTCTGCCCTTCGGTCTAGCCACGGCTCCAAGGACCTTCACCAAGGTGATGGTGGTGGTGGCCGCGGCCCTACGAAAAGAAGGAATTCTAGTTCACCCCTATCTGGACGATTGGTTGATACGGGCAAAGTCAGAAGAGGAAAGTCGCTCGGCCACGGCCAGAGTGGTGGAGGTCCTAGAGGAGTTAGGGTGGATCATCAATCGGGCAAAGAGCAGGTTGAGACCCTCCCAGGAGCTTGAGTATCTCGGGGCAAGGTTCGACACCAGCAGGGGCAGGGTGTTCCTGTCCAAGTCAAGATCAAAAGACCTAAGGGGCCTAGTCACGAGATTCCTGAGCAGGCGAAATCCTACGGCGTGGCATTACCTTCAATTGCTGGGGACCATGGCGGCGGCAATAGAGGTAGTACCGTGGGCCAGGGCTCACATGCGGCCCTTACAACGGGCCCTGTTGCGTCGGTGGTCCCATCAGCATCACCCTTTGTTCATGCAATTACCCTGTGCTCCTCGAACCAAGAAGGCCCTCCAGTGGTGGCGGTCCCCAAGGAATCTGGATAATGGGAAACTCTCGAGCCCCCGCAGTGGTTGCTGCTGACAACGGATGCCAGTCTAACAGGCTGGGGAGCTCATTGCGAGGACCGGTTCGTCCAGGGCCAATGGTCGGCGTTGGAGTCACAATGGTCAATCAACAGACTGGAATTAAGGGCGGTAGTCCTTGCACTCAGAGCGCTCGAGTCCTTAGTGATACGAAGAGCGATTCGCGTCCTCTCCGACAATGTCACCGCGGTGGCTTACATCAACCGCCAGGGCGGCACAAGCAGCCCCGCCTTGGAGAAGGAAGCGGACGGCCTTTTCCAATGGGCCGAGATCCGCCTGGAGGCCCTTTCAGCTCAACACGTGGCCGGCACGGACAACTCTACGGCCGATTACCTCAGCAGGTTCAAGATAGACCACGGGGAGTGGGAGCTGGAGCAGGAGGTCTTCGACCAGATAGTAGCCCTTTGGGGTCCACCAGTCATGGATCTCATGGCACGGTATGCGTCCGCCAAGGCAAGCCGATTCTTCAGTCGAAGGAAGGAAAGGATGTCCGAGGACTTAGATGCTCTGGCCCAGAAGTGGCCTTCGGAGGGTCTCCTGTATGTGTTCCCCCCCATGGGCTCTCATCGGAAAGGTTCTTCAGCGAGTGGAAGCTCACCAAGGTTTGGTAATCCTCATAGCTCCGGATTGGCCTCGCCGCCCCTGGTATGCAGATCTGGTGAGGTTGATGGTCGACCGGCCTTGGCGTCTGCCCTGCAAAAGGGATCTTCTGAGGCAGGGGCCGGTTCGGATGCCTCACGTGGATCGATTCTCGCTTACGGCCTGGCTATTGAGAGGGCGCGGCTCCTGAAGCGGGGTTACTCGGGATCCGTAATCTCGACCCTGTTGAGTGCCCGAAAGCGCTCGACCTGTCTCTCCTACGTAAGAGTCTGGCGCATCTTTGAAGCATGGTGTGCGGAGCACCGGAGGAAACCTCTTTCAACCTCCATCCTGGAGGTTCTGGAGTTCTTGCAAGCGGGTTTTGACAAAGGCCTAGCGCACAGTTCCTTACGGGTCCAGTTGGCAGCCATCTCTTGCTATAGAGACTCTATGTAACTCCATATGACTCTATGTAACAATATTTGTAAATAGTTTACCACTGTTATCCAAGATTATGTAGCAAATGTTGTAAATAGTTACCCCTGTTATCCAAGTTTCTTACCCTGTTATCTGTAAACTCATACATGTTATCTGTAAACTCATACATGTTATCTGTACTGAGCATTTTTTGTTCCATGTAAACCGCGCTGATGCTGAATAGTGCGGTATAGAAGAGACCTAAATAAATAAATAAATATAAATAAATAAGATCCGCGGGAATTTATTAGGGGCCCACGCGGACGTAGCCAGGTTCCTAAGAGCAGTTAAGCTTCTACGTCCCCAGCAGAGATCTATCATCCCCCCCTTGGGACCTCAATTTGGTACTAAATGCCTTGACCAAGAAACCTTTTGAGCCGGCGAAAGAAGCCTCTCTAAAGGATTTGACACTGAAGACGGTTTTTCTGGTCGCTATTTGCTCGGCCAGACGTGTCTCCGAACTTCAAGCGCTGTCCTCGCAGCCCCCCTTCCTTTCATTCTTCAAGGACAAAGTGGTCTTACGGACGGTACCTTCCTTTTTGCCCAAGGTCATCTCCCCCTTTCATGTGAACCAGACAGCTACCCTCCCGTCGTTTTCAGCGGAGGGGCATGAGGGGAGAGACAGGAAGCTGGGACTCCTGGACGTTCAAAGAGCCTTGAAGTGTTACCTCTCCCGCACGGCGCCTTTCAGAAAGTCCGACCACCTGTTCATTCAGTTTGGAGGTCCGCACAAGGGGGAGGCGGCAGCCAAGGCTTCCATCTCCAGGTGGATCAGAGAGGCTATTGCTTCCGCCTATATCCTCAAGGGGAAGCAGGTTCCGGGGGGACTGCGCGCTCATTCAACGCGGGCACTAGCTGCCTCTTGGGCGGAATATAGCTTAGTTCCGCCGCTGGACATTTGTAGAGTGGCCACGTGGTCCTCGCTACATACCTTTACCAGACACTACAGACTGGATGTGCAGAGTTCAGCTGACTCTCGGTTCGGGCACGCTATTCTTCGGTCTGGGTTATCGAACCCCACCCAAGCGTGAACTGCTCTGTTACATCCCAGAAGTAAAGGGACTGGACTGGAGTGACGATAAGAAGTAAGTAATTAGACCTTACCTGCTAATTATTGTTCCTGAAGGAACGACAGTCCAGTCCCTGATCCCACCCGGTTCTCCAATTGGCGTAATGCCCTAGGGCTATTGTGAGGATCAGCGGACCGAATTCTGGGCCAGGACAAAGCGGAAGGGCCTCTTGGTGCAGGTCTGGCGGACTGGGGTGAAGGAGGGCTCGGTCAGACTCAGGTACACCTCCTCCTTCCCCCCCCCCCTCCTTTCCTCCTTGTTAAAAAAAAAAAAAAAAAAAAAAAATTTGGGAGAGTTAGTTGGGTGGTTTGGGGTTGTTGTTTATATAAGCTTTTAATTGATTTTCGTTAAGTCTGTTTTTTCATTAGATTACTGGGCTCTGTGGGTGGTGCCACTGGTATTTATACCGCACCATCCTCAAAAAGGATGGGCTCAGCCTCCAAGCTGCTGGAAGGGTTACGCAACCCAGAAGTAAAGGGACTGGACTGTCGTTCCTTCAGGAACAATAATTAGCAGGTAAGGTCTAATTACTTCTTCACTCAAGCGCCTCCATTACTTTTCCCGCCACCGAGATAAGGCTTACTGGCCTGTAGTTTGTCACTTCTTCCCTACTACCACTTTTGTGAAGAGGTACCACATCAGCCCGTCTCCTGTCACCAAGGATTTATTAAAAATATCCTTTAACGGCCCTGCAAGAACCTCTTTCTGCATGTATCCCATCCAGTTCCATGGCCTTGTCCATTTTCAGTTTTGCAAGCTATTCTAAGACATCTGTAAATGGTGTGGTATCTACTCCATTCCCATTTTGTATATTTGTCAATCACAGGTGGTCCTTCTCCAGGATTTTCTTTAGTAAAAACAGAGCAGAAGTATTTGTTTCGCTTTTTCAATGTCACTTCCACAAATCCGTTCCCAGTACTTTTTGAGTCCTGCAGTTCCACCTCTGATTTTCCTCGTCTCCTGAAAATATACCTGAAAAAAGATTTGTCGCCACACTTCACATCTTTAGCCATCCTTTCTTCTGCCTTTGATTTCACTATCCTTATTTCTCTTTTTGTCTTTTAGTTTAATCTGTGTTCCTGTTTGAACGTCTGAATTTTGTGAAAGCTGTGTGTTTTGCCTGTTTGTGCAGTCATTTATTTGGAGAACTAAATAGGTTTCCTTTTTCCTCTTTTATGTATCTGTTGCCCTGTTTATTGCCTCCTTTAGTTTAGCCTATTGCAATTCCACTTCCCTTATCCCCTCCCACTGTGTCATCTCCTCCTTCAGGCACTAGGCCATTTTATTTGAAATCGGTGTTTTTGAAGTCTAGGATGTTGAGCTTGCTGTGATTTGGATTCTCCCTTGGTTTTTATCTCAAACCACACTGTGTGATGATCGCTGCTGTTCACATGGGCCCCCACCCATTGGTGAGCCCTAAATCCAGAACAGAGCTCTCCTTGATTGGTTCCTTCACCATTTGTCTAAGTAATGCATCTTGGAAGGCATCCACAATTTTTTGTTTGTTTTTGTTTCTTTCTAGATTTGCAGAAGGAATACTCCAATCCACATCGGATAGATTTAGTCACCCAATATGATCCCTTCCCCCTTCATGGCTGTCTTTACAATATCAATCATCAATTTGCTATCCATTTCTTTGGTTTGAGTTGGAGGCCTGTAGACTACACCAGTATGGATGACAGTGCTATCTCCTCTTTCCAACACAATCCACAGCACTTCTTCTTTTCCCCACGTCCCCTGCATTTCAGCAGCTTTAATATTGCTTTTGACATACAGGGCTACTACTCCTCCTTTTCTACCTTCTCTATCTCTTCTAAATAAATTATAGCCAGCTATGACTATATCCCATTCATGCGACTCGTTAAACCATATTTTTGTAATGGCCACAATGTCCAAGTCCATTTCCACCATTAGGGCTTCCAGATCAGGAACTTTGTTGGCTAGGCTTTGAGCATTTGTGCTCATTGCTTTCCAGCATTTGTTGATTGGCTAGCCTGTGTTTTGCATGGATTTTGTTCTACACGCCTCTTCCTACTTGCCATTGATGTGTGGTTTTAACAGTGTGGCTGTTTCCAGTGTTTTGCTTTCATTGGGAGTGACGTCCTGAACTTGTCCTCCATCTGTCACCCCCTTTTGCTAGTTTAAATGCCTGTCCACATACTGCCTGAATTTTTCACTTGGTATCCTTTTCCTTGTGATGGAGAGATGTAGTCTATCAGCACAGTATAGTCTCTTGTTGAACCATCTGTTTCCCCAGTCACCTATATCTAAATCCTTTTTGCTTGCACCAGGTTTGGAGCCATGTATTAAAGTTGTTTATGCGATGCAGCCTTTTTGCCCCCTTACCAAGAACAGGTAGAACGTCTGAGAATGCAATAGGATTAACGATGGGCTTGAGTTTTTCTTCCAGAGTCTGGAAGTCCCTTTAAACTGCAGAGGCACTGTTTCTAGCCAGGTTATTTGTTCCCAAGTGGATGACGACATCAATTTTAGAATGCTCTTTCTGCACGAACAGATTTCTTAGCTTTAACCCCAAAAAGTCCCCCTTTTACCCCAAGATTTAGAGTTTATTCCAGAAGATTATACTCACAAGTGGAGATCTACTTTCAGTTGTAGCAGTCCTTTTGGTAGTCCTTCAAGACTCGCCTGTCTCGCTGTTGCTCTTTAGATTACTGTCTTGACTGTCTTTTTTTTCTTTCCTATTGATTTATGGCATTCATTTCCACTTTCTAGCCTTGCAGCATTGTTACCATTGTAAAGAGCCCTGATGCTACGGCCTGGGCGGTATATCAAATGCGCAAATAAAGATAAGCTAGCCAATAGTACACAATAAGAAAGCAGTACAATTGAGCCACTAGCATTCGCAGTAGAAATAACAGCAAAGAAAATAACATGTTGGTAATGCAAAATGCAATACATCACAGCCAGAGAATTTATAATCTTAGTGTGTGTTTTTTTATGGAATGTGGTGGGGCATTTCCCAAGGGTGTCAGAAGCAGCAGACCATGTGTGCTGAAGCACATGGCCTACTGTCAAGTTGCCTGACCCTGCTGCTGGGGGAGGTCTTGGCCGGGCTTTCTGCCTGGGGCAGCAGGAACCTTTGGGCTGGCCCTGCGAGAGAGTATTTATTTATTTCTTTAGCTGGCGGGAATGCAGTTTGAAAGCTATAGGACTTCGCACAGGATGACTTTCATACTCATTGCAATCCCTTTCCAGAGGACTTTCAGACCTAGCCCTTAGATGTTCAAGGTCAGATGTGGCATGCTATTGTTCACTCTCTGAGATGAGGCAGACTATTCCAGAATGTACATCCACATTTAAAGTATGCAGCAGTCATCCTTGGTATCACCAAAGTTTGAGGCTCCTAAAATCACAGCTATGTCAGACTGAGCACCACTAGCATAAGATTCTTCCACTTTTACTTTGACTGCCTGATGGGATACCGATATGTGAGATAAATGGCAAGGAGCTGAGCAATTATTTTCTAAAATTGAAAAACATATTGGATGAACATCGAGCCAAGCTTTTTGCTTCGTTTTGTTTTTTAATAAGATTCTTATAAAAAAATTTCTTTTAATAGCTTTTCAATTCATTTGGTGGTGGAAAACTGGTGGTTGTATTAGTAATTTCAAGAAAAATAATATTACAAGGCGGTTATTGATGTGATCTATGCGCTGATGTTTACAAGTCAATGAACATTTGTTGAAGCGCAGTGTTGAGCTGAAACCTCCTGGATTACTAACGTTACTAACTGATTAATAATTTAAAAATCACTTATCACTAGACTCCCCAGTGATTATAACACACCAATAGTTAAAATTGAAAATGTTGATTATTTTCCACTAACATAATTTGTTTGTATGGAGTGATTTTTGTAATAAAGATAATAGGGATACCGATAACAGCATAAAAATGCTATTCTGTTTGTCAGGTGTAAATAGTCTTTCTAAAAAAGTGCAGAAAAATAACATCCATCCTGCTGTTTTTTTCTCTCCTTAATTTTTCTAAAAATATGGTGTGTTTTCCTATTTGACTCTTTGGCTTACAGTAAAGCAGGCTTTTTAATTTGAAGCTTTCTCTGGCAGCCTGGCCAGTGGGAGCGGCTAGGGCAGTCCCTTTTCAGGTTTCCCTAGCCAGCCTGAGAAGGTGCTGGAATTCCCTCTTCGGGGTTCCTTTTTTTTCCACTGTAGTTTTCGTCTTTGTTTTCAGCAATTCTTCTTTTTCTTTGTGGGATTTTCACCCCCCCCCCTTCCTTTTTGTCATGTGGAACTCTGCTATGCTTTCTGCAGCTCCCATCAGATGATCTCCACAACAGGCTCCTTTTGCCCCAAGTATGTTGTGGCCTGTCTCTTTGGCACTTTTGGGACCCTCCATGGGAGGTGGGGGGGGGGGGGAGATCAGAGTCCAGAGCTAGATACCAATTGCTTGCCTCCTATGAATTTCCAGCCCTTAGGAACAGTGATGGCCACATGGCCTCCATGAAGGGGGAGCTTATTGAAGAGACTGTAATCTGAAGCCAGCAGGTCCCCCGGGCTATTTCTTCTCTCTTTTTGAGCAGCAACAGCTTCTGAAAATCCATCCTTGCTAGTTTCATGGCAGCCCATTTTGCAGTGGTCTGAAACTCTGTTCTCCCCTAAGGGTCTCGGAGCCCTCTGGTGCTTCTCTCTGTAGTGTTAAGGAGGTGAACATGCCTATCTGTTTCTCCAGGATCCCCCACTATCTCCAGGAAGAAGCAGGAATGTAGTCTTCACATATGGTTATTGTCGGTACCGACTGAGCCTGCGCAGGAATGCTTCCCAGCGTCCAATAGGAAAGCTTTTGGGAGCATCCCACAGCACCTGCGTGCTGCCTTCCCGCCTTCCCCAACTGTCCCTCTCCAGTTCTTTGTTTTCCGCAGAGCCGACAGGTCGCACATCCTGTCACCGCAGAAAATAATTCCCTTTTATTCTTTTTTTGTGGTAGCGTCTGCCTTCCTTCGACGCTATACCGGTACCACCGGTTCGTTTTTGGTGGGGGGGGTTTTTTTTTCACCCCAAAAAACCCCCTTTTTTCTGGAGTCTTTTCCAGGTATTTTCTCCTCGGATGTCACGCGCCATTTTGGGCACTAGGCCCAACTTTTTCCTTTAAAATGGAAAAATCCGCTTCGGGTTTTAAAAAGTGTTCCAAATGTGACAGTACCATCTCTGTCACCTACACCCATGAGTGGTGCCTCAAATGTTTAGGTCCTGACCACTCTGTTTCGGAGTGTGTTGCCTGTGGGATGATGTTGGAGGGGCCAGCAGAACCAAGCTGCTAAACTTAGAACCCTTTTTCCCTCCGATGCAGCCTCCGTGGCATCGACGTCTTCCAGGGCTTCATCTTCCTCCCATGGATCTCAGGTAACTAAACATAAATCTAGCCTGTCCTCAAAGGGTAGATCTCCCTCTAAGCATCGAGATGCCTCTGGTGTTTGCCCTTGAGGGACTTTCACCGGCGGGAGGCTTCAGCTTCCAAAGCAATAACCGGGCTCCAGGATGTTCTTGAGGCCTCAACCTTGGCAGAACTACTGGTGCCATGCTCTGGGGTACCGGCTGCTCTGTCTGGTACTGATACCCAAGCATCGGCAGCGTCGATAGACCAGATATTCTTGGCTATTGAACACAGTCTGGCGGCTCTTCTCACGGCCTCGATGCCCTTGAAACCGCTTCAGACAATTCAACCGGCACCGACTCGGGTACCGGTATCGACTGCAACAACATCGGCAAATATTCTGCTGAGACTGAGTCATGCTTATCCATCTGGTATCGACAAGTCTGTACCAGACCCCTCCGATGCCGACTTCGATCGGTACCGGTACTGTGCCTTGCACGATCACCTGGATCGGAGGTACTTTGAATCCTCGGATGAGTATGAAGACTCTGAAAGCTCTGCCGATACCAGAGTACTTCTTCCTGAGGATGATTCTTCTCCTCAGCGTAGGATGCCTCCACCAGAGGATATGTCCTTTCAGGATTTTATCCGAGATGTGGCTCGGTCTTTCCTTTGCCCTAGGCTCTTTTTTCAGGAGCCACTGTGATGGAATTAGAAATCCTACAATACCCTAAAGCTCCCAAGGAGGCAGCTACCTTACCTATTCATGAGATTTATTTATTTATTTTATTTACATTCTCTTATATACCGCGCTATTCTGCATCAGTGCGGTTTACATTGAACAAACTGAAATTACATTGAACAGGGCATTATAACTTGGAGATAACTATTTTAAAGGGAACATGGGCTATGGAGGGTTAAGTGGCTTGCCCAAGACCACAAGGGGCACCTGTGGGACTAGAAATCCCAGTCCTTCCAGCCCAAGGTTGCTGTCCTCTAGTGGGATTTGAACCCCCGACCTTCCGGTCTGAAGTACCTTGCCCCAACCACTAGGCCACTCCTCCACGCCATGAGATCATCTTGCATGATCTCATGTTAAGGATGTGGGGAAACGCCTCTAACCACATCTCCTCACTCTCGAAGACTCGACACCATGTATCTAGTTCCTCCTTGTCCTGGGTTTCAGAAGACTCAGCTACCACACCATTCTATGGTGGTGGAATCAGCTATGAGAAGGATCAAGAGTGCAAAAAAGGCATGCATCTAATCCCCCAGGACGTGAGTGTAGGACTCTTGACGCCTTTGGACGTCAAACCTTCCAGGCTTCCATGCTTTCTGCTAGGATCAGTTCCTATATTTTATATATGGGAATGTTCCTTAAGGGGAGGTCACAGGAGATTTAGAGCTTATGAGCCCTCTCCTTCCTGATAAGGGGCAGGATTATCTTGCCCTTGTCAAACGTGCTCAGGATGTTTCCAAGTTTGTCAATCGTGCAGCCTTTGACTGCTTTGAGTGCATAAGCAGAACCCCTGCTATTGCCATAGGTGCATGTAGGATTGCCTGGCTCCAGTCATCTGACTTGGAACTTTGGGTACAGGATAAACTAGGGAATATTCCTTGCACAGGAGAGAATATCTTTGGCAAGAATTGGCAGGAAAAGGCTAATGAGATAGATGCTGACTATCACCTTGGATGGATTGTCTAAATCTACAGCTGATCCTGCAAGGAAAAAATCCTACAAGAAACCGTTCTTCAGTAAGAAGACATTTTATCCCTCCTATACCCAGCAGGGGCATCGTTTGGGTCAGTCTGCCCAAAAGGGACAGCAGCAACAACCTAGGCAAAGAAAAAGAAAAGCTGCTAAGCCTCAACCGGCTCAGCAGACTCAGTCTCCACAGTGGCTTTGAGTCCTATCTAGAGAACTCCACCTTTATGGAATGGTGGAGGGTTCTGGACCGTTCAGGGCCAGGAAGACAATGTCATTTTGCCCCCAGATGGGGTCAGATAACAGCAGAAAATTGGACTCTGTCTATTGTAAGAGAGGGGTACAAGCTTCATTTCCTCAGCATGCCCCCTCCTGCAATGGTAAGACAGTTCAATTTTCAGACCTCTCTCAACAACCAGATAGGTCAAGCGGTCACTGTGCTTCTTGCCCAAGGGGCAATAGAAGAGGTACCCATTCTACAACAGGGTACAGGGTTCTATTCCCCCTGTTTCCTTATTCCAAATAAAACAGGACGACACAGACCCATTTTAGACCTGAGAGAATTGAACAAATTCCTGTTCAAAGAGAAGTTCAAAATGATTTCTCTAGGAACACTGCTGCCATACCTTCAGGGTTAGGATTGGCTTTGTTCTCTAGATCTCAAGGATGTGTACATTCATGTTCTCATCCATCCAACTCACCGAAAGTTCCTTCGTTTCCTATTTCAAGGGAAGCACTACCAATACAGGGTTCCTTATCGTCACTCCAGTCCAGTCCCTTTACTTCTGGGTTGCGCAACCCTTCCAGCAGCTTGGAGGCTGAGCCCAACCTTTTTGGGGGATGGAGCGGTATAAATACCACTGGAACCACCCACAGACCCCAGTAATCTCAGCCTCCAAGCAGCTGGAGGGTTCCGTAAGCCTAGGGCTTACTGGAGTCTTCCTTTTTACTTAAATTTTCCTTTTATTTTCTCCTTTTGTCTTTTTCTACTTTTTGGTTTAATTTCTTAAGCTCTGTACCTTTAATTGATTCTGCCTGCTCTCTCCGTCTCCCTCCTCCCCTCCTCCCCCCCCCCTGCCCCCCCCCTCCCCCACCGCCTCGGGCCGGGCATCGGAGGTGATTTCTGCATTCAGCAGCAAGGAGGATTTCTTCAGCTCTCTTCTGCTGCTGCCCCGGCCGACGTCTGCACTTTCTCCCGCAGTCCTGACCTGCCTCGCGCCGAAGCCCTCCTGGTGACTGAGCGCTGGAGGCAACGCCGCAATCCATCCGCTCCCGCCTTTCCCGTCCCGGAACGGAAGGCCGCGGAGGCGAGCTTCGGAGCCCCTGATTTCCTCTGGGGGGGTCTGTTTCAAAGCGGCAATTTTTTTTCAATCCGGAGAGTTTCCCGGCGGCATTCAGAGAGAGGCAACCCGGTGGACAGACTCGCGGTCTCCCGTTCTGAGCTCCACGTGGTGAGGCCTAACACGTGTAGAGCCAACGGGTAGTGATCACTGAGTCTGGCCCAGGCAGGCAACTACAGTAAACCGCAAGTACTTGGGTCTAAAGGGACTGGGGTTTATTTATTAAATCTGCTCTCTCTATTCATATATTTGAATTATTTGATTTATTTGAATTTATTTGTTTTTAAAGGAAGTGTTAGTTTCCCTTTGGGGGATCTATTTTATTGTATTTGCCAAAGGAGAGAGCTCACTCTCAGGTGAGCAAGGGGAGGCCGTCCTCTGTATCTGCACTGTGCAGTTTTTGTTTGCTTAGTCCAATTCTGCTAGCCTGGGAGAGGAAGGGCTTCAGTAACCCTTATCAGTGGCATGGCGGGCAAGCCTCGGTGTCCATCCTGTGGCACCCGCAGGGGTACTTCCTCGGAGGCAGGAATCTGCAGGGGTTGCGCTGCAGTGGCTGCCTCCGTGGAGCAAGAAATTTAACCTGGCCATGTCGCATTCTTCTCAGGGGTCAGGAGACCCCCCTAGAGGGGAAGGGGGGCTCTCAGTTCACTCTTTCTACCTCATCTGATTTACTCACCCCGCCTCTACCCCCTCCCTCCTCCCCCACAGGAGTAGGAGGAGCCGTGGATTTTTTCTCACCTGACTTCATTCTCCTACTGCACAAGGCCTATTGCTTGCGTAAGCAGGGCTTAGGGGCAGGAGAGGCTGGGTCGTCGGCAGAAGACAGCCAGACCCTTGAACAAGCAATCCGGACTCCGACAGGCCGTCTAAGCGCCCCCGTCTGAGTGGTGAGGAACCCCTTGCGTCCCTCTCACAGGGTTCCCCGGATGAGGATAACTCTGACAAGGACTTGTACGAGGAAGAAGAGGAACTGGAGGAAGGGGAGATCACAGAAGAAGATCAATCCTGTATAATTAGAGTTTTTCGCCGGGAGGAGCTCCCAGCATTGATCAATGAGTCCCTGAAAGTTCTTAATGTAGCCTCAGACACGCCAGCGGAGGAAGAGGCTTTGGAGGATCCTTTAATCCAGGCCATCAGGAGATCCCAGAAAGTTTTTCCAGTCCACAGAGTGGTGCGTCAGATGATCCAGGAAGAATGGGACCAACCGGAGTCAAGCCTGAGGGAGGGGCGTCCGGTCCATGACTCGTCTATATCCGCTTCCAGAGGCAGACAAGGAGCTGCTGAGGTCTCCCAGGGTGGATGCAGCGGTATCAGCGGTTACCAAGAAGACTACCATCCCAGTTGAAGGCAGCACGGCCTTACGGGATTCTCAAGACAGAAAACTGGATACGCTCCTGAAGCAAACCTTTGATGTTAGCGCTCTCGCCTTGCAGGCCTCCGTTTCAGGAGCTTGGGTGGCCCGGGCCTGTCTAAGATGGTCACAACAGCTTCAAGCAGCGGAGGGCCCCGCGGGCGAGACGCACGCCAACTCTGCCAGGTTGGAATCCGGAGCAGCCTACTTGGTGGATAGCCAGTATGACCTCATCAGAAGCCTGGCTAAAAACATGGCCTCGGTTGTGGCGGCCAGGCGTTATTTATGGCTACGGAATTGGGCAGCTGATACCTCATCGAAGGCACGCCTGAGTCGACTTCCCTTTAAGGGGAAACTGTTATTTGGAGAGGATTTAGAGAAGCTGGTAAAGGACCTTGGTGAGTCTAAAGGAGGCAGGCTTCCGGAAGACAGGTCAAAGCAAGGGTGCCCTATAGCCCCAGTACGTAGTCAGCCTCGGGACCCCCGGAGGTTCCGCCCAGCCAGGTCGAACTCCTTTCCCAGGGGCCGTTTTCCCTCTAAAGGGGCAAGGTTTTAGAGGGTTTCAAGGAGCAGGTCGAGGTTTTGGGTCATCCTTCTCCTCCTCGGGTCCCAGAAAACAGCAATGAGAGGACGGGGGTCCAGGAGGAAGGGCTGCCGGTGGGCGGACGATTAAGGCAGTTTCTTCCGGCCTGGTCCCGGGTCACGTCCGATCAATGGGTCCTAGAGGTGATCAGAGAGGGCTATGCTCTCGAATTTGCAAAGCAAATACTACCAGCCTTTGTTCAGTCTCCCTGCGGTGCTGCTACAAAGAGGTCGGCCATAGAGTCAACTCTCGCTCGTCTAATAGCGCTCGGGGCCGTGGTCCCTGTACCTCCAGACCAGTGCAGCTCGGGTCGGTACTCGATTTACTTCGTGGTACCAAAGAAGGAAGGGTCCTTCCGTCCGATCCTGGACCTAAAGCAGGTCAACCGCTGTCTCAGGGTACCTCACTTCCGCATGGAGACCCTACGGTCAGTCATAGCAGCCGTAAGGGCGGAGAGTTCCTGACGTCCCTCGATTTGACAGAAGCCTACTTGCATATTCTGGTCAGGAAGTCCCATCAACAGTTCCTGAGATTAGCAGTGCCAGGAGGCCACTTTAAATTCCAGGCCCTGCCCTTCGGCCTAGCTACGGCTCCAAGGACTTTCACCAAGGTGATGGTGGCCGTGGCGGCTTTCCTTCGGAAAGAGGGGATACTAGTACACCCTTACCTGGACGACTGGCTGATCCGAGCAAAGTCGGAAGAGGAAAGTTGCGCGGCGACGGCCAGGGTGATTCAGGTTCTGGAGGAGTTGGGATGGGTCATCAATCGAACAAAGAGCAGGATGGCGCCCTCCCAGGAACTCGAGTATCTCGGGGCAAGGTTCGATACCAGCAGAGGCAGGGTGTTCCTGTCCCGATCAAGGGCGAGAGACCTAAGGCTCCTGGTTTCGCAGTTTCTAAGCAGACGAAACCCTTCAGTGTGGCATTATCTTCAGGTACTGGGAACAATGGCGGCGGCGATAGAGGTAGTCCCATGGGCCAGGGCTCACATGCGGCCTTTGCAGCGAGCGCTACTACGTCGGTGGTCCCCCCAGCATCATCCTCTGACAACGCAGTTGCCTTGTGCTCCGCGGACCAAACCGTCACTCCGCTGGTGGCGGTGCCCAGGGAATCTGGAACGCGGAACGCCCCTCGAACCTCATCAGTGGTTACTATTGACAACGGATGCCAGTCTGGCAGGCTGGGGAGCTCACTGCGAGGATCAATTCGTCCAGGGTCGCTGGACACCGTTGGAGTCCCAATGGCCCATCAACAGGCTGGAGTTGCGGGCCGTCTCCCTAGCGCTCAAAGCCCTAGAGTCCTTAGTGCAAACAAGAGCAATTTGCGTTCTCTCCGACAATGTCACCGCGGTGGCTTACATCAACCATCAGGGGGGGCACCAGCAGCCCCGCCTTGGAGAAGGAGGCGGATGCTCTATTCCAGTGGGCGGAAGTTCGGTTGGAAGCGCTCTCAGCTCAGCACGTGGCCGGCACGGACAACGTGACGGCCGATTACCTCAGCAGATACAAGATAGACCACGGAGAATGGGAACTGGAGCAGGAGACCTTCGACCAAATAGTGGCCCGTTGGGGGCTCCCAGTCATGGATCTCATGGCGAGGTTCTCGTCCGCCAAGGTGGACCGATTCTTCAGTCGGCGGAAGGAAAGGATGTCCGAAGGCCTGGATGCCCTGTCCCAGAAGTGGCCCTCGGAGGGTCTCCTCTTTGTGTTCCCCCCTTGGGCTCTTATCAGAAAGGTTCTCCAGCGGGTGGAGTCCCAGCAGGGGTTGGTAATCCTCATAGCTCCCGATTGGCCTCGCCGCCCCTGGTATGCGGACTTGGTGAGGTTGGTCGCCGACCGGCCCTGGCGGCTCCCTTACAAAAGGGACCTGCTAAGGCAAGGCCCGGTTCAGATGCCTCACGTGGATCGATTCTCGCTTACGGCCTGGCTATTGAAAGGGTGCGGCTCCTGAAATGAGGTTATTCAGGAGCGGTAATCACGACGCTGTTGAAAGCTAAGAAACGCTCAACCTGCCTTTCCTACGTAAGGGTTTGGCGCATCTTCGAAGCATGGTGCGCGGAGCACCAAAGAAAGCCCCTATCGGCCTCCGTTCCGGTGATTCTGGAATTTTTGCAAGCAGGATTTGACAAGGGCCTAGCTCACAGTTCCTTACGAGTCCAGCTGGCTGCCATCGCTTGTTATAGAGGTAAGGTCCGCGGCAAGCCCCTAGGGGCACACGCGGACGTGTCCAGGTTCCTAAGGGCGGTTAGGGGCCTGCGTCCTCAATGGAGATCCCTCATCCCCCCCTTGGGATCTGTGATAAGGAAGCTTATCATAGCTCAGGAAGGGGCTATAGAAAAGGTGAAGTGTCTCTGAACAAGCAACCTGTCGGTGCTGGTAGAAATGAGAAAACAGAATTTTGCCATAAGACTACCAGTCCCAGAATGCACCAGGTTTCCAACAGCCATGAGAGGAGCTGAAGTGAGAAAACGTGTGTTCAATCAAAAGGGCTATGAGGTAATCCCCAAGCACTCATTGCAAAGGGCAGGGCTTGATTCAGCACAGCTGCGCTGTGCTAGGATGGAACACTCATCTCAAAGGGCAAGGCCTGATTCAGCACAGCTGCACTGTGTTAGGGAGGAGCTCTCATCTAAGCAGAATAAGAGTAGAGTTTATTCTACAGATGACCATCTTCATGATCACCTTGGATATCCAGAGAATTGTCCTCAGTATCCTGAGAATCAGCTTGAGTTTGATCATCAGTTTCATCTGAAGGATCATCAGAAGCAGAAGCCAAACCGGACGGACAGAGAGGGAAAGAGACCCTTTGGAAGAAGGAAGAGAAAAGCCTTTGAGAGGTCTAGAGTCCAAAGCAGTACGTATACTGGGAGGTATTCCAAGGGCCAGCATACACCATTGGACTGGGGAAAGCCAGAGGAATGGTGCTGCAGAGCTAGGAATCACCAGAGGCTACCTGTGAGGGAGACGGCTGCACGTGGAAGGGACCCTAAGACCTGTGCCAGAAGGTATGTGAAGAGAGATCCAGTGTCCAGGGATCTGGATTGGAAGGCTGGACATAAGAACTGGACTACATACTGGCCAGGCTATATAGAGAGTAACTCTAGCAGCAATGGAAGCTCAGGTATGAACACTGATCTATGCCCTAGCTATAACCTTGAAAGACAGCAGGGAAACAAATATTCTCCTGAAACTGCTCCATTGAGAGATTCATCTGTGCCAATCCATGATATTGAACCTATGCTTGTTGAAGATGGGGGAATGATTGCAGTTGAAGAATGTGTTTATATGGATTGCTCTCTATCAAAACTCCGTTGGTAACTTTCTGTTATAAAGTACAGCAACCATCACAAAGAAAATACAAATTTGTTCTTTAATCTACTCAGAAAAGCTCCTGAAGCAGGATTTGACCCACACAGTAGAAAGCAAGCCAGCTAAAGGGGTTTCAGCTGGATAACTGCTAGCAATTAAGCCTTATCTAATTGCTTGTGAGCTAGGAGAGAATCACTTCTGTATCTGTGGGAAGTAATCAGAAATTAACCTGAAAAGAACAGTTTGTTTCTTGCTTTGTGGCTTTTCATTTGTTGTTTTCCTGATTTTGACTTTGTTTTTCCAAGTTAACACTGAAAGCAAGTAACCTAATTTATGTGCTACCAAGCATATCTGTGTTGGGAGAAATAACCCCATAAACAAATATCTTATTGGCTTTACCCAAGAGCAGCTGTGTCTGGTGTGAATGAACTACATTGCCCACAATACCTTGCAAATCATATAGAAATATGCACTTGCCAAGAGTGTGAAGATTCTCACCCAGGCAGCCGTCTGACAGATCTCAACCTAGTGCTGAATGCCCTGATTGGGGAACCCTTTGAACCAGTAAAGGGGGCCTCCTTAAAGGATCTAACCCTTAAGACGGTGTTTCTGGTCGCCATCTGCTCGGCCAGACGGGTCTCAGAATTACAAGCGCTGTCCTCTCAGCCCCCCTTTCTGTCATTTCTCAAGGACAAAGTGGTTCTGCGCACGGTCCCTTCCTTCTTGCCCAAGGTTATCTCCCCATTCCATGTGAACCAGACAGTTACTCTCCTGGTCTTCTCGGCCGAGGGACAGGCAGGTAGGGATAGCAAGCTTCGCCTCCTCGACGTCCAGAGGGCCTTGAAGCGATACCTCTCCCGCACAGCTCCTTTCTGGAAATCCGACCGGCTATTCATTCAGTTCGGTGGCCCACACAAAGGGGAGGCGGCGGCCAAGGCCTCCATATCAAGGTGGATCAGAGAAGCTATTGCTTCCGCCTACATCCTGAAAGGGAAACAGGTTCCGGTGGGACTGCGGGCACACTCCACTTGGGCGCAGGCCACCTCTTGGGCAGAATTCAGTCTAGTTCCTCCTCTGGATATTTGTAGGGCAGCGACTTGGTCCTCTCTGCATACCTTTACCAAGCATTACAGGCTGGACGTGCAGAGTTCAGCGGACGCTCGGTTTGGTCTGGCGGTTCTTCAGTCCGGGCTGCCGGATCCCACCCAGGATTGAACTGCTCTGTTACATCCCAGAAGTAAAGGGACTGGACTGGAGTGACGATAAGGAAAAAGTAATTAGATCTTACCTGCTAATTAGTGTTCCTGAAGGAACGACAGTCCAGTCCCTGATCCCACCCGGTTCCGTCAGCCATTCAGGCCTATTAGTCAGGGGCAGAGCCGCGGTCCGAGCGTGGGGCCAGGTCTGGGAGAGAGTGCCAGTGAAGGGCGGTCCGGCCAGTCTCATGGAAACCACCTCCTCCCGGGGTCCATCCCTCCGCTCCTACTCCTATTCCTATTTCCTTATTAAAAAAAAACAACAAAAAAAGTTGGTTGTTACTTATTCTTTGCAGTGTTTATTTTTGGTAGGTTGGTAATGGAACTTCGTTAAGTCTGCTTTTTCATTCGATTACTGGGGTCTGTGGGTGGTTCCAGTGGTATTTATACCGCTAGATCCCCCAAAAAGGTTGGGCTCAGCCTCCAAGCTGCTGGAAGGGTTGCGCAACCCAAAAGTAAAGGGACTGGACTGTCGTTCCTTCAGGAACACTAATTAGGTAAGATCTAATTACTTTTTCTTCCTTTTGGCCAGGCCTTGGCACCAAGGGTGTTCACAAAATGCATGGCTGTGGTGGCAGCATTTCTTCGCACCCTAGGAATTAGTCTTCCCTTACTTAGATGACTGGCTCATTTGAGCCCCTTCAGAGCCAGAGGCCAGGGTTGCTCTCTCTCGCACAATGCACATCCTTCAGTATTTGGGACCTGTCATAAACTTCCCAAAATCCAACCTTGCTCCCACTCAATCTGTAGAGTTTATAAGAGCTCTGCTGGATACCAGACAGTCAAGGGCCTACCTTCCACAGGCCTGCTGCCTTCGCATTGTGCAGTTAGCTTACCAAGCAGTGTTGAAACCTCACCTCACTGCTCGTGAAATGTTACAGTTGCTAGGCCACATGGCATCCACTGTGCATGTCGTTCCTTATGCTTGCCTCCATATGAGGGCAGCCCAATGGACTTAATCCACTCAGTGGGCTCAGGCGTCAGGTTGCCTGTCAGACAAAAACAGCAAACTCAGATCGCCTTATTTTGTCCCTCCAATGGTGGCAGTCACCCCAGAACCTTTTGATGGGGTCTGCTTTTCAGCAACCCCCACCCCAGGCCACTCTAACAGATGCTTCACAGGTGGGTTGGGGAGCCCACCTGCAAGGCCTCTCTACCCAGGTTACCTGGACTCCACAGGAGGCCTATCTACGCATCAATCTCCTGGAACTCAGAGCAATCTTCCTTGCTCTTTGAGTATTCCACACCCAGCTCAGCTACAAGACAGTCCTAGTTCAAACGGACAATCAAGTATCCATGTTCTATGTGAACAAGCAGGGCGCAACAGGCTCTGTCGCTATGCAACGAAGCTTTGCGACTATGGGCCCTCACCAGAGAGCAACAGATTCATCGTCTTGTGTATCTTCCAGGCATTCAAAACTCTTGGGCAGACAGACTCGGTCGAGTTCTGCTTTCACATGAATGGTCTCTCCATGCAGACCAAGTGGCCAAAAATTTTCCAAATTTGGGGAACCCCGGACATAGACCTCTTCGCAAGTCCGCTGAATGCCAAACTTCCCCGGTTCTGTTCCAGAATTCCGGCTCAGGGTTGTCAGGCCAGGGATGCTTTCATTCTCCATTGGGGCTAGGACTTCCTGTACGCTTTTCCACCCATTCCCCTAATTCCTAAAACCCTGTTCAAGCTTCAGAGAGACAGAGGTCATATAATTGTCATAGCTCCACATTGGCCACAGCAAATGTGGTACCCTCTGTTCCTACATCTCTCTTAAGCTCCGCCTCTGGAGTTAGGATTTGCTCCAGATCTCCTTTCTCAGGAGGACTGGATGCTGTGGATCCCAATCCCCAGTCTCTGAATCTCAGGGCCTGGTTGCTGAAAGCCTAGAACTTCACGGTCTTAACCTTTTCTCAGCAGGTAAAGGATATCCTTTATGCTTCCAGGAAGCCTTCCACAAGATGCTCTTTTATGCTTTCAAGTGGAAAAAGTTTACCAAATGGTGCTTGCAGAAGGGTCTGGAATCATTACTGGAGTATCTCCTTCATTTGTCTAATACAGGGCTTAAAACCAATTCAGTGAGAATTCATTTGAGTGCTGTTGCAGCTTCTTTCAAGCCTCTAAATGGGTAACCTATTTCCTCTCATCCTCTTATAGCGAGATTTATGAGAGGCCTTCTTTTAACTAAGCCTCCCATTAAGCCACCACCAGTGGCATGGGACTTAAATTTGGTTCTTGGGCAGCTTATGAAGCCGCCTTTTGAACCATTAGCCACTACCTCCTTGAAATTCCTTTCCTGGAAAGTCATCTTTCTTATTGCAATCACATCAGCACGTCGCATCAGTGAATTGCAAGCGTTGGTGGCTCATCCTCCTTATACAAGGTTCCATCATAAGGTAGTCCTTAGGACTCATTCACATTTTAAGCCAAAGGTGGTGTCACCTTTCCATTTAAACCAAGCAGTTTACCTTCCTGAATTCTTCCCAAGGCCTCATGCCTCAAATGCAGAAAGGAATCTTCATACTTTGGACTGTATAAAAGGGCTCTGGCCTTTTACTTACAAAGGACATAGCAACATAGGAAGTCCTCAACTCTTTGTTGCTTTTGATCCTTGCCATTTGGGACTTCCAGTCTCCAAAAGAACACTGTCCAACTGGATTGCACAGTGTATATCTTTTGCCTATGAGAGTAAAAACCTTTCTCTGGAAGGCCATGTCACAGCTTACGTTGTGAGAGTCATGGCAGCCTCAATGGCTCATCTTCACTCTGTGTCTATTGACGACATCTACCGAGCAGCTACTTGGGCTTCGGTTCATACCTTCACAGCCCATTACTGCTTAGACAAGGACTCCCGCCGGGATGCCTTGTTTGGTCAGGCTGTTCTCCAACACCTGTTCCGTATTTAACTCCTGCCCACCATTCCTGATAGCATGCCAGAGATCCATGGAGGGAAGTGGAGCCCTTTCACAAGGGCATACAACTTCTGGGGTTTTCTCCCTGGCATCTGCAGCTAGGGAGTCCCCGTATGTGAAGACTACATTCCTGCTTGTTCCTGGAGATAGCATAGTTACTCGCCTGTAACAGGTGATCTCTGGGAACAGCAGGAATTTAGTCTTAACAACCCACCCACCTCCCCTAGGAGTTGTCTGTCTATCTCGTCTCAGCTTTAAACTCAACTGGAGAGGGACAGTTGGGAAAGGCGGGAAGGCAACACACAGGTGCTGTGGGATGCTCCCAAAAGCTTTCCTATTGGACGCTGGGGAGCGTTCCCGTGCAGGCTCAGTCGGTACCGACGATACCCATATGTGAAGACTAAATTCCTGCTGTTCCTGGAGATCACCTGTTACAGGTGAGTAACTATGCTTTATCACCTATAGAGGTTGGTTGAGGTGTAGAAGTGGACTCCCTTTCTCCAGCAGGTGAGTCAGTGAATGATGAGGAGCTTCACCTGGTGGAAGGTGAGGCTTTGTCTCTACTCCACTTGTTTCATAGGGAGAACCCCTCCATCCTTATTCATGGTGCTATGAGGGCCTTACACATTGTAGAGCCTGCCCTTTTGCAGGCTATGAAAATGGACCCTCTTTGGGAGGGCCTGCAGCATCTTTCCATTCCCCCCCCCCCCCCCCCGGTGCCTGTGCATGAGCTTGCGGTCTACCAGTAGGAGGCGCTGGAACTAATCCGCGATGGAGTTGGCCTGGCCGGTACGGGATTCTTTCGTGATGTCTCTTTGCAAGAGGTCAACACAAAACCCAAGCTGTTCACGAGACCTTGAATCGGCTTTTACTTATGGGAGCAGTCGCTCCAGTGCCGTTAGACTACGGCGTGGGTCAATACTCCATTTATTTTGTAGTGCCAAAAAAGGATGGGGCTCTGCACCCTATATTAGACCTGAAGGGGGTGAATCAGTGTCTTCGGGTGCCCCACTTCAGGATGGAAACTTTGCGATCGGTCATTTTAGCGGTATGGCAAGGAGAGTACTTGACTTCCCTCGACCTTACGGAGGCATACCTTCACATTCCAATAAGGGCGATCCATCAAACGTTCCTGCGGGTCATGCTGCCCTGGGGACATTATCAATTCCAGGCCTTGCCATTTGGTCTGGTGACACACCGCAGACGTTCACCAAAATTATGGTGGTGGTAGCGGCAGCGTTGCAAAAAGAAGGTATTTTGGTCCATCCATATCTCGACGATTGGCTAATTCGAGCAAAGTCCAAAGCCGAGAGCATTCAGGTGACAGACAAAGTGGTGAAGTTGTTACAAAGTCTCGGCTGGGTGGTCAATCCGCTCAAAAGCCGCTTAATACCTTCCCAGGATCTCGAGTATCTGGGGGTACGCTTCATCACGCAGAAAGGAGCGGTATTTCTTCCGGACCGTCGGGCTCGAGCCTTTCGGCAGCTGGTATGCAAGTTCCGAGCCGCTCTGGCTCCCTTGGCGTGGAATTATCTTCAGGTGCTGGGGACCATGGCGGTGACACTGGAGACGGTACCATGGGCCAGATTTCATATGCAACTGCTCCAGAGAGCGCTGCTTCGGTGGTCGCATCAGACGGATTCGTTGAGCAAGCGGCACCCCTGCCCGTACAAGGTCAGGCAGTCTCTTCACTGGTGGCTGTTTCCAGGGTCCTTGACGGTGGGAATGCCTCTGGAACAGCCGGATTGGCTCCCATTGCTGACTGACGCAAGTCTCGCGGGATGGGGAGCGCATTGCGGCAATCGGTTCACGCAAGGCACGTGGTCAGTAAACCGGCTAGAGCTGAGAGCAGTCTTGTTAGTGCTACAAAGGTTCGAGGACACGGTGACGGGTCGATCAGTCTGTGTGCTGTCGGACAACTCCGACACTTGCGTACATCAATAGACAGGGCGGCACAGGAAGTGCAGCTATGGAAGAGGAAGCGGAAGAGCTGTTTTCTTGGGTAGAACATCAGCTGCCCTCAATTTCGACAGCGCACATTCCAGGGAAGGACAGTGTGATGATGGCTTTTCTCAGCAGGGTCCGGGTGGATGCTGGGGAGTGGGAGTTGCATCCGGACGTGTTTGCGCAAATAGCCCACAGGTGGGGACCTCCAGTAATGGACCTAATGGCGACCTTTCAGTCGGCGAAAGCCAGTCGTTTCTTCAGCAGAAGGCGTGAAAGAATGTCGGAAGGGATCGACGCCCTGATGCAGCACTGGCTGTCGACGGGTCTTCTGTCTTCCCACCGTGGGCACTGATAGGCCGGGTGGTTCATAAGAACATAAGATATGCCATACTGGGTCAGACCAAGGTCCATCAAGCCCAGTATTCTGTTTCCAACAGTGGCCAATCTAGGTCATATGTACCTAGCAGTTTCCCCAAGAGACACAAGTTCCACAATGCTTGTACTGGGTCAAGCATTGATATCTTCGGTCACTTCTTAATAATGGTTTATGGACCTTTCCTCCAGGAACTTGTCCAAACCTTTTTTAAACCCAGCTACACTAACAGCCTTTACTACATCCTCCGGTAACAAATTCCAGAGTTTGATTACACGTTGAGTGAAAAAATATTTTCTTTTTATTAGTCTTAAATAGTTTACCCTGTAGCTTCATTGCATGTCCCCTAGTCTTTCTATATTCTGATCATGTAAACAATCGATCTACGTTTACTCGTTCCACTCCGTTCATTAATTTATAGACTTCTATCATATCTCCCCTCAGCCGTCTCTTTTCCAGGTTAAAGAGCCCTAACCTTTTTAGCCTATCTTCATAGGAGTATTCTTCCATCCCCTTTACCATTTTGGTGGCTGTTCTCTGAACCTTTTCTAATAACGCTATATCCTTTTTAATATACGGCGACCAGAATTGCACACAATATTCAAGGTGCGGTCTCACCATGGAACAATATAGAGGCATTATAATATCTTTTGTTTTATTTTCCATTCCTTGCCTTATCATACCTAACATTCTATTTGCTCTCTTGGCCGCCGCTGCACAGTGGGCCGAGGGTTTTAACATGGTATCCACAATGACGCCTAAATCTTTTTCCTGGGTGGTGGTTCCTAATGTGGAACCTTGCATCGTGTAACCATAGTTTTGGGTTGTTCTTCACTAGGTGCATAACCTTGCACTTGTCCACATTAAATTTCATCTGCCATTTTGATGCCCAGTCTTCCAATTTATCAAGATCCTCTTGCAATTTTTCACAATCCTCTTGGGTTTTAACAACTTTAAATAGTTTTGTCTCATCTGCAAATTTGATAACCTCACTCGTTGGTCCACTTTCCAGGTCATTTATAAATATGTCAAAAAGCAGCGGACCCAGCACAGATCCCTGGGGTACACCGCTATTCACCTTTCTCCATTGGGAAAATTGGCCATTTAGCCCTACCCTCTGCTTTCTATCTTTTAACCAGTTCCTGATCCACAATAGTACACTGCCTCCTATCCCATGACTCTTTAGTTTCGCCAAAAGTCTCTGATGAGGGACCTTGTGAAAGGCTTTCTGAAAGTCCAGATACACAATATCAACCGACTCACCTTTGTCCACCTGTTTATTCACTCCTTCAAAAAAACATAACAGATTAGTAAGACAAGATCTTCCTTGTCTAAAGCCATGTTGGCTCTCTCCCATTAGGTTGTGACTGTCTACATGCTGAGTAATTTTATTCTTTATGATGGTTTCTACCATTTTTCCCGGTACTGACGTTAGGCTCACCGGTCTGTAGTTTCCCGGATCACCCCTGGAGCCCTTTTTAAAAATTGGTGTTACATTGGCGATCCTCCAATCTTCAGGTATTAAAGATGATTTTAATGATAGTTCACAGATTACTGATAGCAGTTCTGCAATCTCATATTTCAGTTCTTTCAACACCCTTGGATGTATACCATCCGGCCCAGGTGATTTGCTACTCTTCAATTTATCTAATAGTTGTAAGACATCTTCCCGATGTATCGATATTTCCTTCAGTTCTTCTGCACCTTTAAATACCACTTCAGTCATGGGTAACATCTCTACATCTTCCTCAGTGCATCGAAGCTCACCGGGGGAGAGTATCACTTGTGGCTCTGGACTGGCCGAGGCGGCCATGATACGCCGATCTCATTTGTCTTCTCGACGGGGATCCCTGGTGGTTACCAGTATCAGTGGTTCTCCAGGACATCGGTCCTCACTTATGGGTGATGTCGGCGCCGACGGAGCCCTCGCGGAGCAATTTTCCCCAGCTTTCGCAGAAAGCCTTTGGGAATTGCAGCGCGCATGCGCGGTCCCCTTCCCGCCCAAGGGTGCCATCTTGCTCAGTCTTCTTTTTTCCGCGGAGCCGTACAGACGTAGTTTGTGATCGCCGCTGAAAAAGTTGATTTCTTTAGTTTGTTTTTCTCGGTTCGACGCTGTGTCTTTCCCGCCCGGCCTCGTTCACATTTTTTCAGTTTTTGTCCTTTGTAACGGGCGTTCCCGCCACTTTTTTTCTTTTTCCTTGGCAGCATGGTCTTTCGACCTCGCAGGGGCCCTTTTTCCCCCGATGGCTGCCAGCGGTTTTAAAAAGTGTGATTGCTGTACCAGACTTATGTCTCTTACCGACACACATGACTGCTGCCTCCGTTGCCTCGGACCCAATCATGACTTGGTGGGTTGTGGTCCGTGCAACAAAATGTCCTCGAAGGCGTTGAGGAGTCGGCAGTCACAAAAGGAACGTATCTTCTCTGACTCCGAGTCCGGTCGGGCCCGGACCTCATCAGAGGCTTCGACGTCTCGTGACTCCGGCCCCGAGCATCGTCAGAGTTCCTCTGAGCGGGGGTCTCCCGGCCGGGAACATCGTCGGAAGAGGAAACCCGCGAGGGTGGTGTCGGAGGACGCTCATGGTCCCTCGAGGGCCAGGTCGCATAGCCCCGCCAGCCGCCCTGGGTCCTCGGAGGCGGAGAGGTCGTCAAAGCATCCTCGTCTCGAAGTGGAATCTCCTGGACACGTGAGTACTGTAGTCCTCGTGGACTCACCTCCCAGGGAACCGACGTCGGGCCTGACACCGTCGGGACCCGAGTCAGGGACTGCTGGGTCTTCTGAGTTGGTCTCAGATTGACGGCCTTGGAGTGCAGTATCGCTGCCTTCATGGACCAGCAGCGGGCATTGATGGCCGGCATCGCCAGTGCGTCTGCCCCGACCACCGGGACGTCAACGTCCAAGTCGACCCCGGAGGCCGAGCCGATCCTTGAGTCCTTACGAGCTCGAGTTGATCCTCAGCCAAGGTCTCCCTCGGCCTCCTGTTCGGGACTGAGGTCGTCGACGCTGGCCTTGGTGTCGGGCGGTGGTCCTCAGCCCTCGCCCGCACGGAGCCACTCGATTCCTCCACGGAGGAGTCGGGCTGGGACACGGAGGAGGACGAGTCACCCGGTTCTTTTCAGACTCTGTGCGTCCCCTCCAACTCGCCCGAGTCGGAGCCTCGGAGACGGTCCCCCCCAGAGGATACCCGGTTCTCCAACTTCGTGAGGGACATGGCCAAGGCTTTGGCCTTCCCCGCGGATCCGGAGGAGGATCCTCGAGCCGAAGAGCTCGAGGCCCTCCAGTATGACTCTCCCCCGAAGGAGGCCTTTACTGTGCCGGTTCCTCCGATGCTGGAGTGGCTGCTCTTCCGCATGTGGGAGAGCCCGGCCTCGACGCCGGTGTTAAGCAAGCGGGTCGATTCCATGTATCGAGTCCACAAGAGCCCCGGGTTCCAGAAGGTATAACTACCGCACCATTCCTTGGTGGTAGAATCGGCCATGCATCGACTTAAGAGTCAGATGCACTCCTCGGTGCCTCTGGGTAAGGAGGCCCGGAACCTGGATGCCCTCGGTAGGAAGTGCTTCCAGGGCTCTATGCTTACTTGCCAAGTCCAGACATACCAGCTGTATATGGGCATGTATCTTCGAGACCTGGCAAAGGAAATTGCAGGGTTCTCTGCTGGTCTCTCCGAGGAACCTTTGCAGAGGTTCCAGGCCTTGGCCACTGGTATTCGAGAGTGCTCGAAGTTTATTTCTCGAGCAGCCTACGATGGCTTCGAAGCATCGGCTCGAGTAGCCGGAGCCGGCATCGGTGCTCGCCGTCAGGCTTGGCTTCAGTCATCCGACCTCGAGCCATGGGTGCAGGACAAGTTGGTCGATGTCCCCTGCAGAGGTGAAAACCTCTTTGGCAAACCCATGGCTGATAAGGCGGCAAAACTCGAGTCCGAGACTCTCACCAGAACTCGCCTATCCAGAAAGACCTCTGCCCCTTCACAGAAGAGGAAGGGCTCGGGGGAAAAAGCCCTTTTACCCGAGGAAGGTGTCTGCCTATAAACAGCACCACCCACAATATCAAGCCTCAGCAGCTCCCCATCAGGGCCAGCAGGCTAAGGGACAGGGCAATGGGTCCCGTAGGCAGAAGGCCCCCAAGCCCACTACACAGGCCCCTGCTCAGCAGGGTGGGGGCTTTTGACTATGCCGGCATAGTCTCTCCCCCTCCGTGACTTTCGCTCAGCACGGGGGGGCCGGCTGACCCACTTTGCCCACAGGTGGTCAGCCATAACATCCGATTCCTGGGTGCTGCAGGTGGTTCAAAAGGGCTACCTCCTACATTTTTCACCAGGTACCTCCTCCCTACTTCCCAGGGGAGCCTCCAAGACCCCCTCTTCACAGGGACTTACTCCTTCAGGAGCTGCAAAGTCTGCTCCAGGAACAGGCTGTGGAGCCAGTGCCCCAGCACTTGTGGGGTCACGTGTTTTATTCGAGGTACTTCCTGGTTCCGAAAAGAACAGGAGGCCTCAGACCCATCCTGGACTTGCGCAACCTCAACAAGTTCCTGCAGCGGGAAAAGTTCAAGATGCTTACCCTTGGAATCCTACTGCCCTACCTCCGGCAGGGAGATTGGCTATGCTCCTTGGATCTAAAGGATGCTTATACTCACATCCTTATTCATCCGGACCACCGGCAATATCTGAGATTTGTGGTGGCAGGGAATCATTACCAGTACCGCGTACTGCCCTTTGGCCTCTCCTCCGCTCCCAGGGTGTTCACGAAATGCCTGGCAGTGGTGGCCGCCTTCCTGAGGCTTCAAGGCCTCTTCGTCTTCCCCTACCTGGACGACTGGCTCATCTGGGCACAGTCTTCCCTAGAGGTCACTCAGGCCACTCAACGCACAGTGGCGCTCTGCTTCAGCACTTGGGCTTCGTCATAAACTTCGAAAAGTCCATTTTGCTCCCCTCTCAGGATCTCGAATTCATAGGAGCACGGCTGGACACTCTGCAGGCTCGGGCCTTCTTGCCTCTGGAACAGGCCAACAGGCTCATAGCTCTGGCCGGCAGGTTCCACAGTGCGTCACCGGCCTCTGCCAGACAATTCCTGCAACTTCTCGGTCACATGGCCTCCACGGTCCATGTCACTCTGAATGCCTGTCTGCATATGCGACCTGCTCAGTGGAGTCTTCGCACTCAATGGCATCAGGCCACAGGGAGACTGACAAGACTTAATACAGATCTCCGACCGCCTGGTCTCCTCTCTGCAGTGGTGGCTTCACCTGCCCAATCTGGTACTTGGCATGACTTTTCAGTCTCCTCCACTTTCTCGACAGATGCCTCTCTCCTGGGATGGGGAGCGCATTGCCAAGGAACATGCACTCAAGGCCTTTGGACACCTTGGGAGGCTGTTCAGCAGATAAACTTCCTGGAGCTGCGGGCGATCCGCCTAGCTCTGCGGACCTTCTCTCACCTCACTTCTCGTCGGTCTGTACTGGTGCAGACGGACAATCAGGTCGCCATGTTCTACGTGAACAAACAGGGGGGGGCACGGGCTCCCTCCTTCTATGTCAGGAGGCTTGGAGACTTTGCTCTTGGGCAGTCGACCACGACATCCTCCTCAAGGCTGTTTACCTGCCCGGGCAGGAAAATTGCCTAGCCGACAAACTGAGCCGGATTCTGCAGCCGCACGAATGGAGGTTGAACCCCCGTAGTGGTCCAACGGATCTTCCGCCGGTGGGGCCTCCCCACCGTTGATCTCTTTGCCAGTCCCCTAAACCGGGAACTTCCCAGGTTCTGCTCCCGGCACCCGCATCCTCTCAGAGTAGCACCGGATGCTTTCCTCATTTCGTGGTCCACGGGCCTACTGTATGCCTTTCCTCCCACGCCACTTGTGTCTCTGACGCTGTTCAAAATTGTCCAGGACAGGGCCTCCGTGATCCTGGTAGCGCCCAGGTGGCCGAGACAACCCTGGTTCCCTCTACTCCTACAACTAGCGGTGGACACTCCTCTTCCTCTGGGGTTTCAGCCCGATCTCCTGACCCAGGATCAGGGTACTCTCTTCCACCCCAACCTCCGGGCCCTTCATCTGATGGCCTGGCTGCTGAAAGGGTAGTCCTAGCTCCGCTCTTACTTCCTCCGGAGGTGGAGGCTGTCGTCCTGGCATCTCGGCGACCTTCCACCCGGAAATCTTACGCCCTTAAATGGCGTCGCTTCTCGGTCTGGTGTTCTCAGCGCTTTGAGGACCCCTTCGCCTGCTTAGTATCGGTGGTACTGCAATATTTGCTTCACCTCTCCGATCTAGGCCTTAAATCCAACTCCGTCAGGGTCCACCTCAGTGCTCTCTCTGCACATCATTCGCCGGTGGAGGGCCAGCCTCTTTTCTCGCACCCCTTGGTGGCACGTTGTCTCAAGGGCCGCCTTCTGCTTAAGCCCCCGTTGCGCCCTCCAGCTCCTGACTGGGATCTCAATGTGGTCTTGCAAAGGCTTATCTGTCTGCCTTTTGAACCCATGGCTACCTGTCTTCTTTGTTTCCTCTCCTGGAAAACTCTCTTCTTGGTAGCCCTTACCTCCGCTAGGCGCGTTAGTGAACTACAGGCCCTAGTGTCGGAGCCCCCTTACACTAGATTCTACAAGAATAGGGTGGTCTTACGGACTCATCCTAAGTTTCTTCCGAAGGTGGTCTCCTCTTTTCACATCAATCAAGAGGTGGTTCTTCCGACCATTTTTCCCAGACCGCATACCAGCCGAGCTGAAACTGTTCTGCATACCCTGGACTGTAGAAGAGCCTTATTCTTCTACCTTGACCGTACACGAGAGCATCGAAAGGCTGTCCAGCTTTTCGTGTCTTTTGACCCCAATCGGTTGGGGGTACCCGTCTCTAAGCGTACTTTGTCCATCTGGGTAGCTGACTGTATCGCCTGGGCTTATGGAGCTGCCGGCCTCTCCTTAGAGTCGAGTCACGGCTCACCGTGTCAGGGCGAAGGTTGCGTCAGTGGCTCACCTCCGCTCTGTTCCGTTGGTGGACATCTGCCGGGCCGCTACTTGGTCTTCAAGCCAGACGTTTGCGGCTCATTACTGCCTGGAGAGGGAGTCCTGCAGGGACAGTGCTTTCGGACAGGCAGTTCTCCACAATCTCTTTGAGGTCTAAGCAACTCCTACCCTCCGGCCCTGGTGTTGGGCTACTGGCCGGATTTGTATTCAGAGAAGATTTCTTCCTTCTGTACTGTTGAGCTTGAGGGAGCTCTTTTTTCGGTTGAGGTCTCCGGTAGCCTTGAGCTCAGGAGTCCCATAAGTGAGGACTGACTTCCTGCTTGGTCCTGGAGAAAGAGTAGTTACCTGTAACAGGTGTTCTCCAGGAGCAGCAGGAATCAGTCCTCACTACCCTCCCTCCTCCCCTTGGAGTTGCAGTCATTCTTTTGCTAACTTTTTTGCTGTCTCTTCGCTATGTAATCAGACTGAGCAAGATGGCACCCTTCGGCGGGAAGGGGACCGCGCATGCGCGCTGCAATTCCCAAAGGTTTTCTGCGAAAGCTGGGGAAAATTGCTCCGCGAGGGCTCTGTCGGCGCCGACGTCACCCATAAGTGAGGACTGATTCCTGCTGCTCCTGGAGAACACCTGTTACAGGTGAGTAACTACTCTATCTGTTGCTACAAGGACCACTACAAATACCTCAGGTGGATCGGTTCTCGCTTATGGTTTGGCCATTGAAAGGGCGAGGCTTCTGAAGAAAGGTTATTCAGGAGCTGTTGCGACTATGCTTGGAGCGAGGAAACAGTCCACATCTCTTGCATATGTCCATATCTGGCGTATTTTTGAAGGCTGGTGCTCACGGCACCAAGTTAGGGCGGCTACGGTTTCCGTCCCCTTCGTTTTGACTTTTCTGCATGGTGGGTTTGAGAAGGGACTGGCGACCAGCTCCTTGAGAGTACAGTTGGCAGCCCTTTCCTACTATAGGGGCAAAGTGCAAGGCATTGCTCTAGGAGCTCATACGGATGTGTTGCATTTCCTGAAGGCAGTGACCAGGCTGCAGCCTTCGCGTAGAATTTTGGTTCCGCCGTAGGATCTCAACTTGGTCTTAGGGACATTATCCATAGCACCGTTTGAGCCGTTGCACCAGGTGTCGATTAAGGATTTGGCGTTGAAGGTGGTCTTTCTGGTAGCCATTTGCTCGGCAAGGTGCATTTCAGAGCTGCAAGCGTTGTCCTGTAGAGAGCCCTTCTTGTCCTTTTCAAGGGAGAAGGTGGTGTTGCGAGCCGTTCTGTCCTTCTTGCCAAAGGTGGTGTCTTTTTTTTCACCTGAATCAAGCGATTTCTCTACCTGTGCTAGGGGCGCTGGAGGGCAGCGCTTCGGATCGTACTTTACGTCGTTTGGACATCAAACAGGCTCTGCGACAATATTTGAAGGTTTCGGAAATCGTTTGCAAGTCGGACCGTCTATTCGTGTTTGGAGGTATTCGCAAAGATGAAGCAGCAGCAAAGGCTTCTATTTCTAGATGGATTAGAGAGGTAATTGCATCAGCTTACCCTACTGCAAGGGCGTTTGGTCCCAACAGGTATTCGGGCGCATTCTACCAGAGCACAGGCTGCTTTCACCAGGGGACATCTGTAGGGTGGCCACTTGGTCGTCCCTTCATACTTTCAGTAAGCGCTACCGTCTGGATGTTTTGGTGGCAAATGATGCCTGTTTCGGTTCGGCCATATTACGAGCCGGCTGGAAAGGTCCCTCCCAATGAATACTGCTCTGTTACATCCCAGAGGTAGAGGACTGAACTGGCAGAACAATAAGGAAATAATTACTTGGTTATTGTAGTTCCTTGAGTGACCACAGTTCAGCCCTCATTCCCACCCGGGGTAGTATCGTTGGCAGTGGATAGTCGGGAGGGCAAAGGGTAGCATTACCGGTAGGTATGAGTATTAAAGGTCTATAAATGATTTTTCCATACTTTGCTTTCTGGTTTTTTTTTTTTTCCTCTGGTATTCTTTCTGTCTCTGACTACAGCGAAAAGGTAAGGTGCAAGAAGAAGCCTTTTTTTTTTTTTGTGTATATAGTGAAGTGTACGTTCAGGTTTCAGTGTTAAGTTGGAATTTATATGATAGCTACTTATTTGTTGCTCCTTTGAGTGTGCTTTGTCAATAGTTCACTGGGGCTGATGGGAGAGGTCAGTAGGCTACATCCAGTGATGTCACGATTTTGACATGCCCAGACTCCAAGCTGCAGGAGGAGGTACACAACCCAGAGGTAGAGGACTGAACTGTCGTCACTCAAGGAACTACAATTACCAGGTAAGTATAATTATCATTTTTGTCCTCCTTACAGTTTGATTTGGACCAGGAGTTGGCCATGAATGTTCTGAATTCAGGTAGCGTCTCTAGCATGCTACTAGAGGTGTATTCAAGGGCTATCCCTGGCGGTGCACCCTGATGTCACTCGCTTCCTCAAGGGAGTGAAGCAGATCTGTCCACCAGAGCACCCAGTTTCTCAGTGGAGTTTCTCTGATGTTCAAAATGCTGACCCTCCCCCACCCACTTTGAATGACTTTCTCAAGGATTTGACCCTCTAGGTGGCTTTGCAGGTGGCTATTGCATCTGCCAGGCAGGTGTCAGAGCTGCAGGGTATTGTCCTACTGGGAGATTTTTTTTTATTTTTTGACTGTATCGAGGACTACTCTCCTTTTCTTCCAAAAGTGCTATCTTTCATCTTGCTGGACTGTCCATCCTGCCTTCCTCAGAGGAGGATCTTCGGGTAGACCCCTTGCTAAGTCTGATGGACATGAAGAGGGTGTTAGTGAGATACCTGAAGATGACTAATCCCTTCAGTGGGTTGGACCATATCTGTTGTCTTTGGCAGTATAAGGAAGGGGCAGGGAGTGGTCAAGTCTTTGATAGCCTGCTGGATTAAGGAGGCTATTAGTTTGGCCTACCTTCTGTTTGGAAAGCATGTGCCAGAGGGAGTCTGGGCTCACTCCATTAGGGCAGAGTTCCCCAGAAGGGGTTATTTCTAAACACCTTTTGAGAGTACTACAGGCTGCATGTGGGAGCCGGAGCAGATAGCACCTTTTGGCAAGACAGCTCTGTCGGAGCATTGTCTTCCTCCTACCCTGGATCCCGACTGCTTGGGTACATCCCACTTATCTGGACTGATCTAGTAGGAAGATAGAAAATCATCAGGTATGCAAGTTTCTTTTTCTTTGAATCCTGCTAGACCAGTCCAGGACTCAATATGGAAAATTTTGTTCCTACAGGTTTGGAAGCCTTGCTGCCTCTGAGTTGTCATTATCAGTTATAGTACAAACCAAACATTTTGTTCAAAGTTTTTATGGTTGTTTGGTTAATACTTTTTTTTTTCTGAGTTTTCAGTCTTGCTTGTGCTTGGGAAGTATCATACAGGCTTCTCTGCGTTGCACCAGTAGATATATTAGTAATGATATCACTGAAAGCAGCATAACTTAGTCTGACAGGATTCAAGAAAAGAAAATGTATAAGGTAGGACCAGCTTTATTGGATAAGTTTACATTCTCCATTACACTCTGTGCTTACTGCTAGTTGCACAGAGTGCAACATTTTTCCCCTCTGACTGGAAGCAAGCAATTTGCCCATGTATTAGACCCGAAGGCCAATTTTGTCATCCGTTGCTAGCTTCTGGCCTATTTTCAGTCTTCCCTTTTGGCAAGATAGCAGAAATGATCATTGTCAATCAACTTACCCAGTTTTTTTTTTTTTTTTTTTGAGTACCAGTGCTCTCCACCCAAGGCAAATACGATTCTGCTCAAATCACTGTATGGAAAAAAACCCTTCAACCTGTTGGATTTTAAGGTCAGTTTGGATAGTGGCAAAAAGGTTGGTTTGTTCTTTTTTTTGTTTGGCTTGACCTTTGCTGCATTTAACCTGTGAACCATTCCATCTCTGTGTGCCTCTAAATTATCTTGGGTACAGATCCTATTGAGAGAGCTGGTAATTTGTGCACTGGTCTGATACCTTGTCTGCACCATCAGACTTTGCATGTCCTGTCCTGGGGCAGCTACTGTTTTTTTAACATTTCTTCTTGTCCCTTTAGCTGCCTTAGTTCAAACTTAGGGTTTCACATTCTTTCTGTATGCCGATGTGTAGTGTTATACTGCTTTATACCATCACTCTCCTCAAGCTATTTCTAATGTCTCTGCAAAGCTTGATAAAATAGCTTGATACTGAATTCAGAAAAGTCAGAAACAGTTATTTTTTTCCTACTGTTCCCCTTTACTTTCAGGTCCTAGGACTCCATTAGGATTATTGGGGTCAGAGAAACATGTCAGCCAAAATAAGACCATATGGCCTATATAGTCTGCCCTTCCAATATAAATACTATAGTCCCTTTTTATTCCATTAGAGATCTTCTATGTTTTCCCATGCTCCCCTCATCTCTACTACCTCCAGTGGGTGGACTATTCCACACATCTACCACTCTTTCTGTAAGGAAATGTTTCTGTGTATTGTGCCTGTCTGTCCCCTTTCACCCTCATCTCATGCTCCCTCGTTGCAGAGCTTGCTTTCAATCAAGAGGTTCTCCTCTTGTGCATTTATGCCATGGAGCTGTTTAAACATCTTTATCATATCTCTACTATCCTGTCTTTCTTCTAACATGTACATATTAAGATCTTTGTCTGTCCCCATGTAGTTCATAACAAAGACCACTGACCATTTTAGTAGCCACCCTCTGCACAGACCCCATCCTGTTTATATCCTTTTGAATGTGCGGTCTCCAGAATTGTACATAATACTCCAAATGAGGTCGCAACCAGACACTTATACAGAGGCACTATTGCTTCCTTTTTTCTGCTGGCCATTCCTCTCCCTATGCACCCAAGCGTCTTTCTGGCTTTGTCATCTTTTCTACCTATTTAGCCACTTTAAGATCATCAGAAACAATTCTGCCCGGGTCTCGCTCTTCTTTCGTGGACTTGACCCCTACACTGTACCACTCCCTTGGATTTTTGCAGCCCAAATGCATAGCTCTGCATTTTATTTTAGCATTAAATCTCATTGCCAAATTTTTGATCGTTCTTCAAACTTAGCTAGATTCCTCCTCATGTTATCTGCTCCTTTCTGATTGTCTACACTTGCAGATTTTGGCATCATCCTTAGAGGCAGACCTTACTCAACAGCCTTTCTGCAATATCACTAATAAAGATGTTAAAAAGAATTGGACTCGGGACAGATCCCTGTGGCACACCATTGGTAGCATCTTTCTTCTCAGAATGAGCTCCATTTACCTGTACGCTTTGTCGCCTCATGCTCAAACAATTTGTAACCCAGTCAGTCACTTTAGAGGCCATCCCTTTGTCACCTGTGCAGAACAGTGTCAAAGGCTTTACTGAAATAAAAGTATACCACATCTAGGGCTCACCCTCAGTCCAACTCTCTGGTCACCCAGTCAAAAATCAGATTTGTCTGACCTGACCTGCCTCTGGTAAACCTATGCTGCCTCTGATCCTGCAATCCATTGGACTCCAGAAACCTCACTGTCCTCTGTTTTAGCACATTTCCATTAATTTACTCACCATGGAGGTCAGACTAACCGGCCTGTAGTTCTCAACCTCATCGTTGCTTCTGCTTTTGTGCCCTTCTCCAGCCCTCAGGGACTACTCCCGACCCTAAAGAAGCATTGAAAAGTTGAGTCAGTGGCGCTTCTAGAATATCTACAAGTTCCTTCAATATTCTTACATGTATCATATCTGGCCCCATTGCTTTGTCTACTTTTAGTTTAGATAGTTCCTCACGAACACTGTCTTCTGAAAATCATTCAAGATCCCCTTCACTTATGCTCCTATTTGTGGATGTTTTCTAAGGTCCTGCTCCTGGCTCTTCATCTGTGAACACTGAATAAATAGTTGTTAAGCAATTCTGCTTTCTCCTCATCAGCTTCTACATATTCCTCCCCTTCCCCCTTGACCATACCACTTTTGCACTTCCTCCTCTCACTAACATATCTGAAAAATGTCTTGTATCCCCATTTGATTGCATTGGCTATCTCTTCTTCTTTGTGTATCTTTGCTTTTCTGACTACTTTCCTAGCTTCTCTAATTTTTTTTCCTAATATAGATGCTTGTCTTCCTCTCTTTGTGATCTCTTAGATTTTATGAAAGCCACCCTTTTTCACCTTTTTCAGCTACTTCTTTTGAGAACCATAGTGGCTTCCTTTTTGCCTTTTACATTTACCTTTCTAACAAAAAGGTTTGTTGCCCTTAAAATATCCCCTTTTCAGTTTTGCCCAGTACTCTTCTACATCCCCCACTCCCCACTAGTACCTATCCTGCTAATGACTCTTTGAGTAATGTCTCATCTTGGCAAAGTTTGTTTTCCTAAAGTCTAAGACACTTTCTCTTTTGAATGGACTTTACCAGCCCTGTTTCTAATACTGAACCACACCATCTGGTGATCACTGGATGCAAGATGATCTCCCATTATAATATCAAACGCTTTCCCCATTAGTAAGCACCAAGTACAGTATGTTCCCTTTTCGTGTGTGTTCTCTTACCAGTTGCCAAAATAGTTTTCCCCTGTAGAGAATCTATGATCTCCTTACTTCTACATGACTCCGAAGCAGGGATGTGCCAATCAAGATTCGGCATATTGAAATCACTATCAGTAGCATTTCTCCTTTTATGGCAATACTGCATATATCTTTTATTAAATCTCCGTCCACTTCTCCCTGTGCAGGAGATCTGTATATCACACCAATGCAAATAGAACTCCCGTTCCCTCTTTCTAGTTTAACCCACAGTGCCTCCTCACTCTCTTATAAGCCCTGTAATTCTATAGCTTTAATAATTTTTACATATAGTGCCACGCCTCCTCACCTTTTTCCTATCTTGTCCTTCCTGAATAATGTATAGTCCCAATATAATTACATCCCATTCATGGTCATCTGTGAACCATGTTTCCATAACCGCCATTAAATCCAAGTCATCCTCTTCCATTAAAGCCTCAACATCCTGAGATCTTATTTCCCATACTATGGGTATTTATGCACACTGCTTTTGAATCACAGATTATTAAAAATAAAAATAAAAATTATTTTTTTTTATTTTGAAACTGCCATCCCTCTGTTGGACAAGAAATCATTGCACATTCTTATTCTGGCCTTGGTAAGCCAAACGTAACTATTGTACCATGACTTGAAGCAAGCCCTACTAAGGCGGCTACAGAATATTTAAAGTACTTCAGTTGGAGTCCTGCTATGCTTTAAGACATATGGCCATGTATCATCTTCTCTGAAGAACATTGGCTCCCATTTAACTCGTAGGATTCCTTTTACGATACTTAGAATTTACATATTGGACCTATTCTGGTTTACCACTATTCTCCAGGATCAAGCAGGAAGTCAGTCCTCACATATGGGTGTCATCGGCGCCGATGAAGCCCCAGAGGAGCATTTCCTCAGCTTTCCATGAAAGCTTTTGGGAATGCTGGCACGCATGCGCGGTTCCCTTCCCGCCTAAAGGTGCCATCTTACCTCAGTCTCTTTTTTTCCGAGAAGCCCATCGGACGTGTGTCCTGTTCTCCCGGATAAAAGTGATTTTTTTTCTTCGGCGATTTTCGCTCTTTTTCTCCGGTTCGACGCCGGTTCCCCTCCCGCCGGGTTCGGTACACCGGTATCGAGCCCGTTTTCTTCATTTTTTGGTTTTTGCCCTTCGTGGCTGGCGTTCGCGCCCTTTTTTTCATTTTTCACTGGAAGGCCGGTCTTTTGACCTCGCTGGAGCTATTTTTTCCCTGATGGCTTCTAGTGGTTTCAAAAAGTGTGATCGGTGTAAGAAAATTATGTCTCTCACCGACACACACGACTGCTGCCTTCGGTGCCTCGGCCCTGACCACGACCCAAAGTCGTGTGGACCATGTGGGAAGATGTCTTCCAAGGCACTAAAGAGTCGACAGCATCAAAAGGAAAGGTTTTTCTCGGACTCTGCCTCCGGCCGGGCCCGGACCTCGTCTGAGGCCTCGACATCTCGGGATTCCGATCCCAAGCGCCGTCAAAGCTCCTCGGACAGGGGGTCCCCTGACCGGAAACGTAAGAGGAAGAAGCGGCTCGCGAGGGCGGTGTCACAGGAGGTCCCTCGAGGGCCAGGTCTAAGACCCCCGACTGCTGTCCCGGGCCCCTGGACCAAGAGAAGTCTGCCAAAGTTCCTCGCGTGGAGCCGGAGTCTGCTGGACACTTAAGCCCCGTAGTCCTCGTGGACTCTCCTCCCAGAGAGCCGACGTCGGGCCTGGCACCTCCGGGGCTCGAGTTGGTGGCTGCTGCGTCTCCCGAGCTGAGTCTCAGGATGACATCCTTGGAGTGCAGACTGTCTGCCTTCATGGAGCAGCAGCGGGCACTGATGGCCAGCCTGCCTGGTGCATCTGCCCTGACCACCGAGACGTTGACTTCGAAGTCAACCCCAGAGACCGAGCCGATACTCGAGACCCTCGTGGCTCGAAGTCGTCCTCGGTCGAGGTCTCCCTCGACCTGCCGTTCGGGACCGAGGGTGTCGGTGCCGGTGCCCCCGGGCCCCGCGGGGTCGGACCCTGACGACTCCTCGGACGAGTCCGCCTGGGAGACGGAGGGCGAGGAGTCTCCCGATACTTTTAAGACTCTGTGCGTCCCATCGGAGGACACTAGGTTCTCGGAGTTCGTCCGGGATATGGCCGCTGCTTTGGCTATCCCTGCCGATCCCGAGGAAGAGCCTCGAGCCGAGGAGCTCGATGCTCTGCAGTACGACTCTCCTCCGAAGGAGGCCTTTACTGTCCCGGTTCCTCCGCTGCTGGAATGGCTCCTCTTCCGAATGTGGGAGGCCCCGGCCTCGGCGCCGGTTCTGAACAAGCGAGTCGATTCTATTTGTCGACTCTGCAAAAGCCCTGGTTTCCAGAAAGCACAACTACCACACCTTTCTATGGTTGTGGAATCGGCCATGCATCGCCTCAAGAGCCAGAAGATTCACTCTGCGGTGCCCCCCGGCAGGGAGGCCTGCAACCTCGATGGCTTCGGTAGGAAGTGCTTCCAGGAGTCGATGCTTGCTTACCGTGTCCAGTCTTACCAGCTGTACATGGGCATGTACTTGCGGGACCTGGCCAAAGAACTGGCTGGCTTCTCTGCTGGTCTCTCCGGGGAACCCTTGCAGAGATTTCAGACCTTGTCCTCGGGGATTCGGGAATGCTCGAAGTTCATTTTCTGCGCCGCCTACGATGGCTTCGAGGCTTCGGCCCGAGTAGCGGCTGCCGGCATCGCGGCTCGACGCCAGGCGTGGCTGCAGTCATTGGACCTCGAGCCATGGGTTCAAGGCAAGTTGGTCGATGTCCCCTGCTGAGGTGAGAACCTTTTTGGCAAACCCGTGACCGAGAAGGCCGCTCAACTCGAGACAGAGCACCTTACCCAGACAAGGTTGTCGGACCTCTGCCCCTTCACATAAGAAGGGCTCAGGTAAAAAGCCCTTTTTACCCGAGGAAGGGCACTGCCTACAAACAGTACCCTCAATATCAGGCTGCCCAACCTGCCCCCCAGGGTCAGCAAGCCAAGGGCCAGGGTAATGGGCCCCGTAGGCAGAGGACCCCCAAGCCTCAGGCCCCTGCTACCACTCAGCAGGGTGGGGGTTTTTGACTCCTTGAGAGTAGCCTCTCCTCCACTGCTCTCCCCACCCTGCACAGGAGGTCGCCTCGCCCTCTTTGCCCACCAGTGGCCCCTTATCACTGGGAACAGTAAGGTGCTGGACATGGTGAAAATGGAGGGCATAGCCATTTTGAACTAACTGCCACCACCATATTTTCCAGGAGAGCCTCCAAGGCCTCCCCTGCACACAGACCTCCTGCTACAAGAGCTTCATGGTCTGTTGGTGGACAGGGCGGTGGAGCCTGTGCCTCCCCACTTGCAAGGTCACGGATTCTACTCCAGGTATTTCCTGATACCCAAAAGAACCGGTGGCCTTCGACCCATTCTGGACCTCAGAAACCTGAACAAGTTCCTAGAGAAAAAAGTTCAAAATGCTTATTTATTTATTTACATTCTCTTATATACCGCGCTATTCTGCATCAGTGCGGTTTACATTGAACAAACTGAAATTACATTGAACAGGGCATTATAACTTGGAGATAACTATTTTACAGGGAACATGGGCTATGGAGGGTTAAGTGGCTTGCCCAAGACCACAAGGAGCACCTGTGGGACTAGAAACCCCAGTCCTTCCGGCCCAAGGTTGCTGTCCTCTAGTTGGATTTGAACCCCTGACCTTCCGGCCTGAAGTACCTTGCCCCAACCACTAGGCCACTCCTCCACTTGGAACACTTCTGCCCTACCTCCAGCAGGGAGATTGGCTATGCTCCTTAGATCTAAAGGATGCGTACACTCACATCCTCATTCATCCAGACCACAGAAAGTACCTCAGGTTCATTGTGGGAGGAAACCATTATCAGTACAGAGTACTGCCTTTTGGCCTGTCCTCTGCTCCCAGGGTCTTTACCAAGTGCCTGGCAGTGGTTGCGGCCTACCTGAGAAATCAAGGCATCTTTGTTTTTCCCTATCTGGACGACTGGCTCATCAGGGGTCAGACGTCCTTGGAGGCCAGACAAGCCACCCTCAACACCATTGCTCTGCTCCAAAAGGTGGGCTTTGTCATAAACTTCGCAAAGTCCACTTTGCTCCCCTCCCAGAACTTGGAGTTCATAGGGGCAAGGTTGGATTCTCAACTGGCAAAGGCATTCTTGCCAGAAGACAGGGCTCAAAGGCTGATGGATGTGGCAAAGCAGTTTCTGAACAGGTCCCTGGTCTCCGCCAGACTCTGCCTCAGGCTTCTGGGTCACATGGCTTCGACAGTACATGTAACTCCCAATGCCAGGCTCCATATGAGGCCTGCACAGTGGTGCCTTCGTACTCAGTGGTCTCAAGCCATAGGCCACTTACGAGACAGGATAAAGGTGTCCAAACACCTTTTGGCCTCCCTCAGCTGGTGGCTACATCCACCCAATCTACTCAAGGGAATGCCCTTCCAAATGCCAGAATACTCAGTGGTCCTCACCACTGACGCCTCTCTGAAGGGCTGGGGCGCTCATTGTCTGGACAAGTGCACCCAAGGCCTCTGGTCTCCTTGGGAGGCAGCCCAACAGATCAATCTGCTGGAACTTCGAGCTATCCGCTTGGCTCTCAGAGTTTTTTCTCCAACCCTGGCTCACCGCTCAGTCTTGATTCAAACAGACCACCAGGTGGCCATGTTTTATGTGAACAAGCAGGGCGGCACTGGGTCTCAGATCCTTTGTCGAGAAACTCAGGACCTTTATTCCTTTGCCCTGAAGCACCACATGGTTCTCAAGGCGGTGTACCTCCCAGGCCAGGAGAACTGCCTGGCCGACCGGTTGAGCAGGATTCTGCAGCCCCACGAGTGGCAGCTGCATCCCTTGGTAGTTCAAAAGATCTTCCTGAAGTGGGGTCTCCCTTGGTTAGATCTTTTTGCCAGTCCACTAAACAAGCAGCTACCCAAGTTCTGCTCCAGGCAACCACATCCTTTGAGAGATGCGAGCGGTCTTTTTGGCTCTGCGGGAGTTTCAGGAGTTCGGTTGGTCGGGCAGCGGTACGGGTGCTGTCCGACAACGTGACGACTGTGGCCTACATCAATCGGCAGGGCGGTACGGGGCAGTGTGTCCCTGGAGGCGGAAGCATCTCATCTCTTAGCTTGGGCCGAGCAGCATCTCAAAGCGCTGTCGGCACAGCATGTAGCCGGGGTGGACAATGTCAAAGCAGATTTCTTGAGTCGTCGCAGGGTGGATCCGGGGGAGTGGGTGCTTCACCCGGACAATTTTGCGCTGTTAGTGCGACGCTGGGGCATTCCGCTAATGGATCTAATAGTGACATTCGAGTCGGCGCAGGTCGCGCGGTTCTTCAGCAGGAGGCGAGAACGGATGTCAGAGGGTCTCAATGCATTAGCGCAACGGTGGCTGGAAGCGGGGCTTCTGTGTTCCCACCGTGGGCTCTCATTGGCCGGGTGGTGCAATGCATAGAGCGGCATCACGGACTGGTGGTTCTGGTAGCGCCCGACTGGTCCCGAAGACCCTGGTATGCGGACTTGGTGCGGCTTCCTCTCAGGGACGATCTCTTGTCGCAGGGTCCGTTAGGCATGCCCCAGGTGGCTCGATTCTCACTTATGGCTTGGCTCTTGAAAGGGCTAGGATGACGGCTAAAGGGTATTCGGCAGCGGTCATTTCTACTTTACTGGGAGCGCGGCGGCGATCGACGTCACTGGCATACATCCGGGTTTGGCGCGTTTTTGAGGCCTGGTGTGAGGAGCATGGTCTGCGGCTGCTACGGGCCTCGGTTTCGCAAATTCTTTCATTTTTGCAAGATGGGGTGGACAAGGGCCTGGCGGCCAGTTCCTTGCGCGTGCAATTGGCGGCTATTTCCTGTTATCGGGGCAAGGTTCAGGGCCAGTTGCTGGGGTCGCACGGTGACATTAGACGGTTCTTGCGGGTGGTGTTGCTCATGCGACCTCTTCGACAGAGTGCAGTGCCGTCCAGGGATCTGAATATCGTGCTGGAGGCCTTGCTCAGAGCAACTTTTTGAGCCCTTGGGCGAGGCATCGCTTAAAGATCTGACGTTGAAGACTCTTTTTCTGTTGGCGATCTGTTCCGTGCGTAGGATTTCGGAATTGCAAGCGTTATCCTGTAAGGAGCCGTATCTTTCCTTCTTCAAGAATAAAGTGGTTTTGCGGACAGTCCCGGCGTTCTTGCCAAAGGTGGTTTCGGCATTTCATATTAACCAGGCAGTGTCGCTTCTGGTATTTTCGATTCGTCAGAAGGACGCATCTGAGGGCAGGTTGCACCTGTTGGATGTTCGTCGGGTGCTTAAAAACTACCTCCGGCGGACGGCCTCCTTCCGGAGGTCAGATCGATTATTTGTCGCTTTTGGGGGTCCGCGCAGAGGAGAGGCGGCGGCGAAGGCATCTATTTCCCGTTGGTT
Source organism: Ichthyophis bannanicus (assembly GCA_033557465.1). Lineage (NCBI taxonomy): Eukaryota > Metazoa > Chordata > Amphibia > Gymnophiona > Ichthyophiidae > Ichthyophis > Ichthyophis bannanicus. The sequence goes on along the minus strand of CM066044.1, from coordinate 166,557,911 downwards.
GAAAGAAGCGATTGCGTCGGCATACCTTTTTAAAGGGTAAGATGGTGCCGTAGGGGCTGCAGGCTCACTCGACCAGGGCGCAGGCGGCGTCTTGGGCGGAATTCAGTTTAGTTCCGGTCGAGGACATTTGTAGGGTGGCAACTTGGTCGTCCTTGCACTCTTTCTCAAAGCACTATAGGTTAGATGATCAGACGGCGCGGGATGCTTGTTTTGGCTCAGCGATACTTCAGGCTGGGCTTGCGGGTCCTTCCCGTTGATATTCACTGCTCTGTTACATCCTCTATGGTTCCGGGACTGGACTAGAGGGACGCTAAGGAAGATGAAATTAGACTTACGTGCTAATTGTTGTTCCTTAAGGAACTCTAGTCCAGTCCCAGACCCCACCCTGAGGTTTCTACAGTAAGACTATCAGAGAAGATTATAAGATTGGTTCAGCCTGAAGTTCCGTGGACAGGTAAAGTAATGACGTTTTCGGAGGGTGCAGAATGGAACCAGGAAGGGAGTTCTTCCCAGGCACTCTTTCGGGGTTGTTTTGGCCTTTATATGTAGGTCATAGAAATTGTCCCTCTGTTTTGGGGGGGTGTTTATTTTATTAATGGTTTATTCTACTTATTTGTTGCTCTGCTGAGTTGCTTTGTCAATAGGTACTGGTGAAAGGGGGCGGTCCTTCTCTATTTATACTGGTGCCAGCAAAGCGATGATGTCTTTCAGTCTCCAAAGCTGCTGGAGGAGATTCTAAACTCTATGGTTCCGGGACTGGACTAGAGTTCCTTAAGGAACAACAATTAGCAGGTAAGTCTAATTTCATCTTTTCCATCAGTTCCTTCCTTTTTTTTTTGTTGTGGCCTGTTTCTTTTGTTTGTTCCACAGTTCTTTGTTTTTGCCACATGGAGTATTGCAGACATGCCAGGTGTCAGGATTGTGCCTTTTCTTGCCAGGTCAGCTCCACAGTAGGTCCTTTCTGCCCCCTATGTGATGAGGATACCCAGTGTTTGTTCTGCTGGCTTCAATGGCTGCTGAAACAGGCCATGAGTTTGTTTTTTAATCTTTTTTTTTTTTTTTGCACTGCTTGGCAATCCCCTTTTTCAAGGATCCAAGGTCTGAGGCTCCCCTATGGGAGATCCAAAGCCTTTAGGTGGCACAGCCTTGGCCAATGTGGGTTACGCATCCTGCTTTGCTCCCCTTATGCATTCCTCCGGAAGCATAAGAACATAAGAGATGCTACACTAGGTGAGACCTGCCTTATCCTTTGTGGAAAGTGATTGATTGGGAATGAAGAAGAGGAATCTATATCTCTAGAAGGTGAGAAGTCTGAGGAGAAAAGAGAGCTTCCCTTGACAGAGAGTGGACTCCTTTAGTGCTGTGCCTTTTTTGTAAGAGGACCTGCCTATGTTGACTCAGGATGCCATGGTGGCCTTACACATTGTGGAGCCTGCTTCGGGGCAGGTGTCCCAGGTGTATCCTATTTTGGAGGGTATCGAGCGTCCTGGACTTTTTACTTTGCCTGAGCCCATGAAGCAGCTCCTGGTCTCAATGAGAGAACCCAGAGGTGGGTTTTAAGGGTCTAAGATCCTCCTCTCTTGGTTGTATGCCCCAAAAGAAGCTGGATCCATTTTAGGCTCCTTCAGGTGGATACCGTTATCACAATTGTGACCAAGTGCATGGCTATCCCTGTAGGAAGAGGTGCTATGCTTGAATTTTCATAAGAATGTGAAAACCCTCCTTAAGAATACCTTTTATGGCCTTGGCTTTGGGCTTCCGTGCAGGCATGGTGGACAGAGTGCTTCTGTTCTGAGCTCAGCACAACTGTTTGTGTTGTATCTATGGTGGATGCCTTTTGTGACTTTGATTATAGTTTTGGCATCAGTGGTTGTGGCAAGGCAGTGGCTCTGGCTATGCAGATGCAGCCTCCAAGCTGTGGTTGAACAAGCTTCTCTTCACGAGCAAGTTGCTCTTTGGGAAGCTTCTCTTCACGAGCAAGTTGCTCTTTGGGAAGAATTGCAAGAAGCTGGTGAAAGACCTGGGAGAGCCTTGCCTTCAAAAGGTCTCAAGACAGACCCAAGAATACTAAGTTTACCTCTTGAAAGGTCTCATTTGTGACATGGAGGCACTCTTGGCTTGTTAAGAGCCCATAGAGGATCTTTCTTCTTTGGGCCTAGGCCCAGGAGGAGGCAGTCTTTCCCCTTGGAGTTGTGCTCCCAAGATTCCTCAGTTGCCACCAGTGCCAATAAGTCCTTGCAGTGAGATCTGGTGGGTCCCTTCTAAGGGATAGACTGTTAGGAAGAAGGGTCCAGCAGTTTCTCTTGAAGTGAATGCAATTTACTTCAGATCAGTGGGCTCTTGAGGTGTTGAATCAAGGTTATATGCTGGAGTTTGCAGAGCCTCTAAGGGAAGCCTTCATATTCCCTGTGGCTTCCCTGTTCAAGTGGGTTGCCATCAAGGAAACTTCAATGCCTCCTGCAGTTGCAGGCTATTGTACCCATGCCTTCTGCAGCAACATCAGGGCAATTTATTCCATCTACTTTCTTGTGCATAAGAAGGGTGATTTCTTAACAGCCTATTCAAGACCTGAAAGTGGCCAGTGCCATTCTGAGTCGCCTATTTCCTCATGGAGATCATCAAGTTGGTTTTTGCAGCCATTCTGCAATTGCGTTCCTTACCTCCTTAGGTCTTGCCGAGGTGTACTCTTCCATCTCCCCATCTAGGAGCAGCACCACCAGTTTCTCTTTCTGTGTTCTGGGCCCTGCCCTTTGGCCTGACCATGGCTCCTCACACCTTCTTGAAGGTCATGAATGATGGTAATAGTGTTTTGCGCAAGCAGAAAGTAAGAGTTCACCCATACCTGGATGACTGGTTGATCCGATCGGACTCTGGAGAAATCAAGGGGTGATGCTGCCTTGTTGACTTACTGGTTAGAAAGATGGGTTGGTGATCAACTATCCTAAGAGCAGCCTTCTTCCTCTACAAGAACTTGGTATACCTCAGGGCTTGGTTCAATACATCCCTGGGGCGAGTCCCCCTGGGAATTAGAGTGGTCGCTTAAGCTTCAAAGCCAAAGCGGAACATTTTTTGCTTGGTGAATACCCAGCTTCTTGAGTCTGTAGCATCAGCATTGGAGCTGGTTCCATGGGCTAGGGCACACATGCATCTTTTTTTTGAATTTTATCTTTGAGTATTTATTTTTCCTTTGTTCTTATTGAACATTTAAATAAAGAGAAAATACAGATACTAATACCAACAAACAACAATAAAAGGAAAAGATACGGAAATTTAGCCCTCATATTAGGGGGAAAAAAAGGCAGACAAACATCCAGAAATAAAACAAATAGTAGTATCCGCTACAAAAATCATTATAGGTGCATTTATTACCGCATTGTAGCATCATACACTGGCTAACTGCCCTTCATTCCATACATGCCAAAGTGGAGAACCTTTTTAGCCACAGGAAGGATTTGTGAGCAGTAGGCTTGGATGCCCTGCTTCAAGAGTGGCTCGAGGAGGCATTGCTGTATGTCTTTCCACTTTAGCCCTTGGTGAGCCATCTTCTAGGCAGGATTTGGCACCCTCGGGCTAGGTGGTTCTAATGGCCCTGGACAGGCCTTGCGGGCTGTGGCACTAGAGAGCAGTGTGAAATAAAGACAAAACCGCCAATATACGTGGAACTAGTCTTTAGTAAAATCCCTACACTCAGTGCTTCGGCACAAGGGCTGTCATCAGGGGGTGTATCTATTCAGATCTCCAACAGAACATAAAAACGTGTCTAAATTATAATTTTTAATTTGCTGTATTTATTTATTTGCAGTCTTTTATACCGCGCTATTCGACATCAGTGCGGTTTACAATGAACATAAGAGTTGCACATCTCAATTTCGTGATTTGTGCTTACAGTGAAACAGGTATAATAACTTGGGTATACATTAAACAGGAAAATTAAACTTGGGTATGCATTAAGCAGGTATAACAGGTAAAATAGGATATAAATAACCAGTCCCTTAACAAGGAGACACGATGAATAAATACAGTCTACTTTATGCAACAATATAATGAGTTATGCGGCACTGCATAAGTTTCTCATGTATATGTTTTAAAGGACAAAACAAACATATATGATATATGTGGTAATAATGAAATGTGTAGATTATTTTAAAAAATGGTCCTAAACAACAATAAACTTAAAAAATAATTAAAAAAAAAAAAAAAAAAAAAAAGACAATGGATAGAAAATCAACTCTTCCATTTCAATAGTTTTCACAATGGGTCCCTCAAATACAATCTGCCAATATTAGTTTTTAAGAATTAAGAGGATTTGGTCACATGAGGCAGATTTGAGAAGCTCTCATTAGACGTGAGGAGATGTTTCTGTGAAAGAGGCCATCCTGGTTCACACACAAGGCGTGCATACCACAGGGCCAAGACAACTGGACAATTGGATCACATTTGTTAGAAGGTTCCACACGTACTTTTATTGATAAAGTAGTGTCTCCTTTAACATTTTCAAATTTCTTCCCAAGATATTACAAGAATTGGCATATTTTTTTCACTATTTCTCTTTTTAATAATATTACGATGACAGTGGCAGACAAACGTAACTCTGTTCTTGCAAATATTTTAGTTCCTTCGGCCCTCTGTTCCCAAGGTTAAACCAAAGAACACTGGACACTTTAAATGTGGCCAATGCTCTGTGTGCACCCATACGTTGACTATCAGAGGTGTGTGTGTGTGTGTGTGGGGGGGGGGGGGGGGTGGTATGTCCACGTACTGGAAAAGGTTTTTTTTTTTCCTGGCAGATTACTCTAATTGTGAGACAGAGTATGTGATCTATGTAATTTGCCCTTGTGATCTGATTTATATGTGGGGAAAACAAAATGGAGTGTATGCACAAGGATAATTGAACACAAAAGTTGTCTTAAAAGACAAATTTTAGATAGATCATTGATTTCCCATTTGATTGGTGCTCAACATGTCCCCTCAGATATTATGTATCTGGTGCTGAAGATAGTGCATCCACATTGGAAGGGTGGAAACATAGATCCAGTTTTATTGAGAATGTAACGGAGATAGGTTCCTTAATCCTGAACAGTCTGAATATGGATACTGATCTCTGTTTTCCTTTAGGGTCTTACACATCCTTATTCGTTGACGATCGGCCCCTTTCCCTCCACCCTCTTATTTTAGCATTGATTCATCTATAATAATTATATATAACATTGTTGCATTCTTATCCGTTTTAGATTCTTTTTTTCTTTAACTATTTATAAGATGCCAGTGTATATAAATCATTCCCCCTTCTTTTAGTATTTATTAATCTGTATTATCCAGTTTATATAGAATAGTGCATTCTTATCAGTTTTAGATTTATTAAATGTCATTATACATAATTGTACCCCCTCCTTCTGTTCCACACCTCCCCCATCAGTACTGAATAAGTTAATTTTACCCTCCTATGGTTTCTTATTGGGTTTACCATGGTTATTAGGCATTACTTTTTGTCTTGTTTTTAATCCCTATATCCTTGCAAATCCACTATTTTTTTTAAAATATGGGTTGTTTATTTTTTAATGGCCACATACACTTTCCATATTCTTTGTGTTAGGATTTTAATCATGATTTTAACACCTTTTAATATATTTCATTTTACTGGTTTTGCTTCATTCAATCACTTTGAGTTTTGATCATGTTTTATTCATCTTCTAATCATTTGTATGATTTTATGTCTGATCACTGTGGCTGTTTTACATCATTTCAGTACATGTTATCCATGAATCCTCTATATTTTAGTTTGCTCCAAAAAAGTTTTTCTTTCCTTTTTGTTTGGCTTGGGCTATTTTTATAAAATGTAGAGGTAATTTATAGTTTAAAACCTCTCTCTCCATTTCCTCCCATGCTTTAGAACTGATTGACATAGAATACTAAGGCGCATTGACAGAATCCAGTATGTTTTATGGTTTTCTGTACAATTAACTTTCATAAATGGCTTTCTATATCCTGGAGGCTTTACAATTAGCACAGTTTCTCTCTCATGCTTTGTTTAATTTCAGCCATCCTATGGCATGTCCAGATTAAAGCCCTTATCTACATTTAATTTTCGGAATAAAACAGAGTAGACACCTAATCAATGCAGTCCTCCTTATAAGAAAAAGTGGAACTCTGTTCAATCGTTTTTAAATCCTATTACTAATTTAGTGTCATGGATCTCTCACCTCAAAGTAATAAAATAGAGGGCACTAGGACCCTGATCTATAAGATAACTTCCGCACGGTCTATTTTATTATGTTAGGGTTTTTTTGCAAAGAATCAGTATCAGTATCTAAGAATAACAGATCTTATTCTCCTCAGTTTGACGATAATATTTGAATGTTTTCCTAAAATTCTCTCTCCTCCCCCATCTATATTTTGAATATGTAAAAATACTGGTAGCGCTATGCTGCATTTCTGATCACAAAAACTTGCTGCTGAGTTGGGCAAATCGTGCTACCTTTTTCTCTCCTCCACCGAGTAATGCTTGTTACGGGCTTGATGCTGACAATCTGCTCTTGGCATATTGAACACGCTGGAGCTTTATTTTACATAATTCTTTGGTTTATTTTGTATACAAACAATTGTATTTATTTTATATTTGAATGCTCCTTGCAGCTTTTAGTATTGTCAGTCTGGCTTTACAATGTAACCATACAACGTATACATATTTTGATATGGAAGACAGTGAGTTGGTTTTATATTTTTATAATTTCTCTCCTCCCTCTTTTCTTTTTCTTTCCCTCCCCTCTTTTCTCCTGCCCCTCTTCCGCACTTCAATATTTTATCACCGGGTCATGTATTGGTACTTTAAAAGGGTCAGGTACACATTACTCCACCCGTGATGTTTTTATACAACGCACAGATTGCACTTGATTCTTTTATTTATTGACATGGTATAAAGTTGTCTGGTTTTTTGTTTTGTTTTTTTTTTTAATTTGGAATTTATTTTTAGGACTATCTATACTTTTCATTATTACCACATATCATATATTTCTGTTAGTTTTGTCCTTTACAATTTTTAATATCTGTATAGGTTTAATTTCCAAGTTCCTTATCGTCACTCCAGTCCAGTCCCTTACTTCTGGGTTACGCAACCCTTCCAGAAGCTTGGAGGCTGAGCCCAACCTTTTTGGGGATGGAGCGGTATAAATACCACTGGGACCACCCCCCAACTCCAGTATTCTCAGCCTCCAAGCAGCTGGAGGGTTCCGTAAGCCTAGGGCTTACTGGAGTCTTCCCCCCTTAATATTTTATTTATTTTTATATTTTATCTTATATTTCTTACCTAGATTACTAAGGTTTTTCTCCTTTATTCCTCTTTAATTAACGAGTCCCTGAAAGTTCTCAATGTGACCTCAGACATGCCAGCCCAGGAAGAGGCATTAGAGGATCCCTTAATCCAGGCCTTTAGGAGATCCCAAAGAGTGTTCCCGGTCCACAGAGTCGTGCGACAGATGATCCAGGAAGAATGGGACCAACCAGAAGCAAGCTTAAGAGGAGTCCGAGCCATGACTCGCCTCTACCCTCTTCCAGAGGCGGATAAGGAGCTGCTGAAATCTCCCAGGGTGGATGCAGCAGTATCAGCAGTTACTAAGAAGACGACTATCCCAGTTGAGGGCAGCTCGGCCTTAAAAGATGCACAAGACAGAAAGTTAGACACGCTCCTGAAACAAGCCTTTGATGTGAGCGCTCTCGCCTTGCAGGCCTCCGTGTCAGGAGCTTGGGTGGCTCGGGCCTGTTTAAGGTGGGCCCAACAGCTCCAGGCAGAGGGCTCAACGGGTGAAATACAGGCCAACTCGGCTAGGGTGGAATCCGGTACAGCCTACTTGGCGGACAGTCAGTATGACCTCATCAGAAGCCTAGCCAAGAACATGGCCTTAGTGGTGGCAGCTAGGCGTTATCTTTGGCTACGAAATTGGGCAGCGGATCCTTCCTCGAAGGCATGCCTAAGTCGACTCCCTTTTAAGGGGAAACTATTATTTGGGGAGGATTTAGAGAAGCTAGTTAAAGACCTGGGGGAGTCTAAAGGGGGCAGGCTCCCGGAAGATAGGCCAAAACAAGGGCGCCTCCTAGCCCCAACGTGTACCCAGCCAAGGGACCCGCGGAAGTTCCGACCAGCCAGGCCAAACCCTTTTCCCAGGGGCCGTTTTCTATCCAAGGGTCAAGGATACACAGAGGGTTTCGTGGAGCAGGTCGAGGCTTTGGGGCTTCCTCCTCCTCCTTCTCGGGACCTAGAAAGCAACAATGAGGTGACGGGGGTCCAGGAGGAAGGACGGCCGTTGGGCGGATGCCTAAGACTGTTTCTTCCCGCCTGGTCCCGAGTCACGTCCGACCAATGGGTCCTAGAGGTGATCAGAGAAGGCTATGCCCTCGAATTCGCAAAACAAATACAGCCAGCATTTGTGCAGTCCCCCAGCGGTTCTTCTACAAAGAGGGCGGCGATAGAGGCAACTCTCGATCGACTAATAGCTTTAGGGGCCGTAGTTCCAGTACCACCAGACCAGTTCGGCACTGGTCGGTACTCGATTTACTTCGTAGTAACAAAAAAGGAAGGGTCCTTTCGACCGATCCTGGACCTAAAACAGGTCAACCGTTGCCTCAGAGTACCACATTTCCGGATGGAGACCCTACGGTCAGTCATAGCAGCCGTGAGGGGCGGGGAGTTCCTAACGTCCCTCGATTTGACGGAGGCCTACTTGCATATCCCGGTCAGGAAGGCACATCAACAATTCCTGAGATTCGCAGTGCCAAGAGGCCACTTTCAATTCCAGGCCCTACCCTTCGGCCTAGCCACGGCTCCCAGGACGTTCACCAAGGTGATGGTGGTAGTAGCGGCCTTCCTCCGGAAGGAGGGAATATTAGTGCACCCTTACCTAGACGATTGGCTTATCAGGGCAAAGTCAGAAAAGGAAAGTCAGGCGGCAACGACCAGAGTGATCCAGGTCCTGGAGGAGTTGGGATGGGTCATCAACCGCACGAAGAGCAGGATGACTCCCTCCCAGGAACTCGAGTACCTCGGGGCAAGATTCGACACCTGCAAAGGCACAGTCAAGGGAGCTAAGACTGCTAGTCACGCAGTTTCTAGGCAGACGAAATCCCACGGCGTGGCATTATCTTCAGGTTCTGGGAACAATGGCGGCGGCGATAGAAGTAGTGCCATGGGCCAGGGCCCACATGCGGCCGTTGCAGCGAGCACTATTACGTCGTTGGTCACCCCAACATCAGCCTCTGTCAATGCAGTTACCTTGCGCTCCGTGGACCAAACAGGCCCTTCACTGGTGGCGGTGCCCAAGGAATCTGGACCGCGGGATGCCTCTCGAACCACATCAGTGGTTACTATTGACGACAGATGCCAGCCTGTCAGGCTGGGGAGCACATTGCGAGGACCAGTTCGTCCAGGGTCGCTGGACACAGTCGGAAGCACAATGGCCCATCAACAGACTGGAGTTGCGGGCCGTCACCCTGGCACTCAAGGCCTTCAAGACGTTAGTGCAAGGAAGAGCAATTCGCGTTCTCTCCGACCAATGTCACCGCGGTGGCCTACATCAACCACCAGGGAGGCACCAGCAGTCCCGCATTGGAGAAGGAGGCGGACTCCCTTTTCCAGTGGGCCGAAATCCGACTGCAAGCACTTTCCGCCCAGCACGTAGCGGGCGAAGACAACGTCACAGCCGATTTCCTCAGCAGGTACAAGATAGACCACGGAGAGTGGGAACTGGAACAGGAGACCTTCAACCAGATAGTGGCCCGATGGGGTCTCCCAGTCATGGATCTCATGGCACGGTTCTCTTCAGCCAAGGTGGACAGATTCTTCAGCAGGCGGAAGGAAAGAATGTCCAAGGGCTTAGATGCCCTGTCCCAAAAGTGGCCCTCGGAGGGCCTTCTCTATGTATTCCCTCCTTGGGTCTTGATCGGGAAGGTGCTACAGCGGGTGGAGTCCCACCAAGGATTGATAATTCTCATAGCCCCAGATTGGCCCCGCCGCCCGTGGTATGCGGATCTGGTGAGGATGATCGCCGACCAACCTTGGCGGCTCCCTTGCAAAAGGGATCTGTTGAGGCAAGGCCCAGTACGAATGCCTCACGTGGATCGATTCTCGCTTACGGCATAGTTATTGAAAGGGCGAGGCTCCTAAGACGAGGCTACTCAAGTGCAGTAATCTCGATGCTGTTGAATGCTAAGAAGCACTCGACCTGTCTATCTTATGTAAGGGTCTGGCGCATCTTCGAAGCCTGGTGTACGGAGCACTGTCGGAAACCCCTCTCGGCCTCAGTCCCGGAAGTTCTGGAATTCTTGCAAGCAGGGTTTGACAAGGGGCTGGCGCCCAGCTCCTTACGGGTCCAGCTTGCGGCGATCGCCTGCTATAGGGGCAAGGTCCGTGGAAAACCCCTAGGGGCACACCCGGACGTCTCCAGGTTCCTAAGGGCGGTGAAACGACTGCGTCCTCAGCGGAGGTCGGTCATCCCCCCCCCCCCCCTGGGATCTCAACCTAGTGCTAAATGGCCTGATCGGGGAACCCTTCGAACCAGTAAAGAAGGCTTCCCTGAGGGATTTAACCCTAAAGACAGTTTTTCTGGTCGCCATCTGCTCGGCCAGGAGGGTCTCGGAATTACAAGCGCTGTCTTCTCAGCCCCCCTTTCTCTCCTTCCTCAGGGACAAAGTGGTTCTGCGCACGGTCCCTTCCTTCTTGCCCAAAGTTATCTCCCCCTTTCATGTGAATCAGACAGTTACCCTTCCGGCCTTCTCGGCTGAGGGGCACGAAGGTAGGGAGAACAAACTTCGTCTCCTAGACGTCCAGAGGATTCTGAAACGATACCTCTCTCGCACAGCGCCCTTCCGAAAGTCCGACCGTCTATTTATCCAGTTCGGGGGTCCGCACAAAGGGGAGGCAGCGGCCAAGGCCTCTATCTCCAGGTGGATCAGGGAGGCGATTGCCTCCGCCTATATCCTGAAAGGGAAACAAGTCCCTGCGGGCCTGCGGGCTCACTCCACTCGGGCCCAGGCTACCTCTTGGGCAGAATTCAGCCTTGTTCCCCCGCTGGATATTTGTAGGGCAGCGACATGGACTTCGCTGCATACCTTTACCAAACACTACAGACTGGACGTACAGAGTACAGCGGACGCTCGGTTTGGTTTAGCAGTTCTTCAGTCCGGTCTGCCGGAACCCACCCAAGATTGAACTGCTCTGGTACATCCCAGAAGTAAGGGACTGGACTGGAGTGACGATAAGGAAATAGTAATTAGATCTTACCTGCTAATTGCTGTTCCTGAAGGAACGACAGTCCAGTCCCTGATCCCTCCCGGTTCCGGCGAACTTTAAGGCCTATTGTCCATGGAAGAGCATCGGACCGAACGTAGGCCCGCTTCGGCAAGAGGAAGGGCAGGAGAAAGCCGGTCGAGCAGACCCAGCTACCCTCCCCCTTTTTCCTCTTCTCCTTCCCTTATACTATCCAAAAAACAAAACAAAACAAAAAAACAAGTTGGTGTATTAGTTCCTTGAGGTTTTATGTTAGGGACGTTACGGTTGGAAGTTAGTTATGTCTGCTTTTTCATTCGAATACTGGAGTTGGGGGGTGGTCCCAGTGGTATTTATACCGCTCCATCCCCAAAAAGGTTGGGCTCAGCCTCCAAGCTGCTGGAAGGGTTGCGTAACCCAGAAGTAAGGGACTGGACTGTCGTTCCTTCAGGAACAGCAATTAGCAGGTAAGATCTAATTACTATTTTTTATGTTCTGTTGGAGGTCTGAATATGTAGACTCCCCGATGAAGGTCCCTTGTGCCAAAACACTTGACGGTGTAGGGGTTTTTATAAAGACTGGTTTCACATACGAGTATATAGAGGGTTTTGTCTTTATTTTACTCTGCTCTCTAGTACCTTGGTTCCTCTCTGCTAGGATGAGTGCCTCGCTTGGACTCCTTGCATGCTGTGTTAACATGAATCTCTTGAATCTGTTTATGGTGCTCCCCCCCCCCCCCCTCTTTCTTTTTACCTCAGGAGAAGGGTGTCCTTCGGTAAGGGCTCCTATTAGTGGATGACCCCGGCTCATAAGCAATAAGGAACTGGCCTTTGAGAGATTATTTGTTCAAGTAAGGCATAGATGATTAGGCTTGGCTTGTTGGAATCTGGAGAGTTTTCAAGAGGCGATGTTCCTCTTGTTCCTTAGAGGCCAGGAAGGCAGACATAGTTGTGGTGGTTTTGTTATAGTTTGGTCAGTATCAGGGCATAGCCTTTAAGGTTCATATGGCAGCTCTGGCGTGCCACAGGGGTTGCATCTAAGGGATGGCATTGGCAGCACACCCTGATATCTCCCGCTTCCACTTAAGGGAGAGAAACAAATCATCTGCCATGGAATCTCTCTACTGACAAAGGTGTTGAAAGGGCCTCCATTTTAGCTTATTCATAAGGCCTCCCTCAAGGATTTGACCCTGAAGGTAGTGTTTCTGGTGGCCATAGCATATTAGGCAGGTGTCAGAGCTACAGGCCTTGTTCTGCAGGGAATTCCCTTTGGTCATCTCGACAGCCTCTGTCTCCTTGCAGACTGTGCCATCCTTTCTCCCAAAGATGCTGACCTGTTTCTTTCTTCCATCTTAACCAGACTAGTTTATGCTCTTCTTGGAGGAGGGTCTTCAGAAGGACTTCTGTGTTGTGTCAGCATATATACATAATGATATCTCTGAAAGTTAAGAGTGTGCCACCATCTGCTGGCAAAGGAGTATAACTCACTTGCCTGGACTAGTCTAGCAGGATTCAAGGAAAGAAAATTGAGGTGTAATTTCTCCTTATACATGTCCTGGAGCATAGGATGAGGGGAGACTGCCTATAGTTCTCTATCACATCAGAAACAAAACTTTTGTATATTTTCATGAGTTTGATGCTGCTAAGTTGTCTGTCTTATTCCTATTAAAGATGAGGGTTAGTTAGATTCTTAAATATATTATGGCCCTTTTATTTTTTTTCCTCTACGTGCTTTTAAGATGTTTAGGTTTCATTATTTATTGTCCAAATGTACTTTCACATATTGTCGGCATAAATAGTGTGCTTTAATGGCCATACGCCTCTTTAAAAAACATCTTCCAATTGCTCATTGAGCAGTTTGCTGTATTCTTAGCAACGCTGAGCTTCTTGAAAATATCATGTAGGCTATTGACATGCTTAATTTGCTTTAGGTTTATAGTAGTGAACATGTCCTCAAGTCTTTGAATGCCACTTTTTTCTTTTCAAGCATAATATGAACAAGAGAACAAAAATGGGAGATCTTAAATTTTTTTTGTAGTTGGATTCTAAGTAATTTTTGCTTCAAAAGTAAAATCAACATTTTTGTCAGCTTTGCTGTAACTGAATTCTTTTTAGATGCATATATCTGTTTATGAATTTTGTAGAACTGACAGTGCATCAGCCGACCAAGACAATTTAAAATATTCTGCATCCAGAGAGCGGGGCAGTTCTGCCTCTTATGGATTACACCATTCAAATTCAGCTGTGCTTTCTCGACAAAGGCATGATGATATCAGAGTCCACGTTAATGTACAGAATGAAGAAGAAGGTACAAGGCTTTATGTTTGTATTTTGGAAAGGTACTGATAAATCTTAAGGCTACATAAACCACGAGACACAGTAACTGTAATTCCTTATCGTCACTCCAGTCCAGTCCCTTTACTTCTGGGTTGCGCAACCCTTCCAGCAGCTTGGAGGCTGAGCCCAACCTTTTTGGAGGGGGGGCGGTATAAATACCACTGGGACCACCCACCAACTCCAGTATTCTCAGCCTCCAAGCAGCTGGAGGGTTCCGTAAGCCTAGGGCTTACTGGAGTCTTCCTAATTCTTGTTAAAAATACCTTATTACTTTTATTATCTTTAATTTTACTTATCTTAATTTCCTCTGTGTTTTCTTTCGTTTAAAATTAAGCAGTCTCTGCCTCTTTAATTGCTCCTGCCTGCTCTCTCCTCTCTCCCTCCCCCCCCCCCCCCCCCCAGGCGGGCTGGGCATCGGAGGTGATCTGTGCTAGCAGTACCGAGGAGCGTTTAGCTGAGCTCTGCGGCTGAGATCCGGCTGTCTCCCGAGGATTTCCTTGACCGATTGGTCCTACCTCGCGCCGAAGCCCTCCCGGAGGCTGAGCGCTTGAGGCAACGCCGGGAAACAGATTCTGGACGCCGGACCCGTCCTGCAGCTAAAGGACGCGGCGGCGAGCCTCGGGCCTCCCGATCGCGGAGGGGAAGAGGATTTCGACATTTCAGCCAGGACTCGACTTCCAGTTCCCTGCGGTTCCCGGAGGGGAGAATAAGCGGCTCAGAGGACAGACTCGCGATCCCCTGTTAGGCTCCACGTGGGGAGGCCTACCACGTGTAGAGCCAACGGGCAGGGATCGCTGAGCCGGGCCCAGTCAGCACGGCAGCTGCAAACTGCAAGTATATTGCTAAAAGGAACTTATTTCATTTTAATCTAATTTAAATTTAAAAATTTAGTTAGTTTGTTTGGTTTGATGTGGTTTTAATTAAATTTTTACATTATCCTCCTTGCATCGGTTTTGGTTGGGGCTAACATTGCAAAATTAATAGAGGGCCTTTCAGCTGCTTTTCTCTCGGAGAGATCTTTAGCCCGCTGAAGGAGAGAGCACCTACACGGGCCTATCGGTGCAGTTTGCTGAGCCTTAGGCCCGTTGCTCAGGTCCCTTAGGAGTTAGGGCCTTGATAACTGGAATCAAGAGTATGGCGGCCAAACCTAGATGTCCTTCTTGCGGCACGCGCAGAGGCACTTCCTCGGAGGCAGGAGTCTGCAGGGCTTGTGCTGCAGTAGCTGCCTCCGTGGAACAAGAAATGAACTTGGCCATAATCCAGCCCTCTCAGGGGTCTGCAGACTCCTTAGAAGGGGAGGGGGGGTCCCAATTTCCTCCCTCAATGTCTTCGGATTTACCCACCCCTCCTCCTCCCCCTTCGCCACCCCCATCTGGGACAGGGGGCGCCGGGGATTTTTTCTCCCCAGACTTCATTCTTTTGCTCCATAAGGCTTATTGCCTGCGGAAGCAGGGCTCAGGGACAGGAGAAGCGGGTCTATAGCGGCAGAAGCCAAGCCCAAGAGGGCTTGCAATCCAGACCCAGACATTCCACCTAAACGTCCCCGTCTGGGCCTTGAAAACTCCCTAGCGTCCCTCTCCCAGGGCACCCCGGAGGAGGATGGCTCTGACAAGGACTGGGATGAAGAAGAGGAAGAGCTGGAAGAAGGAGAGATCCCTGAAGAAGATCATTCACGGATAATTCGAGTCTTTCGTCGGGAGGAGCTTCCAGCACTAATTAATGAATCCCTAAAAGTCCTCAATGTGGCCTCGGACACACCAGCAGAGGAGGAGGCGCTGGAGGATCCATTAATCCAGGCCATTAGGAGATCTCAGAAAGTTTTCCCTGTCCACAGAGTAGTGCGTCAGATGATCCAAGAAGAATGGGATCAACCTGAGTCCAGTTTAAGGGGAGTCCGATCCATGTCTCGCCTATACCCACTTCCAGAGGCAGACAAAGAGCTGCTGAAGTCTCCCAGGGTGGATGCAGCGGTATCAGCAGTCACCAAGAAGACTACTATCCCAGTGGAGGGCAGCACTGCCCTTAGAGATTCTCAAGACAGAAAGCTAGATACCCTCCTTAAGCAAGCCTTTGATGTGAGTGCCCTTGCCCTGCAGGCCTCGGTGTCGGGAGCCTGGGTGGCAAGAGCCTGCTTAAGGTGGTCACAACAACTTCAGGCAGCAGAGGGACAAACAGGCGAGGCTCAGGCCCACTCTGCGAGGTTGGAATCCGGAGCAGCCTACCTGGCGGATAGTCAGTATGACCTCATCAGAAGCCTAGCCAAAAACATGGCCTCGGTGGTGGCGGCTAGGCGCTATCTGTGGCTACGGAATTGGGCGGCGGACGCCTCCTCGAAGGCACGCCTGAGCCGTCTTCCCTTTAAGGGGAAACTGTTATTCGGAGAAGATTTGGAGAAGTTGGTTAAGGACCTGGGCGAGTCCAAGGGGGGCAGGCTGCCTGAGGATAGACCAAAGCAAGGACGGCCCTAGCCCCAGTGCGTACCCAGCCCAGGGACTCCCGAAGGTTCCGTCCAGCCAGGTCAAACTCCTTTTCCAGGGGCCGGTTTCCCTCGAGGGGACAAGGTTTTAGGGGGTTTCGAGGAGCAGGCCGAGGCTTCGGGGGGTCCTCCTCCTTCTCCTCCCAGGGTAATAGAAAACAATGAGGTGACGGGGGGCCAGGGGGAAGAACCGTCGGTGGGCGGTCGCCTAAGGCGCTTTCTTCCCGCCTGGTCCCGGGTCACGTCCGATCAATGGGTCCTAGAGGTTATCAAAGACGGCTATGCTCTCGAATTTGCGAAACAAATACACCCAGCCTTTGTTCAATCTCCCTGCGGTTCTTCAGCAAAGAGGGCGGCGGTAGAGTCTACTCTCTCCCGTCTAATAACGCTCGGGGCCGTGGTCCCGGTACCACCAGACCAGTGCGGTTCTGGTCGGTACTCGATTTACTTCGTAGTGCCAAAGAAGGGAGAGTCCTTTCGCCCGATCCTGGATCTAAAACAAGTCAATCGCTGCCTCAGGGTCCCACATTTCCGGATGGAGACCCTACGCTCAGTCATAGCAGCCGTAAGGGGCGGGGAGTTCCTAACGTCCCTCGATCTGACAGAAGCCTACCTGCACATCCCGGTCAGGGCCTCCCATCAGCAATTTCTGAGATTCGCAGTGCCAAGGGGCCACTTTCAATTCCAGGCCCTGCCTTTCGGCCTAGCTACGGCTCCAAGAACGTTCACCAAAGTGATGGTGGTAGTGGCGGCCTCCCTACGAAAAGAGGGAATACTGGTGCACCCCTACTTGGACGATTGGCTAATCCGGGCCAAGTCGGAGGAGGAAAGCCACTCCATGACGGCAAGAGTGATCCAAGTCTTAGAAGAATTGGGCTGGGTCATCAATCGAGCAAAGAGCAAGTTGACTCCCTCCCAGGAACTCGAGTACCTCGGGGCAAGGTTCGACACCAGCAAGGGCAGGGTATTTCTGTCTCGGTCAAGATCAAGAGAACTGAGACTGCTAGTCACGCAGTTCCTGGCAAGACGAATCCCCACGGCGTGGCATTATCTTCAGGTCCTGGGAACAATGGCAGCGGCGATAGAGGTGGTGCCATGGGCCCGAGCCCACATGCGGCCATTGCAGAGGGCTCTATTGCGTCGATGGTCGCCCCAGCACCACCCCTTGACAATGCAGTTACCTTGCGCTCCGCGGACCAAACAGACTCTACGCTGGTGGCAGTGCCCAAGGAACCTGGATTGCGGGATGCCTCTCGAGCCCCATCAGTGGCTATTATTGACGACGGATGCCAGCCTAGTAGGCTGGGGAGCTCACTGCAAGGACCAGTTTGTCCAGGGCAACTGGACTCCGCTGGAAGCACAATGGCCCATCAACAGACTAGAATTGCGGGCAGTCGGCTTAGCGCTCAGGGCTCTCGAGGCCTTAGTGCAAAAGAGAGCAGTTCGCGTTCTCTCCGACAATGTCACCGCGGTGGCTTACATCAACCACCAGGGCGGCACCAGCAGCCCCGCCTTAGAAAAGGAGGCGGGCACTCTGTTCCAGTGGGCGGAGACTCGGTTGGAAGCCCTGTCAGCCCAGCACGTAGCGGGAACGGACAACGTCACCGCAGATTATCTCAGCAGGTGCAAGATAGACCACGGAGAGTGGGAACTGGACCAGGAGACCTTCAACCAGATAGTGACACGTTGGGGCCTCCCAGTCATGGATCTCATGGCGAGGTTCTCGTCCGCCAAGGTGGACCGATTCTTCAGCCGACGAAAGGAAAGAATGTCCGAAGGCCTGGATGCCCTGTCACAGAAGTGGCCCTCGGAGGGCCTGCTCTACGTTTTCCCTCCCTGGGTTCTGATCGGAAAGGTTCTCCAACGCGTGGAGTCTCACCAGGGCTTCGTAATCCTCATAGCTCCGGATTGGCCTCGCCGCCCCTGGTATGCGGATCTGGTGAGATTGATCGCCGACCAGCCCTGGCGGCTCCCTTGCAAGAGGGACCTCCTGAGGCAAGGCCCGGTTCGTATGCCTCACGTGGATCGATTCTCGCTTACGGCCTGGCTATTGAAAGGGCGAGGCTCCTGAAGAGGGGTTATTCAGGAGCTGTCATCTCGACCCTGTTGAACGCTAAGAAGCGCTCAACCTGCCTCTCCTATGTTAGGACTTGGCGCATCTTCGAAGCATGGTGTGCAGAACACCGACGGAAACCCCTTTCCGCCTCTGTCCCAGAGATCCTAGAATTTCTTCAGGCAGGATTTGACAAGGGTCTAGCGCACAGCTCCTTGCGAGTCCAGCTAGCGGCAATCGCGTGCTATAGAGGTAAGGTCCGCGGCAAGGCCCTAGGGGCACACGCAGACGTCTCCAGATTCCTAAGAGCGGTGCGACGCCTGCCTGCGACCTCAACGGAGGTCGGTCATCCCCTCTTGGGACCTCAACCTAGTGCTTAACGCACTGACCAGGGAGCCCTTTGAACCAGTGAAGAGGGCCTCCTTAAAGGACTTAACCCTGAAGACAGTCTTCCTGGTCGCTATCTGCTCAGCAAGGCGAGTCTCCGAGTTGCAAGCGTTGTCCTCTCAGCCCCCCTTCCTATTGTTTCTCAAGGACAAGGTAGTGCTGCGAACGGTCCCTTCCTTCTTGCCTAAGGTCATCTCTCCCTTTCATGTGAATCAGGCAGTTAACCTCCCGGTTCTCCCCGCCGAGGGGCTTGAAGGCAGGGATAGCAAACTTCGCCTCTTGGATGTCCGGAGGACCTTGAAACGCTACCTCTCCCGCACAGCCCCCTTCCGGAAGGCCGAGCAGCTATTCGTTCAGTTCGGGGGTCCCCACAAGGGGGAGGCGGCGGCCAAGGCATCCATCTCCAGATGGATCAGGGAAGCGATCGCTTCCGCCTACATACTGAAAGGGAAGCAGGTGCCTCCGGGTCTCCGAGCACACTCCACCCGGGCACAGGCTACCTCATGGGCAGAATTCGGTCTAGTTCCTCCGCTAGATATCTGTAGGGCAGCGACTTGGTCATCGCTGCATACCTTCACCAAGCATTACAGGCTCAACATACAGAGTGCGGCGGACACTCGTTTTGGTCTGGCGGTCCTTCAGTCCGGTATTCCGGAACCCACCCAGGATTGAACTGCTCTTTTACATCCCAGAAGTAAAGGGACTGGACTGGAGTGACGATAAGGAAAAAGTAATTAGATCTTACCTGCTAATTAGTGTTCCTGAAGGAACGACAGTCCAGTCCCTGATCCCACCCGGTTAGGACCTCACAGTCAGACGGAAGCCTTGAGCCGAGCGTGGGGCCAGGTCGGGGTGAAGGAATGCGGGAGAAAGTCGGATTCGGCAGCCTCAGGCATATCACCTCCTCCCATAAACATTTCTCCACTCATGCTCTCTACTCTCTATATATAGAAAAAAAAAAAAAAAAAAAGTTAAGACATATATAGTCTATATGATGTTATATAGGTCCTTATGTTATATAGGTCGCTAATGGAATTCCTTTAGGTCTGCTTTTTCATTCGATTACTGGAGTTGGTGGGTGGTCCCAGTGGTATTTATACCGCCCCCCCTCCAAAAAGGTTGGGCTCAGCCTCCAAGCTGCTGGAAGGGTTGCGCAACCCAGAAGTAAAGGGACTGGACTGTCGTTCCTTCAGGAACACTAATTAGCAGGTAAGATCTAATTACTTTTTGTTGAGGCTTGAAGGAAACAAGCACTCTTCAGATCGGAGCTTACCTCTCTGTTGCTAGGTATTGAAACACAATGGTACTTCTCAGCTTTGTATGAAATTCATTGGTGCGTTTCATAGCCTTAATCTTTTAACTTGGGTTTTTTCTTACAAATTAGAATGTCCCAAGGGTGGTCGTACATTTTGAAATTTTGATGTAGAAAAGGTTTTATTCAGATTTGTATTAAATGCTGTTTTTTTTTTTTCAGTTACTTTGGAATTCATCATTGTTACCTTAAAACAAAAAAATTGCTTTAAATTTCATTTGCGCCTGCTAGAGGATGATATAGTTCTAACAGCTAAATTTTAATGAGATGTAGAATAAAAAAATATTAGAACAATATTTTTGCTATACTTGGATTTTTTTCTGCTAAATATAATTAATGTGAATAGCAAGTTCTGTTTTGGGCATCTGAAGGCTAATACTGTTTTGCACTGAAACATGTCTCCATTAGTACATAGCATGCTTTTGTGCATTTAACATGGACTACCTGGGAAAAAGTACTAAGCATACTCCGTTTTGCTTTCTATGGTTCCTTTAATTTATTTAGCTAGTTTTTATATTCCGCCAATCTAATAGTCTAGGGAGGTGGTTTACAATAAACAAAGGCTATACAGAGAACATTAGAATAAAGGTATATTAAATTTAAAATTAAAAGGTAGTTAGCAACTAAGCATCAGTATTTGAAAATGTTCTAAAAATAGATTTGTCTTCAGTTTCTTCTTAAAATCAAGTTATTGGTGGCACGGAGATGTCTTATCTTTAACAGTAGTAAATTACCTCATTTATATGTTGAAATGTGTTTTTGAGTTTAACTGGTTCTTAATAATAAACATTATAACCTTAAAGTAACTGTTTAGCTTTTGAAAAGAAGTGATTTCTGTCTTCAAATGATAGCATGCTCTCCAAAATGGTTGAATAGCACTTCATTTTGGTGGCAAACTAGTTTGGACAAAGTATAATGCAATTATTTGGATGTTGTGAAAAGCCATGACTTATTACATGCTATATGAGAACCTCAAAAATATATCAAATGACTACTATTGATCTCTCTCAGCAAAGACTTTTTAGATGACTTTATTACATGACTTGATAAGTGGTGGTTCAGTTTAATAGTGGATTAAATGAGCCCTTTATGCTATTCATGGAACATGTTAAATTGGATATAATGTTAAAGTGAAATAACATGGTGGAATTTGTTTCATTTGCTACAGACGGGTACAGTGCCAATGGAGGATCTGGTGAAAATGCTTATGGTCGGAAGTCGTTGGGGCAAGAGCTGAGGGTTAACAATGTGACCCCTGATTTCACCAGTGTTCAGCATGGAAATCGTGCATTAGCAGCAAAAGACATGAGGAAATCTCAGGGTAAAGAAGTTTTGGACTTCTGAGCAAGTTTGAACTTGCCTTAACCATGCTCATGGCTATGCTGTCAGGGGAAGCCTGAAATTGAAGTGCCATTGATCTTCCTTCCTAGCTACTTGGCAGCTCTGCTCTCCTTTTTGAGTTTACCTTCAAACTTTTACTTTAGTTTGTGGTTTATTAAAATTTGATATGCTGCCCTTCGTAACAGCAGAATGGTGCACAATTAAAAATTAAAACAGAAATAGAAAAGTGTCAATAAAATCAAGGTAAAGCTGAAAGACGTGATAGGGAAAATGCGGGAAAGGATATGGGGAAAAGAAATCTAGGCATCCTGTCTGGGTAGGTTGAAGGCAGGTTGGGTTTTCAGCAGGGTTTTAAATTTTGATATGAGAATTCAAGGCAGCGGTCAGGAGGGAGAGCGTGTTCCAGAGACTGACAGCTTACAGGCAGCTTTGTTTCCCAGCAGATGGGACAGTTGGCTTGCCTCTGCATACTAACATAACTAACTTGGCTGAGGCCTGTAGCAGTTAGCTGTTTTGAATATGTAAATTCGGCAGCATACCTCATCAGTCTTTGAGAGAATGAAAACTAATTTAGTAAATAAGACGCAATAAAATTTACAGGGGAAGTGGTTCAAAGAATAACATAGGAACTGCCATACTAGGTCCGACCAAAGATTCACCAAGCCCAGTATCCTGCTTCTAACAGGTCTTGAAGTACTTGCAGGATTGCAAAAAATAGATACATTTCATGATGCTTACCCCAGGTCAACCTTTTTTTGGTAACAGGTTTTATAAGGGTTTTTTTTATCCTCTTAATAACTTGTACAAACCCTTCTTTAAGCTAGTTATGCTGCTTTTATCACGTCCTCTAATAATGGGTTCAGTTTAGTTTAGATTGGGAAAAAAAATTAGATTTAAGTGTGCTACTTAAATTCATGGCATGTCCAGTGCTTCTCACCTTTTTTTTTATTTTGTTGCACACTTGAGTGAGTTCAGCCCTCTGGGCATACAAATTACCTTTTGTATCCAGGGCTGTGGCAAGAGTAATTAGCTGCTATAGGCATACCTTCAGATTTACACACCCTTGCTTGTAACAGCACCCCCTCTTAAGATTTTGGTTATGAAATTCAGTTGTACCGTATCAGCACCATCCCTCTCAAAACAATCCTAGAAAAACATATTTGGATATCACACTTTTACATATTAAGCTTGTTTTGTAAATATATGAAAAATGAAGATGATTTCACTGCTTGGTCCCTCCCACCAGCAGAGAGAGAGCAGAAGTGTTAGCCTGTGAGTGCCTCATTTTGCTGGATACAATCTCGCCTCTGAACATACAAGGTCAGCAGGTCATGTAAGATGGCATGGCTCCATGCATTGAAACACCAGACTGAAGCCAGTAGAGGAGGCAGCAGGTAAGACTCCTCCATATACCCTGGCTTTGAAGCGAGGTTCAGTACCGTCATGGTATGTGCAAAACAAATCTATTTGTAGAAATTGCCCATGGAAGAAGTGGTGCTGTCCTGCCAATGGGAGAGAAGAGTGCTAATAGTAAATGATTGGCCCAGTGTGGTGGAACAGAATGGAGTCCAGTGAACTTTCTTCATGAAAAATTGTACTAATCTACTCTAACTACACCAAAATTTGCGTTCTTTCGGTTTTGCTACTACAAAAATAGTTTTTAGGTTTAATACCCACCAGCTCAGAGGATTTTGTTTGTCCTGCCTACAAAACAATTACTTATACACCAATCAGATTAGCTATCACAATCAAGCTATTCCCAACATGTAAATTCTGTGTAGGAGAGAGGTTCCAGTTTACTCCAGGAAGCTTATAGCTGCTAGATCACACATAACTTTTTTTTAGGTTCGCAATTGTAGTTTTCCTACATCTAGGATAGAAAAAGGGGCTGGATCAGGAAGCAGATGGTTATTTTCAGCGGCACTGTCCAAATAGGACAAACGCCTCATAAGCCATTGCCTAGCCACATCTCTGGCGATCAGCTGCAAGGCACACAAGTGTATCCCAGCAGACTGGTTGAGAAGCACTGCCCTAGTATTTGTAAACAGCTCGTTCACATTTACCCATTCCACTCCATTCATGATTTTATAGACTTCTATTGTTTGTTTTGAGATGCCGTAACCAGAATTGCATACAATACTTAAGGTTCATTTCCATAGTGTCATCCTAATCCAGTCCGGACTAACTCCTGGGTTTTGTCCCTCTTCCAGCAGATGGAGACTGAGCATTCTTTTGGTGATGTCACCCTATAAGGAGCCAGCGCTCCTCCCACCAAACCAGTATTCTCTGTCTCCAGCAGATGGAACAGAACTCTGTGTAGTCTGGACTGCACTGAAAGGAACACTTTCTGTCAAATAAATATAGTCTGTATTCCTCTGTTAGCAAAGTACCTAAATTGGCTGGGATTGTGGTGCTAGAGTACCAATGTTGCATCTGTTGGTCACCAATGCAAGACCAGGTCCCGTTAGCATTGCTAAAGGTGAACCCTTGGGGATAATTGCTCATTCCCAAGCATAGAGCTGACTTTCCAGATTATTGGAGAGGCCCCGGATTCCTAGGATCTCTGTGAAGAAGGGGGGATCCCCGAGTGTGTAAGAACCTCGCCTCGAGAGGCCTAGTTTTCTTGGTTACCGTCATGACCAAGGCATCCACCTTGGGCAACCGTAGCATCTTCCTAAGCATCCATCCAGTCCAGTCTTTCCTCTGCTCCCCTTCCAGCAGCTTGGAAACTGAGCATACTGGAGCTGGTGGGAGGTGCCAGTGGTATTTATATCCTAGTGTCATCAAGAAGATGATGTGTTCAGTTTCCAAACAGTTGGAGGGAGTCAGTAAGCCAGGGGATTAGGCTTAGAGGCACTTAAGAAAAACCCCCTACAATCTTCTTATTTTCTTTCATTTGCTTTATTTCCCTATTCTTGCAGGCAGGCTAGTTCTGACTGGGGCAGGAGAGGGACCCCCCCTCCTTCCCTTCCCCCCTCCCCCACACTTCTAACCTCTTCAGAGCAGGAGGCGGCTTTGGGGGAAAGACGGCACCAGAATGGCTCACGATCCCTGGAAATGTGAGGAGCTGCCAATTGCGCAATCCTCTGCCTGCCGGGGCTGCCCATCTTCTTACGTTTCACCTCGCTGCTGAAACTCCTTGGATGCCTGAGTGCGAGGGCGGGATGGTGTTGCTGGGAGTGTCGGCCGGAGAGCACTTAAAATGGGCCTTTGAAGCTCGGAGGAGCATTGGACAACTGGGAACACTGTGTGGCAATCCACGTGGTGAGGTGAGTCAACCACGCAGTCGCTGGCAACGTGTTGCAGGGAGGCTTGCTGCATCTGGGTGCCGGGGAGCGACAGAGGAGGCAGGCCTTTTGTTTTTGTGCGTTTTTTCTTCTTAGGCCTGGCGCATTGGCATCGGGAGTCTGAGGGTGTTTGCTTATTAGCTTTGGCTTTAATTTTGTAAAGTTTGATTTGGTTAACTTTATTCCTTTTATTCTTTTGGCTTAAAAAAAAAAAGAGAAACGGATAAAAAGAGGTCAATAGGATTTTGGGGGTATGTGACTCAGTGTTGTGTGTTTTTGCAGATCAAGGGCAGAACATTCCTGACACCATACCAGCAAGACCGCAATGTTTGGTATGCGGGACCCGGCGGGGAGCAGTATTGCAGGCATGCGCAGAGGCTGTGCAATGGAGGCCACCTCCTTGGAGCAGGGAATCCAGGCGAGTATAAACCAGGAATCTCTATTATCCCTCTCCCATGAGTCGGGGGAGCCTATGGTAGCAATGGTTTGAGCTGGGTCTCTGTCGCCCTCGGGATCAGATCAGCCTGCTTGCCCTCAGCCTCAACCCAGGCCCTCCACCTCTAGGGGAGAGGAGGAGGGGGGAGGCTGGGGTGGTTTTTCTCCAGAGTTTGCCTTGCTGCTGCACAGTGTTCTGTCTGTGCCAGCAGGGCACACATAGTCAGGTGCCAGCGCAGGAGCGCACGGCGAAGCGAAGTGCAGAGTCCAAGGAGCCGGGAGACCCAGAGGTACCGGTGAAATGGACCAGGCTTGTGAATAATGGAGCTTTCCACTCCCCTCCGTCTGGAAGGGGAGTCTTTCGGACCGGGAGATGGGGAGGACGAGGAGGAGCTCAGAGGGCAAGATTTTCAGAGGACGAACAGGCCAGGATCGTTCGGGTCTTTCGCAGAGAAGAGTTGCTGGCTTTGATCGGCGAGTCCTTGAAGACCCTCCAATATCTCCACAGGTGTCCCAATGGAGGAGG
This sequence comes from Ichthyophis bannanicus, assembly GCA_033557465.1. Lineage (NCBI taxonomy): Eukaryota > Metazoa > Chordata > Amphibia > Gymnophiona > Ichthyophiidae > Ichthyophis > Ichthyophis bannanicus. Next base: position 166,532,504 of record CM066044.1, on the reverse strand, counting down.
AGGTGGCGGCGTTGGAAGACCCGTTGATTTAGGCAGTTAGGAAGTCGCAAAAGTCTTCCCAGTACACCAGGTGGTTCGACAGATGATCCAAGAGGAGTAGGACCAGCCAGAGTCCTGTTTAAGGGGAGTGTGGTCCATGTCACGGTTGTACCCCTTGCCGGAGCAGGAGAGAGATTTACTTTGGTCCTCTAGGGTGGACACAGCCGTTTCGGCAGTAACCAAGAAGACAACCATCCCAGTTGAGGGCAGTGCAGCCCTTAAGGATGCCCAGGACAGGAAGCTGGATATGTTATTAAAACAGGCCTTTGACATCAATGCCCTGGCTCTCCAGGCATCCGTGCGTGGGGCTTGGGTGGCCAGGGCTGGCCTGCAGTAGTCTTAGCAGCTCCAGCTCACAAGTGATCTCCCAGGTGGCTTGGTAAGTGAAGTGGCAAAAATTGAGTTGGGGGTGGCCTAACTTGCAGATAGCCACTATCTTCTCATCAGGAGTCTGGCGAAGAGTATGGTTTCTGTGGTGGTGACCCATCGTTACCTTTTGGCTCCGCAACTGGGCGGCAGTTGGTTCCTCTTAGGCCTGGCTCAGCAGACTCCCCTTTAAGGGAAAGCTGCTTTTCAGGGAGGACCTGGACAAATTGGTGTAGGAGCTGGGGGTGTCTAAGGGAGGCAGGCTCCCTGAGGATAAGCCAAAACAAGAGTCACAACTCCACGCTCGCGCTGTCCAGCCATGGGAGTTAAGTTTCGGTCTGCTCGTTTGGCGCCCATTCAGAGGGGGCGCTTCCCCTCAAGGGGGCAGGAAGGAGATTTGGTGCCTCTACCTCCGCTTTGGGACCTAGGAAGCCACAGTTAAGCGAGGGGGGGCTCAGGCGGGGGTTCTGCTGGGGTGGGGGGGAGCGTTTGCAGCAGTTCTTCTCCACCTGGGTCCGGGTCACTTCCGTTCAATGGGTTCTGGAGGTTGTTCGAGAAGGGTATACCCTCGAACTTGCAAGACCAATCCCCCCCCTCCCCCCCAATCATTCAGTCTCCTTGCAGAGCTCAGGCCAAGGCCGCAGTAGTGAAGGAAGCTTTGTTGCGGCTTCTGCTCCTGGGGAGCGCTTGTGCCTGTCCCCGAAGACCACTGTGGCTATGGTTGGTACTCCCATCTATTTTGTGGTGCAAAAAAAGGAGTGTTCCTTTCGCCCGATCCTCGACCTCAAGCAAGTCAATTGCCTTCGGGTACCTCATTTTCGCATGGAAACCCTGAGGTCGGTGATAGTGGCGGTATGGTAGGGAGAGTTTTTCTAACGCGTCTCGACCTCACTGAGGCATATCTCCATATTCCTGTCTGCGCGTCGCATCAGCAGTTTCTGTGTTTTGCAGTACCAGTAGGGCACTTCCAGTTTCAAGCATTGCCATTCGGTCTGGTGACGGCTCCTCATACTTTTACCAAGGTCATGATTGTGGTGGCCGCGGCTCTATGCACGGAAGGGATTCTTGTCCACCTGTACCTCGATGACTGGTTGATCTGGGCCAAGTCCAAGGAGGAGAGTGTAAAGGCAACGGCCAGGGTGGTCAGTCTCCTGAGGAGTCTAGGGTGGGTGATCAATCTGACCAAGAGCAGATTTGGTTCCCTCTCAGGAGATTGAGTATCCCAGGGCATGGTTTGACACTCGCAGGGGCAAGGTGGTGTTACCAGTTCAGAGGGTGAGAGAACTGTCATGAGGGAGCCCTCTGCTTGGCATTCTCTACAGGTGCTGGGGACCATGGCGGTGACGATCAAGCTCGTGCCCTGGATGAGGGCCCACATAAGGCCATTGCAGCAGTCCCTTCTCTGTTGCTGGTCTCATCAGCATCAGCCCTTGTCCAGGGCGCTCCCCTGTCCCCCAGTGACTAGTAGAGCCCTCGAGTGGTGGCTCCAGCCAAGGAATGTGGAGCAGGGCATGCCCCTCGAGTCCCCTCAGTGGATTCAGTTGACTGATGCCAGTCTGGTCAGTTGGTGGGGCTCACTGCAAGGGGCACTTTGCCCAGGGTCACTGGAGTGCGCTGGAAGCCCAATGGTCCATAAACAGGCTAGAGATGCGAGCGGTGGCACTGACAGTGTTCGAGCGCTGAGTCTGCTAAAAGGTGGTCCGGGTATTCTTGGACAACGTGACCACGGTGGCCTATATCAACCATCAGGTGGCATGGGCAGTCCTCCCTTGGAGGAGGAGGCAGAGAGTCTGCTGCATTGGGCCAAAGTCCATCTGCAGGCCTTGTCAACAGTGCATGTAGCTGGGGTAGGAACGTCACTGCAGACTACCTGAGTCTGTTCAAGGTAGATCATGGCGAATGGGAGCTCTGTCAGGAGGTATTCAAGCAGGTGGTGAACCGATGGGGTCCTCCCATCATGGACCTCATGGCAAGATGGGGGTCAGTCAAAGCAAACCGCTTCTTCAGCAGGAGAAGGGAAAGGATGTCGGAGGGCCTTTATGCTATGGTTCAGAGGTGGCCCACAGAGGGGCTTCTGTATGTTTCCTCCATGGGCTCTCATAGGCAGGGTCCTCCAGTGTGTAGAGGCCCTCCGAGGGTTGTTCGTTTTTGATAGCCCTGGACTGGCCAAGGCGGCCGTGGTATGCTGACCTCATGCGACTGCTGGCCAGTAGTCTCTCACTGGAAGCCTCCAGGGGCAATCTCCTAACTCACGCCCAGTTTGGATGCTGCAGGTGGATCGATTCTCACTTATGGCATGGCTCTTGAAAGGGCAAGGCTGCGAAAGCGAGAGTATTCTGGGGCGGTGATCACAACCTTACTGAAGGCTCAGAAGCGTTTGACCTGCCTCTCCTATGTGAGTCTGGCGCATCTTTGAGGGCTGGTGTGCAGACCGGGAGAAAAGGCATATGGCAGTTTCCGTTCCAGAGGTTCTAAACTTCTTACAGGCAGGCTTCGAGAGAGGCCTGGCTGCCAGCTCTTTGTGGGTGAAGTTGGCAGCAATTTCCTGTTACTGGGCAAAATTCAAGGTAGGTGAGCATCCGGATGTAGGGCGGTTCCTGAGAGCTGTGAGGTGCCTGTAGCCGCAGCAAAGGTCGTCAGTTCCTCCCTGGGATCTCAATCTCGTGCTGGACGCTCTAGCTGGGGAACCCTACGAGCCGGTAGGGCGAGCCTCTCTGAAGGACTTGACCCTCCAAAAAAAAAAAGGTGTTTCTGGTCACTATCTATTCAGCTAGACATATTTTGGAGCTTCAGGCTCTTTCGTGTCATCCTCTGACTTTCTTCAAGGAAAAGATAGTCCTGCGGACAGTGTCTTCCTTTTTGCCTAAAGTGGTCTTGCCTTTTCATGTGAATCAGCCGGTCTCTCTCCCATCCTTCTCAGAGGTGGGGCCAGGGGTCTGTCGATGCTCTGCTGCGCCGTCTGGATGTTCACAGGGTGCTGAAGCGCTACCTTGATAGACTGGTGGCGTTCTGCAGATAGGACAGGTGGTTTGTCTTGTTTAGGGGACCACGTAGAGGGGAGGCGGTGGCCAAGGCTTCCATTTCCAGGTGGATTAAGGAGACCATTGCTTTGGCATACATCCTAAAAGGTAGGTCTGTTCCAGTGGTTTTCCGGTCACACTATGCAAGCCCAAGTGGCCCCGTGGGCAGAGCAGTCTGGTTCCACCACTGGATATCTGTAGGGTGGCTACGTGGACCTCCCTGCATACTTTTGCCAAGCACTATCGTTTGGATGTTCAGACAGCGAGGGATGCTGGGTTTGAGGGAGCGGTTCTTCAGTCTGGTCTCGCAGGCCCCTCCCATGCTTGAACTGCTCTGTTACATCCCAGAGGAAAGGGACTAGACTGGAGGATGCTAAGGAAGGAGTAATTAGACCTTACCTGCTAATTAGTGTTCCTGAAGGAACTCCAATCCTGATCCCGCCCATATTTCTGCTTAGATGTGCATGAGGCATTGCTCAGCGCCAAGGAAGTTGAGGTGGTGCAGTGGAATGGACAAGCTGGGTGCCCTTGGAACTGAGTTTCTGGGCAAGTTGCTTATCAGGTAAGCCGCCGCCTCTTCGGGTGGTGGGAGGGAAAATCCCTTCTGGGGTAGGGGGGAAGTGGTAATTTGGAGTTTTCAGATAGCTGTAGTTGGTTTGGTAGTCTGCTTAATTGTCTCTTAAGTATGCTTTGTCAATAGGATACTGGAGCTGGTGGGAGGTGCCAGTGGTATTTTTATCCCAGCGTCATCAAGAAGATGACATGCTCAGTCTCCAAGCTGCTGGAAGGTGAGCACAACCCAGAGGAAAGTGACTGGACTGGAGTTCCTTCAGGAATGCTAATTATCAGGTAAGGTCTAATTACACTCCCCCCCCCCCTCCTTGACTGTGTCCAGGTAAAGGACTGTATAGCCCTGCTTACTCCTAAGACCCACCTCTGGGACTTCCCACTTGAGGTCAGTCATCTGCTTCAGAGCCCCATGTAACAGAAAAGCCATTTCTGACACATTGATGCCCTGTAGAAGAGGATCCTCCAAGGGTGGATCTTCCATCAGTGGATCCACTGAGAGGTTAAGAGCCTCCAGGTAGTGAGTAATAAGGACAGTTAACTTCTCCCTCCAGTAGATCTAAACAATGTTAGGGTCTTCACCAGCTGGGAGCCACTCTTCCTGTTCCATGGTGATTGCTTCCTCCTCCAGATCTTGCAACGGACCATCTAATGGGTCCTCTGAAAGAAAGTAAGACCCCCTCAGCATCCTCAAGGTCCAGGGATCTGCACTCCCGACAAATGACCTGCTTAGCAGGGGACTGCACTCCTAACTGGTCCCCCAGGAGCGAAGAGGAGGCTAAACCACCTTTGTGCCTCTCAAACTTTCACTACTGCAATATGCCTGATGCATCATCGGTATAAATTCTGTAGAGAAGGGAGCCTTCACCAACCACCTCCCCTGTAGGCCCCGAGGATGGCAGAGCTTCAGAAACCGCTGTGTTTCCAGGGACCGCAGGATCCAGTGAAGCACATGGTGAGGCTGACAAAATGGCAGCAGTTCCTGCCAAAACGACTGGTTCTGCTGCTGGTGACGAGATGGGCGGTGGCAGTAGTGATAGTGCCGTGTTAAGGCCTAATCTGATTCCCGTCAGCCCTTCAGCTAAAGAACCTCCTGCTTCTATCTTCAGCTTTGCAGGCTCTACAAAAGCCAGCTGCTGAAAGATAACCACGCCTGAGGTCTCACGCAGTGCAAATGGCCTTGTTGGAAGGCATACCGAGAAGAGAGCAGATGGAAGTCCTGCTGCCTCCCTACTGTACTGTACAAGCGGATATGCTCCGGAACCCCCCCCCCCCCTCCACTGAGAACCTCCCTCTACCCTAACTACCCCGATGCTATACCTGCATTCAGAAGGGAGAGAGAGACTCTCCACAAAGGGAAGAAAGCTCCGTGAGAGACAGCCAATTGAAACTGTACACAGCCATAAGCAAAAAAAACCCACCGCTAGCCTTCTGACCCCACTGAAGGGCTTAGAGTCTGCATGATCAAATGCCTTGACTAGAGAGGTCGGTCCCCACCCCCTCCCAAGGTCCTGCAGCTGACCCTTGGGGCAGGCACTTCCACCACAATCCCAACCAATATAAGTACCTTGCTGACAGAGGAATACATACTATATCTCCATGAACAAGAGGAATGTAGTCTTCACATATGGGTACCGTCGGTACAGACAGAGCTCGCGTGGGAATGTTCCCCAGCATCCAATAGGAAAGCTTTCGGGAGCATCCCACTGTGCCTGCATAGCTGCCTTCCTGCCTTTCCAGCTCTCCCTCCTCAGTTCTTCGTTGTCTGTGGTGACAGGAATTGCTTCTTGTCAGCTCTGCAGAATTTTTTTTTTTCCTTATTTTTTGTGGTTGCATCTGTCTTCCCTTCGACGCTGGTACTGACCCCTATCAGTACTTTCTTCTATTCTTCTAAAAAAAAAAAAAAAAATCTGAGGGAAGGAATTCTTTTCTTCCTTCAGGCGCATCGATGCCATCTTAGGCCTAGGCCTCCCCTTTTGTCATAGACAAAATGGAGAAACCATCCAGTGGTTTTAAAAAGTGTTCAAAATGTGGCAGTACCATTTCGGCCACAGACACTCATGACTGGTGTCTAAAATGTTTAGGTCCGGATCATCTACTATCAGTGTCATCTTTGCAGCAAGATGACAGAGGCCTTCAAAACAGAGCAGCAAAATTAGGCACCCTCTTTGCCTCTGATGCAGCATCTTTAGCATCAACATCATCAAGAACTTCATCTTCCTCCCAATGATCTCAGGTATGGAAACCTAGGTCGTCTTCGAAGACTGGTCGGCCCTCCAAGGGTAGATCTCCTAAGCATTGAGATGCCTTGGATGTATGTTGCCTTGGAGGGGGATACTTCGGCCAAACAACCCCAGCGAGAGGACCTTGCCTCCAAAGCCTTAGTGGGGGTCACAGGATGCTCCCGAGGCCTCCACCTCTGGAGAGCTCCTGGTGCCATGGCCAGGGATCGTGGCCTGCAATTCTGGTACCGATACCCAGGCATCAGCAACTCCCATGGATCAACGTATCCTTGCTATTGAGCGTAGCTTAGCGGCCTTACTGGTGGCCTCCGTACCAGTAAAGACTTTACAGTCTATCCCTCAGGCACAGATACCGGCTACGGTACCGACACAATCTGCATCAACATAAATAAATATAGATATAGATAATTTTTGCCACGTACTACGCTTCTGCCCATGCCGTCCCTCAAATCAGTTTTCGGTACGGAGTACTTTGAGTCATCGGACTCCTATTCCTTGAACAATGAATCAGCCGATACCTAGCATATGAGAACTCTCCCAGAAGACCCATCTCTGTCCCCATGATGTCGCATGTGCCCTCCAGAGAACATGTCTTTCCAAGGGAGACATCCCCTTTCAAAGGGAGAATTTGAGAAGAAGCTTGCTGCGGAAGCAAAAACGCAAAATAAAGACTTTTTCAAGTACATTCGTAGCAAAAAACCTGAAAGAGTCAGTTGGTCTATTAGATGATAGAGGGGTTAAAGAGGCACTAAGAGGCGACAAGGCGATAGCAGAGAGACTGAATGAATTCTTTGCTTTGGTCTTTACTGAGGAAAATGTAGGGATTTTACCCATGACTGAAGTGGTATTTAAAGGTGTGGAAGAATTGAAGGAAATATCGATACTTCGGGAAGATGTATTACAACTATTAGATAAACTGAAGAGTAGCAAATCACCTGGGCCGGATGGTATACATCCAAGGGTGTTGAAAGAACTGAAATATGAGCTTGCAGACCTGCTATTAGTAATCTTGTGAACTATCATTAAAATCATCTCTAATACCTGAAGATTGGAGGATCGCCAATGTTACACCAATTTTTAAAAAGGGTTCCAGGGGTGATCCGGGAAACTACAGACCGGTGAGCCTCTCGTCAGTACCGGGAAAAATGGTAGAAACCATCATAAAGAATAAAATTACTCAGCATGTAGATAGTCATGGCCTAACTGGAGACAGCCAACATGGCTTTAGACAAGGACGATCTTGTCTTACTAATCTGATATAGATATAGATATAGATATATATAGAGAGAGATTTTCTTTTTTTTTTTTTTGAAGGTGTGAATAAACAGGTGGACAAAGGTGAGTCGGTTGATATAGTGTATCTGGACTTTCAGAAAGCCTTTGACAAGGTCCCTCATCAGAGACTTTTGGCAAAACTAAAGAGTCATGGGATAGGAGGCAGTGTACTACTGTGGATCAGAAACTGGTTAAAAGATAGAAAGCTGAGGGTAGGGCTAAATGGCCAATTTCCCAATGGAGAAAGGTGAATAGTGGTGTACCCCAGGGATCTGTGCTGGGTCCTCTGCTTTTTGACATATTCATAAATGACCTGGAAAGGGGAATAACGAGTGAGGTAATCAAATTTGCAGATGACACAACTATTTAAAGTTGTCAAAACCCAAGAGGATTGTGGAAAATTGCAAGAGGATCTTGATAAATTGGAAGACTGGGCATCAAAATGGCAGATGAAATTTAATGTGGACAAGTGCAAAGTTATGCACCTAGGGAAGAACAACCCAAACTATGGTTACACAATGCAAGGTTCCACATTAGGAACCACCACCCAGGAAAAGCATTTAGGCGTCATTATGGATAACATGTTAAAACCCTCGGCCCAGTGTGCAGCGGCGGCCAAGAGAGCAAGTAGAATGCTAGGTATCATAAGGAAAGGAATGGAAAATTAAAACAAGATATTATAATGCCTCTATATCGTTCCATGGTGAGACCGCACCTTGAATATTGTGTGCAATTCTGGTCGCCGTATCTTAGAAAGGATATAGCGTTATTAGAAAAGGTTCAGAGAAGAGCCACCAAAATGGTAAAGGGGATGGAAGGATACTCCTATGAAGAAAGGCTAAAAAGGTTAGGGCTCTTTAACCTGGAAAAGAGATGGCTGAGGGGAGATATGATAGAAGTCTATAAATTAATGGAGTGGAACGGGTAAACGTAGATCGCTTGTTTACGTTTTCAGAATATAGAAAGACTAGGGGACATGCAATGAAGCTACAGGGTAAACTATTTAAGACTAATAAAAGAAAATATTTTTTCACTCAACGTGTAATCAAACTCTGGAATTTGTTACCGGAGGATGTAGTAAAGGCTGTTAGTGTAGCTGGGTTTAAAAAAAAGGTTTGGACAAGTTCCTGGAGGAAAGGTCCATAAACCATTAAGAAGGGACCCAGGATATCAATGCTTGACCCAGTACAAGCATTGTGGAACCTGTGTCTTTTGGGGAAACTTCTAGGTACGTATGACCTAGTTTGGCCACTGTTAGAAACAGGATACTGGGCTTGATGGACCTTGGTCTGACCCAGTATGGCATATCTTATGTTCTTATGACTTTCTGTGGTGATGTTCGGGGTCTCTCCATAACGGTGACATCGGAGAAAGAGCCTAGAGCTGAAGAACTTGAAATTCTGCAGTACCCTGCAGCACCGAAGGAAGCTGCAACTCTCCTGATTCATCGCATTCTTCACGACCTTATGCTTCATATGTGGGAAACGCCCCTTACGGTTTCCCCACATAACCCGACGACTCGATATCATGTATCGGGTACCAGAGTGTCCTGATTTCCAAAAGACGCAATTACCACACCATTCTATGGTAGTGAAATTGGCGATGCGTCGAATATAGAGTGCTAAGACACATTCCTCGAATCCTCCAGGTAAGGAATGGAGAACCCTCGACGCCTTTGGTCGGTGTTGCTTTCAGGCCGCCATATTATCGGCTTGAATCGGTTCCTACATACTCTATATGGTTATGTTCCTCAGAGAGGTGGCTAGGGATTTGGAGTTAATGGCTCCTCTTCTCCCCGATGACAAGAGAGCAGATTATCTCACCCTTGTCAAACCTACTCAAAATGTTTCAAAGTTTTAACAGGACATCTTTTGACTGTTTTATTTATTTTTTTGCATTTCTTATATACCGCACTATTTGCGATCAGCGCGGTTTACATAGAACAAACAGTATCCGACAATATACAAAAGTCAGGTCATTACATTGAACAGGAACAAGTAACTTGGACAACAGGGTAAACTATAGACATCTGCGATAACGTTGAGTCTCGTGATACGTTGAGTAAGGTAAATTATATACATCAGCAGAATGTCATCTGTCTGCATCGGGGCACGCAGAATTGCTTGGCTTCAAGCATTGGATCTTGAACAATGGCTTCAGGATAAACTGGGTAATATCTCTTGCACCAGTAAAAACCTCTTTTGCAAGGTTTGGCAAGACCAAGGCCTCTCAGAATCTGAGAACACTACACTTACTGGGTTGGTCATAGACCTTGACAGTCTAAGAAGAAATCAGCAAAAAAAAAGGCGCTTTTTCAGTAAGAAAAAAGTACTATTCTTCTTACACCTAGCTGTACAGTGGTCAACACCATGCTCCTCAGAAGATGCAGCAGCCACCAAAACAGCAAATGAAGGCTCAGACTCCTAGGTCACAGCCACCTCAACAGACCCAGCCTCCTCAGGGTCTTTGACTCCTTTCTAGATAACATAGCTGCTCTGCCTCTGGAGATTCCAAATCCTATCCTTATCCTGGTAGGCTTTGTCACTTGCCCACAGTGGCATATTATCACATCAGAGCAGTGGATACTGTCCATAGTACGGGAGGAATACAGACTTCATTTAAAAGGTCTGCCCTCCCCCCCCCGAATCCCCCAAAAGAGTTCCCCTCTCAGTATCCTCTTTCTGCTCTGTTACAAGAGATCACCTCCCTCAGTCTTCAAGGAGCAATAGAGGAGGTTCTACTATCCCAACAGGGAATGGACTTTTATTCTCTCTGCTTCCTCATTCCAAAGAAAACAGGGGGATATAGGCCCATTCTGGACCTCCAAGAACTGAACAAGCACCTTGTATGGGAGAAATTCAAAATGATCTCCCTAGGTACCCTTCTTCCCTATCTCCAGCGTCAGGACTGGCTCTGTTTCTGGACCCTCAAAGAGGCATATACTCATTCTGATTCACTCACGGCACAGAAGGTTCCTGCGCTTCATGTTTCAGGGGAGACATCAATACAGTCTGCCTTTCAGCCTCGCCTCTGCCCCAAGATTTTTCACAAAGTGCATGGCAGTAGTAGCCACATTCCTAAGGACTCTAGGGATATTTGTTTTCCCTTACTTAGACGATTGGCTCATTCGAGCAAACACCTCTCTAGAGGCCAGTCTTTCTCTCTCGCACAAACCATGCAGGGCGTTTCAACACTTGGAATTTGTAATAAATCTTCCAAAGTCCCAACTCGTTCCCTCTCAAATTCTAGAGTTCATAGGGCCCTTTTAGACACTTGGCAATCGAAGGCATTTTTTGCATCAACTCTGCTGAGCACGACTCAATCAGTTAGCACCTCAAGCAAGGTTTGAGGTTTCTCAATGTTCGAGATCTACTGCAACGGCTGGGTCATATGGCATCAACAGTGCATGTTGTTCCATATGCTAGTCTACATATGTACGCAGCTCAATGGACACTGGCTTCCCAGTGGTCTCAAGTATTTGGTCGCCTGGGAGACAAGATAATGGTCTCTACCCACCTTATCTTGTCGTCTCCAGTGGTGGCAATCCTCAGAAAACCTCCTGATAGGTTCACCTTTTCAGATGCTAGCACATCAATGTACCCTGACGACAGATGCATCCAAATTGGGCTGTGGGAGCTCATCTGGACAATCTCTCTATTTAGGACTTTGGTCTCATCAGGAGCCACAACTCCACATAAATCTGCTGGAGCTCAGAGCCATTCATAATGCTCTCAAGGTCTTCCAGGACCATCTTCAATTCCATTCGGTTCTAGTCCAGACAAGCAATCAAGTAGCCATGTTCTTCTTGAACAAGTAGGGTGGAACAGGCTCTTGGACCCTCTGCAGCGAAGCTCTGCATCTGTGGTCTTTTGCCATACAGCATCACATTCACCTACTTGCAGTGTATCTTCCAGGCAAACACAATGTCCTGGTGGACAAACATAGTTGAGTCCTTCTCCCCCATGAGCGGTCTCTCCATGCAGGACGGGGTAGCACACATCTTTCAGATCTGGCGAACCCCAGAGATAGACTTGTTCGCCTCAGAATGCAAGCTTCCTTGTTTCTGCTCCAGGACCCCTGCTCCGGACAGCCAGCAGATGGATGCTTTTTCACCTCCACTGGGGTCAAGGCTTTCTGTATAACATCCCTCCCATTCCCTCATTCCCCAAAATAACGTTTCAAACTCCAGAGAGACAGGGGCTTCATGATTCATAGCCCCACGCTGGCCACGACAACCGTGGTATCCCTCTCCTTATACATCTGTCTCGGGATCAACCCATAGATCTGGGATCTGCTCCAGATTTTCTCTCTCAGGGGAGGGGACACTGCTCCATCCCAATCCACGGTCCCTCCATCTTATGGCATGGCTGCTGAAGGCATAGCCTTCCAGGACATTAACCTCTCTCAGGAGGTTAAGGATATCCTTTTAGCATCCAGAAAGCCTTCCACCAGGCATTCTTATGCCTTCAAATGGCATCATCTGAGCTCCAGTGCATGCATTAATTGAGTATCTTCTCCACCTGTCTTCCTCTGGTCTTAAAACCAACTCTGTAAGAGTTCACCTCGGTGCAGGTTTGGCCTCTCATGTGCCCTTCGATGGTCAATCCATCTCAGCTGCTTGTAGCACACTTCATGAGAGGTCTTCTATTGACCAAACCTTCCATTAAGCCTCTCCCAGAGGTATGGGATCTCAATGTTCTAGGTCAGCTTCTCAAGCTGCCCTTTTGGACCTCTCGCCACAACCTTTCTGAAGTTTCTCACCTGGAAAGTTTACTTTCCTTATTGCTCTCACTTCAGTGAGCATTAGTGAGCTCCAAGCCTTGTTGGCTGATCCTCCTTTATACACGATTCCACCATAAGGTAGTCCTTAAGACCCATCCTCACTTTATGCCAAAGGTGGTCTTGCCCTTCCATTTAAACCAGTCAGTCTACCTTCCTGTCTTTTTCCCTAGACCTCATTCCTCTAGGGTGGAGGCAACCCTTCACACTGTGGATTATAAATGTGCCTTGGCTTTCTATCTCCAGAGAACTCGAGAGCACAGAAAACTTCCCAACTTCATCACGTTTGACTCGCATCACTTGGGTTTGCCAGTATCTTAGCGAACTCTCTCCAGGTGGATTGCGGTTTGCATCTCCTTTGCTTATGAAAGTGCAATTCTCTCTCTTGAGGGTCATGTCACTGCACAGGATGTTCGAGCCATGGCTGCCTCCATGGCAGATCTACACTCTGTAGCGATTGATGAGATATGCAAAGCAGCAACTTGGTCATCTGTCCACACTTTTGCTGCCCACTATTGCCTGGACAAGGACTTCCACTGGGATGCCTTGTTTGGCCAAGCTGTTCTCCAGCATCTCTTTCAGACTTAGATCAACTCCTACCCTCCGTCCCAGGTTTCGATTCCAGACATCCTTGGAGGATACATGACCTACTTAGTTCTCCCTGTAATCTACAGCGCACCCAGAGATTGTCTCTCTGGCATCTTCGAGCTAGGGAGTCCAATATGTGAAGACTACACTCCTGCTTGTTCCTGGAGGTAGCGTAGTTACTCACCTGTAACAGGTGATCTCCGGGAACAGCAGGAATTTAGTCTTCACAACCCACCCTCCTCCCCTAGAAGTTGTAGGTCATCTTCTTTTTTTTTTCTCTTCTCTCCTTTTATCTCAGCTACATACTCAACTGAGGAGGGAGAGCTGGAAAGGTGGGAAGGCAGCTACGCAGACGCAGTGGGATGCTCCCAAAAGCTTTCCTATTGGACGCTGGGGAGCATTCCCGCACGTGCTGTCGGTACTGACCTTACCCATATGTGAAGACTGAATTCCTGCTGTTTTCGGATATCACCTATGCCAGGTGAGTAACTGCTTTATTTGACAGTTCTTTTCAGTGCAGTCCAGACTACATCGAGTTCTGTCCCATCTGCTGGAGACTGAGGATACTGGCTCCTTAGAGGGCGACATCACCAATGGAGGTGACGCTCCTTGGGCACTCACCTAGTGACTCCGATGTGCTAGGGAATTACCCGGGATAGTCTTCCCCTGCTATACCCACCTTTTCCCCCACTCAGGCACACAACACCTGCTAGCAAGCATACAAAAGCAATTATTGCAATGCTTTAACGAGAAATCTTTATTTTAGAAGCTTGAGTATATTATCTAATTGTACCTAGCAAGCAGACAGCATAAGCATACCTAATAAGAAAGAGGTCGATACAGCATACCTCAGTGTTATCTCCCTGTACATTTCTTCTCCTACTTACTTTATAGGCCTTTCAGGATATACCTGCATGTGAACACACACAGTTTTCTCTTTATTTTTTTCCTCACCCCTTTATAGTTTTAGTTCCCAGACTTCGTCTCATTTCTTTCTGCAGTATGTCTTTTTCTTTTAATTTAACTCATATCCTGCCTATGTTACTTATATCTGTACTCCTGCACGTTCCTGTTCCTATCTTAAATTGCACCCTGTTCTTCTGTGTCTGATCCTTCAAGGCTGAGAACACTCTGCTGAATTACTCAGTTTATCTATTAATCGTTATACCGATATTGCAGCAAACAGATTGGTAGGCCCTTACAGACTGATACAGAGGCATTATGATCTGTTTTAATCGCTCTGTTCCTTTCCTAATTATCTCTAACATTCTTTTGTGTTTTTAAACTGCTGCCATACATTGAGCCAAGGATTTTGCCATTGTTCACGATGATTCCTAGATCCTTTGAGATGGGTTTCTTAATGTGAAACCTTGCATATGTAGCTATAGTTTTGGATTATCCTTCCCTATTTGCATCATTTTGCACTTTTTCAACGTTAAATTGAATCTGTTTTTCTGGATGCCTAGACTTGCAAGGTCCTACAGTTTCTCAACTTTGAATAATTTTGTCATGTTAAAATTTGATCACTTCATTCATTGTTCCTTTCTCCAGATAATATACATAGGATAAAATGAGAACAGATTCAAATATTAGGAACCTACTCTTTGGTGAGAGATTTTAATACATTTTGACTCTTGGGAGGAAGATTTCTAAGAACACTATTTTCCCCACACAGTTTCTTGTCAGCTCTTCACGGTCTGTACATGTAAGATACTTTGAGGGCCATTTTAAAAGGTTTAGTCGTGATTTGTACATCTGAAGATGTGCACGTGGATATCGAAATCAGACATGTTCCACAAATGACGTTCAGACGTTTTTGCTGTAGGGGCGTCCAAGTAGGCGCAGAGGAGTGTCTGGGGAGTGACAATGTACATACATGTTCTCGTTTTAATCTCAAACATTGGAGACATCTGTAGCATGTCAATGTTTATACCTGCTCCAGGCACAAATAGTCATCAGGAAATGCTTTTTTTCACCTTAAAACATCCAGAGACTGTAGAGAAGACGGAGAATTAAATGACTAGCCTTAGTTTATAAAGGCCCATACTGGGAATTGAATCATGACCACTCTTCTCTTAAGCCACTACTCAACCATTATGCTGTTAGACGTCTTGGTTCTGAAATGCTCTCCTGAGAATTCCTATATATATTTTTGTTACATTTGCTTTTCGGGCACATACACGTTTCCGAAATTTTGCCTAAACTTGCACGTGCCTACTCCCCCCTCCCCCCCCCAACCCCCCCCCCCCCCCTGACGCTCTGGCTTTGATGTCCCAGATTACACTTGGATGTCCTATTGTGAAGTGTCTTTTTGTGTAGAATAAGAGTTTGCAGATTCTTTGCCTCTTAAGTTTAAAATGCTTAAGTCACTAGTGGGCAAAAGTGAGGAAAGCAACCTTTGATGCTTTTTGAGATGGCATTGAAAACTTCCTGAATGGGTATCCGGAACTTGCAGACTTTCATGGCTGCAGGCATCCGACTTAAGTTATGACATGCAGGAAAATCTCACTGATGTACCATTCAAGGAGAGCATCTCTTTGGAGATGAGATGAAAGAAAGCAGCTATCCTGAAATAGGAATATTGTGATACTTGGATCCTTCTCCAAAGCATCCTCTGACTTTCCTTCTCTTATCTTCTAGGACAGTGCTTTTCATATTGGTGAAAGACCTGTTTTTATTTATCAGGGACTGATACTTTTGTAAAATATAATAAAAAATGAATTACTAGAAAAATGAAATGAAATGAACAAAATTTGGGCTTGTATTTTTGTATGGCTTTTTTTTAATTATTAGATTCAACAGACATTAATTACATTTCAATAAATATTAGCACAAACAACATAGGAAAAAACTGTACCTTGCTTTTCATTCAAAGTGTGCGTATAGGTAATAACATAGAGAATCACTATTACTTATAAATTTCTGTTCTGCAAATATAACTAAACAAAGTCACTAGTGTACTAGCGATTCAAAATATTAATCACCTATATGCACACTTTGAATGAACACATTAAAAAAAGTGGTCTAAACTTCTGTAAATACATAAATATCAATATTTAAGGTGTTTAACACTAGAAGCCCCAAAAGGATTTTACCTAGATACCCCAACGTGCATCAATTGATGCATTATCACGACTGCATTTAGCATAGAAATGCAGATGTGAATTAATGTGATAGGTACTACACATATTTAACAAATAAGTATGTGACGTCATTATAATCGTCATGTGTTTATTGTTAATGTCGGAGTAAAACGGTAAACAGTGATTGAGATGCACCACCTAGTGGGAACATGAATTTATATCTAGACGCCCCAACGTACGTCAATTGACGCATCCAAAACAATTGAGTGCGTCAAGTGATGCACTTTGGGGCGTCTAGGTATAAATTCATTTTCCCGCTAGGTGTGCATCTGTCATTAATTTTCGATGCACATATTTGAACATCTTGACCTTGCTAACAAAGTCATGGAACATGACTGACGTGGTTCTAGCAGGGTGCTGGTATACAACTTCGATGCATTTGCGTCACTTGACGCACTTTGGGGCTTCTAGTGTTAATGTGACAATATAGCATGTCATAATATGGTCCTACTGCACATGACTAATATGCATTTCTTGCCATGTGTGACTCTCTCACCGCTTGAGTTTTTGACAACACCCAAATTGGTCTGTTCCTGTGTTGAGTCCACTGATCATGCCTTTGGATGTAACGGCAATATCAAATTGCTATAACTTTCTAAATGCTTACTCTCAATTTCTGTACTTATAGACTAGCACCAGTCTGTGGGCCACACTTCAAGTAGCACTTTTCTAGGAGGTATTTGAACAGGGTTAGGAGGATGAGATGATATTTTTCACCCCCTTATTCTCATTACACCTTGCTCCTTTTATTATACAGCAGAGAGCTGAGAAATAGCAGCTAGCTCCCCAGTAGAGCTGGGGAAGAGGTTTTGACTGGCCTATAACTTGCATTCCAGTTTCCATTCCAAACAATTTGTCTTCCTCTGACTGCTAAAAGCTTTATATAACCTGTTTGTATTGTATAATCAGATAACAGCATTGTCGGGAACAATTGCAAAATACATTTTTTTCAAAACACCTCCAAATTGCCCACCAAGAGTATTTTTGTCAGACTTTTCACATCAGGAAGAACTTAAAGAACTCTCCTCCCTCTTAGTGATCAATGGGTTGAATCTGTACTACTAGGGAAAAGACAGCAGGCATTTTAATTCCAAGTAGTTTCGGGTCTCAGAAAAAAACCCTGCAGGATTCCATCCAATCCTAGAACTTTTGGGTCTTAAAAAAATATATGTTTATAAAAAAGTTCAAAATGCGTACTCTCTGAGCACCCTTAATGGGACCCTACCTCCTGGTTTTGTTTGGCTTGGACTTTCACGGACACTTGGTACAAGTGATGAATACTGTTGGTAGGTAGGACCATTCCGTCCTCTATGGCAGCAGACTTCTTGTGGGTGGCAGGCCACATGCTTGGCGCACGATGGGTCTGCCGCCACTCACCCCCACGTGTCCATCCGGACGGCCACCCTCCCCCTGTGTGCCCCCCTTTGAACTGCAATTGCTGTGGCCCAACCCTTCCTTCCCCACTGATTTCCAGTGGTGGTGGTGGATGGTGGGTGGTGGTGGGGGGGGCAGGCACAACCAGGACTTAGGCCAGCCCCTGGTTGACAAGAAGTATCCTAGAAATTCACGTAATGGAAAACCTTCCATTTTCCCAGGAACAAGCAGGAAGTAAGCCCCTCAGCAAATATGGATGATGTCGGCGCAGATGGAGCCCATGCATGCATGGGTCCCCTTCCCACCCCAAGGGTGCCATCTTGCTCAATTCCTCCTTTTTTTCTGGCAGCAGTCCAATGGATGTATGTCCTGTTTCACCAGAAAATCCTTATCAAAACTGATTCCTAAAAGTTATGTTTTCTGGTAAGAGTCCCAGTTTCCTCCTCCCATCTTGAGTTGGTGCCATTCTCGGGGGTCGTTGATCCTGCCCAGGTGTTGCCCACCATGTTCTCCCGGTGAGTTCAAGAAGTAATGACTGCTGTACAGTCAAACCATGTCCATTACTGGACACCTGTGACTGCTGCCATGGGCCCAGACCATGTCAGCACCTCCGGTGACCTGTGCCAGAGCTTGTTGGCCAAAAACCATTAAAAGGTTGGAGTTGCCCAGGAAAAGTTGTTCCGTAAGTCGCGACTTGGCACCCACACGTCCCCGGCACAGAACTGCAAAGCTACTCGGGAAGTCTGGGTTGCCCTTTGAGTCCCGTGGTCATGGTGGTTCCGATTAAGACCCTGGAGCTGAAGAAGTCATCAAAGTTGCTGAGATTGCACTGGAGAGAACCAGGGTAAAACTTCACAAGAGGCGTCTCGGGTGGACCTTCCCAAGAAGTGCTTCTTTGTTTATCTCTCGCCCAAGGTCCTCCAAGCAAGAATTCTTTCGGCTGGTAGAGACTCGGTGTGAGCGTTTTCTCGATGTCCATAGTCCTTGTCCAGGATGGAGTCCCTAGAGTGCCGTTTCGGGGCCTGAAATTCTTGGTGCCCTTACCAAAGGGGGACTGTGGAGGCCCTTCTCTTCTGGTATCTTGGAAACCAGAATGGACAGGCCCTGGAGCAGAACATACCTTCCTATCCTGGCCCTGCAGGCAGTTTGGATGATGGCCAATTCCTCCACCCTTGATGACCGGACCCTCAACGGCAAGGAAGTCTCTGGTTGTCGAGCCGAGCATTGAGGCACTCTTGGCCTCGAATCCTCTGTGCCAGTCGAGCGGGTCCCAGTCCTGACTCCCACTTGGGTATCTGGTCCTCGCTGGCTAATGTCTGCAACTCTGGAAACCCATGGCTCCTCCGCAGGCTTCGTTTGCCCTTCGGCAACCAGCCTCATTCACAAAGGAGTTCGCAGGCGCCTCTGGGGACTCCTCGTCAGCGCTAGACTCTGAGTGGGAGACAGGAGGGACGAGGATCGTCCCCGGACAACCAGAAGGCACCAAGACATTCCTTCGTACCAGTCTCCCCTGGTGGCTTAGATGCAATTTTCCTCCCAACGATTGTAGTCTTCCATTGACTTTGTCATAGCATATGGCCAAGGCCCTCTCAGTGCAAACCGAGGCCAAAAAGGGGGGCAGTAGGACCTGTGCACGGAGGAGCTGGAAAATTCTCCAGTATGAGACTCCTACCTAGATGAAAACTCATCTCATGGTGGCCCATACAAGCTGGTCCTCGAGTGGCTTCTCCTCACATGGGGGAGATGCTGGCATCAGTGCCTATAGTTTATCTATCAGTGCTTGACACTATGTACCGTTGTCCCGGAAAGGGCTGGTGTTTCAACACACCCCCACCCCCCACCCCACCCCCAACTCCTACATAAGTGCAAGGTTGTTTGAAGTTGGACCATGCAAGAGCTTAAGAGCCAGAAGTACCCACTCCTCCGTTCCTCACCGGCAGGGAGGCCTGGGTCCTTGATGCGACTCGTGGCGCCAAATCTTATCGGGGCTCGGTGCTGAATCCAGGCCTATGAAACTCTATGTAGACATGTACTTAAAGTTACCTGGCCAAAGAGCTGTCAGGGTTTTCAGCCATGGCGTTGTCCGGTGAACCCCCTCCAATGGTTCCAGGCACCCTCCTGCTGCAAGCACCTGGGGTTATATAATCAACTACCCCAAATCTCATCTTCACTTCATGCCAGAGCCTGGGAATTCATAAGTAGGTTCAGCTGGACAACCCGGGCAGGCCAATGCTTTTCTTCTGGGGGAAGGGCAACCACTTCTTGTCAAGGATCTATGCTTTTTGAATTGTGCCCCAGTGACGTCAATTTGGTGCCAATCAGTGCACGTCTCCTCCGCCTTCTGGTCCACATGGCCTCCAGGTTCCCATGTGACAACCGCTAGCCTGCCTGCAACCATGTGAGGCAGATCAGTTGTGCCTCTACTCCCATGGGACATTTAATCCAGGGGCATACTGCGGGACAGGATCTTGGTAACCCACTAGCTGGCTGAGTCCCTCAGCTGGTGTCAACTTCTCCACCACCTTCAGTCCAGGATGCCTTTCCAGACACCCATCGCCTCAGAAAGGTCCTGACCACGATTGCCTCCCTCCTCAGTTTGGTGGGCGCACTTGCTGGCCTATTGCACACAAGGCAGCTGGTACCAGGTGGAATCCCTGCTACAGGATTAATCTCCTGGAAACCCGGGTCAATCTTCCTGGCCCTAAGGGCATTCTCCGCCACTGCCCTGTGCTACTCATACCGTGCGGATACAGAATTGGACAACCCTAGACCCCCGCAGCCATCTTCAGCTCGCCCAAAACCGATCGGGTTAGAGCTCCTGAGTGGGTCAGCCGACCAGGGGCCTTTTTCCCCTCCCCCCCCCCATCTCAGGTCTCCAGCCTAATACGGGCTGTGTGGAGGAGGGGCCAGATATCCCAAAATCAAAACAGCATCACCGCCTCCATCGGCCCCGCGCCTGAGGGCCACTCGCCAGCAGGGGGCCCTTTGGCATGGGCCTTAGGCGCAGGCCCTCCTGGATTATCTTCTCACGAGCACACCGGTTTCCAGTAAAACCAGCCCACCACTCCAACACATTGCCCTTATGAATCATCCACCGAGCCTCTCCATGTCGCCTTGCTATTAAAAGGGACACCACGTGTTGCGACCCTCTGGATAGCTATCCTCAATTGTGTTCGGATCTTCAGTCAGGCGGCTCAGTGTTGACAGACTGTGGTTACCCGTAGCTGCTGTTTATTGTATCGTCCATCTCATTGCTGGCCTTCCTACTTTTGCGTTGACCTTCTATCTTGCCAAGCTAATGTCTTTCTGTCATGAGTTCTCTCTTCGCATGATGTGTCCAAAGTATGCAAGTCAAAGTCTTGTCATCTGAGCTTCTAAAGAAAGCTTAGGTTTGAATCTCCTCTAGTACTGACTGGTTTGCTTTCTTCGGGCCGTCCATGGTATACACAGTATTCGCCGCCAACACAATAATTCAAAGGCATCAGTTTTCTTCCTATCTGTCTTTTTCACTGTCCAGCTTTCACATCCATATGATGTTATTGAAAATACCATGGCTTGAAACAAGTCTAATCTTTTGTATGGAGAGAGGACATCTCTTCTCTTGAGAATCTTATCTCGGTCTTTCATAGCCATTCTGCCAAGAGCAATGCGTCGTCTGATTTCTTGACTGCTTGTTTCTTCTTTATTGATAGTTGATCCAAGTAGGTTAAAGTTGTTCACAAGTTACAATTTCTTTCTCCTTTCAACGATGAACCTGTTGATTATGCCAGTTGTCATGATCGTTGTCTTTTTTTACATTAAGGTGCAGGCCCATTTTGAGACTATGTCCTTTGATTGTGAGAAGCAAATGTTTCAGATCATCTGCACTTTCAGCCATTAATGTGGTATCATCAGCATAGCGAAGGTGTGTTTATGAGTCCTCCACCAATCTTTCACACCTCTGTTGTCTTCATACAACCCTGCTTCTCTGATGATTTGTTCTTGCATATAAATTAAACAGTTAGGAGGGGGAAAGTATGCGCCCTTTTCTTACACACCTTGCTTATTTTAACCCATTCTGTTTCTTCCTTGTTTCCGTTCGAACTGTTGCTTTCTTGATCAATGTTACAGATTGCGCAGAGCACGCCTCAGGTGTTCTGGTATACCCATGCTTCTTAATGTGGTCCAGAGTTTCTCATGGTTTACACAGTCAAAAGCCTTGCTATAGGCCGATAAAGCACAAATATATTACCTTTTGTTGGTATTCTTTAGGCTTTTCAAGGATCCATCTCACATCCTGCAATGATGTCTCTCGTTCCTCGGCCCTTTCCTGAACCTTTCTTGCACTTCAGGTATTTCTTGTTCCAGGTATGGTTGTAGTCTCGTGAATAATCTTCAGTAGAATCTTGCTGGCATGTGGGATCCAGCGATGATGCGATAATTTCCCACAGTCAGTTGGATCATCTTTCTTTAGTATTGGTATAAACACATATCTTTTCCAGTCCTTTGGCCATGATGTTGTCTTCCATATTTCTTGGCAGAGCCTTGTGCTTACGGTAACAGCTGCATCAGATTGCTGCAATACGTCTATGGGAATGCTATCAATGCCTGGTGCTTTGGTTCTTTTGATAAGGCTTTCAATGCTGTTTCAACTTCTTCTTTCATCACCAATTGTTCCCGAGCATACAGGTACCGGTTGAAATGGCTGTTGGTCCAACTTGATCTTTATCATATAAAAACTCTGTATATTCCTTCCAACCTTTTCTTGATCTCTTCAGCATCATTCAACATAGAACCTTGAGCATCTTGTAAAATTCCAATTCGCGGCTTTGAACTTTTTCTTTAACTCGCGTAGCTTTAGGAAAGCCGATCTTGTTCTTCCTCTAATATTTTCTTCTGCTCTATTTCCTTGCAAGTGTCATTGTAGTACTTTTTCCTGTCCTGTCTTGCTGCCCGTTGGAAATCTCTGTTGAGTTCTTCGATTGTCTTTCTTTCTCCTCTGGCTTTAGCTTCT